>CM067847.1:254441109-255041109 GCA_034509565.1 Triticum monococcum
AACTCCTTCGGTACATCAAAACTCATAATATAACTATCATCGAAACCTTAAGCGTGCGGACCCTACGGTTCGAGAACAATGTAGACATGACCGAGACACGTCTCCGGTCAATAACCAATAGCGGGACCTGGATGCCCATATTGGTTCCTACATATTCTACGAAGATCTTTATCGGTCAGACCGCATAACAACATACGTTGTTCCCTTTGTCATCGGTATGTTACTTGCCCGAGATTCGATCGTCGGTATCCAATACCTAGTTCAATCTCGTTACCGGCAAGTCTCTTTACTCGTTCTATAATACATCATCCCACAACTAACTCATTAGTTGCAATGCTTGCAAGGCTTAAATGATGTGCATTACCGAGAGGGCCCAGAGATACCTCTCCGACAATCGGAGTGACAAATCCTAATCTCGAAATACGCCAACCCAACATCTACCTTTGGAGACACCTGTAATGCTCCTTTATAATCACCCAGTTACGTTGTGACGTTTAGTAGCACCCAAAGTGTTCCTCCGGCAAACGGGAGCTGCATGATCTCATAGTCATAGGAACATGTATAAGTCATGAAGAAAACAATAGCAACATACTAAACGATCGGGTGCTAAGCTAATGGAATGGGTCATGTCAATCAGATCATTCAACTAATGATGTGACCTCATTAATCAAATAACAACTCTTTTGTCCATGGTTAGGAAACATAACCATCTTTGATTAACGAGCTAGTCAAGTAGAGTCATACTAGTGACACTCTGTTTGTCTATGTATTCACACATGTATTATGTTTCCGGTTAATACAATTTCTAGCATGAATAATAAACATTTATCATGATATAAGGAAATAAATAATAACTTTATTATTGCCTCTAGGGCATATTTCCTTCAGTCTCCCACTTGCACTAGAGTCAATAATCTAGTTCACATCGCCATGTGATTTAGCAGCAATATTTCACATCACCATGTGATTAACACCCATAGTTCACATCGTCATGTGACCAACACTCAAAGGGTTTACTAGAGTCAGTAATCTAGTTCACATATCTATGTGATTAACACCCAAAGAGTACTAAGGTGTGATCATGTTTTGCTTGTGAGATAATTTTAGTCAACGGGTCTGTCACATTCAGATCCGTAAGTATTTTGCAAAATTCTATGTCTATAATGCTCTGCACGGAGCTACTCTAGCTAATTGCTCCCACTTTCAATATGTATCCAGATTGAGACTTTAGATTCATCTGGATTAGTGTCAAAAACTTGCATCGACGTAACCCTTTACGACGAACCCTTTTTGTCACGTCCATAATCGAGAAACATATCCTTATTTCACTAAGGATAATTCTGACCGCTGTCGAGTGATCTACTCCTAGATCACTATTGTACTCCCTTGCCAAATCAATGCAGGGTATACAATAGATCTGGTATACAGCATGACATACTTTATAGAACCTATGGCCAAGGCATAGGGAATGACTTTCATTCTCTTTCTATCTTCTGCCGTGGTCGGGCTTTGAGTCTTACTCAACTTCACACCTTGTAATACAGGCAAGAACTCTTTCTTTGACTGCTCCATTTTGAACTACTTCAAAATCTTGTCGAGGTATGTACTCATTGAAAAAACTTATCAAGCGTCTTGATCTATCTCTATAGATCTTGAAGCTCAATATGTAAGCAACTTTACCGAAGTCTTTCTTTGAAAAACTCCTTTCAAACACTCCTTTATGCTTTACAGAATAATTCTATACTATTTCCGATCAACAATATGTCATTCACATATACTTATCAGAAATGCTGTAGTGCTCCCACTCACTTTCTTGTAAATACAGGCTTCACCGCAAGTCTGTATAAAACTATATGCTTTGATCAACTCATCAAAGCGTATATTCCAACTCCGAGATGCTTGCACCAGTCCACAGATGGATCGCTGGAGCTTGCACATTTTGTTAGCACCTTTCGATTTGACAAAACCTTCTGGTTGTATCATATACAACTCTTCTTTAATAAATCCATTAAGGAACGCAGTTTTGTTTATCCGTTTGCCAGATTTCATAAAATGCGGCAATTACTAACATGATTCGGACAGACTTTAAGCATAGATACGAGTGAGAAACTCTCATCGTAGTCAACACCTTGAACTTGTCGAAAACCTTTTGCGACAATTCTAGCTTTGTAGATAGTAACACTACTATCAGCGTCCGTCTTCCTCTTGAAGATCCATTTATTATCAATTGCTTGCCGATCATCGGGCAAGTCAACCAAAGTCCATACTTTGTTCTCATACATGGATCATATCTCAGATTTCATGGCCTCAAACCATTTCGCGGAATCTGGGCTCATCATCGCTTCCTCATAGTTCGTAGGCTCGTCATGGTCAAGTAACATGACCTCCAGAATAGGATTACCGTACCACTCTGGTGCGGATTTCACTCTGGTTTACCTACGAGATTCGGTAGTAACTTGATCTGAAGTTACATGATCATCATCATTAGCTTCCTCACTAATTGGTGTAGTAGTCACAAGAACAGTTTTTTGTGATGAACTACTTTCCAATAAGGGAGAAGGTACAATTACCTTATCAAGTTTTCTACTTTCCTCCCACTCACTTCTTTCGAGAGAAAACTCCTTCTCTGGAAAGGATCCATTCTCATCAACGAATATCTTGCCTTCGGATCTGTGATAGAAGGTGTACCGAACATATTCTTTAGGGTATCCTAAGAAGTCGCACTTTTCCGACTTGGGTTTGAGCTTATCAGGATGAAACTTTTTCATATAACCATCACAATCCCAAACTTTAAGAAACGACAACTTTGGTTTCTTGCCAAACCACAGTTCATAAGGCGTCGTCTCAACGGATTTTGATGGTACCCTATTTAACGTGAATGCAACTGTCTCTAATGCATAACCCCAAAACAATAGTGGTAGATCGGTAAGAGACATCATAGATCGCACCATATCTAATAAAGCACGGTTATGACATTCAGACACACCATTACACTATGGTGTTCCATGTGGCGTGAGTAGTGAAACTATTTCACAGTGTTTTTAACTGAAGGCCAAACTCGTAACTCAAATACTATTCTCTACAATCAGATCGTATAAACTTTATTTTCTTGTTACGATGATTTTTCACTTCACTCTGAAATTCTTTGAACTTTTCAAATGTTTCAGACTTATGTTTCATCAAGTAGATATACCCATATCTGCTCAAATCATCTGTGAAGGTCAGAAAAATAATGATACCCGCTGCAAGCCTTAAATATTCATCGGACCACATACATCAGTATGTATGATTTCCAACAAATCTGTTGCTTGCTCCATTGTTCCGGAGAACGGTGTTTTAGTCATCTTGCCCAAAAGGCATGGTTCGCAAGCATCAAGTGATTCATAATCAAGTGATTCCGAAAGCCCATCAGTATGGAGTTTCTTCATGCGCTTTACACCAATATGACCTAAACAACAGTGCTACAAATAAGTTGCACTATCATTATTAACTTTGCATCTTTTGGTTTCAATATTATGATTATGTGTATCACTACGATCGAGATCCAACGAACTATTTTCATTGGGCGTGTAACCATATAAGGTTTTATTCATGTAAACAGAACAACAATTTATTCTCTTACTTAAATGAATAACCGTATTACAATAAACTGATCAAATCATATTCATGCTCAACGCAAACACCAAATAACACTTATTTAGGTTCAACACTAATCCCGAAATTATAGGGAGTGTGCGATGATGATCATATCAATTTTGGAACCACTTCCAACACACATCGTCACTTCACCCTTAACTAGTCTCTGTTTATTCTGCAACTCCTGTTTCGAGTTACTAATCTTAGCAACTGAACTAGTATCAAATACTGAGGGTTTGCTATAAACACTAGTAAAGTACACATCAATAACATGTATATCAAATATACTTATGTTCACTTTGCCATCCTTCTTATCCGCCAATTAGTTGGGGTAGTTCCGCTTCTAGTGACCAGTCCCTTTGCAGTAGAAGCACTCAGTCTCAGGCTTAGGTCCAGACTTGGGCTTCTTCACTTGAGCAGCAACTTGCTTGCTGTTCTTTTTGAAGTTCCCCTTCTTCCCTTTGCCCTTTTCTTGAAACTAGTGATCTTGTCAACCATCAACACTTGATGCTCTTTCTTGATTTCTACCTTCATTGATTTCATCATCATGAAAAGCTCGGGAGTCTTTTTCGTCATCCCTTGCATACTATAGTTCATCATGAAGTTCTACTAACTTGGTGATGGTGACTTGAGAATTCTGTCAATCACTATCTTATCTGGTAGATTAACTCCCACTTGATTCTAGCGATTGTAGTACCCAGACAATCTGAGCACATGCTCACTAGTTGAGCGATTGCCTCCATATTTTAGCTATAGAACTTTGTTGGAGACTTCATATCTCTCAACTCGGGTATTTGCTTGAAATATTAACTTCAACTCCTGGAACATCTCATATGGTCCATGACGTTCAAAACGTCTTTGAAGTCCCGATTCTAAGCCATTAAACATGTTGCACTAAACTATCAAGTAGTCATCATATTAGCCAAACATTCATAACGTCTGCATCTGCTCCTGCAATAGGTCTGTCACCTAGCGGTGCATCAAGGACATAATTCTTCTGTGCAGCAATGAGGATAAACCTCATATCACGGATCCAATCCGCATCATTGCTACTAACATCTTTCAACACAATTTTCTCTAGGAACATATCAAAATAAACACAGGGAAGCAACAACGCGAACTATTGATCTACAACATAATTTGCAAAATACTACCAGGACTAAGTTCATGACAAATTTAAGTTCAATTAATCATATTACTCAAGAACTCCCACTTAGATAGATATCCCTCTAATCCTTTAAGTGATCACGTGATCCAAATCAACTAAACCATAACCGATCATCACGTGAGATGGAGTAGTTTGCAATGGTGAACATCGTTATGTTGATCATATCTACTATATGATTCACGCTCGACCTTTCGGTCTCCGTGTTCCGAGGCCATATCTGCATATGCTAGGCTCGTCAAGTTTAACCTGAGTATTCCGCGTGTGCAACTGTTTTGCACCCATTGTATTTGGACGTAGAGCTTGTCACACCCGATCATCACGTGGTGTCTGGGCACGACGAACTTTGGCAACGGTGCATACTCAGGGAGAACACTTCTTGATAATTTAGTGAGAGACCATCTTATAATGCTACCGTCAATCAAAGCAAGATAAGATGCATAAAAAGATAAACATCACATGCAATCAATATAAGTGATATGATATGTCCATCATCATCTTGTGCTTGTGATCTCCATCTCCGAAGCACCGTCATGATCACCATCATCACCGGCGTGACACCTTGATCTCCATCGTAGCATCGTTGTCGTCTCGCCAATCTTATGCTTCCACGACTATCACTACCGCTTAGTAATAAAGTAAAGCATTACATCGCGATTGCATTGCATACAATAAAGCGACAACCATATGGCTCCTGCCAGTTGCCGATAACTCGGTTACAAAACATGATCATCTCATACAATAAAATTTAGCATCATGCCTTGACCATATCACATCACAACATGCCCTGCAAAAACAAGTTAGACGACCTCTACTTTGTTGTTGCAAGTTTTACGTGGCTGCTACGGGCTTAAGCAAGAACTCATCTCACCTACGCATCAAAACCACAACGATAGTTTGTCAAATAGACTCCGTTTTAACCTTCTCAAGGACCGGGCGTAGCCACACTCGGTTCAACTAAAGTTGGAGAGACAGTCGCCCGCAAGCCATCTATGTGCAAAGCACGTCGAGGGAACCGGTCTCGCGTAAGCATACGCGTAAGGTTGGTCCGGGTCGTCTCGTCCAACAATACCGCCGAACCAAAGTATGACATGCTGGTAGGCAGTATGACTTGTATCGCCCACAACTCACTTGTGTTCTACTCGTGCAAATAACATCAAACCATAAAACCTAGGCTCGGATGCCACTGTTGGGGAACGTAGTAATTTCAAAAAAATTCCTACGCACACGCAAGATCATGGTGATGCATAGCAACGCGAGGGGAGAGTGTTGTCTACGTACCAACGTAGACCGACTGCGGAAGCGATCACACAACATAGAGGAAGTAGTCGTACGTCTTCCCGATCCGACCGATCCAAGCACCGTTACTCCGGCACCTCCGAGTTCTTAGCACACGTTCAGCTCGATGACGATCCTCGGGCTCCGATCCAGCAAAGCATCGAGGAAGAGTTCCGTCAGCACGACGGCATGGTGACGATCTTGATGTACTACCGACGCAGGGCTTCGCCTAAGCACTACAACGGTATGATCGAGGTGAACTTTGGTGGCAGGGGGCACCGCACACGGCTAAGGAACGATCTCAAGGATCAACTTGTGTATCTATGGGGTGCCCCCTGCCCTGTATATAAAGGACGGAGGAGGAGGAGGCCGGCCAAGGCAAAGGTGCGGCCAGGATAGGGAGTCCTACTAGGACTCCAAGTCCTAGTAGGAGTCCACCAAGAGGGGAGGAAGGGAGAAGGAATAGGAGGAGTAGGAAAGGTGGCCGGCCCCCTTTTCCCTAGTCCAATTCGGACCAAAGGGGAGGGGGGGCGCAGCAGCCTTTTCCTCTTCCCACTAAAGCCCATCAAGGCCCATTACCTCTCCCGTAACTACCCGGTACTCCGAAAAATACCCGAATCACTCGGAACCTTTCCGATGTCCGAATATAGTCGTCCAATATATCGATCTTTACGTCTCAACCATTTCGAGACTCCTCGTCATGTCCCCGATCTCATCCGGGACTCCGAACTCCTTCGGTACATCAAAACTCATAATATAACTGTCATCGAAACCTTAAGCGTGCGGACCCTACGGTTCGAGAACAATGTAGACATGACCGAGACACGTCTCCGGTCAATAACCAATAGCGGGACCTGGATGCCCATATTGGTTCCTACATATTCTACGAAGATCTTTATCGGTCAGACCGCATAACAACATACGTTGTGCCCTTTGTCATCGGTATGTTACTTGCCCGAGATTCGATCGTCGGTATCCAATACCTAGTTCAATCTCGTTACCGGCAAGTCTCTTTACTCGTTCTATAATACATCATCCCACAACTAACTCATTAGTTGCAATGCTTGCAAGGCTTAAATGATGTGCATTACCGAGAGGGCCCAGAGATACCTCTCCGACAATCGGAGTGACAAATCCTAATCTCGAAATACGCCAACCCAACATCTACCATTGGAGACACCTGTAATGCTCCTTTATAATCACCCAATTACGTTGTGACGTTTGGTAGCACCCAAAGTGTTCCTCCGGCAAACGGGAGCTGCATAATCTCATAGTCATAGGAACATGTATAAGTCATGAAGAAAGCAATAGCAACATACTAAACGATCGGGTGCTAAGCTAAATGGGTCATGTCAATCAGATCATTCAAGTAATGATGTGACCTCGTTAATCAAATAACAACTCTTTTGTCCATGGTTAGGAAACATAACCATCTTTGATTAACGAGCTAGTCAAGTAGAGGCATACTAGTGACACTCTGTTTGTCTATGTATTCACACATGTATTATGTTTCCGGTTAATACAATTCTAGCATGAATAATAAACATTTATCATGATATAAGGAAATAAATAATAACTTTATTATTGCCTCTAGGGCATATTTCCTTCAGAAATAATAAAAACAGCAAGGTAGCAAGTGATAAAAGTGAGCGTAAACGGTATTGCAATGTGTGGAAATAAGGCCTAGGGTTCATACTTTCGCTAGTGCAAGTTCCCTCAACAATGCTAACATAATTGGATCACATAACTATCCCTCAACATGCAACAAAGAGTCACTCCAAAGTCACTAATAGCGGAGAACGAACAAAGAGATTATGGTAGGGTACGAAACCACCTCAAAGTTATTCTTTCCAATCAATCTGTTGGGCTATTCCTATAAGTGTCACAAACAGCCCTAGAGTTCGTACTAGAATAACAACTTAAGACACAAATCAACCAAAACCCTAATGTCACCTAGATACTCCAATGTCACCTCAAGTATCCGTGGGTATGATTATACGATATGCATCACACAATCTCAGATTCATCTATTCAACCAACACATAGGACCTCAAAGAGAGCCCCGAAGTTCTACCGGAGAATCACGACAAAAATGTGTGCCAACCCCTATGCATAGGTTCCCAATGTCACGAAACCCGCAAGTTGATCACCAAAACATACATCAAGTGGCACGTGGTATCCCATTGTCACCACAGATATCCACGGCAAGACATACATCAAGTGTTCTCAAATCTTTAAAGACTCAATCCGATAAGATTACTTCAAAGGGGAAACTCGATTGATTACAAGAGAGAAGAGGGGGAGGAGATACATAAGATCCAACTATAATAGCAAAGCTCGCGACACATCAAGATCGTGCCAAATCAAGAACACGAGAGAGAGAGAGAGAGAGAGGGAGAGAAACACATAGCTACTGGTACATACCCTCAGCCCCGAGGGAGAACTACTCCCTCCTCGTCATGGAGAGCACCGAGATGATGAAGATGGCCAACGAAGAGGGATTGCCCCCTCCTGCAGGGTGCCGGAACGGGTCTAGATTGATTTTTGGTGGCTACGGAGGAAACTCCCGATCTATTGTTCGTCCTGGAAGTTTTAGGGTATATGGAGTTATATAGGCAGAAGAAGCATGTCAGGGGAGCCACGAGGGCCCCACGAGGCAGGGGGCACGCCCAGGAGGGTGGGCGCGCCCCCTACCCTCGTGAGCTTCTCCTTCCTTCCTTGACGTGGGGTCCAAGTCCATCGGGTGGCTTTTGTTCCAAAAATAACTTCTCTAGTTGGTTTCGTTCCGTTTTGAATCCGTCTGATATTCCTTTTCTTCAAAACACTAAAATAGGCATAAAATAGCAAATCTGGGCTGGGCCTCCGGTTAATAGGTTAGTCCCAAAAGTAATATAAAAGTGGATAATAAAGCCCAATAATGCCCAAAACAGTAGATAATATAGCATGGAGCAATCGACGTTGGAGACATATCAATAACCAATCATACATAAAAGAATTCAGAGAAGATTCAAATATTATTCGTAGATAGACTTGATCATAAACCCACAATTCATCGGTCTCAACAAACACACCGCAAAAAGAAGATTACATTGAATAGATCTCCATGAGGGGGAGAACATTGTATTGAGATCCAAAAAGAGAGAAGAAGCCATCTAGCTACTAGCTATGGACCCATAGGTCTGAAGTAAACTACTCACACTTCATCGGAGGGGCTTGGATGATGATGTAGAAGCCCTCCGTGATCGATGCCCCCTCCGGCGGAGCTCCGGAACAGGCCCCAAGATGGGATCTCGTGGATACAGAAAGTTGCAGCGGTGGAATTAGGTTTTTGGCTCCGTCCCCGATCATTTGGGGGTACGTGGATATATATAGGAGGAAGAAGTACGTCGGTGGAGCTTTGAGGGGCCCATGAGGCAGGGGGCGCGCCCTAGGGGGGGCGCCCCTACCCTCGTGAGCACCTCGTGGATTTCTTGACGGAGGGTCCAAGTCTCCTGGATCTTATCTGATGAGAAAATCACGTTTCCGAAGGTTTCATTCCGTTTGGAGTCCGTTTGATATTCCTTTTCTTCGAAACCCTAAAAAGGCAAAAAACAGCAATTCTGGGCTGGGCCTCCGGTTAATAGTTTAGTCCCAAAAATAATATAAAAGTGGAAAATAAATCCCAATAATGTCTAAAACAGTAGATAATATAGCATGGAGTAATCAAAAATTATAGATACGTTGGAGACGTAACACAACACAAGCAAGAACTCCTTCTTTGACTGTTCCATTTTGAACTACTTCAAAATCTTGTCAAGGTATGTACTCATTGAAAAAACTTATCAAGTGTCTTGATCTATCTCTATAGATCTTGATGCTCAATATGTAAGTAGCTTCATCGAGGTCCTTCTTAGAAAAAAACTCTTTTCAAATACTCCTTTATGCTTTCCAGAAAATTCTACATTTTTCCGATCAACAATATGTCATTCACATATACTTATCAGAAATGATGTAGTGCTCCCACTCACTTTCTTGTAAATACAGGCTTCACCGCAAGTCTGTATAAAACCATATGCTTTGATCAACTCATCAAAGCATATATTCCAACTCCGAGATGCTTGGACAAGTCCATAGATGGATCGTTAGAGCTTTCTCACTTTGTTAGCACCTTTAGGATCGATAAAACCTTCTAGTTGCATCATATACAACTCTTCTTTTAAGAAATCCATGAAGGAATATAGTTTTGACATCCATTTGCCAGATTTCATAAAATGCGGCAACTGCTAACTTGATTCGGACAGACTTTTTAGCATCGATACGAGTGAGAAAATCTCATTGTAGTCAACACCTTGAACTTGTTGAAAATATTTTTGCGAGAATTCGAGCTTTGTATATAGCAACACTACTATCAGCGTCCGTCTTCCTCTTGAAGATCCATTTATTCTTAATGTCTTGCCGATCATTGGGCAAGTCAACCAAAGTCCATACTTTGTTCTCATACATGGATCCCATCTCAGATTTCATGGCCTTAAACCATTTTGCGGAATCTGGGCTCATCATCGCTTCCTTGTAGTTCATAGGTTCATTATGGTCAAGTAACATGACATCCAGAATAGGATTACCATACCACTCTGGTGTGGATCTCACTCTGGTTTACCTACGAGGTTTGATAGTAACTTGATCTGAAGTTTCATGATCATCATCATTAATCTTCCTCACTAATTGGTGTAGGCATCACTGGAACTGATTTCAGTGATGAACTATTTTCCAATTCGGGAGAAGGTACTATTACCTCATCAAGTTCTACTTTCCTCCCACTCACTTCTTTCGAGAGAAACTTCTTCTCTAGAAAGGATCCATTCTTAGCAACAAATATTTTGCCTTCGGATATGTGATTAGAAGGTGTACCCAACAGTCTCCTTTGGGTATCCTATGAAGACACATTTCTCCGATTTGGGTTCGAGCTTATCAGGTTGAAACTTTTTCACATAATGAAAGTGCTAGTGATCGACTAGAGGGGGGGGGTGAATAGGTGATTTTTAGGAAAGTCTTCAAAACATGGAAGTTTCAAAGACAAACGATAGAAATAAACCTATTACCATGCAGCGGAAGGTAGACTACACTAGGCAAACCATAGTCAAGTATTCAATGGAGTGAAAGCACAATGACTAATAGTAGCTAGGCAGTAAAGACCAGGTAGGAAGATATTGTGAAGCCAATCAGAACAAGTAGTCACTCAGTGAAGACAAAAGATAAAGCAATTATACAATGACTTCACAAGGACCAACAGTAATTAAAGGGAAGGGAAGGATGAAACCAGTGACTCGTTGAAGACAATGATTTGTTGGACCAATTCCAGTTGCTGTGACAACTGTACGTATGGTTAGGGAGGCTGAGATTCAACTCAGAAGACCTCGTCTTCACCTTATTCCCCTTGAGCTAAGGACACCCAGTCCTCGCCCAATCACTCTGGTAAGTCTTCAAGGTAGACTTCCAAACCTTCACAGACTCCATTCACCCGCGATCCACAATGACTCCTGGATGCTCAGAACGCGACGCCTAACCGGCTGGAGGATTCACAGTCCTCAAGTGTAATAAGTCTTCAGATCACACAGACAGGAAGACTTAAGTGATGCCTAACACTCTTTGGCTCTGGGTGTTTAGGGCTTTATCCTCGCAAGGAATTCTCTCTCAAAGGCTTCGAGGTGGGTTGCTCTCAAATGACAAAAGCCGTGCACTAACTCTGAGCAGCCAACTGTTTATGGTTGTAGGGGTGGGCTATTTATAGCCACTAGGCAACCCGACATGATTTGTCCGAAATGACCCTTGGTCACTAAGGAACTGACACGTGTTCCAACGATCAGATTTCAAACACACACGACAACTTTACTTGGGCTACAAGCAAAGCTGACTTATCCAACTCTGGACAAGATTTGCTCTCATAGTCTTCACTCGAAGACATAGGATTTGGTTAAGTATCGCTTCAGTCATTCTGACTGGTTCACTTGGACCCCACTTAACAGTGCGGTGGTTCCTATGACTCAACAAAGAAAAACACAGAATGATGAAACTGCTAAGTCTTCGCGCTCCATAGTCTTGACGTGATGTCTTCTCTTGTCATAATCTTCAATGTGAATGTCTTCACATACCACCTTTGACTTCAGTGTCTTCATTCATTTTTAGGGGTCATCTCTGGTAGGAAAACCGAATCAACGAGGGACTTCTACCTGTGTTATCCTGCAACTCTCACAAACACATTAGTCCCTCAACCAGGTTTGTCGTCAATACTCCAAAACCAACTAGGGGTGGCACTAGATGCACTTACAATCTCCCCCTTTTTGGTGATTGATGACAAACTGGTTGAAGTTTTCAACGGGGAATAAAATATGTGAAATTGTAAAGGATAGGGTATTGTCTTCATAAGTTGCAAGGGCTCCCCTTGAAGATGTGCATATAAGTAATTTGCTTTTGGAATGCAAATGCACATGGCAGGTTGTACTTGTGGAGATCCTCTTCAACTTATGATGACAAGTCATTATGCAAGATATGATGTAACGAAGATAATGACATGCATAATGAAAAATGGATGTCTGCAAAATGATCTAAGTGCGGAATTTATCATCGCACATGCGGAATTTATCATCGCATCACAGAATAGCAAATAAGTAGCAGACGACCATCGAGTTTAAGTGTTACAACTCAAAGAACCAAATGTATCGAAAACGAGAGTTGTAAGCACTTGGCAAAAGTAGCAAGAAGTAAATTAACCACCCATATGGACCCACTTGAAGACTATCAACTCATATGCTTCTCCCCCTTTTGTCAGTGAGGATCAAAAAGGTTTGAAGACATAGAGCGCCTACTCGTTCCCATGAGGTGCAGGCGAGGCAGCAGGGTCGTCATTGAGATCCGGTGGTGCAGAGGAACTTGGTGCAGTGTCGACACGCGCTGAAGTTGGAGGAGGTGAAGTTGCATCATCTTGGTCATCGATGACTCTGGCATTTACGGTCGCAGCTGAGGACGAGTATTCAGAGTCTTGAAGTGAGGGAGTCCGACGCAAGTGAGCATTTCTGGGAGGAGTTGAGTCAAATTTGAAGCGTTCGGTGAAGCCATCGTCATGCAGATCAGCTTCAGCACTGAGTAAGGTCAAACTCTTCCACGACCTCCGACAGGTTTCATGAGTGACAAAGGCATTCTTGGTGGCAAGATTGCGAATGCGGTTGACATCCACCAAGAGGCTTTGCATCTGACGCTTAAGCCAGTCGTGATGTTTGTCCTATTTCTGATGCAGCGCGACTAGAAGCTCTCGGTCATTTAGGACACGAGATCATCGTCGAGGCCTTTGCGCTATGGTGCTACCAGTGGCATCAGTTTGAGCACGAGGGGCACGTGTGTTTCCAGCAAGGGGATAAACACGAGACACTGTTGGAATTCCTTCAATGGGCTGGGTGAAGCTTTGGTGATCAGCATTGTGAAGATAAATGGGATCCTTAGCAGGCTCTGGATAAATGGCTTCAACTGACAGATCAACCTCAGGCAAGAATATAAGATGATTGCACGCAGATGGCTGATAGTTGAAAGCTGAGTGAGGCTTTATCAGATGCATGACCCATGGAGCATAGAATTCAACCCAAAGATGTCAGAGCCTGACGCAGCCAACTGCCTGATGAAGAAGTCTTGAGCATTGAAGCTGATGCCATTGAAGATATAGAAAACCAAAGTCTTCATTGCTCCTTCAAGCTTCGCTGCAGATGAGTGTCCTTTGACAGGCCATAGAGTCTTCCTGATGATGCGGTAAATGGTGCGAGGCAAGTACTCTAGGTCTTCAACAAAGAACTCAGATGGGTATTCAGCGTCATGAGGCAGAGGCTTCATCATGCTCAGCATTTAACTCATGTTGGGTTCTGGCTTCTGAAAGATGCTTTCCAAGGCATTTTGATGTTGTTGACAACCTGTTTCATAGTATTCACCAGGAGTGTGCAGACCTGTGAGCTCAATGATATCAAGAGCTTTAGCTTCATGATGGACATTGCCTGTCATCCACTCAAGGACCCAAGTCTTCGGATCCCTGTTGTAGCCTCGAATATGAAGAGTGGCATAGAATTGAAGCAACAATTCTTCGTTCCAATGCTCGTTGTCAGTGACGAACTACAACAGATCGGCATCTCTGAAACAGTCCAATGCTTCTTCGAGGCAGGGCAGACCAGCTATAGCTTCAGAGTTGAGGCGCATATGTGGAAATATGCTCCCTTGATTGTATAGGACACATGAATAGTAGTTGCACTGCTGATAGCTCCAGAACCGATGTGAGGAAATGCGCGGTCTGGTATAAGGGTTCTCGGAGCTGTTGAAGAATGTATTATGTGCCACGAAGCCATTCGCATTGAAGACCCCAGGTGAAGTGGCAGTTCCTGGGAATCATGGAAGTCTTGGCTTGGGCTTTTGGACTTGAGGCCTGTGCTCAACGTGGTACTCAAATTGTGGACCAGCAGCAGGCGAAGGAGTCAGAATGGGCCAGCGAACCATAACTGGCAAACCACGATCAAATGCTAGCTCCATGGTGTGAGGTCTTGGAGGGGCAACAGGGGCATTGGCATTGTCTTCATGGGCTTCAGGGACCACATGTGCTTCAGGTACTTGGACCTCAGGTGCTGCAGCATTGACTTCAGGTGTTGCAGCATTGACTTCTGGTGCCTCATTGGCTTCTTGCGTCGTACTGGCTTCAGCCATGACAATGTCATTGGCGTCAGCGGCGATATTGGTGGCCGCCTCAGGGTTGTTGACCTCCACTTCAGAAGCTGGAGGGTCGGTCACGTTATCCTCGAGAACAACATCTTGGTGAGACGGGGGTGTAGCAACTCTTGAAACCCTTGGGGCTTCTTCTTCATCATCTTCTTCATCGGCTGATGCAGCCAGAACATCTTCAACCATTTTGGCTTAGGATTCTGACACGTGCATTGTGGGAGTGACTTGGGGCCTTGGTCCTTTGCGAAGCTTGCGTAATGCGGGCGACGCTTGTGGAGATGGAGTGTGCTGGGCCTCAAAGTCATCAGCATCTTGCACTGATGGGGTAGCTTGCGGTTGGGGAGAGCTTGGAGTGTCTTGTCTCTATGGGTGATCAACCCACGATGCATCCTGAGCAGTTGGCATCAGGGGACGACCAATGCTGATGATTTCGCTGTGCGTAAGCACATGCGATGATACCAATTGGTGCTCGATCTGAGGAAGGACTTCATCATCTTCAACATTGTCATGGTGACCAATGTCTTCAGCAGCGGTGGGGTCAACTGCTGGAATGTCTTCAGCTTCAGGAGCCTCTATGAAAGCAGGCTCATGAATTACCATCCGTCGTTCTTGATGCGAAGAGGCAGGACGAGCAACCGAGATGGGCTCAACAATAAGGGGCTCTGTGGGAGCAGCCCAATCTTTCTTGGTTTTGCGCTTCTTCTTGGAGGGAGCGACATCAGAAGCTTCAGGATGTTTCCTCTTTCTGGCTTCAGCCTCGGCAGCCCTTGTCTTCTTTAATTCTGAAGCCACTTTGGGGAACTTAGGCTTTGAGCCTGTCATACTGGCTGGGAAGACAATGGGATGTGCTTCCTGCCTTGTTGCTTAGGGTTCGGCCACAGCTGGCCTCTTCTTCTTCTTTGCAGCCATCCTGGGACCGATGCCAGGACGCCCAAGAGCCTTGCGCTTTTCAGCTTCATTGTAGGCTTGCACGCACTTGTCAGCCAGACTCTTCATGCGCTCACAAGAACCTTTAGCTTCTTCGTGTTTCTTGACAAAGGCTTCTTTGAGCTCGTGCAGCATAATCTTGAAGTTCTTGACATCTTGCATGCTGAGCTTTGCCATGTGCTGCTTGAACTGAGCTTTCTCATAGTCGATCTTTTGCTTCAGTTCAACGATGCGCTGAGCTAGAGCTAGCTCAGAAGCAATGGCGCCAGTGAAAGCGACGCTGAGGCCAATTGGAAGTTGCAGATTATCAAAGCTGAGATTGGGGGTTTCAAACCACTCATCAATGAAGTTGTGAATGATTGCCACGTCAAAGAGAGGCAAATCATTGAAGATTTCTGCTTCTTCCTTGCTCTTAATCAGTTGCTCAAGAGCGTCATCTGCAAGATCTTCATCGCTGGATAGATCAATGGCGTCATTGCGCAGAATAGCAGCAGCAGTCAGTTCTTGGCTGGTGGGTTGCAAGGGCATCTTCACTCTCGAGGGCTTGGAGATGCGTGACAAATCTTCAGACTGCACACTGTGTTCAGGAGGTGCAGTGGCCAGAGGCTTCGCCTGGAAGACTTTTGATGCAGGAGCAGGCTTTGAAGCTTTAGGCTTCTTCAGTTTCTTTGGCTTCGGCGGTGCAGGTGCTTCATCAGATTCAGCGTCATCTGCAGGCTCATCCACGGCTGTCCCTTGAACCATGATATGAGTGATGAGACCTTCCAGGTTGTAGAAGGGCCCAACAAGATTGGGTTCAGCTTCGCGGGTGCCATCGGCACGGGGAGCAGAGGGGCCTGGATTGAAGTCTAAGCCTCGTGAATTCTTGTTCTCTTTGGCCGAGTTCCTGGCAAACTGAAGGTTGCGCTTGAACAGATTATCATCGCGGCACCACAGTAATGAAGATGGGTCTGCATCCGTAGGCTGCGGCCACGGACCATGCAAGGATAGAAGCCTTGTTCAATGGCTTCAGCTCTGGACTTGGGTTGTAGATTTCTGTATAGAATGTCTCCCCATGGTCGTTTGATGGCATTCTTCTCAGCATACTCCTGGGTCACGAACCTGTACTTGAACCACTGTTCTGCCCAATATCTTTGAATCCATTGGATTCGAGTGTTTCGCTGATTGTAGTCCTCCTCTGGATCTGTCTTGTACAGCTCATAGAGGTCAGGAGGCAAATCTCTTGAGGTGTTGCCACGACGCTGTCTGCCACCCTTTCTTGTAGGTTTCTCTGGTGCCATGAACTTCAAACTGAATGGCTTCAACATGTTCAAAGGTTTCAAAGGCTTCCGCTTGCTGGTCAAACAGGAACTGGCTTCGGGAGAATTTATATGATGTTGTAAGAATTCTGCAAATGAATGCACACTATGAGAACCAAGGGATTCTCCCACGTACATGTACTTGTGACAGCATTAAGGTGCGAGGGAAGGGGAAGAGGTCATATGCATTCTCAGAAGATTTTGAAGATAAATCAGTTTAGAAGACATTGACCTCATAGTGCGAAGACATTCACTCATAGATAGAGAGTTGGTTCCAGATTTGTACGAATCCACGAATAAGTACAAGTGAGGAATCTAACTACTTTGTGAAGCATAAGTGAACATACTAGGCATATTATGAGATGCAGTATGAAAGAAATCCAACTTGTGTGAACAGAAATTGCTTGTGGTAGAAAGTGATGAATCTATGGGATCAAAGGGGCCGTAAAAAGGAAGTTTTATTTACCACACAAAGAACTGCTAGACGGAGTGGGAGAGGAGGCCGAGCAGTTCGATCATCCGTGCCCTAACTTGGTGACGGAGGACACCTACGGCGACGGCGGAGAAGACGATGTCCGCGGCCAGCGTGAAGACGGCGCCGGTGAGGTCGCGGCAGCTAAGCGCTTCGTCGCCAGCGTCATCGAGGGCTAGCGGTGGCGCTAGGGTTTGTGCAAGAGTGGAAGAAGGGATAATGACTGTGGTGAGGCGTGTATTTATAGGGATAGGGACAGCACAGTGTTATTACACAGGTGCCCCTGGCAATTCACATCTGAAGGACACGTGGCTATCATGCAACATATCGGAGGTTGTTCCACGTTCCCACGCACGCCTGGATTGTCGGGTGGTCGTTCCCACTTCTCCGGGTTTCAGGTGAAGGAATTAGCATTGAAAACAGACTTAATGTTTGTCTCTGTATTCTGATGACAAGGACGCAGAGAAGATATTCGACAGTTTCAATAGAATGCATATGATTTGGACAGATAGAGTTTGAGATAGAAAGCATAGAGAGATTAGGGTCCGATCACATTCACTTAGTTCAAACGATTCAACAAGGAAGACGTAGCTATAAGTGAATGCTATAGAGGACAGAACACTAGTATGTATATATCAGAAGACAATCAAGTCAACATAGTGAAGATAATCATGAAGACAGGTTGAAATTGAAGACAACCAAATGTGAAGACATAGCAAATGTAACGCCATGGGTAAAACACTTCAAACAGAAGAATTTGGTGGTGGCGTTACCCACCGTATAGGAAGTATTAGACCCAGACACGGCGCACAATTATCGTGCGCTCCGAAGTCAAATTCCACGTTAATGTATTCACACTCAGAATGTAAGTCTTCATTGATTGAAGATATACTTTACTTCGTGTGTTGCACATCTAAGTCATCAACATGCATAAGTGTTAGGATGTGTGCCTGATCACAGGACATTTGAGGATTCCAAGATATTTAGCTCACACCGTAACTTGCAAAACCTCTTCTCATCCAAGGGCTTGGTGAAGATATCTGCCAATTGCTCTTTAGTGTTGACGTGTATGATATCAATATCTTCCTTCACAACATGATCTCTGAGAAAGTGATGACGAATTTCAATGTTCTTTGTCTTCGAGTGCTGAACTGGGTTGTTGGCAATCTTGATGGTGCTTTCGTTGTCGCAGTAGAGTGGCACTTGCTTCAGGTGAATTCCATAGTCTTTGAGTGTTTGATTCATCCAGAGAAGCTGAGCGCAACAAGATCCAGCAGCAATGTATTCAGATTCAGCAGTGGAGAGAGACACACAGTTCTGCTTCTTTGAAGACCAACATACAAGTGATCGTCCCAGAAAATGACATGTGCCTGATGTAGACTTGCGATCCACCTTGTCACCAGCATAATCAGCATCTGAGAATCCAACTAGATCAAACTCTGAGCCCTTTGGATACCATAATCCTAGTGTTGGGGTGTGAGCCAAATATCTGAGAATTCGCTTCACAGCTAAGTGATGTGATTCCTTTGGTGCCGCTTGGAACCGGGCACACATGCAAACACTAAGCATGATATTGGGCCTAGATGCACATAAATAAAGCAAGGAACCAATCATGGAGCGATATACCTTTTGATCGAACTCTTTACCATTGTCATCGGGACCCAGATGATGTTTGGCTGGCATTGGCATCGTGAAGCCTTTGCAATCTTGCATTCCAAATTTCTTCAGGCAATCTTTGAGGTATTTCTCTTGAGATATGAAGATGCCGTTGCGTTGCTGACGTATTTGAAGACCGAGGAAGAACTTCAGCTCACCCATCATGGACATCTGATATTGCTCTTGCATCATATATCCAAACTCGTCAGTGTATTTCTGATTGGTGCAGCCAAAGATGATGTCACCCACATATATTTGGCACACAAAGAGTTCACCATCATATGTCTTCGTGAAGAGAGTGGGTCGAGGGAACCAGGTTTGAAGCCTTTGCTCTTCAGGAAGTCTTTGAGTGTGTCATACCAAGCCCTAGGGGCTTGTTTGAGGCCATACAGTGCCTTGTTGAGCTTGTACACCATGTCAGGATGTTTTGGATCTTCAAAGCTAGGCGGTTGTGCAACATACACTTCTTCTTCAATCTTGCCATTGAGAAAAGTGCTTTTCACATCCATTTGATGCAGAAGAATGTTATGATGATTTGCATAGGCCAGCAGTATGCGTATGGCTTCAAGCCTAGCCACAGGAGCAAATGTTTCATCGAAGTCAATCCCTTCAACTTGATTGTATCCTTGAGTAACGAGACGAGCTTTGTTTCTGACAACTTGATCATGCTCATCTTGCATGTTGCGATATATCCATTTGGTGCCTATTATATTGTGCTTGCGAGGATCAGGACGCTTAACCAGTTCCCATACATTATTCAGCTCAAACTGTTGAAGCTCTTCTTGCATAGCTTGAATCCATTCAGGTTCCATGAAGGCTTCATCAACTTTCTTGGGTTCAGATATTGAGACAAATGCGAAGTGTCCACATAAATTTGCTAGCTGTGTTTCCCTTGAACGAGTGAGTGGACCTGGTGCATTGATGCTATCCATTATTCTCTCAATCTGCACTTCATTTGCAACACGAGGATGTACAGGACGAAGATTTTGCTCTTGCTGATCATTCTCATCGTTAGAAGGATTGTCTTCAGGCTGAGCACTGTCTTCAGTTTGATCAGGTGCGGAGATGATAAGTTCCTCTTCAGGCTGAGCTTCAGATGGTATGATTTCTCCAGTTCCCATAAGTTTGATTGATTCACTGGATGGGACTTCATCTAGCACATTTGGCAGGTGCTCTCTTTGCGAGCCATTAGTCTCATCGAACCGCACATCCACAGTTTCAACCACTTTGTAGTGAAAGAGGTTGAAGACTCTGTAGGAGTGCGAATCCTTTCCATATCCAACCATAAACCTTCATGTGCTTTTGGTGCAAATTTTGAAGTGTGATGTGGATCCTTGATCCAGCACCTGGCACCAAATACTCTGAAGTAACTAACATTTGGCTTCTTGCTAGTAAGGAGCTCATAGGATGTCTTGTTCAGAAGCTTGTGAAGATAAACACGATTGATGATATGGCATGCAGTATCAATGGCTTTAGGCCAGAATTTTCTTGGAGTCTTGTATTCATCAAGCATCGTCCAAGCCATCTCAATAAGTGTTCTGTTCTTGTGTTCGACGACGCCATTCTGTTGTGGCGTGTACGGAGCTGAGAATTCATGTGTGATGCCCAAAGTATCAAGATATGTATCTAGCCTAGTGTTCTTGAATTCAGTGCCATTGTCACTTTGGATGTGCTTTATCTTGACGCCATGGTTGTTCATGGCTCGATTGGCGAAGCGTCTGAAGACATCCTGCACTTCAGTCTTGTAGAGGATTATATGCACCCAAGTATATCTTGAATAATCATCAACAATGACAAAGCCATAGAGTAAAGCAGTAGTAGTAAGAGTTGAGTAGTGAGTGGGACCGAAAAGGTCCATGTGGAGCAGTTCGAAGGGTTGAGTCATTGTCATGATTGTCTTCGAGGGATGCTTGGCCCTCGTCATGTTTCCTGCTTCACAGGCACCGCATAAGTGATCCTTCTTGAACTTGATGCCCTCGATGCCTATGACATGCTTCTTTCTTGCAAGAGTGTGCAAATTCCTCATGCCAGCATGCCCTAGCCTCTGATGCCAGAGCCAGCATTCTGAAGCTTTTGCTAGAAGACATACGGCAAGCTGTGGTCCTGCTGAGAAATCTACCACGTACAAATCATCTTTCTGATACCCTTCAAACACTAGAGACTTGTCAGATACCATTAGAACAAGGCAACGATATTTTCCAAACATCACAATCATGTTTAAATCGCAAAGCATTGAGACAGACATTAAGTTGAAACCAAGGGATTCAACAAGCATGACTTTATCCATGTGTTGATCCTTTGAGATTGCAACTCTACCTAGAACCAATACCTTACTTTTACCAGTGTCAGTAAATGTGATGTGACTTTTGTCAGATGGACGTAAGGTTGAGTCCATAAGAAGGCTTCGCTTGCCAGACATGTGATTAGTACACCCACTATCATTAATCCATTCTGAAGCAGCTGGTGTCGTACCCTACAGTGCAGTTAGGGGGATAGGCTTCACGAAGAGAATTGTGAAGCAAAAACATTTGACGAGCAAGCGGATTATGAAAGCTTAGATCAAGGTTAGGACTGATAGGGCAAGTAGCAAGCGACTCAGGAACAAAATACATAATAAGAACATTTGGGCATTTGATCTTGCGCCCTACAAGATGTTTAAGGTCCCCAGCAATAGCTTCAGACGATTTTGGTTTTCGGCTGGAGACCGTTCCCTGCAAAAGAGAGTTAAGCTTTCTTAGCCACCCACATCTTCAAGGGTGGCTCTGAAGCAATGAGTCTAAGTGCAGCATCTGAGAACTTTGACTTTGGAGCCCTAGCAAAAAATCTTGCAGGTGGACAATAGTACTCATAAGAATAAGTGGAATAGTTCTTGGTCTTATGAACATGGCGGTTTGATGAAACGCGCTCATATTCATAGGCCTGAGTATGGCTTCCCTGCAAAACATTTGCGTTAGTGCGACTCGGGTGAGTCCTTTGTCTATATGAAGCCTTTGGACCGTATGAAGCCTGTGGTCTGGGGTTTGTCTTCTTCACATGCGGTGTCATGACGACATTCACAGGAAGATTCTCCAAACACCTTTTCGGCACCCAGACCTTCTTCATAGGCGGTCCATTCCTGCAGTTAGTACCAATATACTTGGCAAACACTTCACCCTTCTGATTCTTAAACAGTTTATAGTTTGCATCAAAGGATTCATCAATAACAATGGGATTAGCACAAGTGAAGCCAGATAGGGTGGATGGATCCACTGAAGGTCCCTTTGCAGCAACCCATGTGGTTTTGGGGTACTGCTCAGGTTTCCGGTAAGAGCCATCAGCATTAATTTTCCTTTCGAACCCAACACCCTCTTTCCTAGGGTTTCGGTTCAGGATCTGCCTTTTGAGGACATCACATAGTGTCTGATGCCCTTTGAGACTTTTGAACATCCTTGTTTCAAGCAATGTCTTCAACCTAGCATTCTCATCAGCAATAGCAGTGGCATCCTCAGCAGAGGGGTTAGTTGGCACATCAGCAGTTGAAGATATTGCAATGGTAGCAGCAGTAGAACAACCAGCAACAGAAGTAGCGTTGTCATGCTCAATACATTTAAGACATGGTGGTTCAAATCCTTCCTGAGCGGTACTGATCTTTTTGGCGCGAAGTGACTCGTTTTCCTTTTGAAGATCTTCATGAGTTGCTCTCAATTTCTCAAGATCTTGCTTTCTTTGAAGATAATCATAGGAAAGCTTTTCATGAGTTGTTGAGAGTGTTTCATGACGACTTTCAAGTTCCTCATACTTAACGTGAAGATTTTTTATGCCTTCAATTAAGGACTAAGATCGAGTCATTTTAGCGTCTAACAGGTCATCGCTTTTGTCTAACAGTTTTTGAATATGTTCCATAGCTTTCTATTGTTCAGTTGCAATTTTAACAAGTGTTTTGTAGCTGGGTTTGGAACCACAATCAGAGTCATCTTCACTGGAAGTTTGATAGTGAGTAGTGCGTGTGTTTACCTTGGCACCGCGTGCCATGAAGCAGTAGGTAGGAGCGGAGTAGTCCTTGTCATTTGCATCGATGTCGGTGTGGAGTCATTTTCTTCAGTGTTGAAGATGGACTTGGCAACGTATGCTGTAGCCAGACTTGCAATGCCAGAATCGGACTCCTCCTCAGACTCCACCTCCGCCTCCTCAGAAGCGGACTCGTCCTCTGAATCCATTTCCTTGCCAACAAACGCATGTGCCTTGCCAGATGAGATCTTCTTGTGTGATGAAGACTTTGAGGAGGACTTGAAAGAAGACTTTGAGTATTTCTTCTTCTTCTTGCCATCAGAATCATACTCCTTGCTCTTCTTTTTCTTCTTGTTCTCATTGTCCCACTGCGGACACTCAGAGATGTAGTGGCCAGGTTTCTTGCACTTGTGGCACGTTCTCTTCTTGTAGTCATGAGCAGAAGCTTCATCATTCCTTGAGCTTGATCGTGAGTACTTTCTGAAGCCTTTCTTCTTGGTGAATTTTTGGAACTTCTTCACAAGCATAGCAAGCTCCTTTCCAATGTCTTCAGGATCATCAGAACTGCTGTCAGATTCTTCTTCAGATGAGGAGACAGCTTTTGCCTTCAAGGCACGAGTTCGCCCATAGTTGGGAATGTAGATGTCTCTTTTCTCAGAAAGCTGAAACTCGTGTGTGTTGAGCCTCTAGTATGTCAGACGGATCGAGTGTCTTGAAATCAGGACGTTCTTGAATCATCAGGACTAGGGTGTCAAACAAGCTGTCAAGTGATCTCAAGAGTGTCTTGACGACTTCATGCTTGGTGATCTTGAAGGAAATATGCCCTAGAGGCAATAATAAAGTTATTATTTATTTCCTTATATCATGATAAATGTTTATTATTCATGCTAGAATTGTATTAACCGGAAACATAATACATGTGTGAATACATAGACAAACAGAGTGTCACTAGTATGCCTCTACTTGACTAGCTCGTTAATCAAAGATGGTTATGTTTCCTAACCATGGACAAAAGAGTTGTTATTTGATTAACGAGGTCACATCATTAGTTGAATGATCTGATTGACATGACCCATTCCATTAGCTTAGCACCCGATCATTTAGTATGTTGCTATTGCTTTCTTCATGACTTATACATGTTCCTATGACTATGAGATTATGCAACTCCCGTTTGCTGGAGGAACACTTTGGGTGCTACCAAACGTCACAACATAAATGGGTGATTATAAAGGAGCATTACATGTGTCTCCAAAGGTAGATGTTGGGTTGGCGTATTTCGAGATTAGGATTTGTCACTCCGATTGTCGGAGAGGTATCTCTGGGCCCTCTCGGTAATGCACATCACCTAAGCCTTGCAAGCATTGCAACTAATGAGTTAGTTGCGGGATGATGTATTATAGAGTGAGTAAAGAGACTTGCCGGTAACGAGATTGAACTAGGTATTGGATACCGACGATCGAATCTCGGGCAAGTAACATACCGATGACAAAGGGAACAATGTATGTTGTTATGCGGTCTGACCGATAAAGATCTTCGTAGAATATGTAGGAGCCAATATGGGCATCCAGGTCCCGCTATTGGTTATTGACGGAGACGTGTCTCGGTCATGTCTACATTGTTCTCGAACCATAGGGTCCGCACGCTTAAGGTTTCGATGACAGTTATATTATGAGTTTATGAGTTTTGATGTACCGAAGGAGTTCAGAGTCCCGGATGAGATCGGGGACATGACGAGGAGTCTTGAAATGGTCGAGACGTAAAGATCGATATATTGGACGACTATATTCGGACATCGGAAAGGTTCCGAGTGATTTGGGTATTTTTCGGAGTACCGGGTAGTTACGGGAGAAGTAATGGGCCTTGATGGGTTTTAATGGGAAGAGGAAAAAGGCTGCTGCGCCCCCCCCCCCTCCCCTCTAGTCCGAATTGGACTAGGGAAAAGGGGGCCGGCCACCTTTCCTACTCCTCCACTTCCTTCTCCCTTCCTCCCCTCTTGGTGGACTCCTACTAGGACTTGGAGTCCTAGTAGGACTCCACACCTGGCGCGCCTCTCCTAGGGCCGGCCTCCTCCCCCTTTCTCCTTTATATACGGGGGCAGGGGGGCACCAATAGACACACAAGTTGATCATTGAGATCGTTTCTTAGCCGTGTGCGGTGCCCCCTGCCACCATATTCCACCTCGATCATATCGTTGTAGTGCTTAGGCGAAGCCCTGCGTCGGTAGAACATCAAGATCGTCATCACGCCGTCGTGCTGACGGAACTCCTCCCCGAACCTTTGCTGGATCGGAGCCCGGGGATCGTCATCGAGCTGTACGTGTGCTAAGAACTCGGAGGTGCCGGAGTAAGGGTGCTTGGATCGGTCAGATCGGGAAGAAGACGTACGACTACTTCCTCTATGTTGTGTCAACGCTTCCGTTGTGATCTACAAGGGTACATAGATCAGACTCTCCCCCTCATTGCTATGCATCACCATGATCTTGCGTGTGCGTAGGAAATTTTTTGAAATTACTGCGTTCCCCAACAGTGGCATCCGAGCCTAGGTTTTATGGTTTGATGTTATATGCACGAGTAGAACACAAGTGAGTTGTGGGCGATATAAGTCATACTGCCTACCAGCATGTCATACTTTGGTTCGGCGATATTGTTGGATGAAGCGGTCCGGACCGACATTACGCGTACGCTTACGTGAGACCGGTTCTCCCGACGTGCTTTGCACAAAGGTGGCTTGCGGGTGACTGTTTCTCCAACTTTAGTTGAACCGAGTGTGGCTACGCCCGGTCCTTGCGAAGGTTAAAACGGAGTCTATTTGACAAACTATCGTTGTGGTTTTGATGCGTAGGTGAGATTGGTTCTTGCTTAAGCCCGTAGCAGCCACGTAAAACTTGCAACAACAAAGTAGAGGACGTCTAACTTGTTTTTGCAGGGCATGTTGTGATGTGATATGGTCAAAATGTGATGAGATATAAGTTGTTGTATGAGATGATCATGTTTTGTTGAAGTTATCGGCAACTGGCAAAAGCCTTATGGTTGTCTTTCTATTGCATAAGATGCAAGTGCCAAATAATTGCTTTACTTTATCGCTATGCGGTAGCAATAGTTGCAAGAGCAATTGTTGGCGAGACGACCATGTGACGACACATTGATATAGATCAAGATGATGGAGATCATGGTGTCATGCCGGTGACGATATAGATTATGATAGTACTTTGGAGATGGAGATCAAAGAAGCAAGATGATGATGGCCATATCATGTCACATATTTTGATTGCATATGATGTTTATCTTTTATAGATCTTATTTTTGCTTTGATTGACGGTAGCATTATAAGATGATCTCTCACTAAATTATCAAGAAGTGTTCTCCCTGAGCATGCACCGTTGCGAAAGTTCTTCGTGCTGAGACACCACGTGATGATCGGGTGTGATAGGCTCTACGTTCAAATACAACAGGTGCAAAACAGTTGCACACGCGGAATACTCAGGTTATACTTGACGAGCCAAGCATATACAGATATGGCCTCGGAACACGGAGACCGAAAGGTCGAGCGTGAATCATATAGTAGATATGATCAACATAGTGATGTTCACCATTGAAACTACTCCATCTCACGTGATGATCGGACATGGTTTAGTTGATTTGGATCACGTGATCACTTAGAGGATTAGAGGGATGCCTATCTAAGTGGGAGTTCTTAAGTAATATGATTAATTGAACTTAAATTTATCATGAACTTAGTCCTGGTAGTACTTTGTAAATCATGTTATAGATCAATAGCTCGCGTTGTTGCTTCCCTGTGTTTACTTTGATATGTTCCTAGAGAAAATTATGTTGAAAGATGTTAGTAGCAATGATGCGGATTGGATCCGTGATCTGAGGTTTATCCTCATTGCTGCACAGAAAAATTATGTCCTTGATGCACCGCTAGGTGACAGACCTATTGCAGGAGCAGATGCGAACGTTATGAAACGTTTGGCTAGCTCAATATGATGACTACTTGATAGTTTAGTGCACCATGCTTAATGGCTTAGAATCGGGACTTCAAAGACATTTTGAACGTCATGGACCATATGAGATGTTCCAGGAGTTGAAGATAATATTTCAAGCAAATACCCGAGTTGAGAGATATGAAGTCTCCAACAAGTTCTATAGCTAAAAGATGGAGGAGAATCGCTCAACTAGTGAGCATGTGCTCAGATTGTCTGGGTACTACAATCGCTTGAATCAAGTGGGAGTTAATCTTCCAGATAAGATAGTGATTGACAGAATTCTCTCGTCACCATGACCAAGTTAGTAGAACTTCGTGATGAACTAAAGTATGCAAGGGATGACGAAAACGACTCCCGGGCTTTTCATGATGATGAAATCGATGAGGGTAGAAATCAAGAAAAACATCAAGTGTTGATGGTAGACAAGACCACTAGTTTCAAGAAAAGGGCAGAGTGAAGAAGGGGAACTTCAAAAAGAACAGCAAGCAAGTTGCTGCTCAAGTGAAGAAGCCCAAGTCTGGACCTAAGCCTGAGACTGAGTGCTTCTACTGCAAAGGGACTGGTCACTGGAAGCGGAACTACCCCAAGTGATTGGCGGATAAGAAGGATGGCAAAGTGAACATAAGTATATTTGATATACATGTTATTGATGTGTACTTTACTAGTGTTTATAGCAAACCCTCAGTATTTGATACTAGTTCAGTTGCTAAGATTAGTAACTCAAAACGGGAATTGTAGAATAAACAGAGACTAGTTAAGGGTGAAGTGACGATGTGTGTTGGAAGTGGTTCCAAGATTGATATGATCATCATCGTACACTCCCTATAATTTCGGGATTAGTGTCGAACCTAAATAAGTGTTATTTGGTGTTTGCGTTGAGCATGAATATGATTTGATCATTTTTATTGTAATACGGTTATTCATTTAAGTAAGAGAATAAATTGTTGTTCTGTTTACATGAATAAAACCTTATATGGTTACACACCCAATGAAAAATAGTTCGTTGGATCTCGATCGTAGTGATACACATAATCATAATATTGAAACCAAAAGATGCAAAGTTAATAATGATAGTGCAACTTATTTGTAGCACTGCCGTTTAGGTCATATTGGTGTAAAGCGCATGAAGAAACTCCATGCTGATGGGCTTTTGGAATCACTTGATTATGAATCAGTTGATGCTTGCGAACCATGCCTCATGGGCAAGATGACTAAGACTCTGTTCTTCGGAACAATGGAGCGAGCAACAGATTTGTTGGAAACCATACATACTGATGTATGTGGTCCGATGAAGATTGAGGCTCGCGGCAAGTATCATTATTTTCTGATCTTCAC
This sequence comes from Triticum monococcum, assembly GCA_034509565.1. Lineage (NCBI taxonomy): Eukaryota > Viridiplantae > Streptophyta > Magnoliopsida > Poales > Poaceae > Triticum > Triticum monococcum. The sequence continues at coordinate 254,469,576 of CM067847.1, forward strand.
AGATGATTTGAGCAGATATGAGTATATCTACTTGATGAAACATAAGTCTGAAACATTTGAAAAGTTCAAAGAATTTCAGAGTGCAGTGAAAAATCATCGTAACAAGAAAATAAAGTTTCTATGATCTGATCGTAGAGAAGAGTATTTGAGTTACGAGTTTGGCCTTCAGTTAAAAACAATGTGAAATAGTTTCACTACTCACGCCACATGGAACACCATAGTGTAATGGTGTGTCCGAACGTCATAACCGTGCTTTATTAGATATGGTGCGATCTATGATGTCTCTTACCGATCTACCACTATCGTTTTGGGGTTATGCATTAGAGACAGTTGCATTCACGTTAAATAGGGCACCATCAAAATCCGTTGAGACGACGCCTTATGAACTGTGGTTTGGCAAGAAACCAAAGTTGTCGTTCCTTAAAGTTTGGGATTGTGATTCTTATGTGAAAAAGTTTCATCCTGATAAGCTCAAACCCAGATCGGAAAAGGTCGTCTTCATAGGATACCCTAAAGAATATGTTGGGTACACCTTCTATCACAGATCCGAAGGCAAGATATTCGTTGCTGAGAATGGATCCTTTCCAGAGAAGGAGTTTTCTCTCGAAAGAAGTGAGTGGGAGGAAAGTAGAAAACTTGATAAGGTAATTGTACCTTCTCCCTTATTGGAAAGTAGTTCATCACAAAATCTGTTCTTGTGACTACTACACCAATTAGTGAGGAAGCTAATGATGATGATCATGTAACTTCAGATCAAGTTACTAACGAATCAAGTAGGTAAACCAGAGTGAGAACCGCACCAGAGTGGTACGGTAATCCTGTTCTGGAGGTCATGTTACTTGACCATGACGAGCCTACGAACTATGAGGAAGCGATGAGGAACCCAGATTCCGCGAAATGGTTTGAGGCCATGAAATCTGAGATATGATCCATGTATGAGAACAAAGTTTCGACTTTGGTTGACTTGCCCGTTGATCAGCAAGCAATTGAGAATAAATGGATCTTTAAGGGGAAGACGGACGCTGATAGTAGTGTTACTATCTACAAAGCTAGAATTGTCGCAAAAAGTTTTCGACAAGTTCAAGGTGTTGACTACGATGAGAGCTTCTCACTCGTATCTATGCTTGAGTCTGTCCGAATCATGTTAGTAATTGTCGCATTTTATGAAATCTGGCAAATGGATAAACAAAACTGCATTCCTTAATGGATTTATTAAAGAAGAGTTGTATATGATGCAACCAGAAGGTTTTGACAATCCGAAAGATGCTAACAAAAATGTGCAAGCTCCAGCGATCCATCTGTGAACTGGTGCAAGCATCTCGGAGTTGGAATGTACGCTTTGATGAGTTGATCAAAGCATATAGTTTTATACAGACTTGCAGTGAAGCCTGTATTTACAAGAAAGTGAGTGGGAGCACTACAGCATTTCTGATAAGTATATGTGAATGACATATTGTTGATCGGAAATAATGTAGAATTATTCTGTAAAGCATAAAGGAGTGTTTGAAAGGAGTTTTTCAAAGAAAGACCTCGGTGAAGCTACTTACATATTGAGCATCAAGATCTATAGAGATAGATCAAGACGCTTGATAAGTATTTCCATGAGTACATACCTTCACAAGATTTTGAAGTAGTTCAAAATGGAACAGTCAAAGAAGGAGTTCTTGCCTGTGTTACAAGGTGTGAAATTGAGTAAGACTCAAAGCCCGACCACGGCAGAAGATAGAAAGAGAATGAAAGTCATTCCCTATGCCTTGGCCATAGGTTCTATAAAGTATGTCATGCTGTATACCAGATCTATTGTATACCCTGCATTGATTTGGCAAGGGAGTACAATAGTGATCTAGGAGTAGATCACTGGACAACGGTCAGAATTATCCTTAGTGAAATAAGGATATGTTTCTCGATTATGGACGTGACAAAAAGGTTCGTCGTAAAGGGTTACGTCGATGCAAGTTTTTGACACTAATCCAGATGAATCTAAAGTCTCAATCTGGATACATATTGAAAGTGGGAGCAATTAGCTAGAGTAGCTCCGTGTAGAGCATTCTAGACATAGAACTTGCAAAATACTTACGGATCTGAATGTGACAGACCCGTTGACTAAAATTATCTCACAAGCAAAACATGATCACACCTTAGTACTCTTTGGGTGTTAATCACATAGATATGTGAACTAGATTACTGACTCTAGTAAACTCTTTGAGTGTTGGTCACATGACGATGTGAACTATGAGTGTTAATCACATGGTGATGTGAACTATTGCTGTTAAATCACATGGCGATGTGAACTAGATTATTGACTCTAGTGCAAGTGGGAGACTGAAGGAAATATGCCCTAGAGGCAATAATAAAGTTATTATTTATTTCCTTATATCATCATAAATGTTTATTATTCATGCTAGAATTGTATTAACCGGAAACATAATACATGTGTGAATACATAGACAAACAGAGTGTCACTAGTATGCCTCTACTTGACTAGCTCGTTAATCAAAGATCGTTATGTTTCCTAACCATGGACAAAAGAGTTGTTATTTGATTAACGAGGTCACATCATTAGTTGAATGATCTGATTGACATGACCCATTCCATTAGCTTAGCACCCGATCGTTTAGTATGTTGCTATTGCTTTCTTCATGACTTATACATGTTCCTATGACTATGAGATTATGCAACTCCCGTTTGCCGGAGGAACACTTTGGGTGCTACCAAACGTCACAACGTAAATGGGTGATTATAAAGGAGCATTACAGGTGTCTCCAAAGGTAGATGTTGGGTTGGCGTATTTCGAGATTAGGATTTGTCACTCCGATTGTCGGAGAGGTATCTCTGGACCCTCTCGGTAATGCACATCACCTAAGCCTTGCAAGCATGGCAACTAATGAGTTAGTTGCGGGATGATGTATTACAGAACGAGTAAAGAGACTTGCCGGTAACGAGATTGAACTAGGTATTGGATACCGACGATCGAATCTCGGGCAAGTAACATACCGATGACAAAGGGAACAACGTATGTTGTTATGCGGTCTGACCGATAAAGATCTTCGTAGAATATGTAGGAGCCAATATGGGCATCCAGGTCCCGCTATTGGTTATTGACCGGAGACGTGTCTCGGTCATGTCTACATTGTTCTCGAACCGTAGGGTCCGCACGCTTAAGGTTTCGATGACAGTTATATTATGAGTTTATGAGTTTTGATGTACCGAAGGAGTTCGGAGTCCCGGATGAGATCGGGGACATGACGAGGAGTCTCGAAATGGTCGAGACGTAAATATCGATATATTGGACAACTATATTCGGACATCGGAAAGGTTTCGAGTGATTCGGGTATTTTTCGGAGTACCGGGTAGTTACGGGAGAAGTAATGGGCCTTGATGGGCTTTAATGGGAAGAGGAAAAAGGCTGCTGCGCCCCCCCCTCCCCTCTAGTCCGAATTGGACTAGGGAAAAGGGGGCCGGCCACCTTTCCTACTCCTCCACTTCCTTCTCCCTTCCTCCCCTCTTGGTGGACTCCTACTAGAACTTGGAGTCCTAGTAGGACTCCACACCAGGCGCGCCTCTCCTAGGGCCGGCCTCCTCCCCCTTGCTCCTTTATATACGGGGGCAGGGGGGCACCTCTAGACACACAAGTTGATCATTGAGATCGTTTCTTAGCCGTGTGCGGTGCCCCCTGCCACCATATTCCACCTCGATCATATCGTTGTAGTGCTTAGGCGAAGCCCTGCGTCGGTAGAACATCAAGATCGTCATCATGCCGTCGTGCTGACGGAACTCCTCCCCGAAGCTTTGCTGGATCGGAGCCCGGGGATCGTCATCGAGTTGTACGTGTGCTAAGAACTCGGAGGTGCCGGAATAACGGTGCTTGGATCGGTCGGATCGGGAAGAAGACGTACGACTACTTCCTCTATGTTGTGTCAACGCTTCCGTTGTGATCTACAAGGGTACGTAGATCAGACTCTCCCCCTCGTTGCTATGCATCACCATGATCTTGCGTGTGCGTAGGAAATTTTTTGAAATTACTGCGTTCCCAACAGATCTCAGTGGCGCCGAGGGCTTGAAGCTCATTTGTGATGTCAGTGAGTCGATCAAACGTGAGCTGGACATTCTCATTGTCATTTCTCTTCAAGCGGTTGAAGAGGTTGCGAAGGACACTGATTCTCTGATCTCTCTGGGTTGAGATGCCTTCGTTGACCTTGGAGAGCCAGTCCCAGACTAGCTTAGATGTTTCCAAAGCACTCACGCGGCCATACTATCCTTTGGTCAGATGACCACAGATGATGTTCTTGGCAGTGGAGTCCAGTTGAACGAACTTCTTGACATCAGCAACGGTGACACCTTCACCATCCTTGGGGACGCCATTCTTGACGACATACCATAGGTCGACATCAATGACTTCAAGATGCATGCGCATCTTATTCTTCCAGTAGGGATATTCAGTTCCATCGAAGACGGGGCACGCAGCGGAGACTTTAATTATCCCTGCAGTCGACATAGCTAAAACTCCAGGTGGTTAAACCGAATCACACAGAACAAGGGAGTACCTTGCTCTGATACCAATTGAAAGTGCTAGTGATCGACTAGAGGGGGGTGAATAGGCGATTTTTAGGAAAGTCTTCAAAACATGGAAGTTTCGAAGACAAACGATAGAAATAAACCTATTACCATGTAGCGGAAGGTAGACTACACTAGGCAAACCATAGTCAAGTATTCAATGGAGTGAAAGCACAATGACTAATAGCAGCTAGGCAGTAAAGATCAGGTAGGAAGATATTGTGAAGCCAATCAGAACAAGTAGTCACTCAGTGAAGACAAAAGATAAAGCAATCATACAATGACTTCACAAGGACCAACAGTAAGTAAAGGGAAGGGAAGGATGAAACCAGTGACTCCTTGAATACAATGATTTGTTGGACCAGTTCCAGTTGCTATGACAACTGTACGTCTGGTTAGGGAGGCTGAGATTCAACTCAGAAGACCTCGTCTTCACCTTATTCCCCTTGAGCTAAGGACACCCAGTCCTCGCCCAATCACTCTGGTAAGTCTTCAAGGTAGACTTCCAAACCTTCACAGATTTCGTTCACCGGCGATCCACAATGACTCTTGGATGCTCAAAACGCGACGCCTAACCGGCTGGAGGATTCACAGTCCTCAAGTGTAATAAGTCTTCAGATCACACAGACAGGAAGACTTAAGTGGTTCCTAACACTCTTTGGCTCTGGGTGTTTAGGGCTTTATCCTCGCAAGGAATTCTCTCTCAAAGGCTTCAAGGTGGGTTGCTCTCAAACGACAAAAGCCGTGCTCTAACTCTGAGCAGCCAACCGTTTATGGTTGTAGGGGGTAGGCTATTTATAGCCACTAGGCAACCCGACCTGATTTGTCCGAAATGACCCTTGGTCACTAAGGAACTGACACGTGTTCCAACGGTCAGATTTCAAACACACACGACAACTTTACTTGGGCTACAAGCAAAGCTGACTTATCCAACTCTGGACAAGATTTGCTCTCATAGTCTTCACTCGAAGACATAGGATTTGGTTAAGCATCGCTTCAGTCATTCTGACTGGTTCACTTGGACCCCACTTAACAGTGCGGTGGTTCCTATGACTCAACAAAGAAAAACACAGAATGATGAAACTGCTAAGTCTTCGCGCTCCATAGTCTTCACGCAATGTCTTCTCTTGTCATAGTCTTCAATGTGAATGTCTTCACATACCACCTTTGACTTCAGTGTCTTCATTCATTCTTAGGGGTCATCTCTGGTAGGAAAACCGAATCAATGAGGGACTTCTACCTGTGTTATCCTGCAATTCTCACAAACACATTAGTCCCTCAAGTAGGTTTGTCGTCAATACTCCAAAACCAACTAGGGGTGGCACTAGATGCACTTACACATAAGCATCACAACTCCAAACTTTAAGAAATGACAACTTTGGTTTCTTGCCAAACCACAGTTCATATTGTGTCATCTCAACGGATTTAGATGGTGCCCTATTTAACGTGAATGCAGCTGTCTCTAATGCATAGCCCCAAAACAATAGTGGTAAATCGGTAAGAGACATCATAGATTGCACCATATCTAATATAGTAAGGTTACATGTTTGGGCACACCATTACGCTGTGGTGTTCCAGATGGCGTGAATTGTGAAACTATTCCGCATTGTTACAAATGAAGACCAAACTCGTAACTCAAATATTCTCCTCCACGATCAGATCGTAGAAACTTTATTTTCATGTTACGATGATTTTCCACTTCACTTTGAAATTATATGAACTTTTCAAATGTTTCAGACTTATGTTTCATTAAGTAGAAATACCCATATCTGCTCAAATCATCTATGAAGGTCAGAAAATAATGATACCCGCCGCGAGCCTCAACACTCATCGGAACGCATACATCAGTATGTATTATTTCCAATGAGTCAGTTGCTTGCTCCATTGTTCCGGAGAATGGAGTCTTAGTCATCTTGCCCATAAGGCATGGTTCGCAAGCATCAAGTGATTCATAATCAAGTGATTCCAAAATTCCATCAGCATGGAGTTTTTTCATGCGCTTTACACCAATATGACCTAAACGGCAGTGCCACAAATAAGTTGCACTATCATTTTTAACTTTGCATCTTTTGGCTTCAATATTATGAATATGTGTATCACTACGATCGAGATCCAATGAACCATTTTCATTGGGTGTATGACCATAGAAGGTTTTATTCATGTAAACAGAACAACAATTATTCTCTAACTTAAATGAATATCCGTATTGCAATAAACATGATCAAATCATATTCATGCTCAACGCAAACACCAAATAACATTTATTTAGGTTTAACACTAATCCTAAAAGTATAGGGAGTGTGCGATGATGATCATATCAATCTTGGAACCACTTCCAACACACATCGTCACTTCACCCTTAACTAGTCTCTGTTCATTCTGCAACTCCCATTTTGGGTTACTACTCTTAGCAACTGAACCAGTGTCAAATACCGAGGGGTTGCTATAAACACTAGTAAAGTACACATCAATAACATGTATATCAAATATAGCATTGTTCACTTTGCCATCCTTCTTATCCGCCAAATACTTGGGGTAGTTCTGCTTCCAGTGACCAGTCCCTTTGCAGTAGAAGCACTTAGTCTCAGGCTTAGGTCTAGACTTGGGCTTCTTCACTTGAGAAGCAACTTGCTTGCCGTTCTTCTTGAAGTTCCCTTTCTTTCCCTTTGCCCTTTTTCTTGAAACTAGTGGTCTTGTTAATCATCAACACTTGATGCTCTTTCTTGATTTCTGCCTTCATCGATTTCATCATCATGAAAAGCTCGGGAATCATTTTCGTCATCCCTTGCATACTATAGTTCATCACGAAGTTCTACTAACTTGGTGATGGTGACTAGAGAATTCTGTCAATCACTATTTTATCTGGAAGATTAACTCCCACTTGATTCAAGCGATTGTAGTACCCAGACAATTTGAGCACATGCTCACTGCTTGAGCTATACTCCTCCATCTTTTAGCTATAGAACTTGTTGGAGACTTCATATCTCTCGACTCGGGTATTTGCTCGAAATATTAACTTCAACTCCTGGAACATCTCATATGGTCCATGATGTTCAAAACGTCTTTGAAGTCCTGATTCTAAGCCGTTAAGCATGGTGCACTAAACTATCAAATAGTCATCATATTGAGCTAGCCAAACGTTCATAATGTCTGCATCTGCTCCTGCAATAGGTCTGTCACTTAGCGGTGCATTAAGGACATAATTCTTCTATGCAGCAATGAGGATAATCCTCAAATCACGAATCCAATCCGCATTATTGCTACTAATATCTTTCGACTTAGTTTTCTCTAGGAACATATCAAAATAAAACAGGGGAGCTAAACGCGAGCTATTGATCTACAACATAGATATGCTAATACTACCAGGACTAAGTTCATGATAAATTAAAGTTCAATTAATCATATTACTTAAGAACTCCCACTTAGATAGACATCCCTCTAATCATCTAAGTGATCACGTGATCCATATCAACTACACCATGTCCGATCATCACGTGAGATGGAGCAGTTTTCAATGGTGCACATCACTATGTTGATCATATCTACTATATGATAAACGCTCGACCTTTCGGTCTCCAATGTTCCGAGGCCATATCTGCATATGCTAGGCTCGTCAAGATTAACCTGAGTATTCTGCGTGTGCAAAACTGGCTTGCACCCGTTGTAGATGGACGTAGAGCTTATCACACCCGATCATCACGTGGTGTCTGGGCACGACGAACTTTGGCAACGGCGCATACTCAGGGAGAACACTTTTATCTTGAAATTTAGTGAGAGATCATCTTATAATGCTACCGTCAATCAAAGCAAAATAAGATGCATAAAGGATAAACATCACATGCAATCAATATAAGTGATATGATATGGCCATCATCATCTTGTGCTTGTGATCTCCATCTCCGAAGCACCGTCATGATCACCGTCATCACCGGTGCGGCACCTTGATCTCCATCGTAGTATCGTTGTCGTCTCGCCAACTATTGTTGGGGATCGTAACAGAAATTTAAAATTTTCTACACATCACCAAGATCAATCTATGGAGTCATCTAGCAACGAGAGGGAGAGGAGTGCATCTACATACCCTTGTAGATCGTGAGCGGAAGCGTTCAAGAGAACAGGGTTGATGGAGTCGTACTCGACGTGATCCAAATCACCGATGATCCTAGCGCCGAACAGACGGCACCTCCGCATTCAACACACGTACGGAGCAGAGACGTCTCCCGCGCCTTGATCCAGCAAGGAGGAGGGAGAGGTTGAGGAAGAGAGCTCCAACAGCAGCACGACGGCGTGGTGGTGGTGGAGCGGCAGTACTCCGGCAGGGCTTCGCCGAGCTCTTAACGGAGGAGGAGAGGTGTTGGGGAGGGGAGGGGCTGCGCCTTTGATGTGATATGCAGCCCTCCCCTTGCCCCTCTATTTATAGGGGAAGGAAGAAGGGGGCCGCCCCCCTCTAGATGAGATCTAGAGGGGGGGCAGCGGCCAAGGGGGTGGCTTGCCCCCCAAGCAAGGGGGGCGCCCCCTCTAGGGTTCCCCCCCCCCCAACCCTAGGCACATGGGCCCAAGGGGGGTGCGCCTAGCCCACTTGCGGCTGGTTCCCTTTCCTCTACAGCCCATGAGGCCCTCCGAGAGAGGTGGCCCCTCCCGGTGGACCCCCGGAACCCCTCCGGTGGCCCCGATACAATACCGATATGCCCCCGAACCTTTCCGGTGGCCGTATGACAACTTCCTATATATAAATCTTCACCTCCGGACCATTCCGGAACTCCTCGTGACATCCGGGATCTCATCCGGGACTCCGAACAACATTCGGTAATCACATAAAGTCTTCCTAATAACCCTAGCGTCATCGAACCTTAAGTGTGTAGACCCTACGGGTTCGGGAACCATGCAGACATAACCGAGACAACTCTCCGGCCAATAACCAACAGAGGGATCTGGATACCCATGTTGGCTCCCACATGTTCCATGTTGATCTCATCGGATGAACCACGATGTCGAGGATTCAAGCAATCCCGTATACAATTCCCTTTGTCAATCGGTACGTTACTTGCCCGAGATTCGATCGTCGGTATCCCAATACCTCGTTCAATCTCGTTACCGGCAAGTCACTTTACTCGTTCCGTAACACATCATCCCGTGACCAACCCTTAGTCACATTGAGCTCATTACGATGATGTCTTACCGAGTGGGCCCAGAGATACCTCTTCGTCATACAGAGTGACAAATCCCAGTCTCGATTTGTGCCAACCCAATAGACACTTTCGGAGATACCCATAGTGCACCTTTATAGTCACCCAGTTACGTTGTGACGTTTGGCACACCCAAAGTATTCCTACAGTATCCGGGAGTTGCACAATCTCATGGTCTAAGGAAAAGATACTTGACATTAGAAAAGCTTTAGCAGACGAACTACATGATCTTGCGCTATGCTTAGGATTGGGTCTTGTCCATCACATCATTCTCCTAATGATGTGATCCCGTTATCAATGACATCCAATGTCCATGGTCAGGAAACCGCAACCATCTATTGATCAACGAGCTAGTCAAATAGAGGCTCACTAGGGACATGTTGTGGTCTATGTATTCACACATGTATTACGATTTCTGGATAACACAATTATTGTTGGGAAACGTAGTAATTTCAAAAAAAATCCTACGCACATGCCAGATCATGGTGATGCATAGCAACGAGAGGGGAAAGTGCCGTCCATGTACCCTCGTAGACCGTTAAGCGAAAGCGTTATGACAACGCGGTTGATGTAGTCGTACGTCTTCACGATCGACCGATCCTCAATATCGAACGTACGGCACCTCCGCGTTCGGCACACGTTCAGCTCGGTGACGTCCGGCGAACTCACGATCCAGTAGAGCTCGGGGAAGAGTTTCGTCAGCACGATGGCATGGTGACGATGTTGATAAAGCTACCACAGCAGGGCTTCGCCTAAACACCGCTACAGTGTGACCGAGGTGGATTATGGTGGAGGGGGGCATCGCACATGGCTGGAGAGATCTCAATGATCAACTTGTGTGTCTAGAGGTGCCCCCTACTCCCGTATATAAAGGAGCAAGGGGGGAGAGGCGGCCGGCGAGGAGGAGGCGCGCCAGGAGGAGTCCTACTCCCAGCGGGAGTAGGACTCCCTCCTTTCCTAGTTGGAATAGGAGAAGGGGGAAGGATGAGGAAGAGAAGAAGGAAAGGGGGGGCGCCATCCCCCCCTCCTTGTCCAATTCGGACTAGAGGGAGAGGGGGTGCGTGGCCTGCCCTGGCATCCCCTCCTCTCTTCCACTAAGGCACATCATGGCCCATTAAGGGGGGGTTCCGGTAACCCCCGGTACTCCGGTAAAATCCCGATTTCACCCGGAACACTTCTGATATCCAAATATAGGCTTCCAATATATAAATCTTTATGTATCGACCATTTTGAGACTCCTCGTCATGTCCGTGATCACATCCGGGACTCCGAACTACCTTTGGTACATCAAAACATGTAAACTCATAAAACCGATCATCACAGAACTTTAAGCGTGCGGACCCTACAGGTTCGAGAACTATGTAGACATGACCGAGACAAATCTCCGATCCATAACCAATAGCGGAACCTGGATGCTCATATTGGTTCCTACATATTCTACGAAGATCTTTATCGGTCAAACCGCACAACACTATACTTTGTTCTCTTTGCCATCGGTATGTTACTTGCCCGAGATTCGATCGTCGGTATCCAATACCTAGTTCAATCTCGTTACCGGTAAGTCTCTTTACTCGTTCCATAATACATCATCCCGTAACTAACTCATTAGTTATCATTCTTGCAAGGCTTATAGTGATGTGTATTACCGAGAGGGCCCAGAGATACCTCTCCGATAATCGGAGTGACAAATCCTAATCTTGATCTATGCCAACTCAACAAGTACCATCAGAAACACCTGTAGAGCACCTTTATGATCACCCAGTTATGTTGTGACATTTGGTAGCACCCAAAGTGTTCCTCAGGTATTCGGGAGTTGCATAATCTCATAGTCATAAGAACATGTATAAGTCATGAAGAAAGCAATAGCAGTAAACAAACGATCAAGTGTTAAGCTAACGGAATGGGTCAAGTCAATCACATCATTCTCCTAATGATGTGATCCCATTGATCAAATAACAACTCATGTCTATGGCTAGGAAACTTAACCATCTTTGATTCAACGAGCTAGTCAAGTAGAGGCATCCTAGTGACACTTTATTTGTCTATGTATTCACACATGTATTATGTTTTCGGTTAATACAATTATAGCATGAATAATAAACATTTATCATGAAATAAGGAAATAAATAATAACTTTATTATTGCCTCTAGGGCATATTTCCTTCACATCCGGGACTCCGAACAACCTTCGGTTCATCAAAACACATAAACTCATAATACCGACCGTCACCGAATGTTAAGCGTGCTGACCCTACGGGTTCGAGAACTATGTAGACATGACCGAGACTCGCTTCCGGTCAATAACCAATAGCGGAACCTGGATGCTCATATTGGTTCCTACATATTCTACGAAGATCTTTATCAGTCAAACCGCATAACAACATACGTTGTTCCCTTTGTCATCGATATGTGACTTGCCCGAGATTCGATCGTCGGTATCTCAATACCTAGTTCAATCTCGCTACCGGCAAGTCTCTTTACTCGTTTCGTAATGCATCACCCTGCAAGTAACTCATTAGTCACAATGCTTGCAAGGCTTAGAGTGAGGTGCATTACCGAGAGGGCCCAGAGATACCTCTCCGATACACAGAGTGACAAATCCTAATCTCGATCTATGCCAACTCAACAAACACCATCGGAGACACCTGTAGAGCATCTTTATAATAACTCAGTTTTGTTGTGATGTTTGATAGCACACAAGGTGTTCCTCCGGTATTCGGGAGTTCATAATCTCATAGTCAGAGGAACATGTATAAGTCATGAAGAAAGCAGTAGGAATAAAAGTGAACGATCATTATGCTAAGCTAACGGATGGGTCTTGTCCATCACATCATTCTCTAATGATGTGATACCATTCATAAAATGACAACACATGTCCATGGCTAGGAAACTTAGCCATCTTTGATTAACGATCTAGTCAAGAAGAGGCATACTAGGGACACTCTGTTTGTCTATGTATTCACACATGTACTAAGTTTCCGGTTAATACAATTCTAGCATGAATAATAGACATTTATCATGATATAAGGAAATATAAATAACAACTTTATTATTGCATCTAGGGCATATTTCCTTCAGTCTCCCACTTGCACTAGAGTCAATAATCTAGTTCACATTGTCATGTGATTTAACACCAATAGTTCACATCTTTATGTGATTAGTTCACACCTCCATGTAACTAACACCCAAAGGGTTTACTAGAGTCAATAATCTAGTTCACATTGCTATGTGATCAACACCCAAAGAGTGATCATGTTTTTCTTGTGAGATAAATTTAGTCAACGGGTCTGCCACATTCAGAGTCGTATGTATTTTGCAAATTTTCTATGTCTACAATGCTTTGCACGGAGCTACTCTAGCTAATTGCTCTCACTTTCGATATGTATCTAGATCGAGACTTAGAGTCATCCAGATCGGTGTCAAAGCTTGCATTGACGTAACTCTTTACGACGAACTCTTTATCACCTCCATAACCGAGAAATGTTCCCTTATTCCACTAAGGATATTTTTGACTGATGTCCGGTGATCCACTCTTGGATCACTATTTCCAACTAGGAAGGGGGAAGGGGAAAGGAAGGAGGGGAGAGAGGGAGAAAAGAGGGGGCGCCCCCCTCCTTGTCCAATTCAGACTCCCAAGGAGGGGGCGTGGCCAGCCCTATGCCCTCTCCTCTCTCTCCTACAAGGCCCATGTTGGCCCATTAGTTCCCCGGGGGGTTCCGATAACCCCCCCCCCCCCCCCCCCCGTACTCCGATAAATATCCGGTGACCCCTGGAACTCATCTAGTATCCGAATATAATCGTCCAATATATCAATCTTTATGTCTCCACCATTTTGAGACTCCTCGTCATGTCTGTGATCACATCCGGGACTCCGAACTATCTTCAGTACATCAAAACACATAAACTCATAATACCGATCATCACCGAACGTTAAGCGTGTAGACCCTACGAGTTCGAGAACTATGTAGACATGACCGAGACACATCTCCGGTCAATAACCAATAGTAGAATCTGGATGTTCATATTGGCTACTACATATTCTATGAAGATCTTTATTGGTCAAACCGCATAACAACATACGTTGTTCCCTTTGTCATCGGTACGTTACTTGCCCGAGATTCGATCGTCGGTATCTCAATACCTAGTTCAATCTCGTTACCGGCAAGTCTCTTTACTCATTCCGTAATGCTACATCCCATAACTAACTCATTAGCTACATTTCTTGCAAGGCTTATAGTGATGTACATTACCGAGAGGGCCCGGAGATACCTCTCCGACAATCGGAGTGACAAATCCTAATCTCGATCCATGCCAACTCAACAAACACCATTGGAGACACCTGTAGAGCACCTTTATAATCACCCAGTTACGTTGTGACGTATGGTAGCACACAAAGTGTTCCTCCGGTATTCAGGAGTTGCATGATCTCATAGTCATAGGAACATGTATAAGTTATGGAGAAAGCAATAGCAAAAAACTAAACGATCATCGTGGTAAGCTAACGGATGGGTCAAGTCAAACACATAATTCTCTAATGATGTGATCCCGTTAATTAAATGACAACTCATGTCTATAGTTAGGAAACATAACCATCATTGATTCAATGAACTAGTTGAGTAGAGGCACACTAGTGACACTCTGTTTGTCCATGTATTCACACATGTACTAAGTTTCCGGTTAATACAATTCTAGCATGAATAATAAAAATTTATCATGATATGAGGAAATATAAATAACAACTTTATTATTGCCTCTAGGGCATATTTCCTTCAGTCTCCCACTTGCACTAGAGTCAATAATCTAGTTCACATCGTCATGTGATTTAACATGAATAGTTCACATCTTTATGTGATTAGTTCACATCTCCATGTGACTAACACCCAAAGGGTTTACTAGAGTCAATAATCTAGTTCACATTGCTATGTGATTAACATGCAAAGAGTGATCATGTTTTGCTTGTGAGAGAAATTTAGTCAATGGGTCTGCCACATTCAGAGTCGTATGTATTTTACAAATTTTCTATGTCTACAATGCTTTGCACGGAGCTACTCTAGCTAATTGCTCCCACTTTTAATATGTATCTAGATCGAGACTTAGAGTCATCCAGATTGGTGTTAAAGCTTGCATCAACGTAACTCTTTACGACGAACTCTTTGTCACCTCCATAACCGAGAAACATTTCCTTATTCCACTAAGGATATTTTTGACCACTGTCCAGTGATCCACTCCTGGATCACTATTGTACCCTCTTGCCAATCTTATGATGAGGTACACAATAGGTCTGGTACACATCATAGCATATTTTATAGAACCTATGACTGAGGCATAGGGAATGACTTTTCATTCTCTTTCTATTTTCTGTCGTGGTCGAGTTTTGAATCTTTACTCAATTTCACACCTTGCAACACAGGCAAGAACTCCTTCTTTGACTGTTCTATTTTGACCTACTTCAAAATCTTGTCAAGGTATGTACTCATTGAAAATATATCAAGCGACTTGATCTATCTCTATAGATCTTGATGCTCAATATGTAAGTAGCTTCACCGAGGTTTTTCTTTTGAAAAACTCCTTTCAAACACTCCTTTATGCTTTCCAGTAAATTCTACATTATTTTCGATCAACAATATGTCATTCACATATACTTATCAGAAATGATGTAGTGCTCCCACTCACTTTCTTATAAATACAGGCTTCACCGTAAGACTGTATAAAACTATATGCTTTGATCATCTTATCAAAACGTATATTCCAACTTCGAGATGCTTGCACCGGTCCATAGATGGATCGTTGGAGCTTGCACACTTTGTTAGCATCTTTAGGATTGACAAAACCTTCCGTTTGCATCATATACAACTCTTCTTTAATAAATCCACTAAGGAATGTAGTTTTGATATCCATTTGCCAGATTTCATAAAATGCGGAAACTGCTAACATGATTCAGACAGACTTTTAAGCATCGATACGAGTGAGAAAATCTCATCGTAGTAAACACCTTGAAGTTGTCAAAAACCTTTTGCGACAATTCGAGCTTTGTAGATAGTAACACTACTATCAGCGTCCGTCTTCCTCTTGAAGATCCATTTATTCTGAATGGCTCACTGATCATCGGGCAAGTCAATCAAAGTCCATACTTTGTTCTCATACATGGATCCCATCTCAAATTTTATGTCCTTAATCCATGTCGCGGAATCTGGGCTCATCATCGCTTCCTCATAATTTGTAGGTTCGTCATGGTCAAGTAACATGACCTCCAGAACAGGATTACCGTACCACTCTGGTGTGGAACGTATTTTGGTTGACCTACGAGGTTCGGTAGTAACTTGATCTGAAGTTTCATGATCATCATCATTAATTCCTCACTAATTGGTGTTCGAATATAATCGTCCAATATATCAATCTTTATGTCTCCACCATTTGGAGACTCCTCGTCATGCATGTGATCACATCCGGGACTCCGATCTATCTTCAGGACATCAAAACACATAAACTCATAATATCGATCATCACCGAACGTTAAGCATGCGGACCCTACGGGTTCAAGAACTATGTAGACATGACCGAGACACGTCTCCGGTCAATAACCAATAGCGGAGCCTGGATGCTCATATTGGCTTCTACATATTCTACGAAGATCTTTTTCGGTCAAACCGCATAACAACATACGTTGTTCCATTTGTCATCGATATGTTACTTGCCCGAGATTCGATCGTCGGTATCTCAATACCTAGTTCAATCTAGTTACCGGCAAGTCTCTTTACTCGTTCTGTAATGCTACATCCCGTAACTAACTCATTAGCTACATTGCTTGGAAGGCTTAGAGTGATGTACATTACCGAGAGGGCCCAGAGATACCTCTCCGATAATCGGAGTGACAAATCCTAATCTCGATCCATGCCAACTCAAACAAACACCATTGGAGACACCTGTAGAGCACATTTATAATCACCCAGTTACGTTGTGACGTTTGGTAGCACACAAAATGTTCCTCCGGTATTCGGGAGTTGCATGATCTCATAGTCATAGGAACATATATAAGTTATGGAGAAAGCAATAGCAACAAACTAAACGATCATCGTGCTAAGCTAACGGATGGGTCAAGTCAATCACATCATTCTCTAATGATGTGATCCTGTTAATCAAATGACAACTCATGTCTATGGTTAGGAAACATAACCATCATTGATTCAACGAGCTAGTTAAGCAGAGGCAAACTAGTGACACTCTGTTTGTCTATGTATTCACACATGTACTAAGTTTCCGGTTAATACAACTCTGGTATGAATAATAAACATTTATCATGATATAAGGAAATATAAATAACAACTTTATTATTGCCTCTATGGCATATTTCCTTCAACCGTTACCCTTCGTGGGTTGAAGTCTACATCAACGTGGATGTACGATAGCACCACCTATTGGAACCACACCAAAAATCTTCGTGTCTCCAATTGCGTTTGCACACTCCAATCCCATCCCTTTACTTTCTTGCAACTTGCATGCTTTACTTTCCGCTGCTCATATACTCTTGCTATGCTTGCTTGAAATGTATTACGAATGTTTAAATTTGTGCTAAAACTCCACCTTAACTTAAAGAAATTAAAAACTGATACTTTTCTTTGTTGAGGGTCTAATCACCCTCCCCCCCTCTAGACACCTCTTCTCGATCCTACGGAGGAGGAGGAGGAGCGCGCCCGACGGGCCGCAATGCCGCCGCCCCAGCAGACGTCGGAGGAGGCTGCCCTGACAACATACCAAGCGGCGTTCGGGTGGGCTGGCCCTGATCCCGTCTTCATTGATCTCACCGGCGGCAACAGCGATGGCGATGTTGACGTCAAGGGCAAGGGCAAAGCCGACAATGTCTAGGGCAGCGTGCAGGCGCAAACTTTTTTGTGTTTAATTAATATTTAATTAGGTTTAACTGGACTTTGGTCGGCGGTTGACCGGCCACTTAATGTTTAATTATGTTTATTTCTGTGAGCTATTTTTTTCTATGCTGGTAGATTTGGGTCCGTCTTCTGTTGGGTGGTCAAGCCGACTCATTTAAAAATGCAGACGCGAACGTCCGTCTGGTCGACCCAAACAGACGAAAAGCAAATAAAACGCGCGTCCATTTGGGTCTTGGAGTTGCTCTTCTACCAGCATGCCCTAAGCTGCACGCCGGAGCTCGACGAGATTTAAAAAGAGTCAATTACACCGGTGGTGCTTGAACTTGGCGCAAACGGTCACTTTGGTGCTAGAACTTGCGGCATACATCGAACTGATGTATCAAAGTTGGCTCGGGCGTGCAAATGCGGTGCAAACCTTGGTTGTGTACGCCCGAGCCGCTGATTAGGCGCGCCAACATGGGATGGGTCCCGCCGTCAGTGACCTGAAGGCAGACAGGAGGGCGTGTGGCCATTTTTTTGCGTAAACCCCCTTGAATTATTATTTTCCCATAAAAAGGCCCTGTCAACGTTGGAAGATGGCATTTCATTTTTTTTTTGACTCTATAGCCAGTGGGCCCTGTGTATACATACTGAGAATTATTAACAAGAAAAAACGGAGGCCTCCACGTCTCGAACGTGCGACCCTTGCCCATGTCACAGTCTGGCTGCTACACCATTCAGTCTTCACAACTTCAGATAAATTTTAATGCTCAAAAAAAAACTTCAGATAAATTTTTGTATTCATCAATTTGAATATTAAATATAAGCAGCACATGTGTATTTTTCTATTAAATAAACATTTTAAAATCCATATTTAATTAACAATTTTATATAATAGATGTGTGTATGTTTAAATATTTTTGTCTACTAATCATTGTTTGTATGTCTAACATTTATAAAAAATAAATATTTGAACATGATTTTAATTACTTACATTTCACAAATATTTCAAAAAGAATTAGCGCGTGCAAATGGGTTGCACTATCTGCAGCCAATTTAAGCCCCACATGTATCTTCCTTATACTACATTAACAGTTGTTATCCTTGTTAGACATCAGAATATAATTGATGCAGTGGCTATGAGCACGAGCGCCCTAACAGTAGGTCGTCATGTTGAATTCTAAAAAAAAAAGGTCACGTGTTGGAGTGTAGGAGTCTAACATATTCCCTTTTAATTCCAGCCAAAAAAAAACATTTTCCTTATACTACATTAACAGTTGTTATCCTTGTTAGACATCAGAATGTAATTGATGCAGTGGCTATGAGCACGAGCGCCCTAACAGTAGGTCGTCATGTTGAATTCTAAAAAAAAGGGTCACGTGTTGGAGTGTAGGAGTCTAACATATTCCCTTTTAATTCCAGCCAAAAAAAACATTTTCCCTTTTAATTTTCACGTCGGGACTCACCTGTCATACAACAAACAAAATAAAATACCATCTACCACGTGGACAGGGTCTTTTTTGTGAGAAATAAAAAATGTCAAGGTTTTTCTGCAAAAGGAAAAAACAGGTCATGCACTTCTAGTCTTTGACAAAGGGCCCCACGCCACGCTGGCAGCCAAGTCAGCGTTGATTTTGTATCCAAGTGCGGTTAGCATTGTATTTGCACACCCGAGCCAAGTTATTGCACCAGTTCAATGTATGCCATAAGTTCTAGCACCAAAATGACCGTTTACGCCAAGTTCAAGCACCATCGATATAATTGACTCTTTCTAAATCTCGTCGATCACCACCATCAATGAGGCATTCAGGCGAGGCATCACACACGTCGATCACCTCGTCGTCCATGTGCATGTGCGTGCGTCGTCCCGTCCTGTCGTCCGCCGATCCCAAGGAGGATGTCCTCCTTGGCCCCGCGCGCGTGTCGTTTTGGCGCCGTTTCCCGTCGGAGCAAGGCAAGCCCGCGCACGCGTAGGGCTCGGCCCGGGAATCACTGTGGAGTATGTGGTGCGTGTGATATTCTCTTGTTCCTCTCTGTCTACCCGCACGCTGCAGTCTGCAGCCAGCCATCGGTTTTGCAGGCAAGGTTTCGAAGGAAACATGAAAGGCAGCTTTTCACCTGCATGGCCGTCGGAAGATCGCTAAGCCTGCTGACTGTTGCGGTCGATTCTCTGTCCTTGCCATGACATGAGTGAGTGAGTGGCTCTGTGGCTGACTATCTGCCTGCCCTGAAATGGATATTGGACGGATGATGCGGCCATTCTGGGTCCATTGGCATCATGTTACCACGTGAACCCTTCATGGAAGTCACTGTGAGTACTATGTTGCACATTTGCAGTTGCATTATACATCCTGGCAGATCGAATCTTAAAGGGCTATACGTGATCATGAAGTCGTGTTATAGCTTTGAAAAGACAAACTATAAGACTCCATTGTGTAGAGACTAAACAGGAGCTTTTGGGATCGAACACTTGCTTGTATTGATCTGTTGCTCAAGATATATACAGAGTCCAACGTACACACGCATATCTCTAACCAACTAACAGACTAACTAGACGGCCCTAGATGCTAGGAAGAGGCATGCAAGGCATGCCGGTCGTGGTTAGTTGGCGACGTGCAAGGGCCTGTAGACCCGTTCCAACACTCCCCCGCAGACGGAGCGTCGCCGACGGTGACGCACAGGCTGGACCTGAAAGCCTCAAAGGTGGCGGTGGGCAGCCCCTTAGTCATGATGTCGGTGAACTGCAATGCGGTCGGCACATGTAGCACACGGAATTGTCCAAGGGCCACCTTCTCACGAACAAAGTGGATGTCGAGTTCGATGTGCTTGGTCCGGCGGTGGTGTACTGGGTTCTGAGCAAGATAGACAGCCGACACATTGTCACAGTAGACAACGGTAGCTTTGTTGATGCCGGAGTGAAGTTCCTGTAGGAGTTGCCGTGTCCAGCAACACTCGGCGACGGCATTGGCCACGGCACGGTACTCCGCCTCTGCACTGGACCGAGAGACGGTAGTTTGCCTCTTGGATGACCAGGAGATGAGTGAGCCGCCAAGGAACAAGCAGTAGCCGGATGTGGAGCGACGAGTGTCGGGGCACCCGGCCCAATCAGCGTCACTGTATGCAACAAGCTCGTGAGGTGGCGAGGAACTGATGATGATGCCGTGACTGACGGTCCCACGTACGTAATGAAGTATGCGCTTCACCATGGACCAGTGAGGCTGCCGGGGAGCGTGCATGTGCAAACACACCTGCTGGACAGCATAGGTGAGATCCGGACGCGTCAGCGTAAGGTACTGTAGGGCACCAGTGATGCTGCGGTAAAATGTGGCGTCATCAGCTGGATCTCCATCAGAAGCAGATAGCTTGGGCTTCGTGTCCACCGGCGTCGAGGCCGGACGACAGTTGGTCATGTCGGCGCGGTGTAGAAGGTCCTCAGCGTACTAATGTTGATGGAGAAAGAAACCAGCTGGGGTGCGCCGCACTTGTATGTCGAGGAAGAAGTGCAGCGCGCCCAAGTCCTTGAGCGCGACGGCGGCGGTGAGCTGCGCGATGATGTGGCCGAGAAGTGCGTCGGATGAGGCCGCGAGGACGATGTCGTCGACGTAGAGGAGCAGATATGCGAGGTCGTTGCCGTGACGATAAACGAAGAGCGATGCATCGGAGCGGGTCGCCACGAACCCAATGGCCTGAAGACATGCGGTGATCTTCATGAACCAAGCGCGGGGAGCCTGCTTGAGGCCATAAAGCGACTTGGACAAAAGACACACGTTGTGTGGGCGCGCCGCATCGATGAACCCTGCAGGCTGCTGACAATAGACATGCTCGGCGAGCTCACCATGGAGAAATGCATTTTTAACGTCGAGCTGATGCACCGGCCAGTTGCGAGAGGCGGCGAGCTGCAAGACGATGCGGATGGACGCCGGCTTGACGACGGGCGAAAAAGTGTCGTGGTAGTCGATGCCGTGGCGCTGGGTGAAGCCACGGACTACCCACCGCGCCTTATACCGATCCAGCGTGCCGTCGGGATGCAGCTTGTGGCGAAAAATCCACTTGCCGGAGATGACGTGGGTGCCGGGCGGACGAGGAACCAAGGTCCAAGTCGCGTTGGCACGGAGAGCGTCATACTCTTCCCGCATGGCCTGGCGCCAGTGAGCATCCGCAAGGGCTGCTCGAACGGACGTGGGAACAGGCGATGGGGAAGCCACAGAGGCGGTGAGGATGTAGTCGTTGTCGTACTGCGTGTTGCGGCGAGAGATGCCCGCGCGAGCGCGGGTCAGCATCGGATGTGCGCGGACGGGTGGCAGTGTCGATGTGGAGCCACCGACGGCTGCCGTGGAGGAGCAGCCGATACTGGTCGGAGAAGACGCGCCCGCGGCAGACGGGGCAGCGGTGGATGCGCGAGAGCCCTCTGCCGTGGTAGCCCATCCGAACGACGTAGCAGGCGGAGTGGTGTCGAGCGAAGTAGCGGTCGTGGCGGCCGAACGCGCGGCCGAGGCAGCAGAAGCCGATCCGGGCGAGCCAGGCACCGTAGCGGAGGCAGATGAACCTGCTGCGGTGGCAGCCGAGCTGCTGGGCGCGGGAGGCACCGTCGAGGGTGGCTCGCGGCAGTGCCGAGCCTGGGCCTCCGGAAGCAGCAGCGGCAGCGACGGATCTCCTGTGATGACGCGTGCCGAGGTCGGGGTAGATGGCAAGACTTGCGCAAACGGAAACTGGCGTTCGTCGAAGAAGACGTGATGGGAGATGATTATTCGGCGGGTATGTGGATCAAAGCACTTGTATCCAGCATGGTCGGGAGGGTAGCCCAGGAACACACATGCACGTGAGCGAGGGGAAAGCTTGTTGGGGGCTGTAACTGTAGTGTTAGGATAATAGAGGCTGCCAAACACACGAAGGTGGGAGTAGGAGGGGGTCTTGCCGTATAGTAGCTCAAATGGAGTGATGTGTTGACGTGGTCGGCATGGACGTAGGTTTAAGAGGTAGGTCGTGGTGGCTAGGGCGTCTGGCCAAAATTTTGTGGGCATGGAGGAATGAAACAGGAGGCTGCGAAGGCCTTCAGTTAAAGTCTGTATGATCCGCTCGGCACGACCATTCTGTTGAGATGTGTAGGGGCAAGTGAGATGGAAGACAATGCCATGATTAGTGAGAAAATTACAAAACGCCTGGTTATCAAATTCACGGCCATTATCAGTATGAATGGTGAGAATAGGTCGTTGGAATTGTGTGGCGACGTATGCATGAAACGTGATCAACACCTCAAATACATCAGACTTGCGCCGGAGAGGAAACGTCCACGTGAAGTGAGTGCAATCATCAAGAACAACCAGAAAGTATTGGAAGCCAGAGTTCCTAAGAACCGGCGATGTCCAAACATCACAATGTATTGTATGAAAGGGAAACGGTGCAATGGTAAATGATTCACTAAAGGGCAAGCGTATATGTTTGGCAAGCTGACATGCATGGCAAGTATGAGAGGTAGCTTTATTACAATGGAAATCAAAACTGTCTAAAACGTGTGATAATGTAGCACGTCCAGGATGGCCAAGCCTTTGGTGCCATAGATCGGCAGTGACGGCAACAAAGGCAGTGGGAGAAGCAGCTGCAGCCGAGTGGAGAGGATAAAGATTGCCGCTGCTATTACATCGGAGCACCACCGTCCCAGTGCGAAGGTCCTTAACAGAGAAACCAAAGGGGTCAAACGTCATAGAGACAAAGTTGTCATGTGTAAGAGCACGAACAGAGATCAAATTCTTAACAAGAGAAGGGGAGATGAGAATATGGCTAAGAGAGATAGGATTAGAGGAAGTGGCGATGGACAAGGAGCCAGTATGGGTGATGGGAAGGGGAGCACCGTTTCCGACGACTATATGTGATGGGGAGGAGGAGGGCTTGACATCCGAGATCATACCAGGGTGTGCTGCCATGTGCGACGACGCCCCGATATCGAGGATCCAGTCGCCACCGCCAGCATAGGGCTGCTGCTGCATGGCGAGGAGGGCGGCCTGCAACATGCTGGTGTCCCATGGAGGTGGTGCAGCGGTCGACGGAGGATGCACGGCGGGCAGGCCGCCACCATAGGCAGTGGCGTTGAGCCCCATCGGAGGACGGGGTCCGAGCAGACCGGCGCTTGGGGGCCGCGCCATCATAGGCCACGCCTGAAACATGTCGGTCCACGGGTTGATGCCGGCGCCACTGTAGGCGAGTGGACGCTGCATATATGCTGAGGGGGAGGGCGCGCCTTGCGGCGGTGGAGCCCCGCCAGATCCGCCATGGCCACCACCGTTGCCGCCTTTGCGGTGCTTGCAGCCGTGCTATCCGCCGCCCTGGATGTCGTTGCCGCCCTGCCCGCCGTGGCCGCTGGTGCCACTGGACGGAGGAAGGACGGGAGGCGGAGGAGCTGGGCTGGGCGTGGAGATTGGAGGAGGCGGAGGGCGGGCGGCGTAGAGAGCCGTGGCCGACTCATGGGATGCTGCATGATCGATACGGCGCTCTTCCTGAAGGAGGTAAGTCCGCTCCTGCAGGAACGTCGGCAGCTTGCTATCGTCTTACGTCATCGTAGAGATGGCGTGGGCGAACTTGTTGGAGAGCCCGCGGAGCATGTTGGAGACGAGGCCGCGGTCGGTCACCGGCATGCCGCAGTCGAAGAGCGTGTCGGCGAGTGTCTGGAGGCGGGTGAAGTAATCCGTGATGGAGAAGTCGTTTTGATGCAGGCCGTGGAACTCCTCTAGGGCGAGAATACCCTGCTGATTCCGGTTGGAGAGGAAGAGCTGCCGGATCTCCGTCCAGAGCGTGTACGCCGTGGGGTTCCAGTGGTTGACCGCGCCCCGAACTTGGACGGGGATGGAGCCGAGAAGCCACCGGATGATACACCAGTCGATCTGCGTCCAGATGGCGTCAGTGAGCCGATTCCGAGCGTCGACGGTGCCATTGACATGGTCCTGAATATTGTAGGACATGAGAAGGGCATGGAGGAAGGAGCTCCAGGTGGTGTAGTTCAGGGGGTGCAACTCTAAAGTGACGGGCATGGCAGAGGCGATGTTGAGAGAGAGGATGAGGTGGAGAGGCACGGAGGGGCCGGCGGAGGATGGATCGCCGAAGGGGTTTGTACCGGGGCCGGAGCCGGCGGAGGAGAGGTCAGAGAGATCCATCGATGAGCGGAAGCGAGGAAGAAGATCACAGAAGTATCTGATACCATGTAGAGACTAAACAGGAGGTTTTGGGATCGAACACTTGCTTGTATTGATCTATTGCTCAAGATATATACAGAGTCCAACGTACACACGCATATCTCTAACCAACTAACAGACTAACTAGACAGCCCTAGATGCTAGGAAGAGGCATGCAAGGCATGCCGGTCGTGGTTAGTTGGCGACATGCATGGGCCTATAGACCCGTTCCAACACATTCTCTCGGTAGAATAAGGCCTATTTTGATTCATAGGACAAGAATATTATAGAAATAGGGAAATTATAGGAAGTGAGATGACATACATCTCAATTCCTATAAAGAAGGAGATGTCATTTGATGCATAGTATAGGAAATTTTCCATTGAATCTTAGTTATGCCTTCTTTGGTTTGTAGGAATTTCATAGAATTTCTATATGATAGGATAGGAAAATTTCTTTTGAAGCCCTTTGGTTTATAGGAATGGATTCCTATTCCTATGTAGGATAGGAATCAATCCTGCACATTTTGGAGGAAAAAAATTAACTAAGGCCTCCTTTGGTTCATAGGATAGAAAAATCGTAGGAATAGGAAAGTCATAGGAAATGAGATGACATGTATCTCAAATCCTATGAGTAGGAATAGGAAAGGAGATGTCCTTTGATTCACATCATAGGATTTTTTTTCCATTGAGTCTAGGCTAATGTTTATTGTCCTATGAAATGTGGAGGATAGGAAAAATTCCTCCATAGGAATAGGATTCCATTCCTACAAACCAAAGGGCTCTAAAGGAATTTTTCCTATAGAAATCCTATCCTATGAAACTCCTACAAGATTCCTCTAAACCAAAGGAGGCCTAAGACTCAATGGAAAAATTCATATCATATGCATCAAATGACATCTCCTTCTTTATAGGAATTGAGATGCATGTCATCTTACTTTCTATGATTTTCCTATTCCTATAATATTCCTATCCTATGAACCAAAGAAGGCCTTAATGTTTTTTTTCCTCCAAAATATGAAGGATTGATTCCTATCCTACATAGGAATAGGAATCCATTCCTACAAACCAAAGGGCTTCAAAGGAAATTTTTTCTTTGCAAATTCTATCCTATAGAAATTCTATAAAATTCCTACAAACCAAAAAAGGCCTAAGCTTTTTAAGATGCTGCCACCAACCAGCTAGACTTCAGAAACCTATGGGCCTGCTTGATAACAAACAATGTAGTTCAAACTCCCTACTCCAGGAGGAGTGAACTTTTAGTAATAGGGACGGAGCCAGCATCTAGTTTATGTTATCCATACACTGTAACATATAAGATGTCCCGTGTGACAGTTACTCTGCATATAAGATTTTGTGTGAAGTTGAACGTCATAAAGTTTAACCATATTTATGGAGGAAAAAAAGGTGTGGCTAGATCTCAGTCGATTGAGACTTAACCAAATCTCAGTCAAGTCGTAGAACATATAAAAAAGATGAAAGAAAAGGTTGAAAAGAAATTTTGCATGGATATTCACATATGATCTCATGAATAAAGCTTCAACTAAGACTTGGTTAAGTCCCAGTCGACTAAGATTTAGCAATCCTGAAAAAAAATCTACATTCAGACATTTTTCTTAAGAACCTTAGGCCTCTTTGGTTGATAGGATAGGATTATCATAGGAGTAGTAAATCTGTAGCAAATGAGATGACATGTATCTCAAATCCTATGAGTAGTAATAGAAAAAGAAATGTCATTTGGTTCACATCAAAAGAATTTTTTCATTGCTTCTAGGTTCGTGTTTATTTATTTATTTTTGAAATGTGTAGGATATAAACCAATCCTATGTAGGAATAGAAATCCGTTTCTATGAACCAAAGGGCTCTAAAGAAAAAATTAATACAAAAATCCTATACTATAGAATTTCTATGAAATTCCTCCAAATCAAAGGAGGCCTTAAGGCCTCTTCTGTTTCATAGGATAGTATTATAATAGAAACAGGAAACTTATATGAAATAAGATGACATGTATCTCAAACCTTATGTGTAAGAATAGGAAAAGAGATGTCATTTAGTTTACATCATAAGAACTTTTTCATTGAGTTTATATCTTCCTTTGAAACGTGAAGGATAGGAACCATTCCTTTGTAGAAATAGAAATCCATTCCTATGATTCAAAGGGCTATTAAGAAGAAGAAAAAAAATCTTTCAAAAATCCCATCCTATAAAATTCTCTTCAAACCACATATCCCTTAAGTCTAAACCCTAAAGCCCCTCTAAATACTATTCGGTGATAAGAGCATCTATTGCCAGGTGCCCCAAACCCGCCTCGTACGTCTAAGCAAGCGGCCTGGTCACTGACCGGCCACAAAATTTCGACCCAGACAGTCACCTCAAACGGGTCTTAAACGCCCGGGCTGACCAC
Source organism: Triticum monococcum (assembly GCA_034509565.1). Taxonomy (NCBI): domain Eukaryota; kingdom Viridiplantae; phylum Streptophyta; class Magnoliopsida; order Poales; family Poaceae; genus Triticum; species Triticum monococcum. The sequence goes on from CM067847.1 coordinate 254,496,747, forward strand.
CACCGCTCATATCCAACCCAAATATGGGGCGGATATGGGGCACCCGGGCACGTCCGCCACGTCAGACCCGACCCGCGCTGGCCCACCCGACCCCATATATTTTCCTCCCCATCCGCTCGCCGGACCAAACCCTAGCCACTTCATTCCACTCCCCTCTGCCACCCAACCTCATCACCAGCGATCTCCGGTCGTCTCCGGCATGGCGGGCAGCGAATCTAACTCCGACCATTCTGGATCCATCGACTGGGGTGTTATCCCGTGTGGTTTGGAGGAGGCAATGGTCGTCCGCATTGCACTCCGCCGCTCCAGGGAGGACAGCGCTTGACCGACGGCAGAATCTGACCGGCTCGACTCCATAGCATCGGCTCAACGGTGGGCGCTCGGATCCCCTGGGGCTGGACCATCGTGGTCCCAGCAGTCGGAAAATCTCTCCCTCCCTATCACCGGTCGGGCGGATTATGAATCTCACCGGGACCGGTGTGCCCGTCGTGGGAAGGAGAGGATAAGGGCCACCAAGGCCCGTATCGCTGCCGACATGGCGGCGGCGGACATGGGCGGATTCAGGCCCCAAGCGAAAGGGGCGGTGGCCGGGGGCGTAAGGCCCATCTCCTTTGTATATTTTAGCATTGTAGCTATAGTAAAACGCTACAGTCAACGAAGCTGCCCGGGTCCTGGCCCAGTTCACCTGGGGCCTGGCCCATTCCTGGGTTCGCCACTGGCGGCGGAGGCGGTTAATGTGGCGACGCGGGCGACTGCAGAGGATGAAGCCATCCGCGCCCGCATTGTGAAGAAGCAGCAGTGGAGGAACACGCGTGCCCTTACCCGAAAGCAAAATCGAACGGTCCTTGCCATGGCCGGACTACCACCGAAGGAGGAGAAGGAGGGCAGCGACGACGAGGACAACTGCGGTAACGAGCAGATTCGGCTCGATCCGTACTGCGTCTTCGACCGGTACTTCCGCGACAAGGACGGCAAGGGCGTCGGGAAGGGCAAGGGCAGCCGTGTGTGATCTTCTCCATCATAGCCAAACATGCCAATTTTAGTCCGATTGCATGGTTAGTGATGTAGTAATCGGACGATGTGTGAAATGCATCAACTTAGTCGCATTAGTTTGGATTTGAGCTATGATAATTGAGGTGTCCGGTTGTGAGAAAATAAATTTGAGACTTGACCGGTCAGTGTCCGTGGACACGCACGAACGCATGTTTTGAAGGGTCGGATTTGCCCATCATGGCTGAACATAGTAGCACATTGTATATGAGTGAAGTTGGTGAGCTAGAAAGTGGACATAACACAAACCTGGAGAAAGTTTAGTACGGACGAGACTCACCACCATACAACCGTTCGGAGCCAGATTTCCACATAAAGCAAGACCAAAAAGAGAGAGCAAGCGACCAAACCCAAGATTTATACGTACTCTATAGTAAAGAAAAATCTGCAGGTAAAGATGCGATTCGTGCTGCAGCTTGCTAGCGCAAATTTCAGGCTGCATGACAAAGACTTCCAGAAAAACAATTAAAAAGCGCGACGAGACACTGGATAAAGAACCCTTGATCACGCCTGGAGTCATTCGCAAGGGAAAAAAAAGATAGACGCCTGAAGTAACACGGAAGCAAAGGATCTTGGGCGACGTAATTTTCGTCTGGCACGCACCAACCGTGAAAGTACCGGTGCAAACGATGCCTCCGACTTTTGCCGCACAACGTCGTGCGTCGGTTTTTAGTTGCCCGTTTGGATTAGCATTTCGGCTAGTTTTCTGTCCGATTTTTTCCATCTGACTTCAAAAATAAGTGTTAACGGGTAAATTATATAGTACACTTGTAAAATAAGTACAGATGTATTCTCTCTGTTCGGAATTACTTGTCACAAAAATGAATGTGTCTATAATTAGAATATATCTAGATACATTCATTTCTTAAACAAGTAATTCCAAATAAAGGAAGTATAAACTTACACCCATTTCAAGTGGGCCGTTCTTTTCAGGGTATGTTTTTCGTAGTTGTTGTTGAGAACAATGTCGTGCCGCAAACACTATCATGAGGGGTATAAATCGCATGTAATTATTTTTAGGGATAAATATATTTTTCATTCATGAACTGACGAGATTAGAAAAATCGTCTCTCAATTTTAAAACCATCGAAATTCAGTTCCTCAACTATTTAATCCGGATGGTTTTCGGCCTTGGTAACGTTTAAGGCTGGTTTTTGTTAGAATAATTCAAGGCACTTCCTCAATTTATCGAGGACTAAACAATCACACAAGCACAACACCAAGATTTGTTAACAAGGTTTACCATCATGGCTATATTCTCGGGGATGACTACGAGCGCTCCTCCCCATAGCACATCACAATACCGCACCCCGGCCACCCAGGCGCCGGCACATGCCACCAGCTCCCCCGCGTGCCCGTGTTATTATGTTGGCATAGGTTACATCGTGTGTCTACCCCCACTATATATGAAAGGCCTAGGATACAAGTATCCTACTAGGACATGACTCCACATCCTATGTAAACACAATACAACTCATAGTTCAACTGTAACCTACCTTGTACACTATATTCGACACAACTTTAACAAACTCCACCTTGGCAAATATTCTCCATCACCTTGAATTCGTCAATGCGTCAAACTTCCATGTACATTGGACTTGAGTTTATCCCATGAGTACCGCTGCTACTCCAAAGACTCCATATGACTCCGCCTACAACTTGTAGTCCATTCTTTTCTTGACCACAGTCAACGCTCGAGCAAAATTAAGTTCCTCTTTACTCTAGTCTGTGCTCCCAACTTTCAGAGTATCCGTCCAACGCCATCACACACTGATCACTGACCATTGCTTGTAGTCATCTCGAGTCAAATTCACAGTTGTCTCACCACATGTATGACCACCAGAGTCATGACCCGTCTCCATGTCCCGTGCATACCGCACGCCTCACCGCTATTACCGCGTCGAGCCTCCGCTGTCCCGGTCGAGTCTCAAGGGTCGCGAAACCACACCACTCAACCTCCACTGTAGAGTACCACCGATCATCACCGACCGATGATGAGTTTCACGTTTCCATCAGACCATTGGGCTCCAGTCCGAACTACGTGTCCCTCGCTTTTCCCTGCTGGATAGGCTTCGACTCTCTGAGCTCTTACGCCGTAGCCCCTCAATCAGCACCGAGTGAAGTCTTCCAGACTCCAGCTCCACCTTCAACATGACTCCATGGTAGATGATCAGTCCACCCTCGCGTCCCGTCGACTTCAAGCTCACATGAGTACGCCATCTTGAATCAACCCCACGCCATAGTCTTGTCGAAGCCACACAAGCCCTCAGGGCCTGCGCCATGTGTTTCCACGCCCAGAAGTCAGTCACCATCAGCATCACGCTCCTATGTCGTCTTCGCCGATCCCACCACCGTCTTCTGTACCAACCGACTCGCGTCGATCCGTCAGACTGTCCAGTCTGACCCAGCCGAACTTGTCCGGCTACAACCATGCTCCACCTTGCACCATGACTGCTCGCACATCTGTGCATATCTTGAACGCCCTGTGTATGCATGATTCTACCACGACGCGCTCCAGACTTCTCCAAGCCCTATACGCACGTCGCCATCCTCGCAACGCACACCACAGACCCTCACGCTACCATCCTCGTACACAACCATGTACAAAGAAATAAAGCCAAACACCACCATATAAGCCTTCCCGTGTGCACTTCACTATGAAGATCAATGGAAAAAATCTCCAAGCTCCACCACATGCTCTTGGTCCATTAGCTTTTTCCCAACCGATAGCACCTAGCTAAGTCTCTTGTGCGTAGCTTTTTTTTCTTGTAACAAATCTCACGCAGCTCAGCAGGTCATGTGCTCCTGGCAGCTCCCGACTCCCCCGATAAGCCTTGCTGCGTTTCTGGCCCACCAGCAGCCACCGCACTGTAGCCCACCTGGATCAATCCCAGTCTCGTGGCTCATAGCCCAGTCCATAGATGGCCCCTTGGGCCAGCGTTGTTGCTGCAATCGAGTGGGACTCCACGCCATGGCCCGCCAGACGCCCATCCAGCACGTACACGCGCAGCCTGACGCTCGCCCGACCGATCCATGTGATCGATCGCCGCACGTCACGACAATTCCGCTGCTTGCCGCAACTCACCGAGATCGCCGCGTAACTCTTATGATTCGCTTTCTCCGATCAGGCTGAGAACTACGCCAACCTGCTGCATCTCAGACTTGATCTTCCTCTAAATCAACTTCCGCAGCCTCCAAACAACCTAACTCTTGACATCATTTGTTAGAATAATCCGAGGCACTCCGTCAATCTATCGAGGACCAAGCAATCACACAAGCACGATATCGAGATTTGTTAACGAGGTTTACCATCATGGCTACATCCTCGAGGCATGACTACGGGCGCTCCTCCCCATGACACCGTCACAATACCGCACCCCGGCCACCCGGGCGCCGGCACATGCCACCGCCTCCCCCCGCGTGCCCGTGCTATTATGTTGGCATAGGTTACATCATGTGTCAACCCCCGCTATATATGAGAAGCCTAGGATACAAATGTCCTATTAGGACATGACTCCACATCCTATGTAAACACAATACAACTCATAGTTCAACTGTAACCTACCTTATACACTATATTCGACACAACTCTAACCGTTTTCACATGAACCCAGTTTTAACTAAAACTCGCCATGTGGCGGTTGTTGGCAGGCAGTGAGGTTAAAGCGTGGCGGTGGTGGGTGGCATGGCATGGCGGTGGTTGACGCACAGCGGTTGCCGCTGCAGTGGTGGCTGGCCGGGCACGGGCCAGAGCTCTTGACCCTGTCTAGTTTGAGGCATACATGTGAAAGACTCTTGTTTAATCAAAGTAATGTTGAAAACTAGAAAGCTTTTTTTTTTTGACAACTTGGTAGTCTATCTAGTTAGTATTCTGTTCAGTTGAGAAAGAAATGCTGAAAACTGAAACCGTCTAGTTAGTATTCTGTCTATTTGACAAAGAAATGACGAAACCAGTTAGTATTCTGTCCATTTGACAAAGAAATGCCGGAAACTACACTCTGAACCGTCTCTAGTTAGCATACAAATTCGTATGACAAAATGGACAAACACGCGAGTGAAATGCTTGAGCAAACCCAATCTATCATACATAACAAAGTTCGGCTTACATAGGGATCCGGGTTACATATCACATTCAGTTCTAAATCGCCGTTAGATAATCCAGCGGTCCCTCATGTTACAGAATGGGGGCCGAGCGGCCTAGAGCAATGGATGGTGAAGAACAATAAGACCCATAAGAGCGGCTTGAATTGGCTGAGGTTGCCACCTTTTAACCTAGTCAAGGGATTCACCACGCGACCCTTGTTGGAATCGTTGCCGCCGCCTAAATCGTCGTCACTTTCGCCGTGCCGCCGCCGTAGTGCTCACCCAGTGACCTTCGCGCCTAAATCTCCTCCTAGATGGCAGCGATAGTCACACCTCACTGCTCGGTGCCGCTGCCCATGGGAGAATCTCCGCCGCTGCTCTAGGGTTCGTGCAAAGGGGATCAAAAGAATGCACACACACACACACACACAGAGAGAGAGAGAGAGAGAGAACCGGCAGATGCACTTAGTCACTCGAGTGAGGTGGCAGTCAAAACCGGTTTCACGTGGCTAGTTTTGGTCAAAACAGGGTTCACGTCATGCCGAAATGACTTTAAGCGTTACCAGGGACGAAAACCATGCAGTTAATAGTTCAGGGACTATATTTTGGTGGTTTTGAAGTTCAGGGACGATTTCTATACTTTTCCTACAGTTAAGGGATAATTTCTATACTTTTCCTACATGGCCGCATTGTTAGCCTTTCCCAGGGACTATTTTCATTGATTTTGCGTTGGTTTATTCGGTTTTTTTTCATTTTTCATTGCATCTTTCTTGATTTTCAATGAGTTTTTTGTTTTTCAATTTTTCGCATTGGGTTTCTTCTTCTTTTCTTTGGTTTACTCCAGCTTTCCCCTTTTTCGATTTCTTTGTTTCTTTCTTCAGTTTTCAATGATTTTATTTTCATATTCTTCTTCCTTCATTTTGATATTAATTTTAAACACATGTATAATTTTCATACACATTTTATGTTTTTGTATAATCAGGAACTTTTTTGTACATCTTAATATTTTTTAAATACATGACTAACATTTTTCTAAATATATGTTTTGATTTATACTTTTTTCATACACGTTGCACATTTTCATATCCATCTAAAAAACTATATATGTTTGGTATTTTGAAATACAAGATTAACATTATTTTAAAACACTTGTTTTGAATACACGTTATTTTTTTCAAATATATGTAAACATATTTTTTGTATGATGCTAACAATTTTTTAAACTATGCAAATGCATTTTACATTGGAGAAACATATTTTAAAATGACACAAATTTTTTTGCTTGAAACACATTAAAACTTTTCTAAATGTAAAATACGTTTTTCGAATGCACAAAGCACTTTTGAATTGCATAAACATTGTTTTACAACACGTAATTTTTAAAAATATGTAACCCACATTTTTTGAAATGCATGAAAAAATTTGTAGTGTCACATACATTATTTTCAATGGTAAATCATTTTCAAAAAGTTAAGATGATATATTAATACTCTTCACTTTATATTTTTTAAATGAATGATGAAGCCTCTTGTAGAATTAATAAAATAGATTCAGTATTTTGTAAAATATAAAGAAAAATAAACAGACATGTGTCCCACTTCAGTTTGACATGCCCATGAGGTTATTAGCTCAGCCCTGTACTCGGTTCCATGCAGGCGACAGGGTCTATTGTCTCGCATGAAGCGAGGCATAGACGCGCCCATCAAACACAGTTCTCTAATTTCAAACTAAATAAATGCAACACAGTACTTCAAGATCTATATCGACCTCGCAATAGAAGTGGGCCGGTCCAACAAATCGGTTTTTATTTCGTTTCCAGGCGTGGTGCCTTCTACCAGTTTCCGTTAAACTACTGTTTCTTTCCTTTTTCCCTTTTTTCCGGTTTCTTTTTCCTTTTCAAGTATATTTTTTTTCTTTCTTCAGTTCTTTATCGCATTTTTGAGACATGTTCGAAGATTTCAGAAAATGTCGATGAGTTCAAATCTTGCTCATAAAGTCAAAAAATATTGGTTTTCAAATATAGTTCTTGTTTTCAAAAAATATTTCAGCTATTCTAAATTTGTTTGGAATGTTTTGGTTCAATTTTTCACAACTTTTCAGAAAATGTTCAATATTTTAAAAAAATGTCCGCGTTTTACCTTGTTATTCACAAATTCACCAAATGACCGGGAACTCTAGAAAATGTTCTCACTTTCAAAATATGTTCAAAATTTAAAACAAAATCATGTTTTCCAAAAAAAATCACAAGCTCAAAATATTTTTGAGGAATTTGAAAAAATGTTCTCATTTATAAAATTTTGTCATAAATTTGAAAAATGTTACGTAATTTCAGAAAATGTTCCAGATTGTCCCATTTTGTTCATATATTAAAAAAAGTTCATGTTTTTGAATTTTCTAACAAAATGTGTTTTGAACAAATTGTTCGTAATGTAAAAAAACATGCTTTATTTTTTTCATAATTTCGGAAAATGTTTCTTTTTTCAAATTTTGTTCACAACTTGAAAAAAATCTTCAGGAATTTGAAAAGATGTTCCATTTTTTCCAAATTTGTTCATATATTCAAATCTATATGCTATAGTACCCGTACAGAAAATAACATTCAAGGGGAATATCCCGCAATAGAAAGTTCTTAAATACAATCATGATGCGGTATTGTTTTTGTTTTTTGCGGGGTCATGATGCGGTATTGTTGACATGTTATCATTCTCTCTGGTGCTTAGCAGCACTTGTGGTGGAAAGGGAGGTTACTGGTTCGATTCCTCGCGTCGTCACATCAGTTTTTGCTGTCCTCTTAGTGGGCCGGCCCACTCACACATCTCCTGTGCGTCGTGGCGTCGTGCTGGCAATTTGCCGCAAAATACGGGAGCTCCTATAGCGCGCCTTCAGCGCCCCGTAAGAGAAGTGGTGCCCGCAGCAGCCGCTGGATGGGCCGGTCCACGATCGCGCAACAAGCCACGCGGAAAATGACCAGCAAAATTATCTCCCGACTCGGATTCGATCTTGTGACCTCGCGCTTCCACACAAAGAGGATAGCCACTGCAATAGCTCACTACTATTGCCTTTTTCCCAGCGCGAAAGCTTTAATGAATAGAAATGTAGACGCATTATTTATTGCGCATTACACAGTAGCGTTTATATTTCCCAATTATTTGAATATATCTTCACATATTACAGATGGAGTTCATGAGCATGCAAAAAAAAGTTCGCATATTCAAAAATTAGTTCACCAACTCGAAAAAGTTCATGTATTCAAAAACAGCTCACGGATTCAAAAGAAGTTCATCGATTTTGAAAAAAGTTCATCGATTTGAAAAAAGTTCATCGAATTTGGGAAAAGTTCACCTAAATTGAAAAAAGTTCATCAATTTTGAAAACATGTTCATGTAAGTTGAAAAAAATTCATCGATTTTGAAAAAAGGTCCACCGATTTTGAGAAAAAGTTCATCGATTTTGCAAAAAAGTTCATCAATCTTAAGAAAAAGTTCAGAAAATTGTAAAAAGTACATGAAATTTGAAAAATAAGTTCCCCTATTCTAAAAATGGCTCATCAATTTGAGAAAAGTTCACGAGTTTCAAAAAAATCAGTTCATGTATTTAGAGAAGAAGTCCATCTATTTAAAGAAAACAATTACGAATTTCAAAAAACGAAAGTAAAAAAGGATAGAGAGAAAAGCAAAAGGAAAAGGAAAAAAAGAAGAATGAATAAATGGACGAAAAGATGTATGCTATCATATCTGGTGAAGTCGTCAAGTTGGTTGAAAGGATCGATATGGTTGACTAGAGGAGGGGGGTGAATAGGCAACTAACAATTTTTTAGCTTTCCTTTAGCAATTTAAACTTTGCATCAAAGTAGGTTGTCTAGATATGCAACTAAGTGAGCAACCTATATGATGCAACACGGATAGGAACACAAGCAAGCAAGATATATGAAACAAATAAGCTTCCACAAGTAAAGGCACGAGATAACCAAGAGTGGAGACGAGAATGTGTTGCCGAAATTCCTTCCCTTTGAGAGAAAGTACGTCTCCGTTGGAGCGGTGTGGAGGCACAATGCTCCCCAAGAAGCCACTAGGGCCACCGTAATCTCCTCACGCCCTCACACAATGCGAGATGCCGTGATTCCACTATTGGTGCCCTTGGAGGCGGCGACCGAACCTTTACAAACGAGGTTGTCGCAATCTCCACAACTCAATTGGAAGCTCCCAACGACATCATGAAGCTTCACCACAATGGACTATGGCTTCGCGGTAACCTCAACCGTCTAGGATGCTCAAACACCCAAGAGTAACAAGATCCGCAAGGGATTAGTGGGGGAATCAAATATCTCTTGGTGGAAGTGTAGATCGGGGCCTTCTCAACCACTCCCAAGCAAATCAACAAGTTTGGTTGGCTAGGGAGTGAGATCGGGCAAAAATGGAGCTTGGAGCAATAATTGAGCTTAGTGGTGGAAGAGGTGAGTCAACGGGGAAGAAGGGGACCCCTTATATAGTGTGTGGAAAAGATCCAACCGTTACCCACCAACCAGCCCGCGGCCAGCGGTACTACCGTGCCTGGCCAGCGGTACTACCGCAAGGCCGCACGGTCCTACTGCTTGCAACCAAGCGGTACTATCGCACGGCTGTGCAGTACTACCGTACCGACCCACGGTACAGCCGCAACCCCAGCACAGAACTGATAAACAGACGCACAGGAGCTGGGGGCGGTACTTCCGCACGCGCGGTACTACCGCGCCCCCCATGCGGTACTACCGCGAGGCAAAAATCCCAGCCAGGGGAGAAGGGAAACTTCCGTGCCTACTTCCGCAAAGAAACGGAAGTAGCAAAAACCCGACACACTAGTACTGCCGAGGGGCGGTACTACTGCCTGACTGCATAGCACGGTACTACTGCTCGGCGAACGCGGTACTACCGTGGGCACCTGTGGTACTACCGCGCTACCGCGCGGTACTACCACGAATGCCCACGGTACTACCGTTGACCTGGGAGCAGTACTACCGCAACCAACAACGGCAGCCAGACAAGGGAGGCAAGAAAACGGAGGAAGCTCCAAGGAAGAAGGAGGGGATAAGAAGGAGACGTGTACGTGATGATTCCACCCAAACCTTTTCAACGCGGACCCCCTCTTAATAGTACGGCTTTCCTACGACTCAAATCCACCAAAAAGAAACGTAGAAAAGACGCCGTCTTCGTCAGTCTTCGAGGGGCACCCAATCGTCTTGTGCCTCGCAAAGAAGTGTCTGGAATACTCATGGCACACGATTAGTCCGCAAATGCGTTGTCATCAATCACCAAAACACTTAGGGATAAATATGTCCTTACATTGGTTATACGTGATAACCCGCGACGCAGGTTCGAATCCCGAGCGCTCCTCTTCGGCGCCCTCAACGTCCGCTAAGGTAGTTGGCGCTCGAAGGAGCGCGGTAGTGGGCCGGCCCAGTATTGATCGCACCAGATGCTCAAAAAACAAACGTACGAAATGTTGAGCGGGTGGGACTCGAACTTGCACGCAACTGCTGAAGGACTTGACGCTTCTACCACTACACTAGGATGGTGTTGTGTTATATGCAAGTAAACAGTCCTATTTGACCATGTTTGAGCCCTAGAACAAAAATATTTCAAAAAGGGAAGGAAAATTTGAACAAGAATTCACAAATTTTAAAAAAGTTCGTTGATTCTGACAAAAGGTCATGGTTTTCAAAGAAATTTTCACAAAAAGATCATCAATTTTTCAAAAAAGTTCACCGGATTTTGAAAAGGTTCATCAATTTTGAGGAAAAAAAATCACGAATTTCAAAAAAGTTCACCAGATTTTGAAAAAGTTCATCGATTTTGATTAAAAAGTTCATTGATTTTGATAAAAGAGTTCATGAATTTGGAAAAAGTTCACTCGACTTTGAGAAAAAGTTCACAGATTTAAAACAAGTTCATCGGTTTTGGTAAAAAAGTTCATCGATTTTGGAAGAAGTTCACAAATTTTGAAAAAAGTTCATTAATGTTGAAAAAAAGTTCACCAAAAATTGAAGAAAGTTCATTGATTTTGAAAAAGAGTTCACAGATTTAGGAAAAGTTCACGCATTTGAAATAATGTTCATCAATTTTGAAAAAAAGTTCACAAATTCGAAAAAAGTTCATCAATTTTGAAAAAATTTCTTGGATTTTGAAAAAATTCATGAATTGAATAAAGGAAAAGGAAAAGAAAAATGAAAAAGGGAAAAATAAGAAAAACTGAAAAACCGAAAGAAAAAAGAAAAGAAAGGAAAGTAGAAATAGAAGAAAAGGGAATAGTCATCACGAAAGGGCTTCGTGTTCGGGTGGTTACTGGATTTTGTCGAGACCAAGAGATCCCTAGTTCGACTCATCACACGCGTGTTTTTGCAGATTTCGCAGTTTTAACCGAAAAAAGAGATAAAACGGGCCGGCCCATCTCGAAGTAGGGGTGTGCGCCGGTTTGCGATTAACACAGTAACGGGCGCAGCGGGCGCCGAATAGGAACCAACGCAAAATACGACACATAGGAGTTTCCCGCCCCTATGTCTCGCCTTCAGCAAGAAAGGAGGGAGCCCCTCGCAGAAGCCAGGGCGCGCGGGAAACACCAGCCTCGTTTTGGTTTTGTTTTGTTTTTTTGTTTTTTGTTTTCTGTTTTTACTTTTGTTTATACTTACAAATCTTCTAATAAATATATTACAAAAATCACTCTACATAAAAGCATTTGAAAAATATTGACCAAGCATTTAAAAAATGTTAAATGTGTTTATCATGTATATGAAAATGTATACAAAAAATGTGTATGAAACCATTTAATCAAGTATTTAAAAAAGTTAGTCAAGCATTTGAAGAAGTGTTGAACAACTGTTTAAAAATGTTAAGCAAGCATTTGGAAAATGTAAAATGTCTATACTAAAAATGTTGACTGTATTAAAAAAGTAATGAAATAAATTTGATCATGTATATAAAAATGTTAATCAAGCATGTGACAAAGTGTTGAACAAGTATTTGAAAAATGTTCAAATTGTATAGGCAAAAAGTTGACCATGTATTAAAAAAATGATGAATTTTTTTGATTGTGTATGTAAAAATGTTAATCAAGCCATTGTAAAAATGTTGAACGAGTATATAAAAAATGTTAATCAAGCTGTTCAAAATATTTAAATGTCTATAGAAAAAATGATGATTAGGTATTAAAACTTTGATCTTGTATATAATTGTTTTACCAAGCATTGAGAAAACATGTCGATCAAGCATTTGAAAATATTAAATGTGCATAGAAAAAATGTTAACCCTGTATATAAAAATGGTGAATTTTTTGGCAATGTATATAATAAAATATTAATCAAGCGATTGAATAAATGTTGAAAAAGTATTTGAAAAAAATTTAATCAAGCATTTAGAAAATGTTAAATGTGTATAAAAAAGTTGACATTGGGTTAAAAAAATGTTACTATTGCAGAAGAAATTATTCAAGCATTTGAAAAAATGTTAAAATATTTATTAATATATGTTAATCTTGTATTTGATAATTGTTAAAAATATGTATAGAAAAAAGGTTGACCATGTATTAAAAAAGGCTAAACTTGTATTGGAAAAAATATTAATCGTGTATTAGAAATATATTGTTGACATATGTAAAAAAATGTGGAATGAAAAAATGAAACAAAGAAATATAAAAAATGAAAACCAAAAAGAGACAAAATAAACCAAAAAGAAAACAAACAAACAAACAAATGTTGAAAGAATAAAAAAGAGTGAAAACAAAAATACTGGAGAAGAAAAAAGAAAAGAAACCAAAAAAGTATTGAAAACCGAAAAAATGCAAAAAGGATTGAAAAAATGGAGAAGAAAAAAAGAAACCAAAAAGCCCAACGAAAACAGATTAAAACATTATAAAATGGAGAAAAGAAGAGAAAAAAAAACAGAAAATCAGTGTAAAACTTGTTCTTTTCCCTCTAGTAGGTTGCGCTCAAGAAGTTTAATATGAACTGGACATTATCTTAGTTGTTATTAGTGTGAGAAGCAACTTGGAGGTCCCAGGTTCGATCCTCTTCAAATGCTTCCAGTAGCGATGTACGTTATTTTTCTCTTTCTTTTCTTTTTATCCTTTGCTTTATTGTCTGATATCCTCTTCTTTCTATTTTTCTTTTTTTTCCTCTGCTCTATTTTTCATTTTTACTTTTTCTTTTTTTCCTTTTCTATTTCTTCTTCTTTTCTTTGGTTATATTATATTTTTGTTCGACATGTAATTCAAAATTATCATGTTGTATTAAAGTGTTCATCATGTATAAAAGAATGTTCATTGTCTATTTGGATAATAGTTGATTGTATATTTCAAAATTTTGATCATGTATTAATAAAGTTTAAAACTATAAAACAAGTTCATTGAGTATTTAGCGAATAATCATATGTATTGATCATGTACTAAACAAAGTTCATCATGCATTAACAAATGTTAAGCATCTATTTAAAAGATATTATCATGTGGTAAAAATGGTAATCTTTTTCAAAAATGTGAATCATGTAATATAAAATGTTCATCGCGTATTGAAAAATATCTAGTGCGTAGTTTGCAAGAATGTTGATCTTGTATTTAAAAAATCTTCATCATGTATATAACAAAAGTTCGTCACATATTAAAAAATCATTCATCATATATTTAAAAAGTGTTCATCGTGTAATACACATATTTTTCATCTATAAAAAAATCATCGTGTATTTAGAAAATGTTCATCATGTTTTTCGAAATGGTTCATCATATACTAATAATATATTCCCCCCTATTAAAAAATGTTCATAGTGTATTACAAAATGTTCTTGTACTTAAATAATGTTGGTAGTGTAATTAGAAAACATTCATCTTGTTTTTAAAAACTATCCAACATGTTTATCTTAAAGGTATATAATTGATGAAAGAAAATATTCATCATGTATTAAAATATTGTTCATCGTGCACTTAGAAAAATGTTTATGATCTATTAAAATTTGTTCAACGTGTATTGCCAAATGTTTAATGCAGTTTCAAAAGGTTTTTGTGCATTTAAAAAACATTCCATGCATTCATAAAGTGCTCATACATATTTTAAAGGGCTAACTTTTTACATACAAAAAGGAAAATAATTAGAGGAAATATTTATGCAACAAAAAAGCGAAAATACCAAAGGGCACCCAAAATAATCACAAGCTATGACTGTTCATGTGTTTTTTAGGCACACATTTAAACTTATTCATACTTGTAACCATTTCAGGTAAAATGCTTTGGATCTAAAATCCAAAATATTACAAAGTAACGCTTACACCTAAGAATTATAATAACAACTCCTGGAGACGTGGTCTTCATGGCATCAATCTTTGCAAGACATAGTCGTTCCTTCACCTACAAAAACTTGATTACCAATAAAGGTTTCTTAAAAACACATGAGTCGCCCATCCAAATAGATGGGAAGCCATGATCCATGGACATATTTGGTCCAAGGATAATTCCCTAGAAGTGCAGGTCGTCGAATCACAAAAACTTCACTGCAGCGTCGAGGAAATTCCAACACCGAAGAATCAAACTGACAAAAGCGTCATGACACAACAACATAAAGTCATCATATTTGAGTAAACGGATGACACATATCTCTCTTATAACAATGCCGCGGTGAAAGTGCAACTATCCCTAGGTGGTTTTGGTAATTCATAACAACATATAGCTCATTGAGCTAATGCTATTCCAAGATGATCATTTCAGGAAAGCTCAATGATTGGCATGGCATGGATGGTGAAAGTGGAACCCTCAAAATGCTAAGGACAAAGGATTGGCTCTAGCTCATATGCTCAAGACTCTTCTTTTTACATTTTAGTGGTCCAAGATCACATTGAGTCCATAGGAAAAGCCAATACTATCAAGGAGGGATGAGGTGTTGCTTAATGAGCCTCTTACTTCATGTGCTTAATGATATGCTCCAAAATCCTCAGCTACTTTCCCATATCCACATTTGACCTAAACCCAAAGCCAAACTCGGCCCTACCGATTCTTTCAACCCGGCGCCACCGACTTTCACTTGTCATAGACATTGCCAAACCCTAAGCAAATCGGTTCTACCGATAGGGATCTCGGTCTCACCGAGATGGGATTGCAATTTCTCTGTTTCCTTTTCATAACTTTTCGGCCTCACCGAAAGAGAGGATCGGTCCCACCAAGATTGCAATGTAAACTCATTGTTTCCTTTTCATAACATTTCGGTCTCACCGAGAAGAGCGAATCGGTCCCACCGAGTTTGCCTGACCAACCCTCTGGTTAGCTTATTACCAAATCAGTCTCATCGAGTTTGTGTAATCGGTCTCATCGAGATTACGTTATGCCCTAACCCTAACCATATCGGTCCTACCGAGTTGCATGTCAGTCCCATCGAAAATCTCTAACGGTCACTAGGTTTACTATTTCGGTCCGACCAAGTTTGGTGATTCGGTCCCACCGAGATTGGTAAATTGTGTGTAACGGTTGGATTTTGTGTGGAGACTATATGTACCCCTCCACCTCCTCTTCACTCATGGAGAGAGCCATCAGAACACATCTACACTTCCAACTCATATGTTCTGAGAGAGAACCACCTACTCATGTGTTGAGGCTAAGATATTCCATTCCTACCACATGAATCTTGATCTCTAGCCTTCCCCAAGTTGCTTTCCACTCAAATCTTCTTTCCACCAAATCCAAATCCTGTGAGAGAGAATTGAGTGTTGGGGAGACTATCATTTGAAGCACAAGAGCAAGGAGTTCATCATCAACACACCATTTATTACTTTTTGGAGAGTGGTGTCTCCTAGATTGGCTAGGTGTCACTTGGGAGCCTCCGACAAGATTGTGGAGTTGAACCAAGGAGTTTGTAAGGGCAAGGAGATCGCCTACTTCGTGAAGATCTACCGCTAGTGAGGCAAGTCCTTCGTGGGCGATCACCATGGTGGGATAGACAAGGTTGCTTCTTCGTGGACCCTTCGTGGGTGGAGCCCTCCGTGGACTCGCGCAACCGTTACCCTTCGTGGGTTGAAATCTCCATCAACGTGGATGTAGGATAGCACCACCTATCCGAACCACAGGAAAAACATCCGTGTCTCCAATTGCGTTTGAATTCTCCAAACCCTTCCCTTTACATTCTTGCAAGTTGCATGCTTTACTTTCCGCTGCCAATATACTCTTTGCATGCTTGCTTGAATTGTGTGATGATTGCTTAACTTGTCCTAAAATAGCTAAAATCTGACAAGAACTAAAATTGGGAACAGGTTAAGTTTTTATTTGGTCAAGTAGTCTAATCACCCCCCTCTAGACATACTTTCGATCCTACAAGTGGTATCAGAGCTTTGATCTCCATTTGCTTTGATTTCCATAGCTTTTGGTGGTCATAGCCTTGGTTTCAAAACCTAGGAGAGTATGGCGTCTAGCGAGGGAAATTATCACCGTAGAGGTCCTTACTTTGATGGTACTAATTTTGCTAGTTGGAAGCATAAAATGAAAAGGCATATTCTTGGACATAACCCCGCCGTTTGGGCTATTGTGTGTGTTGGTTTGCAAGGTGACTTCTTTGATGGGAGAGAACCAAACCGTGAAGCTACCGCGGATGAGTTGAAGATATTGCAATACAATGCTCAAGCTTGTGATATTCTCTTCAACGGATTGTGCCCCGAAGAATTCAACAAAATTAGCCGTCTTGAGAATGCAAAGGAAATTTGGGACACTTTGATTGATATGCACGAAGGTACCGACTCTGTCAAGGAATCTAAATTGGATGTGCTTCAAAGTCAACTTGACAAGTTCAAAATGAAGGATGGTGAAGGTGTCGCTGAAATGTACTCTAGGCTTGCTCTCATCACAAATGAGATTGCCGGCTCAGGACGTGAAGAGATGACCGATAGATTCATCATCAAGAAGATTCTAAGAGCCTTGGATGGAAAATATGATACCGTGTGCACATTGATCCGAATGATGCCCAATTACAAAGATCTCAAGCCAACGGAGGTAATTGGAAGAATTGTTGCTCATGAGATGTCACTTAAGGATAAAGAGGAACTTCACAACAAATCAAGTGGTGCCTACAAAGCCTCATGTGAAGCCCCTACATCATCAAGTGAGAAACAAAACTTCAATGAAGAATTGAGCTTAATGGTGAAAAACTTCAACAAGTTCTACAAGAGTAGAAGCAAAGATAGAAGCTCCAAGTCAAGGTCCTACAATGACAAAAGATCTTCTAGTCGAGAGCGAAACTGCTACAATTGTGGAAGACCCGGACACTATTCCAATGAGTGTACGGCTCCCTACAAGAGAAGAGAAGACTCTCCAAAAAGAAGAAGCAAAAGAGAAGAATCACCACCAAGAGAGAGAAGGAGTAGAGATGATCGTTATGAACGAAGACACTTACGGAGAAGCAAGGATTCAGAAAGGAAGGAAAAATCATCAAGGAGCTACACAAAACGAAGACATCAGGCTCATGTTGGTGAATGGGTATCCGGCTCCGACTCCGACAACCACTCCGAGAGAAGTTATCACTCCGATTCCAAATATACTCAAGATGAAGGTGTTGCCGGTCTAGCACTTGTGTCAACCAACTCCTACGATATATTTGACTCACCAAATGAAGGAATTGGAAGATGCTTCATGGCCAAAGGTCCTAAGGTAACACACCCCGAGTATGTTGATTTTAATAGTGATGAAGATGACTTGTTAGGTGATGATGATTTACTTGTTGACAACTCTAGTGATGAATACTATGATGAAACGTCAATTAATCATGCTAATCGAGATAAAACGAATGACAATGATAAGGAGAAGATTGGGGCTCTAACTAAAGAACTAAACACTCTTAAGTTAGCTCATGAAACTATCTTCGAAGATCATCGAGAACTTTTAAGAGCTCATGAGAAGTTACGCTTTGAAAAGCTCAATCTTGAGCAAGAGCATGAGTTTTTAAAGGCAATCAATGATGATCTCCGCAAGAAAAGTCTTCTTACATTGCCAAGCGTTTACTCTTATCCACTTACATGCCTCAAGTCAAGTCTAGTAACAAGAACAAGAAAGATTCTTCCTCTAGTAGTAACAATGATCATGCTAAATCCAATATTGTTGCTTCTAGTAGTTCTCTTGATTCCACTAATGATTATCTTAGCCAAGTTACACTTGAGCAATAAAATAGCTTATTGAAGGGAATTATAGAGAAAGGAGTGTACAAAAGCCTTGCCGGGAGTAAGCAATTCGAGGAAATTGTGCGCAAGCAAGGAAGGCACCGAAAGAATCAAGGTGTTGGTTTTGAACGAAAGTTTAATGCCAATGGAGTTGAGTGGGAAGAAGATCAATACCCCAAGACAAAGTTTGTTCCTCAACAAGAGAAGTATGATCCTACTTCCTTCAAGGGGACACAAGCTCAAGATGATCTTCCACCACAAGACTACAAGCAAAAAGGCAAGGACAAGCTTCAAAAGGAAATTAATGCATTTGAAGAAGCTCCTAAGACCTTAGTCAAGTGAATTCCCAAGAGCACTTCAAGTTCCACTTCATCAAGTACGACTACAACTCCAAGGATTCCCATCAAGATGGTGTGGATCCAAAAGAAGAAGAACTAGAGAGTTCTTGAGGGTGACTCCGCCAACATACTTCACTCTTATCATTTTGGCAAGAACAAGTGCAATCAACTTCCACATCTTGCACTAGTTCAAGGAGTCACAAACCCTCTTGTTGGTAAGACAAGGGACAAGGTAACCTAAAAGTTTTCATGGACATCATCTTGTGTGTGCATCACTCTATGTCTATGGATATCCTTGTTTGTTCCTTGTGGGACTAACCCATGTAGGTATTGAAAATGCAATTTCACTCAAATGGATAGCTCCAAGTGATCTACATCAACATTGAGCATCCACATCTTCAACATCTACATGAAGTAATCATCGACAAAACCCAAGGTTAGTTCATCCCTCTTAGGGGGGATATCACATCTAGGGGGAGCTTTACTCTAAGACTTGAGCTAAAGCAACTCTAAAGATGTGAACACAACAATGCTTTATGTAAAAGTGGTAACCCCACTTGAGCTTAAACGATGAGTATGACCTATGATCAAGTGTTCTCACTTGATTCCTAAGTCAATATACTCATATATAGATGACCTAGTCATCGCCAATTGCTTGATAGATGCTAGAATTGGTTGTGCATGCTTTGTCACATATTTCAATTGCCATTTTATTGTGTGAGCATGTTGGTTGCATATTTTACTCATTCGAGGACATCCACTTGTTGTTTTGATTGTTTGGTTTTATTTCCTTTTGCCAAGTGGATGGACAAGAATGCCTAAGAACCTCCTCTAGCTATCTATGCTTTTCTCGTCTCAAACTCTATTCATGCTACATCACAAAATTTGATCAAGTCAGATTCGAACTACTCTGTGTGAGGAGCACTCGGAGTCCCCGATTTGTCATAGACTTAAACTTCCAAAACCTCTTTGTGATTCTCGGTCTGACCGATATCCTACTTTCGGTCCTACCGAGATCATTAAGTTGATCTGAATTTTCGATCTCGGTGCAACCGATTTGAACCATTCGATCACACCGAGTTGCAATAACTGTATACAGTTTTGCATCTCGGTGCCCCCGAGTTGTTCCACTCGGCCACACCGACAGGGTCGGGCTATATATAGGCATGGGCAAAAATTTGGAAATTTCTTCGAACCCCTTCGCCCGCGCGATAGCCCGCTCTGCCAACGTGGTCTCCGGATCGTCTCCTCGCCGCCAGCCGCCTCCAGTCGCTGGTCTCCATCGCCGTCAACGGTATTCTACCCCGCCGTTGCCGCCGTAGCGAATCTCCGCCGAACTAGGGTATGGACTCGATCTTTGTGCTATCCCCAATCTGATTCCTAGCACATTGTGATCTTATTGTTTCTAGCCACGATTGAAACACTCCTATCCAGTCAATGCGTTCGTAGAATAGGATTGATTCGAAAACTTTAGGGTTAGGTTTCCGCCGAAACCATCTCGGACCCACCGAGTTGAAAAACTCGGTCCCACCGATTTGGCTCATGCCATTGCACAAGTGAGACTCGGTCTGACCGAGAATTACTAATCGGTGTGACCGATTTTGGAACTTTGTGAAACCCTAGCAGTCTCGGTGCCACTGAACTGTGACTCGGTCTGACCGAGTTCACTAGTTTAGGTTCCAAAACTGCTTCGGTATCACCGAGTTTAAAAATCGGTAGATCCGAAATGATTTCTATGGGAAACTAAAACTAAGATTTTGAATCATTCTTTTGCAAAAATCTCTGCATTTTGTGATGCTCATCCACTCTACCTCATCTATAAACTGTTCACAGGGTCAGCAGTAAGCTTGTTCATCATGTCAGATCAGAGTGATAGCCAAAACCTATCAGAGCAGCAAGTGCACATGAGTGAGGGCACTAGTCCCTCCAGTTCCTCAGATGAAGGCAACAGGAGCACTCCTAGTAACTTGCCAAAAGCTGCCACCAGACAAAGGAAGAAAAGAACCTCAGAATCAGAGGATGAGGATTATGTGGCAGAAGAAGAAGCCACTTCCAAGAAAGTGGTTAAGAAGGAATATAGCACTGCTGCTGCCACCAAGCCAGGCATGAAGCAAAAGGTTCCTGCAAAGAGAATTCCAATGTCTAAGGCCAGAGCATCTACTCAAGCCCCTTTGGGATCTGAACCCAAAGAGGCTGCTGCAGAAGGGAAGAAGAGGAAGGAGAGGATCAAAAAGACCACTGCTAGAGTGCTTGGGAGATTCTCAATCATGAGAGATTCTGAAGAGGAAGAGGAAGAAGAGGTTGCTGTACCAGCACCCAAGGCACAAAAGCTGATGGGTGATGCTATAAGATCAGGGGCTACTGCATCCAAGCCCAAGGAAGCACCCAAGGCTGCATCAAAGGCCAAGACAACTCCAAAGAGGAACACAAGGAGCATACTAGCTGCTGAAAAGAACAAGGCCCCAGTGCCTAACACTGCAGAAGAAGAGGAAGGCCAAGTTCTCAGGAAGCTAAAGCCCAAGATCCCAGACCACAATGATGCTCATCCTGTGGCTGAGGACATGAAGATCAGAAGAGACTCAGGGCTGAGAAAGTGGAGAGCAGAAGATCCATATGCTACAAGAAGAAGGACTGCTGTTGACTATAGGTTCCACACTAAGGAACAACAGGACTTCTATGAGACAGTCTTGTTAGATAAGAAGCCCATTGTTTGTGACATGAGATGGGTAGATTGGTAGTTCATCAAGGACAATGAAGAGCACTATCCTGGAGTGCAAGACAGCTTCAAGGCTTGTGGAGTAGCAGACTTTGTTGGGCAGAAGCTCACAAAGTGGAATGAAGAGCTGATCATGCAGTTCTACTCCAAAGCACACTTCTATCCAGATGGAAGGATTGTGTGGATGTCTGAAGGTACGAGGTACCAATCAACAGTTGCTGAGTGGGCACAGCTCATCAATGCCCCAGAGGAGCATGAGGATGACTTAGACATATATGCCAAGAAGAAGATGGACCACAACTCTATGTCCAACATGTACAAGGAAATTCCAAACAAGGCACTTGATACTTTCAAGTTTGGGTCTGTACATTATCTTCTGTCAGGGTTGCCAACTATCAATTGGATTTTGAGGCACACTCTGTTGCCCAAGTCAGGTGATCACAAGATTATCAGAGGCCATGCAATCAACTTGCTTCATATCTTTGATGTGTCACAGAAATTCAAAGTCATGAGCCTCATGGTAGAGACCATCAAAAGAACTGTAGCAGATCAGAAGAGGAGCTGTGGTTATGCCCCTCAGATCCAGGAGCTAATTAACTCCAAGATGGGCATAGGCATATACCTATTGGACAAGGAACATTTGCCTATTCATCCAGATTTTGAAGATAATGAAGTTGTGATGAACAAGGATGATCCATCATCAGTTCATGCTCAAGCACAGAAGGAGAAGGCAAGGAAGGAGAAAGCTGCCAAGATGCCAACTCAAGAGGAGGCATGTGAGTATTTCCTGAAAAACAAGCAAGAGCAGCTTAGTTACTTGATTGCTTCCACACTAAGGATTGAGAAAGGACTGGCCACCCTCACTCAGAATCAGGTGAGCTTAGAGAGGATCATAGAACAAAAGTTCTATGACATGGATGTCAAAGTAACAGAGATTCAGTCTGCAGTGGAGCAACTTCAAGATGACATGCAGGAGAGGAGAGGGAAGACTACAACTGATGCATTTGCCGGAGTGCCACGAGCTCAGAGGTCGACTGCAGTGCCAGTTCCTAACACCAGAGCCACCACCTCAGCTCCAGCCACAGCACCAGCCCAACCAGCTCCAGCATGTACTTCAGCTCCAGCTCCAACCACGTCTACAGAAGCCTTCGTCCTTGGAGTGATCCAGACTCCACCACCACCAGAAGATCAAGCCTGAGAGTCGATCTAGCACTATGCATTTTCTAGGAACTTTTTGGTAACTTGTTGCCAAAGGGGGAGAAAAATGTATAGATCATAGGCTTCGAGAGAGAGAGAGAGTGTGTTGCCTTTATTCTCTCTTGCTTTATTTGGTGTTTTTTCAAACTTTGTTTGCTTTTGGTTGAGATACTTTGATATGCTTGTGAGAAATTAATGATCATGTGTTTGATCATAAGCTACACTTATGCATGCTTGATATATCTTATCTATCTTATGTGATCATTCACTTTCTTTGGTGATGAGTGCATGTATTTCATTCTTATCTTTTTGAGCGCTCCACCAAGATGTATGTGACATGGAAGAGTAAACCATGACTCTAACTCTTTGTGCATTTGCAGTCCAAAGCAAATTTTAAATATGCACAAATTTAGGGGGAGCTCTTACTTATCACATACTTCTCAAAGCAACGATATATTTCATTCTTATTATTATTTGTCGAAGCTTTGATCTATATGTTGTCATCAATTACCAAAAAGGGGGAGATTGAAAGTGCAACTATCCCTAGGTGGTTTTGGTAATTCATAACAACATATAGCTCATTGAGCTAATGCTATTCCAAGATGATCATTTCAGGAAAGCTCAATGATTGGCATGGCATGGATGGTGAAAGTGGAACCCTCAAAATGCTAAGGACAAAGGATTGGCTCTAGCTCATATGCTCAAGACTCTTCGTTTTACATTTTAGTGGTCCAAGATCACATTGAGTCCATAGGAAAAACCAATACTATCAAGGAGGGATGAGGTGTTGCTTAATGAGCCTCTTGCTTCATGTGCTTAATGATATGCTAAAAAATCCTCAGCTACTTTCCCATATCCACATTTGACCTAAACCCAAAGCCAAACTCGGCCCTACCGATTCTTTCAACCCGGCGCCACCGAGTTTCACTTGTCATAGCCATTGCCAAACCCTAAGCAAATCGGTTCTACCGATAGGGATCTCGGTCTCACCGAGATGGGATTGCAATTTCTCTGTTTCCTTTTCGTAACTTTTCGGTCTCACCGAAAGAGAGGATCGGTCCCACCGAGATTGCAATGTAAACTCACTATTTCCTTTTTGTAACATTTCGGTCCAACCGAGAAGAGCGAATCGGTCCCACCGAGTTTGCCTGACCAACCCTCTCGTTAGCTTATTACCAAATCGGTCTCACCGAGTTTGTGTAATCGGTCTCACCGAGATTACGTTATGCCCTAACCCTAACCATATCGGTCCTACCGAGTTGCATGTCAGTCCCACCGAAAATCTCTAACGGTCACTAGGTTTACTGTTTCGGTCCGACCAAGTTTGTTGATTCGGTCCCACCGAGATTGGTAAATTGTGTGTAACGGTTGGATTTTGTGTGGAGGCTATATATACCCCTCCACCTCCTCTTCACTCGTGGAGAGAGCCATCAGAACACATCTACACTTCCAACTCATATGTTCTGAGAGAGAACCACCTACTCATGTGTTGAGGCCAAGATATTCCATTCCTACCACATAAATCTTGATCTCTAGCCTTCCCCAAGTTGCTTTCCACTCAAATCTTCTTTCCACCAAATCCAAATCCTGTGAGAGAGAATTGAGTGTTGAGGAGACTATCATTTGAAGCACAAGAGCAAGGAGTTCATCATCAACACACCATTTGTCACTTCTTGGAGAGTGGTGTCTCCTAGATTGGCTAGGTGTCACTTGGGAGCCTCCGACAAGATTGTGGAGTTGAACCAAGGAGTTTGTAAGGGCAAGGAGATCGCCTACTTCGTGAAGATCTACCGCTAGTGAGGCAAGTCCTTCGTCGGCGATGGCCATGATGGGATAGACAAGGTTGCTTCTTCGTGGACCCTTCGTGGGTGGAGCCCTCCGTGGACTCGCGCAATCGTTACCCTTCGTGGGTTGAAGGCTCCATCAACGTGGATGTAGGATAGCACCACCTATCCGAACCACGGGAAAAACATACGTGTCTCCAATTGCGTTTGAATTCTCCAAACCCTTCCCTTTACATTCTTGCAAGTTGCATGCTTTACTTTCCGCTGCCAATATACTCTTCGCATGCTTGCTTGAATTGTGTGATGATTGCTTGACTTGTCCTAAAATAGCTAAAATCTGACAAGAACTAAAATTGGGAAAAGGTTAAGTTTTTATTTGGTCAAGTAGTCTAATCACCCCCCTCTAGACATACTTTCGATCCTACACACGGTAGAGATAGAAATTTTATTCGCAAAAGGCTATAAAAATGCTGACGAAGATCATATAACTCTCAGAGCCAAGGTCCCCTCACCTCTCAGCGCTAAGATTGTAGAGGGGACAGAGAAGATCTCCAGCCGTCGTTGTTTCTCAAACCCTACACCTTCTCTTGGCCTTCACATCGAGATCAGTTGTCACATAATTAATCAACGTGCCTAGTCTTCACAACTCCTTTTTTTGAAGCAAAACGAAACTTTATTCATTAGAGATAACCATTACATCGTCTGTGAATATCATTACAATTTCACTTAGAGGCTCCTCAAACCAGTCTGAAGTCAAAGAAAATCTAGCTAATCTAGCTAGTTTGTGAGCTACTTTATTCGCCTCTCCATTACAATGTTCGAATCTAGTCATGACAAAATCACAGGCATAGTGAAATCAGTCCTCGAAAATTGCCGCCGCCGCACCCGCTGATTGTCCTCCGTCCTGCATGGTCTCTATCACCTCGAGATTGTCTGAATTGATTATTATGCGATTACACCCCGCCCTTTGCTCCAGTGTTAGGCCAAATTTAAGTGCTAAGGCTTCAGCCATCAGAACATCTGCACAATAATCAACCTTTCCATTTCCTCCTGAAATAAACCTACCTTTGTCGTCTCTCAAGACTTCCCCCACCATACCCTTCAGCATGTCATGATCAAAGGAGGCGTCAATATTAAGTTTCACAAAACCCCTAGGAGGAAAGTACCAGCCCCCCTTTTCATGGACCCTTTGGAGATGATGCATTTACAAAGTTGGATGTGAGGGCTATGATCGCCGTTGATATTTGATTTGCATTCTGAGTTAATTCCTTGTGCACTAATTTTCGTCTTTCCCACCATAGGTACCAAGCTGAAATAGCTATCATTTCCCGTACATTTTGGTACCCCATAATACATAATTCTTGGTCGGTAAGAAGTAGAAGGTATTCCAATATCGCCTCCTAGCACGATCAACCTCACAACCTTTATCAATAATCTCATCCATCCTTAGTTTCTTCCAAACCTCCTTTGCTTTACTATAGAGGAAAAGCATGTGTTTCGTATCTTCTAAACCTTGAGAGCAATTAGGACAAGAGGGAGAGACCTTCATGTGTTTGTTAGCAAGTGTTACCCGGCATGGGAGAGTGCCATGTAATGTATGCCATATGAAATTTTTTACTTTTCCCCGACAAGATAACTTCCATATTTGACACCATATAGGATTAGGTGTGATTCGCCCCATTCCATTAGAATATTTTAGTTTATTCCCATACTGATAATTCCACTCTACAGAGTAAGCAGACCGAACCGAGAACATACCATTTTTCGTATAACTCCAGGCAATGAAATTTGTCATATCATGTTGTGAAAGTGGGATTAAAAGAATTCGTTGTGCGTCAATGGGCCACATAGTTTATTTAATCAGGCCCTCATCCCAATTATTGGAGGCAGGGTCAATTAGGTCACCCACTTTTGATAACAATTGTCCCCCCAGGGGTCACAATCTTCCTAGTCGCACAGTTTGGGATTCAGACATCTTCCCAAATATTGATGTTATGTTCATTCCCCACTCGCCAAATATAGCCACATTTCAGAGTAGAAATGCATGCCATGATGCTTTGCCAGGTGAAAGAAGCGCCATGCTTTGGCTTGGACTTCATCAAATCTCCACCAGGATAGTACTTGGCCCTCAGAATAGTAGCACACAAGGAATCAGGATTATCAATAAGACGCCATGCCTGTTTGGCTAGCAAAGTCAGGTTGAAACAATGGATATCACGGAATCTCATTCCTCCTTGGTTCTTTGGTACGCACATCACCTCTAGTTCTCCTCATCTCCCCACCAGAAATGCGCAATCGCATCGATGATTCTTTTACAGATTTTTTTAGGAATTTTAAAGACCGATATTGCATAGGTAGGTATGGCTTGGATCACAACCTTGAGTAGGATCTCCTTTCCCTCGACGGACATTAATTTTTCTTTCCAACCACTAATTTTCTTACCAATTCATTCAGTCAGAAACTTAAAGCAGTCTGTTTTATCAACACCCACATTTGCTGGCAAGCCCAACTATTTATCATTCATTGCCTCCGTCATTATATTCAGCGTTGCACACATTTACTCTCTGATCTCTACCATTGTATTAGGGCTAAAGAAAATACTTGACTTTTCCACGCTTACGAGCTGTCCCGGCGCCTCACAATATAAGTCTAATGTTGATTTAAGGGCCGCCGCATTATTTTGGTTGGCTTTCATTAAGAGCAATGAATTATCCGCAAATAGAAGATTTGTGACTAGTGGAGCGTCTCTACAGACTTTAACTCCTGGTATGTTTCCATTTTCCTCAGCATGCGTCAGCAATGCATTCAGCCCCTCTGTGCACAGCAGGAAGAGGTATGGTGATAATGGATCACCCTGCCTCAACCCTCTCGTAAGCTTGAAGCTCTCACTTTCCTCCACATTGATCCTTACTCTGTACTCGACAGTTGAGACACGTTGCATAATCAAATTCACCCATTCTCGACGAAACCCCAATCTCAACATAATCTTTTTCAAAAAAGGCCACTCGACTCTATCGTATGCTTTGTGCATGTCAAGTTTTATAGCACACAAGCCCTCTCTGCCTTCTCTTCTATTCTTGATGGAGTGGAAACATTCATAGGCCATTAAAATATTATCCCTTATCAATCTTCCCGGAACAAATGCACTCTGTGTTGGGCTGATAATTTCTGGCAAAAAAGCCTTCAATCGAGTAGCCACCATTTTTGGAATTATTTTGTATATCACATTACATAAGCTGATTGCTCTAAATTGTGTTACCTTTTCTGGTGTATTAATCTTAGGAATCATCACGATCGCCGTATCATTCCAACCGTTCGGGATAGTACATGTGTTGATTGCTTTCAGAACCTCCTCAATTAGTTCCTCTCCCAGCATGGGCCAGAACCTTTTGTAAAAAATACCATGGAGACCATCTGGCCCCGGTGCTTTTAAGTCCCCAATATCGAAAAAAGCCTTGCGAACATCTTGGTATAAGGGGCAATTAGAGCATTGTTCATTTTATTTGATACTCTTGTATGAACAAGTGATAAAATTTCTTGATTCAGATGCTGAACTTTCGATGTGAAAAGCTTTGAGAAATATTCAGTGATGTGGTCCTTCAACTCCTTCTTTTGTATCCGTTTCCAAACTCATCTAATAGTTTCTTTATATTATTTCTTTTTTCCTAGCCGTGGCAGCGTTGTGAAAGAACGATGTATTACGATCCCCGTGCATCAACCAGTTCGCTCGTCCTCTTTGTAACCAAAAAATTTCCTCTTGATCCAAGATATTTTCAATTAACACAATAATTTCCTTCTAACGACATCGAGATTCTGCATTCAGTGGGCCACGCCTTACTTTATCCAATTCTTTTTTTAGTTTCCTAATTCTCACCTTCGGTCCCTTTAAAATTTCCCGACCCCGAGTATGCAAATCGGCATGCACTGCTCTCGTACGATCAGCAAGCGATGGTCCGATACCTGTGAGCTTTGCTTTCTCCCAAGATGCCTTAACAATTTCAGTGACCGTCTCTTCCTTCAACCACCTCGCCTCAAATTGTATAACACGCTCCTCTAGTCGTTTAAAGATTTTTTCATCCAAATAATCCATGTCCAGTACAATCGGGTGATCGTCAAAATGAACATGTTTTTCGTTGATCACTGCCGCTCGTGGAAATTTATTTGCCCACGCTAAATTACAGACCGCCCGATCAAGACGCTCACGTATTTCACCTCTTATCCAAGTGAAAAGGTCACCTGTGTAGCCTAAGTCGTCAAGCCCACAATCCATTAGGAATTCACAGAGTTCTCTCGTCATACCAAGTGGTCTTTCCATACCGCCCTCCTTTTCCGAATGATATAAAATTTCGTTAAAATCCCCTAAAACCACCCAGGGGTGGTTGCCCTTACTATGTAGATTGTGAATATCATTCCAAGATAGATGGCGATCATTCCATTTTGGGTGACCATAAAAACCCGTGAAACGCCACTTAACCACATCCTCATACATAAACACAATATCAATAAAATGGGGCGAAACATAGTACAACTCAACTTTATTCGACTTATGATAAAACAAAGCTAGGCCACGGGCCTTACCATCACTTTCCACTATGAACATAGAATCAAAACCTAAAACGCGACGAAGCTCATCGGCTTTACAATTATTCAAATGGGATTCAGAAAGAAATACTAAATCTGCCGTTGTACGCTCCTGTAGATCTAGGAGCTCATGAACTGCCGTGTTGGAAAGCATACCACGGCAGTTCCATCCTGGGATTTTCATTTGGCGCGGCGGTCCTCCTCGGAGGCCGCCGATGTGCCATTCTAGTCTTTCTCTTCGCCAACTGATTCCACACCTTGCGGAACATACTCTTCCCCCTTCTCGTCAATCTCCTTTGCAACATGTGTAACCCCGCCCTCCTCATCCTGGACTACTTCAACTCTGCCAATGCACACCCGCTTGGATGAGACGGTTACATCGCCATACAATATACGCTCATAGCTATCCATTTCTTTCTCAAAAGAGAACTCTAACTCAGTACCCGTCGGACGAACGCCAAAAGAATGTCCCTTTTTTCCAAGTACTCGCTTGCAAGCATACTCATCTCTTTTTTGCCCCCTATCTTTTTCTCTTTCTTTTTTGAGTTGCCCGTAGGATTCTTGGCTGCATTGAATTTAAAGCGTAATGTGTTGTTCTCTGTACCACGAACTGTCGTAGCAATTCTTGCAGCTACAACGTTTGACAACACCTCCAGCACACCCGACTGGAAGAGAAGGAGGCTCCCATCAGCCCCATGCGCTGGATAATGGTTGGGCATGCCCAGCGGCTTGGTACCCAAGGGCTCCTGACCCTCCAGGATGTACTGGCCCGGAGCAGCTACTATATAAACTAGTATGATCTTAGGGTAGCTAAGGATCTAAAAATCTGGATCAAGTCTCAGTTTGGTGGGGCAAAGATCTAGATGCACATTGCAACTGAAATAGTCCTATGCCTCGACATAGCTCAAGAAACTAGAGCCCTCTCTGATGCGGAGTTTCAACTTTGGAAAATGCTCAAGCTCAAGATTTTAGGACTTGTGGGAATCGAGCATGCAAGGAAGCGCCAGGCCTTCAGAATTACTTGGCTATGAGCTGGGGACGTGCCAACAACCTTCTTCAAGCGAAGATCAATGCTAGGAGACGGAAAGGTTTCATCCACACGCTCCATGGACCGTCCGGTGTAGCCACCACGCAGGAGGACAAGGAAAGTTTGATCTACAACCATTTCTCCTCCATGCTGGGTACGGTAGCGCACCGCAGCACTACCATCGGCTGGCGTTCTCTCGCCATGGCCAGGCTGCAAGGTGGAGGGCTTGACAACCCTTTCATGGAGAGCGAGGTATGGCATGCAATCAAAGCATCACCGACAGATCGTGCGCCGGGCCCGGACAGTTTCTCTGGCCTCTTCTTCCGGTCATGCTGGGCAACAATCAAAAACGACATCATGGCAGCGTTCAACCAGTTTTACAACTTAGTAGGCAGCAATTTTGGAGCCCTAAATACTGCGGTAGTTGCATTACTGCCAAAGAAGGATGGAGCGGCGTCAATCAACGACTACAGGCCAATCAGCCTCATCCACTCCATAGCAAAGTTGATAACCAAAGTACTCTCCCTCAAGCTCTCCAATGTGATCCACACACTCATCTCACCAGCACGGTTGGCCTTTCTTCGGACAAAATGCATACACGATAGTTTTCTATATGTTCAAAACTGCATCAAGGCCCTGCACCGCCGGAAAACACCCGCTCTGCTTCTCAAGTTGGATATAGCTAAGGCTTTCGATAATGTGTCATGGGAGTATATCCTGGAGATGCTGCAACAACGGGGTTTCAGTGCGCGATGGAGAGATTGGATAGCCTTGCTGATGTCCTCCTCCTCGTCGTCCTTCCTTCTCAACGGCGTCCCTAGAAAGAAGATCAAGCACCGGAGAGGCCTACGGCAGGGCGACCCCTTGTCGCCTTTCCTCTTCATCTTAGCGATCGACACACTGCACCACTTACTTCAGGCCGCAGCTGAACAACACATCATTGCACCACTGCCAGGACGGGAGCTAGAACTTAGGATTAGTTTGTATGCCGACGACGCGGTCATCTTCACAAACCTGGGTAGATAGGAGATCGATGCATGATATGTCTCCAACATATTTATAATTTTTGATTGCTCCATGCTATATTATCTACTGTTTTGGACATTATTGGGCTTCATTTTCCACTTTTATATTATTTTTGGGACTAACCTATTAACAGGAGGCCCAACCCAGAATTGTTGTTTTTTTGCCTATTTTAGGGTTTCGAAGAAAAGGAATATCAAACGGAGTCCAAACGGAATGAAACCTTCGGGAACGTGATTTTCTCACCGAACATGATCCAGGAGACTTGGACCCCACGTCAAGAAACAAAGGAGGGAGCCACGAGGTAGGGGGCGCGCCTACCCCCCAGGCGCGCCATCCACCCTCGTGGGCCCCCTGTTGCTCCACTGACGTACTCCTTCCTCCTATATATACCTACGTACCCCCAAACGATCAGATACGGAGCCAAAACCCTAATTCCACCGCCGTAACTGTAACACCCCGGATGTAACATTCCCTATTTGTACTCCAACTCTTGCTGTTTCCGGCTTTAAGTTATTTTATTTTCTCGGGTTCGGTGCTTTGTCTCCGTGTGTTTTTATCATTGTCATGCATCTCATATCATGTCATCATGTGCATTGCATTTGCATACGTGTTCGTCTCATGCATCCGAGCATTTTCCCCGTTGTCCGTTTTGCATTCCGGCGCTTCGTTCTCCTCCGGTGGTCATTTCTACCTTTCTTTCATGTGTGGGGATTAAACACTTCCGGATTGGACTGACACTTGCCAAGCGGCCTTGGTTTACTACCGGTAGACCGCCTGTCAAGTTTCGTATCATTTGGACTTCGTTTGATACTCCAACGGTTAACCGAGGGACCGAAAAGGCCTCGTGTGTGTTGCAGCCCAACACCCCTCCAAGTTGGCCCAAAACCCACCTAAACCTGCTCCATCACCTAGAGCGTTCGATCACGATCGCGTGGCCGAAAACCGCACCTCATTTGGACTCTCCTAGCTCCCTCTATGCCTATATATAGGTCCTCCTCGAAAATCCAGACCCCCCCCTCGTCCGAAACCCTAAAATTTCGGATCTCCGCCGCCGCCGGACACGTCCGGACAGAGCCGGACGCGTCCGG
Organism: Triticum monococcum; assembly: GCA_034509565.1. Classification (NCBI taxonomy): domain Eukaryota; kingdom Viridiplantae; phylum Streptophyta; class Magnoliopsida; order Poales; family Poaceae; genus Triticum; species Triticum monococcum. Next base: position 254,528,782 of record CM067847.1, read on the forward strand.
ATCCGCCACCGCCAACCGCCGCCTGCCACGTGGCGCGCCGCCACCCGCCACCGCCGAGGCCCGCGCGGCCCAGCGCCGGCCCCCGAGCCCGGTCGCCGCCTTCCCCGTGTCGCCCTGCTCTTCCTTCGTCGCACCGCCGCCCCCCTGTGCGCCGGCCGCCGCGCCACCGCTCGACGTCGGCGAGCCACTGCGCCGCCTTGACGTCGACGCCCGCCGCCCCAGTTTGTCGCGCCTCCGTCGCTCCGCCGCCTCGCCATCATCACCGCCGCTCGCTTCGGCCGGCCCCAGCTCCGGCAGCCGCCGCCCCCTCCTCCGCCGGAATCTCCATCACCGGCAACCCCAAGCTCCGGCGACAACAACGAACTCCGGCGCCCGAGCTGCTACAGTAACCGCCGAAGAAACCCTAGATCAGGTGGTTCTTTTTTTTCTAAGTCCCCGGAATTTCCTAGTCCATATGCTCCTATTCATGGCATCGTATCTTTGCACCCGTAGCTCTGATTTGGGCATATAGCATATCAAATTGTTCGTCTCAGAGAGTACATCATTTCATTCCATTGCATCATTTTCATTTGAGTTTATCTTGATGCCCGAAATGCTGTTAGAAGGAGGCTACTTGAGTTAATTGTCAGATCTGCTACTCCATCTTAGACATTTGTCATTTTTGCCATGATTATTGTGTGCATGATATGTCCATGAGCTCTACATATGTTTTGTTAAGGGTTTTGTCATCTTTCCAGAGGTGCAACCCATGTATTTTTGTGATGTGTGTGGTGACTTGTGCAAGCTTGCGAAGTGAGGCACTTGGTAATTCTGTTTTCAGGGACTTAGCATTTCCACTAAGTCCTTGAGCTGTTTAGTTCATGATGCCATATGTTCATGTTGTTTCCTAGTGATCCGTGCCTCTTTTGAGGATGACCAGTAAGGATGTTTTGTTAATCTTGTAGTGCTCTATCCATACATGTCTTTGTTTGCATATATGGAGCACCCTAGCTTGAGTCAATCGAGCTCTACTTTTGCTACTTTGTGAATCTGTGCAGATTGTCAACTTGTTTGCAATTTTGCCGGTGATGTTATAGTTGATCCGTGCATGCTATGTTATTGTTCTTGCCATGTCTAGCTTGCATTTTGTGTGTTCTTGATAGATGTATGCTTAGCTTTCCATGACTTGCTCTGTAGTGAGTGCATCGAGCTCGTAAACATGCCTACTTGAGTTATGATTTCAGCATGTCTCAGTTTTCACTAAGTCTGAAACTGGTTATGTTTTTGCTATGTTCACATGCTTGCAAATGTATTTTGTGACCCCTTTTGGCTCAAGGTCACTAAGGGACTTTTGTTAAGCTCTTTGAGTAGCTCCATGCCATGCTTTACTTTGTCATGTTCAGGTCCTGTAGCATATAGTTTTGTTGCTCCGAAGAGGGCTACCTGATCTGAAATTCCAGACAAGTGTTAATTTCACTAAGTCTGAGATCTATTTACCATTTGCATGTTTGCCATGCTTGTTTGAACCTGTTAATGGATGAATTGCCCGTAGCTCAGTGCTAGACTTTTGTTAAGCATCTTGAATGCATCCCTGCCATGTATTTTTATGCCATGTTTGGGTGCTGTAGCATGTTCATCTCATTGCATTTAGATGGCTACTTGTTGTAAATCGCAGATCGTGGTCATATTTGAATCGCTTGCCATTTCCAAACCGTAACTCCGATTCCGGCATTCTTTATATCGTTTTCAAGCGATTTCATCTCATCTTTCCATTGGCACACTTGGTTTTCCAAGTTGAGGCCAGGTTCATGCTTTTCCTGTCATATCTTGCATATGCATCCCGCATAGCATACCATGTTTGCATCATATTGTTTGATCCTTGCACGTGGTTGATTGTGCCCTTGTTGTTTGTTTGTCTTGTTTGGGTAGAGCCGGGAGACGAGTTCGCTAACGAGGAGCCTGTTGAGTTTGCTTTCGAGGATCCAGTCAACTCTGACAACTTTGCAGGCAAGATGATCATACCCTCGAAATCACTACTATCTTTGCTATGCTAGTTTGCTCGCTCTTTTGCTATGCCAATGCTACGATGCCTACCACTTGCTTTCAAGCCTCCCAAATTGCCATGTTCAGCCTCTAACCCACCATTGTCCTAGCAAACCGTTGATTGGCTATGTTACCATTTTGCTCAGCCAATCTTATAGCGTTGCTAGTTGCAGGTGAAGATTGGAGACCGTTCCTTGTTGGAACATTTATTTACTTGTTGGGATATCATTATATTGCCATGTTATCTTAATGCATCTATATACTTGGTAAAGGGTGGAAGGCTCGGCCTCTCGCCTAGTGTTTTGTTCCACTCTTGCCGCCCTAGTTTCCGTCATATCGGTGTTATGTTCCCGGATTTTGCGTTCCTTACGCGGTTGGGTTATAATGGGAACCCCTTGATAGTTCGTCTTGATTAAAGCTTTTCCAGCAATGCCCAACATTTACCATTTTCCACCTAGCCTCTTTTCCCTTGGGTTTCCGGAGCCCGAGGGTCATCTTACTTTAAACCCTCCCGGGCCAGGGCTCCTCTGAGTGTTGGTCCAACCGAGCGATGTCCGGGGCTACCAGGGGCAACTCTGGGCTGGCCTACCCAACATCTTGCTCATCCGGTATGCCCTGAGAACGAGATATGTGCAGCTCCTATCGGGATTTGTCGGCACATCTGGGTGGTGTTGCTGGATTTGTTTTGACCTGTCGAAATGTCTTGAAGAACCGAGGTACCGAGTCTGATCGGAACGTCTCGGGAGGAGGTCTATTCCTTCGTTGACCGTGAGAGCTTGTCATGGGCTAAGTTGGGACTCCCCTGCAGGGATTTGAACTTTCGAAAGCCGTGCCCGCGGTTATGGGCAGATGGGAATTTGTTAATGTCTGGTTGTAGAAAACTTAAACATTAACTTAATTAAAATGTATCAACGGTGTGAGTGACCGTGATGGCCTCTTCTCGGCGGAGTCCGGGAAGTGGACACGGTGTTGGAGTAATATTTGCCGCAGGATTGCCCTCTTTAGTTATGCATTCGTGCTTTGCCTTCTCTTCTCGCTCTCCTTTGCGAACAGGATAGCCACCATATATGCTAGTCGCTTGCTGCAGCTCCACACATATTTACCTTGCCTTACCTATTAAGCTTAAATAGTCTTGATCGCGAGGGTGCGAGATTGCTGAGTCCCTATGGCTCACAGATTACTATTACACCAGATGCAGAGCCTGATGATACAACTCCAGATGACACGCTTGAGCTCAAGTGGGAGTTCGACGAGGACTCTCAGTGTTTCTATGTTTCTTTTCATGATGATCGGTAGTGGTGCCCAGTTGGGATGATCGGGACCGTGTCGCATGTTGGGTTGTCTTTTATTTTGGCGCCGTAGTCGGGCCATGAGTGTTTGAATGATGTAATGTTATTTCTGTACTTGATTGACGTGGCGAGTGTAAGCCAACTATGTTATCTCCCCTTTTATTAATTATATTACATGGGATGTTGTGAAGATTGCCTAACTTGCGACATATGCCTTCAATGCGATTATGCCTCTAAGTCGCGCCTTGACACGTGGGAGATATAGTCGCATCGAGGGTGTTACAGTAACTTTCTGTATCCATGAGATCCCATCTTGGGGCCTGTTCCGGAGCTCCGCCGGAGGGGGTATCCATCACGGAGGGCTTCTACATCAACACCATAGCCTCTCCGATGAAGTGTGAGTAGTTTACCTCAGACCTTCGGGTCCATAGTTATTAGCTAGATGGCTTCTTCTCTCTTTTTGGATCTCAATACAATGATCTCCGCCTCTCTTGTGGAGATCTATTCGATGTAATCTTCTTTTTGCGGTGTGTTTGTTGAGACCGATGAATTGTGGGTTTATGATCAAGTCTATCTATGAACAATATTTGAATCTTCTCTGAATTCTTTTATGTATGATTGGTTATCTTTGCATGTCTCTTCGAATTATCAGTTTGGTTTGGCCTACTAGATTGATCTTTCTTGCAATGGGAGAAGTGCTTAGCTTTGGGTTCAATCTTGCGGTGTCCTTTCCCAGTGACAGTAGGGGCAGCAAGGCACGTATTGTATTGTTGCCATCGAGGATAACAAGATGGGTTTTTTATCATATTGCATGAATTTATCCCTCTACATCATGTCATCTTGCTTAAGGCGTTACTCTATTTTCATGAACTTATTACTCTAGATGCATGCTGGATAGCGGTCGATGAGTGGAGTAATAGTAGTAGATGCAGGCAGGAGTCGGTCTAGTTGTCTCGGACGTGATGCCTATATACATGATCATACCTAGATATTCTCATAACTATACTTAATTCTATCAATTGCTCAACAGTAATTCGTTCACCCACCGTAGAATACTTATGCTCTTGAGAGAAGCCACTAGTGAAACCTATGGCCCTCGGGTCTATCTTCATCATATTAATCTTCCAATACTTAGTTATTTACTTTGCCTTTATTTTACTTTGCATATTTATCACAAAAATACCAAAAATATTATCTTATCATATCTATCAGATCTCACTCTCGTAAGTGACCGTGAAGGGATTGACAACCCCTTATCGCGTTGGTTGCGAGGAGTTATTTGCTTTGTGCAGGTACTAGGGGACGCGCGCGCAACCTCCTACTGGATTGATACCTTGGTTCTTAAAAACTGAGGGAAATACTTACACTACTTTGCTGCATCATCCTTTCCTCTTCGGGGAAATCCAACATAGTGCTCAAGAGGTAGCAATGCACTGATGGACATACTGTGCGAGTTTGGCGCAGCCTCCGGGTTACACATCAACCCCTCTAAGTCGACGGAATTACCCATCAGATGTGAGAATATTGACCTAGGGTATGTGTTGCAAAATTTTGGAGGAACAGAGGGGCATTTCCCGACGACCTACCTAGGTTTGCCGCTGACACTAGCTAGACTACGACTAGCAAACCTACAGTTCATTATAGACAGAATCAAAGCTCGCCTTGCGGGATGGAAAGGGAAACTTCTGCCAATTGCTAGTAGGCAAGTGCTGGTTCGATGTGTCCTCAACGCTATGCCTACATTTGCACTAACTGTCCTCAGAGTGCCAAAGAAGGTACTAAAGGAGATAGACAAGTGCCGGCGCAGGTTTCTTTGGAAACAAGATGAAGAGATTACATGTGGTAGCTGCAAGGTCAACTGGTCAACGGTGTGCACTCCTGCATCACATGGAGGACTAGGAATCCTCGATCTCGAGCGGTTCAGCCGCGCCCTCAGATTGCGGTGGTTTTGGATCTCCTGGACTGATTCTGAGCAGCCTTGGGTCGGCACGGAGCCGCCATGCAACAACAGCGACAAAGCCCTCTTCATGGCGGCAACCATGGTCACCATCGGCGACGGCGCAAAGGCACTCTTCTGGCACTCCCCCTGGATTGGGCTGAGCACCCTAGCTAGCTCCTACCCCCTCCTCTACTCGCACTCCAAGCGGAAAAACAGGACGGTGCGCGAGGCTCTCACTGGTGAAACTTGGATAAAAGACCCGTGGCACGGAAACCTGCAACCACTACTGCCGGATTTCGTTAGGCTGCACCGCGCGATCGCGTCGACCGTGCTAACAGAGGGGAGCAGTGACCAAATTAGGTGGAACTTAGAGGCTTCGGGACAATACTCGGCAAGCTCGGCTTACGCCGTGTAATTCCAAGGCAGGGTGCAAGTTGATTGGCAGAATTTGATCTGGGAGGCAAAGGTGCCTGGATGCATTAAGATCGTCACCCGGCTCCTCCCGCAAAACCGCCTTTGGACTTGCGACAGGCTACAAAGGCGTGGCTGGCCGAACAACTACTTCTGCCCTTTGTGTGTTCGCAACCTGGAAACAATGCACCATCTCATCCGGAGCTGCCCACTAGCCCGTGAGGTTTGGGAAAGGGTAGCCGCACGGCGAGGGTGCCAACAGTTTCACCCACGACAACAGGTGCAAGAAGAAAGCATCATCGCCACACTCCAACGGATGGCGGCAAGCACCCGGCCGGCTCAACGAAGGGCCAACAATGCCACCATGCTCTTAACATGTTGGGAGATTTGGCAAGAGAGAAATCGGTGTGTGTGTTCAAGGGAAAGACACCTTTAGCGTAAGACATCATCAAGGCCATTGAGCACTCCATCGAGCTTTGGCAGCAAGCAGGAGCAATTCATCTAGAGAGACCCTTTTGGGATCCACCATGAAAATTTAAAGCACAAGTCCTTCCGGGGTTTACCGTGTTGTAACCTAACTGGTCCTAGGACCCTCACCCCACCCTTTGTATTTCCCCACTGCTTTCTGCTTATCAATGAAAAGCCAGTAATATACTGGATCTTTCAAAAAAAATATCTTTGTGAGCCCCTATTGTGTGGGGTAAGTGACAGAGATGAGTTATTCTGGCCAGCCCTAAGTTGGTTGTTGTCCACTCAATCATGTGCTTGGGTGGGCCTGTTAAAGTGGGCTGAATCTATATTTCTTAGCTCTGGAGTTTTTTTGGAACCATGATTTTTGTAAACATGTTTTTTGTTAATTGGGTTGTTGTGCAGCGTACTCCTTCATGGAACGGGGGAGATTCCATTCCACGAATAGGGCGCGAAAGGGCACTAAAACACTCATATCGCTCCCCCCCCCCACACACACAAAGCTCCCACTCGCTTGTTGCTCTACTGGCTCATTTCGTTTGGTGACTTCGTTTATTTTCCTACTCAAGCTCCTCTGCTGCAAAAACAACAGCTATCGATTTTTGATAGTTTTGAAACATCTAGTGAAAATAAAAAAAAGTTCAAGAATTTTGAAAATTCATATGATTTTGGAAAATACCATCATGTTCGGAAGGATATTTGAACTAATAAGTGTTCGTGATTTTAAGAAAATATTTAAAAAAATTAGAAACATCATAAATTTGGAAAATAGTTTAGGAGTTTTAAAAACTCTTCACGAATTTTAATAACATTCATGATTGCTAAAGAAAATGAATTGTAAAAAGTTTATGAATTTGTTTTAAAACATGAATTTAAAAAAATATCCGTGAAATTTTCCAAGTGTTCATGAAATTTAAAAGCATTCATGAATTTTGGAATACATTATACAATTCTCAGAATGGTCACATTTGTTAACAAATTTATAATTTAAAATGAAAAACATAATGAAAATAAAAAAATGCTAAAAAACACATGCAAAAGGACAAAAATCCTGCAAAATCAAAACTTGTAGAATTGTAGATTTAAAAGTCAGTATTACCATAAAACGAACCGAAGCAAACACTATGTTTTCCCAAACGCTATACAACTCCTAGTGTGTACTAGTAATAATGTACGTGCAATGCATGTTTATATTAGGTAGTATATTAGTTGCACGTTATATTAGGTAAGATATATCTGTTGCATGTTGGTATTTAGTAGTATATCAATTACTTTTTCGCGGGAATGATAGGATATTAATTACATGGCAGATTTCATGGGATAGCGTTGAGTCAAAACGTGTTTATAATCAATGGCAGTGATGGGTAATTAGAGCGTTAAACGTGTTTGGTGCTCACCATTGGAGGGATTTGAACCGTTAGATAACATGATTTGACGGTTAAGATGGTTTGGATCTGCCCCTTTGGGTCTTTTTATATTGGTATAGATGCATGGAATATGATTTTTCGACGCAGAATATACTCGCCATATGGCAAACCCTTTAAGCCGCTTTCAACCACCTCGCACGTATGTACGGCGGTTTTCATTTTCCATTATTTTATTCTTATTTTCTTTTGTTTTTTCATTCTTATATTATTTTCTATGTTTTTATTTTTATAAAAAATATTCTAGGGTTCTTCCTTTTTCCGTATCATTTTATTTTACTATTCCTCCCTTTCTATTGTTTTCTTTTGTACACATAAACTCTCCTTTAACACAAGATGAACATTTTTTTATAAATACCCAATGAGTTTCTTTTTCAATAGACAACAAACATTTATATGCAAGGGATATATTTTGAAATAGTCCATTGATATTCTAAACATACACGATGCATGCGATTTTCAAATATGCAAGATAAACTTTTTGAATATGCGGTGGATATTTTAAGTTGATTTTATATTTTAAAATTTAAAATATTTGAATAAAAAATCCAATTTAAGAAAATCCTGGCTCAAACACGAACATGGCCTTGGCCCAAGCACGCCCTCCATGAGCGTTTCTACACCTATTCCTCGCTCTTACGAGAAGTTCAGTGACCTGCATTAGGTCCATCCAGGCCCGTTGGATGTATTCTGGTCTGATTGATTGTTTGAGTTGCCGAAATCATTAATTAAGGAATACTCATTGCAACGAATACTCCACTTTTCCATGTTGCGACAAGTGGTGCACATGCAGCGCGTCACTTGTCACAACCTGGGAGTTTTCTCTTTTTTCGTAGATCCGTTTATTCAAAACGTTTTATCTTTTAAGCCGTGCGTCTAAATCTTGAACCATTTTCATCATTGGATTCCTCGCATCGAAATATTTAAAACTAGATCCCCATGTTGATAGGTTTTAACGATTTTTTTAATAAAAAAATCAGGCGAAAAAACCGAACCGGGAGCACGGTTTTTTTTTCTTACCAAAAGAGGCACGCCCGTGCCTCTCGCGAAATCACACCCGTACCTCTTGTGAAAGCAAAACCGTGACTCTCGTGGAAGGAAAAAAAACCAGAAAACATGTTTTTTTTTCGTTTTCGAGAGGCACGACCGTGACTCTCGCGAAAGCAAAACCGTGACTCTCGTGAAAGAAAAAAAAACAAAAAACGCGTTTTGTTTTTCCCTTTCCGAGAGGCACGGCCGTGACTCTCACGAAAGCACAACCGTGCCTCTCACGGAAGCAAAACCGTGACTCTCACGAAAAAACAACAGAAAACACGTTTTGTTTTTCCTTTTCCGAGAGGCATGGCCGTGACTCTCGTGAAAGCACAACCGTGCCTCTCACGGTAGCAAAACCGTGACTCTCGCGAAAGAAAAAAAACAGAAAGCGCGTTTTTTTTCCGTTTCCAAAAGGCACGACCGTGACTCTCGCTAAAGCACAACCGTGCCTCTTGCGGAAAAAAACCGTGACTTTTGTGAAAAAAAACGCGTTTTTTTCTGCAAATTTTTTTGATCGAAAAGCTAAGGAAGACCGGGAGAAAACCAAAACGTCGAAAAACCCCAGAAAAAAACCATTTACAAAGCCGAAAACACGTGCAGAAAAATAAAAAAATAAAATCCGAAGGAAGCGTCCAAAGCGCGACACGTGACGAATGGCTAAGAGCGCGCCAAGTGGCACTGATCGTTGCGAGGCTTCCGAAGGAGCGCTCGTTAACTAGTTGCTCCCTTAAGTTGCACTGTATTATTGGACCGCACGAACCTTAAAACATTTCTAGGCCGAACTCTGGAGAAACACTCAAATTAAACGTTTCTAGCGAGCTATTCCATCCGTTCCAAAATAGATGACCTAACTTTATACTAACTTAGTATAAAATTGGGTCTTCTATTTTAGAACAGAAGGAGTAGGAGTGAGCCATGCAGTGCAGTGCACGTGGGTGGGTCTGGTGATGCAAGCTGGGTGCACGCTGTAAGTGAGTTTGCACGTGTTATGGTCCACTCATCTGCCTTAATCTCCTTCATGGATTATCTCCTCCAAATACGTACCTTCACATGATTGGGCATGAGCTCCGGGAGACCATGGACACTCGTTGGTTTATAAAATTTGTTCACGTACATATGGTATACACCTCGGGTAGTTCAACATTGTTCATGTTCATATACTTCCTCCGTTTCTAAATATAAGTTTATTTAGACATTTCAAATGAAATACAACATATATATATATAGACATATTTTAGAGTGTAGATTCACTCATTTTGCTTCGTATGTGGTCACTTGATGAAATCTCTAGAAAAACTTATATTTAAGAATAGAGGGAGTAGATTCAAGTAGTTAAGCTTAAAGTTATAATTAGAAGCTTCAGATTTCAAAAGCACATACTCCCGGCCCTAGCGTTGGTGGCTTGTGGCAATTTGACATCACATGATTGTGCCCGAATTATGGAGGAACCCTTCATCGTTGTGCCATAGCAAAGTTTATGTGGTTTAGTGGATTCATTTGAATTTTTGAATTAGTTTTTTCAAGATTGTCATTTTTACCCATATCATAAATCGCCAACATGAGGGAGAACGGGAAAGGAAGGAAGGGGATAAAGTTATGGTTTTATTCTGCAAGCTTATATTTGGCACATGTATGTTTTCAAGACATGCCAGAAAGGACGACCACCTTGGATGAGATCACTATAGGAAGCTGGTCTTTCTACATGCCAGACGAGCCTCGTCTAATACGGCCTTATTTTCCCCGAGCTCTCTGAGCTAGAGGCCTAGAAAAACCTTCCTTGCATCACATTTATCACGACTGATTGTTTTAGCTTGTCTTCTACGCGTCGCCTAATGTAGGGTGTTGCGTAATAGTCTCTGAAATTACTGATCAATTTCTAAATATTTCACCCATATTATATCATTTATTTTGTGACAAGATTAAATGAAATACATAGGAGCGAAACAACAATGGCAGTGGCTTGTGGCAGTACACGGGTGTCGAGGACGGACAAGAAAGGAAAGTGAGAGGAGAGGCCGACTCAGGGTTTTACATATGGTTTGTAGTTTGTCCTTTCACCTTGGATCAAGATTTGAAATAACTAATATTTTTTGCAAATTACATAGGAACGCTAAACCATTGTCCTACAAAGTTTATGTTGCTTTATACTTCCTTCGTCCTAAAACAAGTGAGTCAACTTTGCACTAATTTTAGTATGAAGTTTGTACAAAGTTGAGTCACTTATTTTGAGACGGAGGAAGTACTATTTATTTAGAATAGTCATCTCTGGGATTTTTTCTAAAACTCCCAACTAATTTTCTTGCTGTGATGTCACGCATAGTCGGTTTCACAAATTTCAGTTGATATTACGCTGTCATTTTGTTTCCGCTGCACGTTGCCTCCACGGGAAGCGGCTATGGAACGAAAAGTAGTACGTGGGAGAAGATTAGGTGCCTAGCTTTCACACGGAAAAGAGCATATGCAAAATTGGCAGGCTCCACTTACATAAAAAAAATGCATCACACGCTATGTGATTCACGACGAGTCGGCACCGTAACATGTGATGATTTATGCATACATAATAGTATTGAATTCTTGGAGAAATGAGTGAATGGAAGATCAAACATAAATTATCTTTTCAATAGGGCGCGCCTTGATCTCATCGATAACCGACGGGAAACGTTGCATGAAGTACAGATACCCCTCGGTTACCACAATTCTCGTGAAGTTCTTCCCCGCCATGAAGAAGTCGAGGCACCTGTTCTTGAGCTCCGAGCAGCCGTACATGTCAGCATAACCTAATGTCGTCGCCACTGTTTCCGCCGATACCATGTCCCATAGCTTCTGAGCACACATGAGCTTTAATCTGCCGATGTCGTATCTGTCGGCCGCTGCCAGTATATGCCGAAGCTGTTGGGCTGTTGGCGAAAAGGAAAAGCTTTCGGGATCGAAGTCTACGGACAGTCTGTCCGTGTACATGAACCGAAGGATAGCTTTGAAGGTTGATGGCTCGATTTCATGCAATGTGATGCACTGCATGGTAGCCTCTGCTAAGGAACCGAAGAGCTCTGCTCTAAACACCGACGATCGGGCGGCGAGCACGGCCCGATGGGCACGGAACGTCTCGCCGCCGACCATGAAGCAGACGTCTGAGCCGTCGGGGCATTCCAGCAGGCTTCCAAGATGGTCGCCTATGTTCATGGCCGGCACGGGTATGGAGTTCCCAGGCAGAGCCATGACACCACATATGAGCGTGATCACGCCATTCTTGACATAGCGCGACTCTAGGCGATTTCGCTTCACGCAGAGATTACCAGACCAGCTGACATAGTTACCTGTTGTGTATTCGTCGATCTCCAGCACTGACCTTTTTAAGTGGCATGAAGACGGAGCGCCGTCTCTTCGCACCAGGAAGGCCTCGCAGAAGCCATTGAACATGTTGAATTGGCTGTCCAGGTGGAGGGAGAGGTTCAGGACAACGTCTTCGTCGTCTTCCCAGTAGTAGCATTCCATCTTCCAGCTATAGTGCTCCGCGGCGATGCTTTTGGAGAGGGGGTTGATGAGGCCATGGTTTTTTATTTCTGGGTAGTCGAGTTTGAACTCGGTGAAGCTGGAGTCGACCATGTTTGCATCTTGGAGTGGAAACTGTAGCACCAGGTTGAACTTATAAACAAGTGTTTGTGGATGCTTGTGATCCCTGAGGGACAAATGTTCCAACCCCTCGAAAATCTGATGTGTGGCGCCTTGGGTATCGAGCAGGGATTCCGATGAAGGCTGTGTTAATTACTAGAACTGGTGCCAGTTCAGTGGCTCTCGTCGCTTCAGGCCCTGTTTGGTTTATAAGTCCTAGGACTTTTTTTAGTCCCAATTAAAAAGTCTCTAGTCCCTAAAAAGTCCCTCCTTATTTGTTTGCAGAGACTAAAAAGTCTATAGTCCCTTCCTAGAGGTTATTAAATGACCATGTTGCCCTTAGTATATAGAAAAATAACAATCAAACAACATCATGGGGTGGCTGGCCATTAAATGCATGGAAGGGCATTGTTGGAAAAGTCCCAAAAAGTCCCAAAAAAGACTCTCTTTGAGAGTCTTCTTCATTTAGTCCCAAATGCCTAGTTTAGTCCCTACAAAGTCTTTCCCGTTTGGTAAAAAAAAATTAAGAAGGACTTTTTCTAGTCCCTATACAAAAAAATCCCTGGAAACAAACACCCCCTCACCTAACCTGCCACGGCACACGCGGCTGCCGTGTTGTAACAACAAATTAACACACTCACGACCGCGCAATAGGCCAAGCTGCCAACAATAATAATATATTATCTTTAGGGGATGTTTTGCTATTCATCAGGCAACTAAACTGTGATTTCACGTCACTCATTTTTTCCTTTAAAAAATACCACACTATATTAATTAATGAAAAATGTTCTTTTTTGCAAGGAAATGAAAAATGTTTTTACAATTATTCATTACATCAGGATTCGCACAAGCCGAAACACTATTAACCAAATACCGCCCGCTTTCCTATGAAAATTAAACTTAGCAATCTCATTGGCTACCATGTTAGCCTGTCGATTCACCTTAATCCGTCTGACACTTTGCAACATTTTGAGATGCCGAGCGCTTCTCTTTTTGGATCAACGAGTGCGGACCTGTCAAGATTTTCACTCGCAAAGAAAGACACCATAAACATGGTCGGTCTCGAGGATAATAGGAGAATGGAGGGTCATACTGATAGAACGACGAGGGACACATTCATCTCCCCTTCATCGATGCTGGTACACCGCCCAATATAATCCCATGATGATAAGATAACGATCGTTGTGGTATTCCTAGCCACAATTCGAGAAGCTTCAAGGCATTGAAGCGTCGCACCAGCTGAGAGAGCCGCCCGCGCCGCGTCCCTGGTGTCCGTACATGTTCAATGCCAGAGCGATGTTTGTTGTACGGGATGGGACGAATATGTACCATGTCTGTTCAATGCCAGCGAACCTTATGCCGCCATTAAGCAGGCTCGTCGTCGAAGGATTCAACTTCGGCTCGGCGCATTGATGCACCTGGACGCTTGGCCTCACCAAAATCCGCTATTTAAAGATGACCACACTGTACTAACTCCACACCCTCCTCCTTTGCTCCACATCTGCCATGACCGCGAGCGGGAACACTCTATGGGATAATATCCCGTCGGAGATGAAGCATGAGGTGGCCGCCCTTGCAGCCGCCTAGTGATAACCCACAAGTATAGGGGATCGCAACAGTTTTCGAGGGTAGAGTATTCAACCCAAATTTATTGATTCGGCACAAGGGGAGCCAAATAATATTCTCAAGTATTAGCAGCCGAGTTGTCAATTCAACCACACCTGGAAACTTAATATCTGGAGCAAGCTATTTAGTAGCAAAATAATATGATAGTAGTGGTAACGGTAGCAAAGTAATATTTTTGGGTTTTGTAGTGATTGTAATAATAGCAACAGAAAAGTAAATAAGCGAAGAACAATATATGAAAAGCTCGTAGGCATTGGATCAGTGATGGAGAATTATGCCGGATGCGATCGATCATGTAACAGTCATAACCTAGGGTGACACATAACTAGCTCCAGTTCATCAATGTAATGTAGGCATGTATTCCGAATATAGTCATACGTGCTTATGGAAAAGAACTTGCATGACACCTTTTGTCCTACCCTCCCATGGCAGCGGGGTCCTATTGAAAACTAAGGGATATTAAGGCCTCCTTTTAATAGAGTACCGGACCAAAGCATTAACACTTAGTGAATACATGAACTCCTCAAACTACGGTTATCACCGGTACGTATCCCGATTATTGTCACTTCGGGGTTAACGGATCATAACACATAATAGGTGACTACAGACTTGCAAGATAGGATCAAGAACTCTCATATATTGATGAAAACATAATAGGTTCAGATCTGAAATCATGACACTCGGGCCCTAGTGACAAGCATTAAGCATAGCAAAGTCATAGCAATATCAATCTCAGAACATAGTGGATACTAGGGATCAAACCCTAATAAAATTAACTCGATTACATGATAAATCTCATCCAACCCATCACCGTCCAGCAAGCCTACGATGGAATTACTCACGCACGGCGGTGAGTATCATGAAATTGGTGATGGAGGAAAGTTGATAATGACGATGGCGACGGATTCCCCTCTCCGGAGCCGAGAACGGACTCCAGATCAGCCCTTCCGAGAGAGTTTAGGGCTTGGCGGTGGCTCCATATCGTAAAACACGATGATTCCTTCTCCCTTATTTTTTCTCTCCGAAAGTGAATATATGGAGTCAAGGTTGAGGTCGGTGGAGCATCAGGGGGCCCACGAGGCAGGGGGCGCGCCCCCACCCTCGTGGACAGGCTGTGGGATCCCTGACGTGGATCTTTCTTCATTGTAGGCTTCCAGTATTTTTTATATATTCCAAAATAATTCTCCGTTGATTTTCAGGTCATTCCAAGAATTTTTATTTCTGCACAAAATAACACCATGGCAATTCTGCTGAAAATAGCGTCAGTCCGGGTTAGTTCCATTCAAATCATGCAAGTTAGAGTCCAAAACAAGGGCAACAGTGTTTGAAAAAGTAGATACGTTGGAGACGTATCAACTCCCCCAAGCTTAAACCTTTGCTTGTCCTCAAGCAATTCAGTTGATAAACTGAAAGTGATAAAGAAAAACTTTTACAAACTCTGTTTGCTCTTGTTGTTGTAAATATGTAAAGCCAACATTCAAATTTTCAGCAAAGATTATGAACTAACCACATTTGCAATAACATTTAGGTCCCATGTTTACTCATATCAATGGCATAATCAACTAGCGAGCAATAATGATATATCTCGGATGACAACACTTTCTCAAAAAAATCATGATATGATATAATAAGATGGTATCTCGCCAGCCCTTTCTGAGACCGCAAAACATAAATGCAAAGCACCTTTAAAGATCAATGACTGACTAGACATTCTAATTCATGGCAAAAGAGATCCAATCAAGTCATACTCAATGTAAACTAACAGTAATGGATGCAAATGACAATGGTGCTCTCCAACTGGTGCTTTTTAATAATAGGATGATGACTCAACATAAAAGTAAATAGATAGGCCCTTCATAGAGGGAAGCAGGGATTTGTAGAGGTGCCAGAGCTCGGTTTTGAAATAGATATGAATAATATTTTGAGCGGCATACTTTCATTGTTAACATAACAACCGAGAGATCTCGATATCTTCCATGCTACACACATTATAGGCGGTTCCCAAACAGAATGGTAAAGTTTATACTCCCCCTCCACCAACAAGCATCAATCCATGGCTTGCTCGAAACAAAGAGTGTGATACGTCTCCAACGTATCTATAATTTTTGATTGCTCCATGCTATTATATTATCTATTTTGGATGTTCATGGGCTTATTTTTACACTTTTATATTTTTTTGGGACTAACCTATTAACCGGAGGCCCACCCCAAATTGCTGTTTTTCTGCCTATTTCAGTGTTTCGCCGAAAAGGAATATCAAACGGAGTCCAAACAGAATGAAACCTTTGGGAACGTGATTTTCTCAATGAACGTGATCCAAGAGACTTGGAGTGGGCGTCAAGAAACAACCGAGGAGGCCACGAGGCAAGGGGGGCACCTACCCCCTGGGCACGCCCTCCACCCTCGTGGGCCCCTCGTTGCTCCACCGACGTACTTCTTCCTCCTATATATATCCACGTACCCCAAACATCCAAGAGCATCACAAAAACCTAATTCCACCGCCACAACCTTCTGTACCCAAGAGATCCCATCTTGGGGCCTTTTCCGGTGCTCCGCCGGAGGGGGCATTGATCACGGAGGGCCTCTACATCAACTCCATGGCCTCTCCAATGATGTGTGAGTAGTTTACTTCAGACCTTCGGGTCCATAGCTAGTAGCTAGTGTTGGGGAACGTAGTAATTTCAAAAATTCTCCTACGCACACGCAAGATCATGGTGATGCATAGCAACGAGGGGATAGAGTTGTCTACGTACCCTCGTAGACCGAAGCGGAAGCGTTGATGCAACGTAGAGGAAGTAGTTGTACGTCTTCCCGATCCGACCGATCCAAGCACCGTTACTCCGGCACCTCCGAGTTCTTATCCCACGTACAGCTCGATGACGCTCCCCGGGCTCCGATCCAGCAAAGCTTCGGGGATGAGTTCCGTCAGCACAACGGCGTGGTGACGATGATGATGTACTACCGACGCAGGGCTTCGCCTAAGCACTACAATGATATGACCGAGGTGGAATATGGTGGAAGGGGGCACCGCACACGGCTAAGGAACGATCACGTGGATCAATTGTGTGTCCTAGGGTGCCCCCTTGCCTCCGTATATAAAGGATACAAGGGGGGGGGTGCGGCCGGCCCTATGGAGGCGCGCAGGAGGAGTCCTACTCCCCCGTTCCTTGTCCAACTAGGAGAGGTGGAGGGAGAATAGGAAGGGGGGGGGGGCGCCGCCCCTCCCTCCTTGTCCAATTCGGACTAGGGGGAGAGGGGCCGCGCGGCCTGCCCTGGCAGCCCCTTCCTCTCCTCCACATTAGGCCCATGAGGCCCATTAACCCCTCGGGGGGTTCCGGTAACCCCCCCGGTGCTCCGGTTTTATCCGATAATACTCCGGAACCCTTCCGGTGTCCGAATATAGTCATCCAATATATAAATCTTTATGTCTCGACCATTTCGAGACTCCTCGTCATGTCCGTGATCACATCCGGGACTCCGAACTAACTTCGGTACATCAAAATGCATAAACTCATAATAACTGTCATCGTAACGTTACGCGTGCGGACCCTACGGTTCGAGAACAATGTAGACATGACCGAGACACGTCTCCGGTCAATAACCAATAGCGGGACCTGGATGCCCATATTGGCTCCTACATATTCTACGAAGATCTTTATCGGTCAGACCGCATAACAACATACGTTGTTCCGTTTGTCATCGGTATGTTACTTGCCCGAGATTCGATCATCGGTATCCAATACCTAGTTCAATCTCGTTATCGGCAAGTCTCTTTACTCGTTCCGTAATACATCATCTCTCAACTAACTCATTAGTTGTAATGCTTGCAAGGCTTATGTGATGTGCATTACCGAGAGGGCCCAGAGATACCTCTCCGACAATCGGAGTGACAAATCCTAATCTCGAAATACGCCAACCCAACATCTACCTTTGGAGACACCTGTAGAGCACCTTTATAATCACCCAATTACGTTGTGACGTTTGGTAGCACACAAAGTGTTCCTCCGGTAAACGGGAGTTGCATAATCTCATAGTCATAGGAACATGTATAAGTCATGAAGAAAGCAACAACAACATACTAAACGATCGGGTGCTAAGCTAATGGAATGGGTCATGTCAATCAGATCATTCAACTAATGATGTGACCTCGTTAATCAAATAACAACTCTTTGTTCATGGTTAGGAAACATAACCATCTTTGATTAACGAGCTAGTCAAGTAGAGGCATACTAGTGACACTCTGTTTGTCTATGTATTCACACATGTATTATGTTTCCGGTTAATACAATTCTAGCATGAATAATAAACATTTATCATGATGTAAGGAAATAAATAATAACTTTATTATTGCCTCTAGGGCATATTTCCTTCAGTCTCCCACTTGCACTAGAGTCAATAATCTAGATTACACTATAATGATTCTAACACCCATGGAGCCTTGGTGCTGATCATGTTTTGCTCGTGGAAGAGGCTTAGTCAACGGGTCTGCAACATTCAGATCCGTATGTATCTTGCAAATCTCTATGTCTCCCACCTGGACTAGATCCGGATGGAATTGAAGCATCTCTTGATGTGCTTGGTTCTCTTGTGAAATCTGGATTCCTTTGCCAAAGCAATTGCACCAGTATTGTCACAAAAGATTTTCATTGGACCAGATGCACCAGGTATGACACCTAGATCGGATATGAACTCCTTCATCCAGACTCCTTCGTTCGCTGCTTCCGAAGCAGCTATGTACTCCGCTTCACATGTAGATCCCGCCACAACGCTTTGTTTAGAACTGCACCAACTGACAGCTCCACCGTTTAATGTAAACACGTATCCAGTTTGCGATTTAGAATCGTCCGGATCAGTGTCAAAGCTTGCATAACGTAACCGTTTACGATGAGCTCTTTGTCACCTCCATATACGAGAAACATATCCTTAGTCCTTTTCAGGTATTTCAGGATGTTCTTGACCGCTGTCCAGTGATCCACTCCTGGATTACTTTGGTACCTCCCTGCTAAACTTATAGCAAGGCACACATCAGGTCTGGTACACAGCATTGCATACATGATAGAGCCTATGGCTGAAGCATAGGGAACATCTTTCATTTTCTCTCTATCTTCTGCAGTGGTCGGGCATTGAGTCTGACTCAACTTCACACCTTGTAATACAGGCAAGAAACCTTTCTTTGCTTGATCCATTTTGAACTTCTTCAAAATCTTGTCAAGGTATGTGCTTTGTGAAAGTCCAATTAAGCGTCTTGATCTATCTCTATAGATCTTTATACCTAATATGTAAGCAGCTTCACCGAGGTCTTTCATTGAAAAACTCTTATTCAAGTATCCCTTTATGCTATCCAGAAATTCTATATCATTTCCAATCAGTAATATGTCATCAACATATAATATCAGAAATGCTACAGAGCTCCCACTCACTTTCTTGTAAATACAGGCTTCTCCGAAAGTCTGTATAAAACCAAATGTTTTGATCACACTATCAAAGCGTTTATTCCAACTCCGAGAGGCTTGCACCAGTCCATAAATGGATCGCTGGAGCTTGCACACTTTGTTAGCTCCCTTTGGATCGACAAAACCTTCTGGTTGCATCATATACAACTCTTCTTCCAGAAATCCATTCAGAAATGCAGTTTTGACATCCATCTGCCAAATTTCATAATCATAAAATGCGGCAATTGCTAACATGATTCGGACAGACTTAAGCATCGCTACAGGTGAGAAGGTCTCATCGTAGTCAACCCCTTGAACTTGTCGAAAACCTTTTGCGACAAGTCGAGCTTTGTAGACAGTAACATTACCGTCAGCGTCAGTCTTCTTCTTGAAGATCCATTTATTCTCAATTGCTTGCCGATCATCGGGCAAGTCAACCAAAGTCCATACTTTGTTCTCATACATGGATCCCATCTCAAATTTCATGGCTTCAAGCCATTTTGCGGAATCTGGGCTCACCATCGCTTCTTCATAGTTCGTAGGTTCATCATGATCTAGCAGCACGATTTCCAGAATAGGATTACCGTACCACTCTGGCGCGGATCTCACTCTGGTTGATCTACGAGGTTCAGTAGTATCTTGTCCTGAAGTTTCATGATCATTATCATTAGCTTCCTCACTTGTTGGTGTAGGTGTCGCAGAAACAGTTTTCTGTGATGTACTACTTTCCAATAAGGGAGCTGGTATAGTTATCTCGTCAAGTTCTACTTTCCTCCCACTCACTTCTTTCGAAAGAAACTCCTTCTCTAGAAAGGATCCACTCTTAGCAACGAATGTCTTGCCTTCGGATCTGTGATAGAAGGTGTACCCAACAGTCTCCTTTGGATAACCTATGAAGACACATTTCTACGATTTGGGTTCGAGCTTATCAGGTTGAAGCTTTTTTACATAAGCATCGCAGCCCCAAACTTTAAGAAACGACAACTTTGGTTTCTTGCCAAACCATAGTTCATAAGGCGTCGTCTCAACGGATTTTGATGGTGCCCTGTTTAACGTGAATGTGGCCGTCTCTAAAGCATAACCCCAAAATGATAGCGGTAAATCAGTAAGAGACATCATAGATCGCACCATATCTAGTAAAGTACGATTACGATGTTCGGACGCACCATTACGCTGTGGTGTTCCGGGTGGCGTGAGTTGCGAAACTATTCCGCATTGTTTCAAATGTATACCAAACTCGTAACTCAAATATTCTCCTCCACGATCAGATCATAGAAACTTTATTTTCTTGTTACGATGATTTTCAACTTCACTCTGAAATTCTTTGAACTTTTCAAATGTTTCAGACTTGTGTTTCATCAAGTAGATATACCCATATCTGCTTAAATCATCTGTGAAGGTGAGAAAATAACGATATCCGCCACGAGCCTCAATATTCATCGGACCACATACATCGGTATGTATGATTTCCAACAAATCTGTTGCTCTCTCCATAGTATCGGAGAATGGTGTTTTAGTCATCTTGCCCATGAGGCACGATTCGCAAGTACCAAGTGATTCATAATCAAGTGGTTCCAAAAGTCCATCAGTATAGAGTTTCTTCATGCGCTTTACACCGATATGACCTAAACAGCAGTGCCACAAATAAGTTGCACTATCATTATCAATTCTTCATCTTTTGGTTTCAACATTATGAATATGTGTATCACTACTATCGAGATTCATCAGAAATAGACCACTCTTCAAGGGTGCAAGACCATAAAAGATATTACTCATATAAATAGAACAACCATTATTCTCTGATTTAAATGAATAACCGTCTCGCATCAAACAAGATCCAGATATAATGTTCATGCTTAACGCTGGCACTAAATAACAATTATTAGGTCTAATACTAATCCCGAAGGTAGATGTAGAGGTAGCGTGCCGACCGCGATCACATCGACTTTGGAACCGTTTCCCACGCGCATCGTCACCTCGTCCTTTGCCAGTGTTCGCCTAATCCGTAGTCCCTGTTTCGAGTTGCAAATATTAGCAACAGAACCAGTATCAAATACCCAGGTGCTACTGCGAGCTCTAGTAAGGTACACATCAATAACATGTATACCACATATACCTTTGTTCACCTTGCCATCCTTCTTATCCGCCAAATACTTGGGGCAGTTCCGCTTCCAGTGACCAGTCTGCTTGCAGTACAAGCACTCAGTTTCAGGCTTAGGTCCATACTTGGGTTTCTTCTCCTGAGCAGCAACTTGCTTGCCGTTCTTCTTGAAGTTCCCCTTCTTCTTCCCTTTGCCCTTTTTCTTGAAACTAGTGGTCTTGCTGACCATCAACACTTGATGCTCCTTCTTGATTTCTACCTCCGCAGCTTTCAGCATTGCGAAGAGCTCGGGAATAGTCTTATTCATGCCTTGCATATTATAGTTCATCACGAAGCTCTTGTAGCTTGGTGGCAGTGACTGGAGAATTCTGTCAATGACGCAATCATCTGGAAGATTAACTCCCATCCGAATCAAGTGATTATTATACCCAGACATTTTGAGTATATGCTCACTGACAGAACTGTTCTCCTCCATCTTGCAGCTATAGAATTTATTGGAGACTTCATATCTCTCAATCCGGGCATTTGCTTGAAATATTAACTTCAACTCCTGGAACATCTCATATGCTCCATGACGTTCAAAACGTCGTTGAAGTCCCGATTCTAAGCCGTAAAGCATGGCACACTGAACTATCGAGTAGTCATCAGCTTTGCTCTGCCAGACGTTCATAACATCTGGTGTTGCTCCAGCAGCAGGCCTGGCACCCAGCGGTGCTTCCAGGACGTAATTCTTCTGTGCAACAATGAGGATAATCCTCAAGTTACGGACCCAGTCCAGTTGCTACCATCATCTTTCAACTTTGCTTTCTCAAGGAACGCATTAAAATTCAACAGAACAACAGCACGGGCCATCTATCTACAATCAAACATACATAAGCAAGATACTATAAGGTACTAAGTTCATGATAAATTTAAGTTCAATTAATCAAATTACTTAAAGAACTCCCACTTAGATAGACATCCATCTAATCTTCTAAGTGATCACGTGATCCAAATCAACTAAACCATAACCGATCATCACGTGAAATGGATTAGTTTTCAATGGTGAACATCATTATGTTGATCATATCTACTATATGATTCACGCTCGACCTTTCGTTCTCCGTGTTCCGAGGCCATATCTGCATATGCTAGGCTCGTCAAGTTTAACCTGAGTATTCTGCGTGTGCAAAACTGGCTTGCACCCGTTGTAGATGGACGTAGAGCTTATCACACCCGATCATCACATGGTGTCTGGGCACGACGAACTTTGGCAACGGTGCATACTCAGGGAGAACACTTCTTGATAATTTAGTGAGAGATCATCTTATAATGCTATCGTCAATCAAAGCAAGATAAGATGCATAAAAGATAAACATCACATGCAATCAATATAAGTGATATGATATGGCCATCATCATCTTGTGCTTTGTGATCTCCATCTCCGAAGCACCGTCATGATCACCATCATCACCGGCGCGACACCTTGATCTCCATCATAGCATCGTTGTCGTCTCGCCAATCTTATGCTTCCACGACTATCGCTACCGCTTAGTGATAAAGTAAAGCATTATAGCGCGATTGCATTGCATACAATAAAGCGACAACCATATGGCTCCTGCCAGTTGCCGATAACTTGGTTACAAAACATGATCATCTCATACAATAAAATTTAGCATCATGTCTTGACCATATCACATCACAACATGCCCTGCAAAAACAAGTTAGACGTCCTCTACTTTGTTGTTGCATGTTTTTACGTGGCTGCTACGGGCTTAAGCAAGAATCAATCTTACCTACGCATCAAAACCACAATGATAGTTTGTCAAGTTGATGCCGTTTTAACCTTCGCAAGGACCGGGTGTAGCCACACTCGGTTCAACTAGAGTTGGAGAAACTGTCACCTGCAAGCCACATATGTGCAAAGCACGTCGGGAGAACCGGTCTCGCGTAAGTGTACGCGTAATGTCGGTCCGGGCCGCTTCATCCAACAATACCACCGAACCAAAGTATGACATGCTGGTAGGCAGTATGACTTATATCGCCCACAACTCGCTTGTGTTCTACTCGTGCAAATAACATCAAACCATAAAACCTAGGCTCGGATGCCACTGTTGGGGAACGTAGTAATTTCAAAAATTCTCCTACGCACACGCAAGATCATGGTGATGCATATCAACGAGGGGAGAGAGTTGTCTACGTACCCTCGTAGACCGAAGCGGAAGCATTGACGCAACGTAGAGGAAGTAGTTGTACGTCTTCCCGATCCGACCGATCCAAGCACCGTTACTCCGGCACCTCCGAGTTCTTAGCACACGTACAGCTCGATGACGCTCCCCGGGCTCCGATCCAGCAAAGCTTCGGGGATGAGTTCCATTAGCACAACGGTGTGGTGACGATGATGATGTACTACCGACGCAGGGCTTTGCCTAAGCACTACAACGATATGACCGAGGTGGAATATGGTGGAAGGGGGCACCGCACACGGCTAAGGAACGATCACGTGGATCAATTGTGTGTCCTAGGGTGCCCCCTTGCCTCCGTATATAAAGGATCCAAGGGGGGGGGTGCAGCCGGCCCTATGGAGGCGCGCAAGAGGAGTCCTACTCCTACCGGGAGTAGGACTCCCCTCCCGTTCCTTGTCCAACTAGGAGAGGTGGAGGGAGAATAGGAAAGGGGGGGCGCCGCCCCTCCCTCCTTGTCCAATTCGGACTAGGGGGAGAGGGGCCGCGCGGCCTGCCCTGGCAGCCCCTTCCTCTTCTCCACATTAGGCCCATGAGGCCCATTAACCCCCGGGGGGTTCCGGTAACCCCCCGGTGCTCCGGTTTTATCCGATAATACTCCGGAACCCTTTCGGTGTCCAAATATAGTCATCCAATATATCAATCTTTATGTCTCGACCATTTCGAGACTCCTCGTCATGTCCGTGATCACATCCGGGACTCCGAACTAACTTCGGTACATCAAAATGCATAAACTCATAATAACTGTCATCGTAACGTTAAGCGTGCGGACCCTACGGTTCGAGAACAATGTAGACATGACCGAGACACGTCTCCGGTCAATAACCAATAGCGGGACCTGGATGCCCATATTGGCTCCTACATATTCTACGAAGATCTTTATCGGTCAGACCGCATAACAACATACGTTGTTCCCTTTGTCATCGGTATGTTACTTGCCCGAGATTCGATCGTCGGTATCCAATACCTAGTTCAATCTCGTTACCGGCAAGTCTCTTTACTCGTTCCGTAATACATCATCTCTCAACTAACTCATTAGTTGTAATGCTTGCAAGGCTTATGTGATGTGCATTATCGAGAGGGCCCAGAGATACCTCTCCGACAATCGGAGTGACAAATCCTAATCTCGAAATACGCCAACCCAACATCTACCTTTGGAGACACCTGTAGAGCACCTTTATAATCACCCAGTTACATTGTGACGTTTGGTAGCACACAAAGTGTTCCTCCGGTAAATGGAAGTTGCATAATCTCATAGTCATAGGAACATGTATAAGTCATGAAGAAAGCAACAGCAACATACTAAATGATCGGGTGCTAAGCTAATGGAATGGGTCATGTCAATCAGATCATTCAACTAATGATGTGACCTCGTTAATCAAATAACAACTCTTTGTTCATGGTTAGGAAACATAACCATCTTTGATTAACGAGCTAGTCAAGTAGAGGCATACTAGTGACACTCTGTTTGTCTATGTATTCACACATGTATTATGTTTTCGGTTAATACAATTCTAGCATGAATAATAAACATTTATCATGATGTAAGGAAATAAATAATAACTTTATTATTGCCTCTAGGGCATATTTCCTTCAGCTAGTTGGCTTCTTCTCTCTCTTTGGATCTCAATACAAAGTTCTCCTCGATTCTCTTGGAGATCTATTCGATGTAATCTTCTTTTGCGGTGTGTTTGTCGAGATTCGATGAATTATGGGTTTATGATCAAGTTTATCTATGAACAATATTTGAATCTTCTCCGAATTCTTTTATGTATAATTGGTTTATCTTTGCAAGTCTCTTCGAATTATCAGTTTGGTTTGGCCTACTAGATTGATCTTTCTTGCAATGGGAGAAGTGCTTAGCTTTGGGTTTAATCTTGCGGTGCTCGATCCTAGTGATAGAAAGGGAAACGACACGTATTGTATTGTTGCCATCGAGGATAAAAAGATGGGGTTTATATCATATTGCATGAGTTTATCCCTCTACATCATGTCATCTTGCTTAAGGCGTTACTCTGTTCTTATGAACTTAATACTCTAGGTGCATGCTTGATAGCGGTCGATGTGTGGAGTAATAGTAGTAGATGCAGAATCGTTTCGGTCTACTTGTCTCGGACGTGATGCCTATATACATGATCATGCCTAGATATTCTCATAATTATTCGCTTTTCTATCAATTGCCCGACAGTAATTTGTTCACCTATCGTAATACTTATGCTATCTTGAGAGAAGCCACTAGTGAAACCTATGGCCCCCGAGTCTATTTTCCATCTTATTTATCTTCCGTCGACTAGCTATTTCTGACACCGTTTACTTTGCTTTATTTACTTTCAATATATATCATATAAAAATACCAAAAATATTTTTCTTATTATTACCATCTCTATCAGATCTCACTCTTGCAAGTGGTCGTGAAGGGACTGACAACCCCTTTATCGCGTTGGTTGCGAGGTTCTTATTTGTTTGTGTAGGTACGAGTTGACTCACGCGTGGTCTCCTACTGGATTGATACCTTGGTTCTCAAAAACTAAGGGAAATACTTACGCTGCTCTACTGCATCACCCTTTCCTCTTCAAGGGAAAACCAACATAGTGCTCAAGAGGTAGCAAGAAGGATTTCTGGCACCGTTGCCGGGGAGATCTACGCCAAGTCAAGACATACCAAGTACCCATCACAACTCTTATCCTTTACATTACATTATTTGTCATTTGCCTCTCGTTTTCCTCTCCCCCACTTCACGCTTGCCGTTTTATTCGCCCTCTTTTCCTTTTGCCCTATCTTTCCGTTCGCCTTTTTTCCCACTTGTTCCTTGTTTGCTTGTGTGTTGGATTGCTTGCTTGTCGCGATGGCTCAAGATAATACTAAATTGTGTGACTTTGCTAATACCAACAGTAATGATTTTATTAGCACTCCGATTCCTCCTCTTACCGATGCTGAATCTTGTGAAATTAATACCGCTTTGCTGAATCTTGTCATGAAAGATCCGTTTTCTGGCCATCCTAGTGAAGATGCCGCTTCCCATCTAAACGATTTTGTTGATTTGTGTGATATGCAAAAGAAGAAAGATATGGATAATGATATTGTTAAATTGAAGTTATTTCCCTTTTTGCCTAGGGATCGTGCTAAAGCTTGGTTTTTGTCTTTGCCTAAAAATAGTATTGATTCATGGAACAAGTGCAAAGATGCTTTTATCTCTAAGTATTTTCCTCCTGCTAAGATCATCTCTCTTAGAAATGATATTATGAATTTTAAGCAACTTGATCATGAACATGTTGCACAAGCTTGGGAGAGGATGAAATCAATGATACGTAATTGCCCATCACATGGTTTGAATTTATGGATGATTATACAAATTTTTTATGCCGGATTGAATTTTGCTTCTAGAAATGTTTTAGATTCGGCCGCGGGAGGCACTTTTATGGAAATCACTTTAGAAGAAGCTACCAAACTCCTAGATAATATTATGGTTAATTATTCTCAATGGCACAATGAAAGATCTACTAGTAAAAAAGTGCATGCAATTGAAGAGATTAATGTTTTGAGTGGAAAGATGGATGAACTTATGAAATTGTTTGCCAATAAGAGTGCCCCTACTGATCCTAATGATATGCCTTTGTCTACTTTGATTGAGAATAATAATGAATCTATGGATGTGAATTTTGTTGGTAGGAACAATTTTGGTAATAACGCGTATAGAGGTAATTTTAATTCTAGGCCATTTCCTAGTAATTCCCCTAATAATTATGGTAATTCCTACAACAATTCTTATAGAAATTATAATAAGATGCCCTCTGATTTTGAATCTAGTATTAAAGAATTTATTACTTCGGAAAAGAGTTTCAATGCTTTGATTGAGGAAAAATTGCTTAAGAATGATGAGTTGGCTAGGAACGTGGATAGAATTTTTCTTGATGTTGATTCTTTGAAACTTAGATCTATTTCACCTAAGAATGATATCAATGAGACTCTCAAAGCCATGAGAATTTCCATTGATGAGTGCAAATAAAGAACTGCTAGGATGCGTGCTAAAATAGATTGTTTTGTAAAAGCGTGTTTTTCTAGGTTTCATGATAATAAGGATGAAGATCTAAAAGTGATTGGTGTGTCCCCTATTAAATCTTTGTTTTGCAATATGAATCTTGATACTTATGGGACTGGAGATGAGCCAACTTTAGTTATAAGGCGTCCCAATGATTCGGAGTTTTTAGATCTTGATGCAAAAGTTGGTAAAAGTGGGATTGAAGAGGTCAAAACTTCAAATAGCAACGAACCCACTATCTTGGATTTCAAGGAATTTAATTATGATAATTGCTCTTTGATATATTGTATTTCCTTGTTGCAATCCGTGCTAAATTCTTCTCATGCTTATAGTCAAAATAAAGCTTTTACTAAACATATCGTTGATGCTTTGATACAATCTTATGAAGAAAAACTTGAGTTGGAAGTTTCTATCCCTAAAAAACTTTATGATGAGTGGGAACCTACAATTAAAATTAAAATAAAGATCATGAGTGCTATGCTTTGTGTGATTTGGGTGCTAGTGTTTCCACGATTCCAAAAACTTTGTGTGATTTGCTAGGTTTCCATGAATTTGATGACTGTTATCTAAACTTGCACATTGCGGATTCCACTATTAAGAAACCTATGGGAAAGATTAATTATGTTCTTATTGTTGCAAATAGGAATTATGTGCCCGTAGATTTCATTGTTCTTGATATAGATTGCAATCCTTCATGTCCTATTATTCTTGGTAGACCTTTCCTTAGAACGATTGGTGCAATTATTGATATGAAGGAAGGGAATATTAAATTCCAATTTCCATTAAGGAAAGGCATGGAACACTTCCCTAGAAAAAAGTTAAATTAGCATATGTATCTATTATGAGAGCCACTTATGGATTGCCTACCAAAGATGGCAATACCTAAATCTATCTTCGCTTTTATGCCTAGCTAGGGGCGTTAAACGATAACGCTTGTTGGGAGGCAACCCAATTTTATTTTTATTATTTGCTTTTTTCTCCTGGTTAGTAATGAAAAATTTATCTAGCCTCTGTTTTGTTTGTGTTTTTTGTGTTTAATTAGTGTTTGTGCCAGGTAGAACCGTTGGGAAGACTTGGGGGAAGTCTTTTTATTCTTGCTGTAAAAAACAGAAACTTTAGCGCTCACGAGAATTGCTGCAATTTTTTATTGGAGAGTGATATTTAGTTAATTCTTTTTGCAGACGATTAATAGATAAATTCCTCACGTCCATAAATTTAGTTTAAAATTTTTGGGGTTACAGAAGTTTGCGTTAGTTACAGATTACTACAGACTGTTCTGTTTTTGACAGATTCTGTTTTTCGTGTGTTGTTTGCTTATTTTGATGAATCTATGGCTAGTAAAAGAGCTTATAAACCATAGGGAAGTTGGAATACAGTAGGTTTAAAACCAATATAAATAAAGAATGAGTTTATTACAGTACCTTGAAGTGGTGTTTTGTTTTCTTTCACTAACGGAGCTCTCGAGATTTTCTATTTAAGTTTTGTGTTGTGAAGTTTTCAAGTTTTGGGTAAAGATTTGATGGATTATGAAACAAGGAGTGGCAAGAGCCTAATCTTGGGGATGCCCATGGAACCCCTAGGTAAAATTCAAGGACACGAAAAAGACTAAGCTTGGGGATGCCCCGGAAGGCATCCCCTTTTTTGTCTTCGTCTATCGGTAACTTTACTTGGAGCTATATTTTTATTCACCACATGATATGTGTTTTTCTTGGAGCATCTTGTATGATTTGAGTATTTGCTTTTTAGTTTACCACAATCATCCTTGATGTACACACCTTTTGAGAGATACTCATATGATTTGAAATTTATTAGAATACTCTATGTGCTTCACTTATATCTTTTGAGCTATATAGTTTTTGCTCTAGTGCTTCACTTATATCTTTTAGAGCACGGCGGTGGTTCTATTTTATAGAAATAATTGATCTCTCATGCCTCACTTATATTATTTTGAGAGTCCTTTAGAACAACATCGCAATAAAAAAATCATACAAGTGCATTGAATACTAAGATAAGTTTGATACTTGATGATTGTTTTGAGATATGGAGATGGTGATATTAGAGTCATGCTAGTTGAGTAGTTGTGAATTTGAGAAATACTTGTGTTGAAGTTTGTGATTCCCGTAGAATGCACGTATGGTGAACCGTTATGTGATGAAGTTGGAGCATGATTTATTTATTGATTGCCTTCCTTATGAGTGGCGGTCGGGGACGAGCGATGGTCTTTTCCTACCAATCTATCCCCCTAGGAGCATGCGCGTAGTACTTTGTTTCGATAACTAATAGATTTTTGCAATAAGTATGTGAGTTCTTTATGACTAATGTTGAGTCCGTGGATTATACGCACCCTCACCCTTCTATATTTGCTATCCTCTCTAGTACCGCGCAACTTTCACCGGTACCATAAACCCACCATATACCTTCCTCAAAACAGCCACCATACCAAACTATTATGTCATTTCCATAGCCATTCCGAGATATATTGCCATGCAACTTTCCACCGTTCCGTTTGCTATGACACGCTTCATCATTGTCATATTGCTTTGCATGATTATGTAGTTGACATCGTATTTGTGGCAAAGCCACCGTTCATAATTCTTTCATACATGTCACTCTTGATTCATTATCCCGGTACACCGCCGGAGGCATTCACATAGTCATATTTTGTTCTAAGTATTGAGTTGTGATTCTTGAGTTGTAAGTAAAAAGAAGTGTGATGATCATCATTATTAGAGCATTGTCCCGGTGAGGAAAGGATGATGGAGACTATGATTCCCCCACAAGTCGGGATGAGACTCTGGACGAAAAATAAAAAATAAAAAAAGAGGCCAAAAAAAGAAGAAGACCCAAATAAAAAAATGAAATGAGAGAAAAAAAGAGAAGGGACAATGTTACTATCCTTTTTCCACACATGTGCTTCAAAGTAGCACCATGATCTTCATGATAGAGAGTCTCCTATGTTGTCACTTTCATAAACTCGTGGGAATTTTACATTATAGAACTTGGATTGTATATTATAATGATGGGCTTCCTCAAATTGCCCTAGGTCTTCATGAGCAAGCAAGTTGGATGCACACCCACGTAGTTTCTTTTGTTAAGCTTTCATACACTTATAGTTCTAGTGCATCCGTTGCATGACAATCCCTACTCACTCACATTTATATCTATTGATGGGCATCTCCATAGCCCATTGATACGCCTAGTTGATGTGAGACTATCTTCTTATTTTTTTGTCTTCTCCACAACCACCATTCTATTCCACCATAGTGCTATATTCATGGCTCGCTCATATATTGCATGAAGATTGAAAAAGTTTGAGAACATCAAAAGTATGAAACAATTGCCTGGCTTGTCATCGGGGTTGTGCATGATTTAATATTTTGTGTGATGAAGATAGAGCATAGCCAGACTATATGATTTTGTAGGGATAACTTTCTTTGGCCATGTTATTTTGAGAAGACATGATTGCTTAGTTAGTATGCTTGAAGTATTATTATTTCTATGTCAATATTAAACTTTTATCTTGAATCTTTCGGATCTGAACATTCATGCCACATTAAAGAAAAATTACATTGAGAAATATATTAGGAAGCATTCCACATCAAAAATTCTTTTCTTTATCATTTACCTACTCGAGGACGAGCGGGAATTAAGCTTGGGGATGCTGATACGTCTCCAACGTATCTATAATTTTTGATTGCTCCATGCTATTATATTATCTATTTTGGATGTTAATGGGCTTATTTTTACAAATTTATATTTTTGCGACTAACCTATTAACCGGAGGCCCAACCCAAATTGCTGTTTTTTGACTATTTCAGTGTTTCGCCGAAAAGGAATATCAAACGGAGTCCAAACGGAATGAAACCTTTGGGAATGTGATTTTCTCAATGAACGTGATCCAGGAGACTTGGAGTGGGCGTCAAGAAACAACCAAGGAGGCCACGAGGCAGGGCGCGCGCCCTCCACCCTCGTGGGCCCCTCATTGCTCCATCGACATACTTCTTCCTCCTATATATATCCAAGTACCCCCAAACATCCAGGAGCACCACGAAAACCTAATTCCACCACCGCAACCTTCTGTACCCAAGAGATCCCATCTTGGGGCCTTTTCCGGAGCTCTGCCGGAGGGGGTATTGATCACGGAGGGCCTCTACATCAACTCCATGGCCTCTCCGATGACGTGTGAGTAGTTTACTTCAGACCTTCGGGTCCATAGCTAGTAGCTAGATGGATTCTTCTCTCTCTTTGGATCTCAATAAAAAGTTCTCCTCGATTCTCTTGGAGATCTATTCGATGTAATCTTCTTTTGCGGTGTGTTTGTCGAGATCCGATGAATTGTGGATTTATGATCAAGTTTATCTATGAACAATATTTGAATCTTCTCCGAATTCTTTTATGTATGATTGGTTTATCTTTGCAAGTCTCTTCAAATTATCAGTTTGGTTTGGCCTACTAGATTGATCTTTCTAGCAATGGGGGAAGTGCTTAGCTTTGGGTTCAATCTTGCGGTGCTCGATCCCAGTGACAGAAAGGGAAACGACACGTATTGTATTGTTGCCATCGAGGATAAAAAGATGGGGTTTATATCATATTGCATGAGTTTATCCCTCTACATCATGTCATCTTGTTTAAGGCGTTACTCTATTCTTATGAACTTAATACTCTGGATGCATGCTGGATAGCGGTCGATGTGTGGAGTAATAGTGGTAGATGCAGAATCGTTTCGGTCTACTTGTCTCGGACGTGATGCCTATATACATGATCATGCCTAGATATTCTCATAATTATTCGCTTTTTATCAATTGCTCGACAGTAATTTGTTCACCCACCGTAATACTTATGCTATCTTGAGAGAAGCCACTAGTGAAACGTATGGCCCCCGGGTCTATTTTCCATCATATTTATCTTCCGTCTACTAGCTATTTCTGGCACCGTTTACTTTACTTTATTTACTTTCAATCTATATCATATAAAAATACCAAAAATATTTATCTTTTTATTATCATCTCTATCAGATCTCACTCTTGCAAGTGGCCGTGAAGGGATTGACAACCCCTTTATCGCGTTGGTTGCGAGGTTCTTATTTGTTTGTGTAGGTATGAGGTGACTCGCGCGTGGTCTCCTACTGGATTGATACCTTGGTTCTCAAAAACTGAGGAAAATACTTATGCTGCTCTACTGCATTGATACGTATCCAACGTATCTATAATTTTGATTGTTCCATGCTATATTATATTCTGTTTTGGACATTATTGAGCTTTATTATACACATTTATATTATTTTTGGGACTAACCTATTAACCGGAGGCCCAGCCCAGAATTGCTATTTTTTTGCCTATTTCAGAGTTCCGCAGAAAAATAATATCAAATGGAGTCCAAACGGAATGAAACCTTCGGGAACGTGATTTTCGGAACGAACGTGGTCCAGAGGACTTGGACCCTACGTCAAGACATCAACCAGGAGGCCACGAGGTAGGGGGCGCGCCTACCCCCTTGGGCGCACCTTCCACCCTCGTGGGCCCCCTGTTGCTCCACCGACGTACTCCTTCCTCCTATATATACCTACGTACCCCCAAACTACCAGATACGGAGCCAAAACCCTAATTCCACCGCCATAACTTTCTGTATCCACAAGATCCCATCTTGGGGCCGGTTCCGGAGCTCCGCCGGAGGAGGCATCGATCACGGAGGGCTTCTACATCAACACCATAGCCCCCCCGATGAAGTGTGAGTAGTTTACCTCAGACCTTCGGGTCCAGAGTTATTATCTAGATGGCTTCTTCTCTCTTTTTGGATCTCAATACAAAGTTCTCCCCCTCTCTTGTGGATATCTATTCGATGTAATCTTCTTTTGCGGTGTTTTTTTGAGACCGATGAATTGTGGGTTTCTGATCAAGTTTATCTATGAACAATATTTGAATTTTCTCTGAATTCTTTTATGTATGTTTGGTTATCTTTGCAAGTCTCTTCAAATTATCAGTTTGGTTTGGCCTACTAGATTGATCTTTCTTGCAATGGGAGAAGTGCTTAGCTTTGGGTTTAATCTTGTGGTGTCCTTTCCCAGTGACAGTAGGGGCAACAAGGCACGTATTGTATTGTTGCCATCGAGGATAACATGATGGGGTTTATATCATATTGCATGAGTTTATCCCTCTACATCATGTCATCTTACTTAAAGTGTTACTCTGTTCTCTTGAACTTAATACTCTAGATGCATGCTGGGTAGCGGTCGATGTGTGGAGTAATAATAGTAGATGCAGGCAGGAGTCGGTCTACTTGTCTCGGACGTGATGCCTATATACATGATCATACCTAGATATTCAAATAACTATGCTCAATTCTGTCAATTTCTCAACAGTAATTTGTTTACCCACCGTGAATACTTATGCTCTTGAGAGAAGCCACTAGTGAAACCTATGGCCCCCGGGTCTATCTTCCATCATATTAATCTTCCAATACTTAGTTATTTCCTTTGCCATTTATTTTACTTTGCATCTTTATCATAAAAATACCAAAAATATTATCTTATCATATCTATCAGATCTCACTCTCGTAAGTGACCGTGTAGGGATTGACAACACCGTATCGCGTTGGTTGCGAGGATTTATTTGTTTGTGTAGGTGCGAGGGACTCGTGTGTGGCCTCCTACTGGATTGATACCTTGGTTCTCAAAAACTGAGGGAAATACTTACGCTACTTTGCTGCATCACCCTTTCCTCTTTAAGGGAAAACCAACGCAGTGCTCAAGAGGTAGCAAGAAGGATTTCTGGCGCCGTTGCCGGGGAGGTCTACGCAAAAGTCAACACACCAAGTACCCATCACAAACCCTTATCTCCCGCATTACATTATTTGCCATTTGCCTCTCGTTTTCCTCCCCCCACTTCACCCTTGCCGTTTTATTCGCCCTCTCTCTCTCCGTCCTCCCTCTCTTTTCTGTTTGCCTCTTTTTGCCCGTCCCTCGTTTGCTTGTGTGTTGGATTCCTTGCTTGTCATGATGGCTCTAGAAAATACTAAATTGTGTGACTTTACCAATACCAACAACAATGATTTCCTTAGCACTCCGATTTCTCCTCTTACCGATACTGAATCTTGTGAAATCAATGCTGCTTTGTTGAATCTTGTCATGAAAGATCAATTCGCCAGCCTTCCTAGTGAAGATGCCGCTACCCATCTAAATAGCTTCGTTGATTTGTGTGATATGCAAAAGAAGAAAGATGTGGATAATGATATTGTTAAATTGAAGCTATTTCCTTTTTCGCTTAGAGATCGTGCTAAAGCTTAGTTTTCGTCTTTGCCTAAAAATAGTATTGATTCTTAGAATAAGTGCAAAGATGCTTTTATCTCTAAGTATTTTCACCCCGCTAAGATTATCTCTCTTAGAAACGATATTATGAATTTTAAGCCACTTGATCATGAACATGTTGCACAAGCTTGGGAGAGGATGAAATTAATGATACGTAATTGCCCTACGCATGGTTTGAATTTGTGGATGATTATACAAAAATTTTATGCCGGATTTAATTTTGCTTCTAGAAATCTTTTAGATTCGGCTGCGGGAGGCACTTTTATGGAAATCATTTTAGGAGAAGCTACTAAACTCCTAGATAATATTATGGTTAATTATTCTCAATGGCACACTGAAAGATCTACTAATAAAAAGTGCATGCGATAGAAGAAATTAATGTTTTGAGTGGAAAGATGGATGAACTTATGAAATTATTTGCTAACAAAGGTGTTTCTTCTGATCCTAATGATATGCCTTTGTCTACTTTGATTGAGAATAATAATGAATCTATGGATGTGAATTTTGTTGGTAGGAATAATTTTGGTAACAACACGTATAGACAAAACTTTAATCCTAGGCCGTATCCTAGTAATTCCTCTAATAATTATGGTAATTCCTACAACAATTCTTATGGAAATTATAATAAGATTCCCTATGATTTTGAATCAAATATTAAATAATTTATTACTCCGCAAAAGAATTTCAATGCTTTGATTGAAGAAAAATTGCTTAAGATTGATGAGTTGGCTAGGAACGTTGATAGAATTTCTCTTGATGTTGATTCTTTGAAACTTAGATCTATTCCACCTAAGCATGATATCAATGAGTCTCTAAAAGCCATGAGAATTTCCATTGATGAGTGCAAAGAAAGAACCGCTAGGATGCAATTGCTTTATAAAAGCGTGTTCTTCTAGTTTCCATGATAATAAAGATGAAGATCTAAAAGTTATTGATGTGTCCCCTATTAAATGTTTGTTTTGCAATATGAATCTTGATAATGATGGACTGAATATGATCCACCTTTACCTAGAAGGCGTTCGAAAAATTCGGAGTCTTTAGATCTTGATGCTAAAATTGTTAAAAGTGGGATTGAAGAAGTCAAAACTTTAAATATCGATGAGCCCACTATTTTGGATTTCAAGGAATTTAATTATGACAATTTCTATTTGATAGATTGTATTTCCTTGTTGCAATCCGTGCTAAATTCTCCTCATGCTTATAGTCAAAATAAAGCTTTTACTAAACATATCGTTGATGCTTTGATGCAATTTTATGAAGAAAAACTTGAGTTGGAAGTTTCTATCTGTAGAAAACTTTATGATGAGTGGGAACCTACTATTAAAATTAAAATTAAAGATCATGAATGCTATGCTTTGTGTGATTTGGGTGCTAGTGTTTCCACGATTCCAAAGACTTTGTGTGATTTGCTAGGTTTCCGTGATTTTGATGATTGCTCTTTAAACTTGCACCTGGCAGATTCCACTATTAAGAAACCTATGGGAAGAATTAATGATGTTCTTATTGTTGCAAATAGGAATCATGTGCCCGTAGATTTTATTGTTCTTGACATAGATTGCAATCCTTCATGTCCTATTATTCTTGGTAGACCTTTCCTTAGAACGATTGGTGCAATTATTGATATAAAGGAAGGGAATATTAGATTCCAATTTCCGTTAAGGAAAGGCATGGAACACTTCCCTAGAGAGAAAATTAAATTATCTTATGAATCTATTATGAGAGCCACTTATGGATTGCCAACCAAAGACGACAATACCTAGATCTATCCTTGCTTTTTATGCCTAGCTAGGGGCGTTAAACGACAGCGCTTGTTGGGAGGCAACCCAATTTTTATTTTATTCCTTGCTTTTTCTCCTGTTTAGTAATAAATAATTTATCTAGCCTCTGTTTTGGTTGTTTTTTTGTGTTTAATTAGTGTTTGTGCCAAGTAGAACCGTTGGGAAGACTTGAGGAAAGTCTTTTTAATCTTGCTGTAAAAAACAGAAACTTTAGCGCTCACGAGAATTGCTGCCGTTTTTATTTGGAAAGTGATATTTGGTTAATTATTTTTGCAGATGATTAATAGATAAATTCCTCACGTCCAGCAATTTATTTTAGAATTTTTGGGGTTCCATATCTTGCGTTAGCTACAGATTACTACAGACTGTTCTGTTTTTGACAGATTCTATTTTTCGTGTGTTGTTTGCTTATTTTGATGAATCTATGGCTAGTAAAATAGTTTATAAACCATAGAGAATTTGTAATACAGTAGGTTTAACACCAGTATAAATAAATAATTAGTTCATTACATTACCTTGAAGTGGTGTTTTGTTTTCTTTCCCTAACGGAGCTCACGAGATTTTCTACTTTAAGTTTTGTGTTATGAAGTTTTCAAGTTTTGGGTGAAAGATTTGATGGATTATGGAACAAGGAGTGGCAAGAGACTAAGCTTGGGGATGCCCATGGCACCCCAAGATAATCTAAGGACACCTAAAATCCAAAGCTTGGGGATGCCCCGGAAGACATCCCCTCTTTCGTCTACTTCCATCGGTAACTTTACTTTGAGCTATATTTTTATTCACCACATGATATGTGTTTTGCTTGGAGCGTCTTGTATGATTTGAGTCTTTGCTTTTTAGTTTACCACAATCATCCTTGCCGTACAAACCTTTTGAGAGAGACACACATGATTCAGAAATTATTGGAATACTCTATGTGCTTCACTTATATCTTTTGAGTTATATAGTTTTTGCTCCAGTACTTCACTTATATCTTTTAGAGCACGTCGGTGGATTTGAACCGAGTGTGGCTACGCCCGGTCCTTGCGAAGGTTAAAACAGAGTCTATTTGACAAACTATCGTTGTGGTTTTGATGCGTAGGTGAGATTGGTTCTTGCTTAATCCCGTAGCAGCCACGTAAAACTTGCAACAACAAAGTAGAGGACGTCTAACTTGTTTTTGCAGGGCATGTTGTGATATGATATGGTCAAGACGTGATGAGATATAAGTTGTTGTATGAGATGATCATGTTTTGTTGAAGTTATCGGCAACTGGCAAAAGCCTTATGGTTGTCTCTTTATTGCATAAGAAGCAAGCGCCAAATAATTGCTTTACTTTATCGCTATGCGATAGCAATAGTTGCAAGAGCAATAGTTGGCGAGACGACCGTGTGATGACACATTGATATAGATCAAGATGATGGAGATCATGGTGTCATGCCGGTGATGACAGAGATCATGACAGTACTTTGGAGATGGAGATCAAAGAAGCAAGATGATGATGGCCATATCATGTCACATATTTTGATTGCATATGATGTTTATCTTTTATACATCTTATTTTTGCTTTGATTGACGGTAGCATTATAAGATGATCTCTCACTAAATTATCAAGAAGTGTTCTCCCTGAGTATGCACCATTGCGAAAGTTCTTCGTGCTGAGACACCACATGATGATCGGGTGTGATAGGTTCTACGTTCAAATACAACGGGTGCAAAACAGTTGCACACGCGGAATACTCAGGTTATACTTGACGAGCCAAGCATATACAGATATGGCCTCGGAACACAGAGACCGAAAGGTCGAGCGTGAATCATATAGTAGATATGATCAACATAACGATGTTCACCATTGAAAACTACTCCATCTCACGTGATGATCGGTTATGGTTTAGTTGATTTGGATCACGTGATCACTTAGAGGATTAGAGGGATATCTATCTAAGTGGGAGTTCTTAAGTAATATGATTAATTGAACTTAAATTTATCATGAACTTAGTCCTGGTAGTATTTTGCAAATTATGTTATAGATCAATAGCTCGCGTTGTTGCTTCCCTGTGTTTATTTTGATATGTTCCTAGAGAAAATTATGTTGAAAGATGTTAGTAGCAATGATGCGGATTGGATCCGTGATCTGAGGTTTATCCTCATTGCTGCACAGAAGAATTATGTCCTTGATGCACCGCTAGGTGACAGACCTATTGCAGGAGCAGATGCAGACGTTATGAACGTTTGGCTGGCTCAATATGATGACTACTTGATAGCTTAGTGCACCATGCTTAATGGCTTAGAATCGGGACTTCAAAGACGTTTTGAACGTCATGGACCATATGAGATGTTCCAGGAGTTGAAGTTAATATTTCAAGCAAATACCCGAGTTGAGAGATATGAAGTCTCCAACAAGTTCTATAGCTAAAAGATGGAGGAGAATCGCTCAACTAGTGAGCATGTGCTCAGATTGTCTGGGTACTACAATCGCTTGAATCAAGTGGGAGTTAATCTTCCAGATAAGATAGTGATTGACAGAATTCTCTAGTCACCATCACCAAGTTAGCAGAACTTCGTGATGAACTATAATATGCAAGGGATAACGGAAACAACTCCCAAGCTCTTCGTGATGCTGAAATCAACGAAGGTAGAAATCAAGAAAAACATCAAGTGTTGATGGTTGACAAGACCACTAGTTTCAAGAAAAGGGCAGAGGGAAGAAGGGGAACTTCAAGAAGAATGGAAAGCAAGTTGCTGCTCAAGTGAAGAAGCCCAAGTCTGATCCTAAGCCTGAGAATAAGTGCTTCTACTGCAAAGGGACTGGTCACTGGAAGCGGAACTACCCCAAGTGATTGGCGGATAAGAAGGATGGCAAAGTGAACATAAGTATATTTGATATACATGTTATTGATGTGTACTTTACTAGTGTTTATAGCAACCCCTTAGTATTTGATGCTAGTTCAGTTGCTAAGAGTAGTAACTCGAAACGGGAGTTGCAGAATGAACAGAGACTAGTTAAGGGTGAAGTGACGATGTGTGTTGGAAGTGGTTCCAAGATTGATATGACCATCATCGCACACTCCCTATACTTTCGGGATTAGTGTTGAACCTAAATAAGTGTTATTTGGTGTTTGCGTTGAGCATGAATATGATTTGATCATGTTTATTATAATACGGTTATTCATTTAAGTAAAAGAATAAATTGTTGTTCTGTTTACATGAATAAAACCTTATATGGTTACACACCCAATGAAAATAGTTCATTGGATCTCGATCTTAATAATACACATATTCATAATATTGAAACCAAAAGATGCGAAGTTAATAATGATAGTGCAACTTATTTGTGGCACTGCCGTTTAGGTCATATTGGTGTAAAGCGCATGAAGAAACTCCATGCTGATGGGATTTTGGAATCACTTGATTATGAATCACTTGATGCTTGCAAACCATGCCTTATGGGCAAGATGACTAAACGCCGTTCTCTGGAACAATGAAGCAAGCAACAGATTTGTTGAAAATCATACATACTGATGTATGTGGTCCGATGAATATTAAGGCTTGCAGCAGGTATCATTATTTTCTGACCTTCACAGATGATTTGAGCAGATATGGGGATATCTACTTGATGAAACATAAGTCTGAAACATTTGAACAGTTCAAAGAATTTCAGAGTGAAGTGGAAAATCATTGTGACAAGAAAATAAAAGTTTCTATGATTTGATCGCAGAGGTAAAATATTTGAGTTACGAGTTTGGTCTTCAGTTAAAAAATGTGAAATAGTTTCACTACGCACGCCACCTGGAACACCACAGCATAATGGTGTGTCTGAACGTCATAACCGTACTTTATTGGATATAGTACAATCTATGATGTATCTTACCGATCTACCACTATTGTTTTGGGGTTATGCATTAGAGACAGCTGCATTCACGTTAAATAGGGCACCATCTAAATCCGTTGAGACGACACCGTGTGAACTATGGTTTGGCAAGAAACCTAAGCTGTCGTTTCTTAAAGTTTAGAGTTGCGATGCTTATGTGAAAAAGTTTCATCTCGATAAGCTCAAACTCAAATCGGAGAAATATGTCTTCATAGGATACCCAAAGGAGACAGTTGTGTACACCTTCTATCACAGATCCGAAGGCAAGACATTCGTTGCTAAGAATGGATCCTTTCTAGAGAAGGAATTTCTCTCGAAAGAAGTGAGTGGGAGGAAAGTAGAAAACTTGATAAGGTAATTGTACCTTCTCCCTTATTGGAAAATAGTTCATCACAGAAATCTGTTCCTGTGACTACTACACCAATTAGTGAGGAAGCTAATGATGATGATCATGTAACTTCAGATCAAGTTACTACCGAATCTCGTAGGTAAACCAGAGTGAGATCCGCACCAGAGTGGTACGGTAATCCTGTTCTGGAGGTCATGTTACTTGACCATGACGAACCTACGAACTATGAGGAAGCGATGATGAGCCCAAATTCCGAGAAATGGCTTGAGGCCATGAAATCTGAGATGGGATCCATGTATGAGAACAAAGTGTGGACTTTGGGTGACTTGCCCGATGATCGCCAAGACATAGAAAATAAATGGATCTTCAAGAGGAAGACGGACGCTGATAGTAGTGTTACTATCTACAAAGCTAGAATTGTCGAAAAAGGTTTTCGACAAGTTCAAGGTGTTGACTACGATGAGTTTTTCTCACTCGTATCTATGCTTAAGTCTGTCCGAATCATGTTAGCAATTGCCGCATTTTATGAAATCTGGCAAATGGATAAACAAAACTGCATTCCTTAATGGATTTATTAAAGAAGAGTTGTATGTGATGCAACTAGAAGGTTTTGTCAATCCGAAAGGTGCTAACAAAATGTGCAAGCTCCAGCGATCCATCTGTGGACTGGTGCAAGCATCTCGGAGTTGGAATATACGCTTTGATGAGTTGATCAAAGCATATAGTTTTATACAGACTTGCGGTGAAGCCTGTATTTACAAGAAAGTGAGTGGGAGCACTACAGCATTTCTGATAAGTATATGTGAATGACATATTGTTGATCGGAAGTAATGTAGAATTATTCTGTAAAGCATAAAGGAGTGTTTGAAAGGAGTTTTTCAAAGAAACACTTCGGTGAAGCTGCTTACATATTGAGCTTCAAGATCTATAGAGATAGATCAAGACGCTTGATAAGTTTTTCCAATGAGTACATACCTTGACAAGATTTTGAAGTAGTTCAAAATGGAGCAGTCAAAGAAAGAGTTCTTGCCTGTATTACAAGGTGTGAAGTTGAGTAAGACTCAAAGCCCGACCACGACAGAAGATAGAAAGAGAATGAAAGTCATTCCCTATGCCTTGGCCATAGGTTCTATAAAGTATGTCATGCCGTATACCAGATCTATTGTATACCCTGCATTGATTTGGCAAGGGAGTACAATAGTGATCTAGGAGTAGATCACTGGACAACGGTCAGAATTATCCTTAGTGAAATAAGGATATGTTTCTCGATTATGGACGTGACAAGAAGGTTCGTCGTAAAGGGTTACGTCGATGCAAGTTTTTGACACTGATCCAGATGAATCTAAAGTCTCAATCTGGATACATATTGAAAGTGGGAGCAATTAGCTAGAGTAGCTCCGTGTAGAGCATTGTAGACATAGAACTTGCAAAATACTTACGGATCTGAATGTGACAGACCCGTTGACTAAAATTATCTCACAAGCAAAACATGATCACACCTTAGTACTCTTTGGGTGTTAATCACATAGATATGTGAACTGGATTACTGACTCTAGTAAACCCTTTGAGTGTTGGTCACATGATGATGTGAACTATGGGTGTTAATCACATGGTGATGTGAACTATTGCTGTTAAATCACATGGCGATGTGAACTAGATTATTGACTCTAGTGCAAGTGGGAGACTGAAGGAAATATGCCCTAGAGGCAATAATAAAGTTATTATTTATTTCCGTATATCATGATAAATGTTTATTATTCATGCTAGAATTGTATTAACCGGAAACATAATACATGTGTGAATACATAGACAAACAGAGTGTCATTAGTATGCCTCTACTTGACTAGCTCGTTAATCAAAGATGGTTATGTTTCCTAACCATGAACAAAGAGTTGTTATTTGATTAACGAGGTCACATCATTAGTTGAATGATCTGATTGACATGACCCATTCCATTAGCTTAGCACCCGATCGTTTAGTATGTTGCTATTGCTTTCTTCATGACTTATACATGTTCCTATAACTATGAGATTATGCAACTCCCGTTTACCAGAGGAACACTTTGGGTACTACCAAACGTCACAACGTAATTGGGTGATTATAAAGGAGTACTACAGGTGTCTCCAATGGTAGATGTTGGGTTGGCGTATTTCGAGATTAGGGTTTGTCACTCCGATTGTCGGAGAGGTATCTCTGGGCCCTCTCGGTAATACACATCACATAAGCCTTGCAAGCATTATAACTAAGATGTTAGTTATGAGATGATGTATTACGAAACGAGTAAAGAGACTTGCCAGTAACGAGATTGAACTAGGTATTGGATACCGACGATCGAATCTCGGGCAAGTAACATACCGATGACAAAGGGAACAACGTATGTTGTTATGCGGTCTGACTGATAAAGATCTTCGTAGAATATGTAGGAGCCAATATGGGCATCCAGGTCCCGCTATTGGTTATTGACTGGAGACGTGTCTCGGTCATGTCTACATTGTTCTCGAACCGTAGGGTCCGCACGCTTAACGTTACGATGACAGTTATTATGAG
Organism: Triticum monococcum; assembly: GCA_034509565.1. Taxonomy (NCBI): domain Eukaryota; kingdom Viridiplantae; phylum Streptophyta; class Magnoliopsida; order Poales; family Poaceae; genus Triticum; species Triticum monococcum. The sequence goes on from CM067847.1 coordinate 254,572,226, forward strand.
TCTATGCATTTTGATGTACCGAAGGTAGTTTGGAGTCCCGGATGTGATCACGGACATGACGAGGAGTCTCGAAATGGTCGAGACATAAAGATTGATATATTGGAAGCCTATGTTTGGACATCGGAAGTGTTCCGGGTGAAATCGGGATTTTACAGGATTACCGGGAGGGTTACCGGAACCCCCCGGGAGCCAAATGGGCCTACATGGGCCTTAGTGGAAAGGTGAGAGGGCTGCCCACAAGGGCTGCGCACCTTCCCCCTCCCCCTAGTCCTATTAGGACTAGGAGAAGGGGCCGGCCACCTCTCTCTCTCTCTCCCCCTTTAAGGAATCCTAGTTGGAATAGGATTGGAGGGGGGAGTCCTACTCCCGGTGGGAGTAGGACTCCTCCTGCGCCTCCCACCTTGGCCGGCCAGCCCCTCCCCTTGAAACCTTTATATACGGGGGCAGGGGGCACCTCTAGACACACAAGTTGATCCTTGAGATCGTTCCTTAGCCGTGTGCGGTGCCCCCTGCCACCATATTCCACCTCGATCATATCGTTGCAGTGCTTAGGTGAAGCCCTGCGTCGGTAGAACATCAAGATCGTCACCACGCCGTCGTGCTGACCGAACTCCTCCCCGAAGCTTTGCTGGATCGGAGCCCGGGGATCGTTATCGACCTGAACGTGTGCTAAGAACTCGGAGGTGCCGGAGTAACGGTGCTTGGATCGGTCGGATCGGGAAGAAGACGTACGACTACTTCCTCTACATTATGTGATCGCTTCCGCAGTCGGTCTGCGTTGGTACGTAGACAACACTCTCCCCCTCGTTGCTATGCATCACCATGATCTTGCGTGTGCGTAGGAAATTTTTGAAATTACTACGTTCCCCAACAGGCAATCCCTACTAACATCAATTGATGGGCATCTCCATAGCTCATTGATTAGCCTCGTTGATGTGAGACTTTCTCCCTTTTTTGTCTTCTCCACATAACCCCCATCATTATAGTCTATTCCACCCATAGTGCTATATCCATGGCTCACGCTCATGTATTGCGTGAAGGTTGAAAAAGTTTGAGATTACTATAGTATGAAACAATTGCTTGGCTTGTCATGGGGTTGTGCATGATGAGAGCATTCTTGTGTGACAAAAATGGAGCATGACTAAACTATATGATTTTGTAGGGATGAACTTTCTTTGGCCATGTTATTTTGAGGACATAATTGCTTAGTTAGTATGCTTGAAGTATTATTATTTTATATCAATATTGAACTTTTATCTCGATTCTTTCGGATCTGAATATTCATACCACAATTAAGAAGAATTACATTGAAATTATGCCAAGTAGCATTCCAGATCAAAAAATTTATACACTTTTATATTATTTTTGGTACTAACCTATTAACCGGAGGCCTAGCCCAAAATTGCCGTTTTTTGCCTATTTCAGAGTTTCGCAGAAAAAGAATATCAAACGGAGTCCAAACGGAATGAAACCTTCGGGGACGTGATTTTCGGAACGAACGTGATCCAGAGGACATGGACCCTACGTCAAGACATCAACAGGAGGCCACGAAGTAGGGGGCGCGCCTACCCTCCCCCCCCCCCCCCCCCCCGCACGCCCTCCACCCTTGTGGCCCCCCTGTTGCTCCACCGACGTACTCCTTCCTCCTATATATACCTACGTACCCCCAAACTACCAGATACGGATCCAAAACCCTAATTCCATCGCCGTAACTTTCTGTATCCACGAGATCCCATCTTGGGGCCTATTCCGGAGCTCCGCCGGAGGAGGCATCGATCACGGAGGGCTTCTACATCAACACCATAGCCCCTCCAATGAAGTGTGAGTAGTTTACCTCAGACCTTCAGGTCCATAGTTATTAGCTAGATGGCTTCTTCTCTCTTTTTGGATCTCAATACAAAGTTCTCCCCCTCTCTTGTGGAGATCTATTCGATGTAATCTTCTTTTGCAGTGTGTTTGTTGAGACCGATGAATTGTGGGTTTATGATCAAGTTTATCTATGAACAATATTTGAATCTTCTCTGAATTCTTTTATGTATGATTGGTTATCTTTGCAAGTCTCTTCGAATTATCAGTTTGGTTTGGCCTACTAGATTGATCTTTCTTGCAATGGGAGAAGTGCTTACTTTGGGTTCAATCTTGCGGTGTCCTTTCCCAGTGACAGTAGGGGCAGCAAGGCACGTATTGTATTGTTGCCATCGAGGATAATAAGATAGGGTTTATATCATATTGCATGAGTTTATCCCTATACATCATGTCATCTTACTTAAAGCGTTACTCTGTTCTCTTGAACTTAATACTCTAGATGCATGCTGGATAGCGGTCGATGTGTGGAGTAATAGTAGTAGATGCAGGCAGGAGTCGGTCTACTTGTCTCGGACGCGATGCCTATATACATGATCATACCTAGATATTCTCATAACTATGCTCAATTCTGTCAATTGCTCAACAGTAATTTGTTTACCCACCGTGAATACTTATGCTCTTGAGAGAAACCACTAGTGAAACCTATGGCCCCTGGGTCTATCTTCCATCATATTTATCTTCCAATACTTAGTTATTTCCTTTGCCATTTATTTTACTTTGCATCTTTATCATAAAAATACCAAAAATATTATCTTATCATATCTATCAGATCTCACTCTCGTAAGTGACCGTGTAGGGATTGACAACCCCTTATCGCGTTGGTTGCGAGGATTTATTTGTTTGTGTAGGTGCGAGGGACTCGTGCGTGGACTCCTACTGGATTGATACCTTGGTTCTCAAAAACTGAGGGAAATACTTACGCTACTTTGCTGCATCACCCTTTTCTCTTCAAGGGAAAACCAACGCAGTGCTCAAGAGGTAGCATGCATCACCCTTTCCTCTTCAATGGAAAACCAACACAGTGCTCAAGCCTCCAACTAACAAGAGTCCCGGGGGAGTTTTGTTTGCAGTTATTTTGATTTGATTTGCATAAAGCATGGGACTGGGCATCCTGGTGACCAGCCATTTTCTCGTGAGTGAGGAGCGGAGTCCACTCCTCTTGAGAATAACCCGCCTAGCATGGAAGATACATACAACCCTAGTTGACACATGAGCTATTCGAGCATACAAAACAGAATGTTTATTTGAAGGTTTAGAGTTTGGCACATACAAATTTACTTGGAACGGCAGGTAGATACCGTATATAGGTAGGTATGGTGGACTCATATGGAAAACTTTGGGGTTTATGGAGTTGGATGCACAAGCAGTATTCCCGCTTAGTACAAGTGAAGGCTAGAAAAAGACTGGGAAGCGACCAGCTAGAGAGCGACAACATCCATGGACATGCATTGAAATTAATCAACACCGAATGCAAGCATGAGTAGGATATAATGCACCATGGACATAAATATCGTAGAGGCTATGTTGATTTTGTTTCAACTACATGCGTGAACGTGTGCCAAGTCAAGCCACTCGAATCGTTCAAAGGAGGATACCACCCTATCATACCACATCACAACCATTTTAATGGCATGTTGGCATGCAAGGTAAACCATTATAAGCTCCTAGCTAATTAAGCATGGCATAAGCAACTACAATCTATAATTGTCATTGCAAACATGTTTCTTTCATAATAGGCTGAATCAGGAACGATGAACTAACCATATTTACAAAAACAAGATAGCTCGAGTTCATACCAACTTTTCTCATCTCAATAAGTTCATCATATATCGTCATTATTGCCTTTCACTTGCACGACTGAATAGTGTGGATAATAATAATGCACGTGCATTGGACTAAGCTGGAATCTGCAAGCATTCAATTCAAGAGAGAAGACAAGGTAATATGGGCTCTTCGCTAGATCAACAATAATGCATATAAGAGCTACTTAACATTTTAATCATGGTCTTCTCCTCTCGACCCCCAAAGAACAGAAAAGAAACAAAACTATTTACACGGGAAAGCTCCCAACAAGCAAAAGAAGAACGAGAAATCTTTTTGGGTTTTCTTTTTAATTACTACTACTACTACAGCATGCAAAGTAAACTAGCTAAAAGCTACAACAATTTTTTGTTGTTTTTCTTAAGGTTTTTCAAACACACAAGAAGAAAGCATAAAAAGGAAAATATACTAGCATGGATATTACAATGAGAAAGTATGAGCACCGACAGCTAGCATGAGTGTGTGAACATGAATGTAATGTCGGTGAGAGATACATACTCCCCCAAGCTTAGGCTTTTGGCCTAAGTTGGTCTATGGCCACGGCTGGCCTGGCGGATATCCAAAGTAATAGTTGGGGTCATACTGAGAAGGATCCCCCTGGTGCCACTGGTTGGCAATCTCTTCCGGATTCCACTGATAAACAGACTGCCGGTGAGGATCAAATTGTGGTTCCGGCTCTGGCTCTGTAGCTGGTGTGGGGTTTCGGTAGGCGTGAATGGCCTCCGGTGGAACAAGGTACTTGCCTGCAGATAAGTCAAACAAGGAAGGACCAGGCAAAGTAATAGTCTCAGGGTGATTTTTATCAAATATCAGCTTGTACTTAATCATCTTTTCCTTATTCTTAACGATAAAATCATGTGCTACCATACTCTTATAGTCTAGAAAAACAGGAGGCATCAACTTCTCTTCCTTCTCATAATGCCTAATAGGTATGTTAAAATGTGCAGCGAGGCGCGAGGCAAAGATACCTCCCAAGATGGAGCCCTTAGTACGGTTAAGATTTAATTGCTTTGCAACAATAGCGCCCATACTAAATGTGTCATCACGGAACAAGGCATGGCACAAAATAACAATATCAGGGGCACTAAGGTTGCCACAGTTTCCACAACCAATTAAGCATCTACTGGCAAATATAGCGAAGTAACGTAAAACAGGAAAATGTAGGCTAGTAATTCTTGCATCGGAAACTTTCCTCGTTTCCCCTATAGCAATTGTATCAACAAACCCTTCCACATCGTCACGATGTGGTTCCTCTACACTGCCCTCAAAAGGGATCAAACAAACCCGACAAAAATCACGAAGTGACATCTCCTTATGCTCATCATATAAATAAAATTCCATCGTAGGTGGTGAGCTCCTAGCATGGAAATGAAAGTTCTGCACAAAGATATTGGTGAGTAAGAGATACTGTTCGCGTTGGTCGTGGAGGAAGGCGGTGAGGCCTACATTCTCAGCCAAGTCATAGAAATCATCATAAATCCCGGTTGCTCTCAAGAAATCATCACAAGGCCATTCACACGGCCAAACCTCCGCGGTGCGAGGGAGATTATACTTGGGCTTCTTGTTCTCTTCACTTTGTTTATCCTTCGAGCTTCGGGTCGATGAGCCCCTCAAAAATCTATTCATCTTTTTCTGAAATTTTCTGAAATTTTTAGCAACTTGAAAATAAAAGTGAACCAAGCTCAACAAAATTGATAACAACTACTCTACAAGTGCCTCGAGGATATATCATGCATTAAAACTACTTTTGACCATATAAATTTGACCTGCAAGCTCAAGAAAAAGGTCACCTAAGCAGCAAAAATTTGCAATGAATAAAGCACTAGAACAAAAACTAATTGGACCATTGGAGGAGTCACATACCAAAGAACAATCCCCCAAAGCAGTTTTGTGAATGGAGCTTTTAGCAAGGAGATCGAAAATGGCAGCAAGATGAGCTTGAACTCGGGTTTGAGCTGGTTAGTGATTTTTTTGGGAGGAAGAAGGAGTGTGTGGTAGCTGGAATAAGTGGAGGGGAGCCACCATGGGCCCACGAGGCAGAGGGGCACGCCCAGGGGGTGGGCGCGCCCTGGACCCTCGTGGCGAGGTGATTGCTCCCCCTGTTGTGTTCTCAGTGCCAGATATTCTCAAATATTTTAGAAAAAATCATATTTAATTTTTCAGGGCATTTGGAGAACTTTTATTTTTGGGGTATTTTTTTTGCATGGATAATTCAGAAAACAGACAGAAAAATACTATTTTTTGCTTTATTTAATATAAATAACAAAAAGTAAAAGGGGGATATAGAGAGTTGTGTTTTCTAAATTCATCCATCTCATGCACATCAAAATGAATCCACTAACAAGGTTGATCAGGTCTTGTTAACAAACTCATTTCGAATAACATGAAACCCGAGAATTTTCGAATAACACTATGTTACCTCAATGGGGATATGCATGTCCCCAACAATAAGAATATCATATTTCTTCTTGACAGTAGGAAGAGGAGATTCAAAACCTCCGATAGTAATTGTTGAAAATTTTCCAATAGAATTGATACTGTGGACTTGAGGTTGTTTCCTCGGAAAGTGTACCGTATGCTCATTACCATTAACATGAAAAGTGACATTGCCTTTGGTGCAATCAATAACAGCCCCTACAGTATTCAAAAAGGGTCTTCCAAGAATAATAGACATACTATCGTCCTCGGGAATATCAAGAATAACAAAGTCCGTTAAAATAGTAACGTTTGCAACCATAACAGGCACATCCTCACAAACACCGATAGGTATAGCAGTTGATTTATCAGCCATTTGCAAAGATATTTCAGTAGGTGTCAACTTACTCAAATCAAGTCTACGATATAAGGAGAGAGGCATAACACTAACACTGGACCCAAGATCACATAAAGCAGTTTTAACATAGTTTCTTTTAATGGAGCATGGTATAGTTGGTACTCCTGGATCTCCAAGTTTCTTTGGTATTCCACCCTTAAAAGTATAATTAGCAAACATGGTGGAAATTTCAGCTTCCGGTATCTTTCTCTTATTTGTAACAATATCTTTCATATATTTAGCATAAGGATTCATTTTAAGCATATCAGTCAAACGCATACGCAAAAAGATAGGTCTAATCATTTCAGCAAAGCGCTCAAAATCCTCATCATCCTTTTTCTTGGATGGTTTAGGAGGAAAAGGCATGGGTTTTTGAACCCATGGTTCTCTTTCTTTAGTGTGCTTCCTAGCAACAAAGTCTCTCTTATCATGACGTTGATTCTTTGATTGTGGGTTATCAATATCAACATCAGGTTCAATTTCTACATCATTATTATTGCTAGGTTGAGCATCAACATGAACATCATCATTAACATTATCACTAGGTTCATGTTCATTACTAGATTGTGTTTCAGCATCAAAAATAGAAATATCATTGGGATTCTCAGGTGTGTCAACAACAGGTTCACTAGAAGCATGCAAAGTCCTATCATTTTTTTTCTTCCTTTTAGAAGGACTAGGTGCATCTACATTAGCTCTCTGAGAATCCTGCTCAATTCTCTTAGGGTGGCCCTTAGGATACAGAGGTTCCCGAGTCACTTTACCTCCTCTAGTTGCAACTCTAACAACAAAGTCATTATTTTTACTATTCAATTCATTAAGCAAATCATTCTGAGCTTTAAATACTTGTTCTACTTGAGTGGTAACCATAGAAGCATGTTTACTAATAAGTTTAAGTTCACCTTTAACACTAGCCATATAATCACTCAAGTGTTCAATCATATAAGCATTATGTTTCAATTGTCTACCAACATAAGCATTAAAATATTCTTGCTTAACCATAAAGTTATCAAATTCATCCAAACATTGGTTAGCAAACTTAGCAGGAGGGATTTCAGCTTTATCATATCTATAGAGAGAATTTACCTTTACTACCTGTGTCGGGTTATCAAGACCATGTGTTCCTTCAATAGGTAATGAATTAAGACCATGTATTTCTTTAACAGTAGGTAAATTCTTAACATCTTCAGCTTTTATACCTTTTTATTTCATAGATTTCTTTGCCTCTTGCATATCTTCAGGACTGAGAAATAGAATACCCCTTTTCTTCGGAGTTGGATTAGGAGTTGGTTCAGGAAGTGTCCAATTATTTTCATTAGTCAACATATTATTCAATAGCAATTCAGCTTGATCAACAGTTCTTTCCCTGAAAACACAACCAGCACAACTATCCAGGTAATCTCTGGAAGCATTGGTTAATCCATTATAAAAGATATCAAGTATTTCATTTTTCTTAAGAGGATGATCAGGCAAAGCATTAAGTAATTGGAGAAGCCTCCCCCAAGCTTGTGGGAGACTCTCTTTTTCAATTTGCATAAAATTATATATTTCCCTTAAGGCAGCTTGTTTCTTATGTGCGGGGAAATATTTAGCAGAGAAGTAATAAATCATATCCTCGGGACTACGCACACAACCAGGATCAAGAGAATTAAACCATATCTTAGCATCACCCTTTAATGAGAATGGAAATAATTTAAGAATATAATAATAGCGAGTTTTCTCATTATTAGTGAACAGGGTAGCTATATCATTTAATTTAGTAAGATGTGCCACAACAGTTTCAGATTCATAGCCATAGAAAGGATCAGATTCAACCAAAGTAATTAACTCAGGATCAACAGAGAAATCATAATCCTTATCAGTAATAAAGATAGGTGAAGTAGCATAAGCAGGATTATATTTCATTCTAGCATTCAGAGATTTTTGTTTAAGCTTAGCTAATAGTTTTGTGACGTCCGGATAATCAAGCTACAGTAATTCCTCGCTAATGATGTCACGTCACTTCGATTACTGATGATAAACTCGCATTGATTCGAAACCGATTCAAATTCAAAATCAAGTCAAACGGTAAAAGTTTTCAAACATTGGAACTAAATTGTTCGGAATGTGGTAAGTAATTCATAATAAATACTAGTAGAGAAATCAACATTTTGAAAAGTAATTAAATGCAGTAATTTAAAATAAACAACGCCTAAAACAAATTATATAAATGCATTTAAGAAATAATCAAATACTAACTATTTTATTAATGTGCCAAAATATTTATGGCAGTAAAAAACAAAAAGATAGAAAGAACTCCCCCTCGGCCCAACTGGGCCATGGCCCAGCCAGGCCGGCCCTACTTCCTCCCCGGCCCAACCGCGCCTACAACCCACCCCACTCCCCCGGTAACCTAGATCGGTCCACCCACTTCCTCCCCACTCCCACGTCGCTTGCCCCACTCCCCCTCTGCCTCCCCTCGATCTAGATTGGGGGCAGGCGCCTCGTCGCCACTCGCTAGGCCACCCCGCCGCGGTGACCCCGCCGCCACCTCGTTGACGCCGCCCGGCGCTACCTCGCCGTCGCCCGCCTCCTCAACCCTTCCTCCTACATGGATCCGGTCGGGGGGAATCGACGCCCCCGATGCCCTGCGCCCGCGCCGATGCCGGACCCAGTCGTCATCATCCCCGCCCGTCGAAACCGTTCGCCGCCTTGACCACGATCCTCTCCCCCCGTCTACGCGCGTCGTCCCCGTCCTCCTCCTCACCGACCAACCCCGAGCCTCAACGCCCCTCTCCCCGTCAAACGCCGGTGAGGCACCGGCCCACCTCTTTTCTCCCGCGGTCACCGCGCCGCCGTCCCCCTCGTAGCAGCGCTCGCCATGCCCCGTGCTCGCCCAAGGCCGCACGCGCGCCCGCACACACATCGCCTCGATGACCTTCGCTCACGCGCGCCCCCCACAGCCTCCGCCGCTCACCCTGGCTTTCTGCTGCACCCCGTGCTCCGGCACCCTGGTCTCCCTCTGCACCACTGCGGCCATCGGCCTATGCTCGCGCACGCGCTTGGTGCGTCGGTCCTGCACCGACAGCCTGCCTTGCCCGTTCGCCGTGACCGTCCCTCGCCCACACCTCCTGCCGCTCCCTATGGCCGCCGTTGCTGCGTCGCTTCGCACTCCCACCGCTGTCCTGCTCGCCGCCCACGGCGGCCAGCTCCTGCTGCGCTCCTTGCTCTACCGCGCCGCCAGCTCCGGCTACCGCCCCCACTGCTCTGCGTCGCACTTGGTCGTGTCCCTCCGGTCCCAGCCGGCGCCTCTCCGGCGCCCGCGGTGTCCCATCGGCCTCCGCCCGGTTCTGCCTAGTTGGGCGCCCACATGCCCGCGCGCCCATAACCAGCATGCCCGCTAAGGCCTTCCCAGGCCTATGACAAAAGGCCCCGCCTCCAGAACGTTTAAAAAATAAAAATAAGTAATAATAGTAATAATTAAAATTTTAATTAATTAATTAATCATAATTAGATTAATCTAATCACTAATTAACCTAATTAACTGTTAGTTAATTAAACAGAGTATGACAGTGGGACCCACACGTCAGTTTGACCGGTCAACACCCTGTTGACTGCTGACATCATGATGACGTCAGCAAACACTATTCTGGATAATGTTAAATTAAAATAATTAAATAAATCCTAAAAATAATTTAAATCTTTTAAAATTAATATAAAATAAACCGTAGCTCGGATGGAAAATTTTTGTACATGAAAGTTGCTCAGAACGACGAGACGAATCTGGATGCGTAGCTCGTTCGTCCGCCACACATCCCTAGCATAGCAAAAACACAACTTTCCCCCTCCGATTCATCGGCCCGAAAACGCGAAACACCGGGGATATTTTCCCGGTTGTTTTCCCCCTTCACCGGTATCACCTCCTACTGCGTTAGGGCGCACCTAGCACCGTTAATTGTCATGTCATGCATTGTTATGCATCTGTTTGCATTGTATTCATTGTTTTTTCCCCTCTTCTCTCCGGTAGACTACGAGACTGACGTCGCTACTGGTGCCCTGACCGACTACGTTGTTGACGACCCCTACTTGCCAGAGCAACCAGGCAAGCCCCCCCTTGATCACCAGATATCGCCTATTCTTATCTCTACTGCTTGCATCAGAGTAGTGTAGCATGTTACTACTTTCAGTTAATCCTATCCTGATGCATAGCCCGTCATTGTTGCTACAATTATTGATACCTTACTTGCAATCCTAAATGCTTAGTATAGGATGCTAGTTTATCATTAGTGGCCCTACATTCTCGTCCGTCTGCCATGCTATACTGTCAGGCCGTGATCACTCGGGAAGTGATCACGGGTATATACTTATATACATAATAAATGATACTTGTGGTGACTAAAGTCGGGTCGGCTCGTAGAGTACCCGCGAGTGTTTCATGGATTGGGTCCGAAAGGACGTTTGTCCTGACGGCCCTCTGAGTGGACCCTTGTGGCGGAGCGACAGGGTAGGTCGAGACCACCTAGGAGAGAGGTGGGCCTGGCCCTGGTCGGCGTCCGCGGTTATTTCAAAATAACACGCTTAATGAGAGCTTGGTATTTGATCTGAGTCTGGCCACTGGCCTATACGCACTAACCAACTACGCGGGAACAATTATGGGCACTCGACGTCGTGGTATCAGCCGAAGCCTTCGTGATGTCAGCGAATGAGTGATGCGCGCCGGATTGGACTGGAACGCCTGCTCTTGTATTAGGGAGGCTAGGTCTGCTTCCGGCCGCCCACGCAACATGCAGGTGTGTAATGGGCGATGGGCCCAGACCCCTGCGCCATAGGATTTAGACCGGCATGCTGACCTCTCTGTTGTGCCTAGGTGGGGCTGCGACGTGTTGATCTTCCGAGGCCGGGCATTAGCCAGGAAAGTGTGTCCGGACAAAGGGGATCGAGCGTGTTGGGAAATGTGGTGCACCCCTGCAGGGAAGTTTATCTATTCAAATAGCCTTGTCCCTCGGTAAAAGGATGACACGGAGTTGTACCTTGACCTTATGACAACTAGAACCGGATACTTAATAAAACACACCCTTCCAAGTGCCAGATACAACCGGTGATTGCTCTCTCACAGGGCGACGAGAGGAGGATCACCGGATAGGATTATGCTATGCGATGATACTTGGTGAAGTTACCATCTACTCTCTTCTTCTGCTGCAAGATGGAGGTTGCCAGAAGCGTAGTCTTTGATAGGACAAGCTATCCCCCTCTTATTCTGGCATTCTGCAGTTCAGTCCACATATACTACCCCTTTCATTTGATACCAATGCATATGTAGTGTAGCTCATTGCTTGCGAGTACTTTGGATGAGTACTCATGGTTGCTTTGCTCCCCCTTTTCCCCCTTTCTATACCCGATTGTTGCGACCAGACGTTGGAGTCCAGGAGCCAGACGCCACCGTCGACGACGACTCCTACTACCCTAGAGGTGCCTACTACTATGTGCAGGCCGCTGACGACGACCAGGAGTAGTTCAGGAGGATCCCAGGCAGGAGGCATGCGCCTCTTTCGATATGTATCCCAGTTTGTGCTAGCCTTCTTAAGGCAAACTTGTTTAACTTATGTCTGTACTCAGATATTGTTGCTTCCGCTGACTCGTCTATGGTCGAGCTCTTGTATTCGAGCCCTCGAGGCCCCTGGCTTGTAATATGATGCTTGTATGACTTATTTTATTTGTAGAGTTGTGTTGTGATATCTTCCCGTGAGTCCCTGGTCTTGATCGTACACGTTTGCGTGTATGATTAGTGTACGATTGAATCGGGGGCGTCACAAGTTTCTTAAGATCACTTCTATCATTGCATGCAAGAAAGTCTCTAGCAATTTCTTCATCCATAACATAACCCTCAGGAACAACAGACAATTCATATCTAGAGGAAGAATCTTCATCATCACTTTCATCAATATTATCAGTTTCCATAATTTCATTCTCTATAGCCCTAGCAAGTTGTTCATCAAGAAATTCACCAAGTGGCATAATAGTATCAAGCATAGAAGTAGTTTCATCATATGTATCATGCATAGCAGAAGTGACATCATCAATAATATGTGACATATCAGAATGAATAGCAGAAGCAGGTTTAGGTGACGCAAGCTTACTCAAAACAGAAGGTGAATCAAGTGCAGAGCTAGATGACAGTTCCTTACCTCCCCTCGTAGTTGAGGGATAAATCTTGGTTCTTGGATCTTTCAAGTTCTTCGTAGTGATAAGCAGATATAAATTCCAAGTGACTCAAAGAATAGAGCTATGCTCCCCGGTAACGGCGCCAGAAAATAGTCTTAATAACCCACAAGTATAGAGGACCGCAACAGTTTTCGAGGGTAGAGTATGATGTAATCACAATTCAGTCTAAATGTAATCACAATTCAATCTATGATCACGATGAATACTTTATACGAAAACTTCTAGCAGTATACCAGGTGATTACAATGATCTAGTTTAGCATATAAACAATGAGAATGAGTAACTATGTCAAACTATATGAAACTATCTATATGAGCATGTGACAATAAATCCCTAAGTCATGTATAATCTAATGAAAAATGGAATGATGACACATGGGAGCATATGCTCCTACCATCCAAAAACATTTCAAAATGTCAAAAAAAATCAAAACAAAAAAAATAATATGTACATCTCGATATTCTATGTGCGCACGCCAAGTTTTGTGGAAAACTGGCATTTTATGTGGCTTGTGTAAAAAAGATAAAGAAATGTCTCGTGAAAAGCCTTTTTAACACTGAATTTTGTCTTTTTCACACGTGACACAAAAATTATTGGTTTTTCACAAAACGATTTTGTGAGTATGTAGAATCACGAGATGTACGCACAAAACATATTTTTGGAATTTGGTGACATTTCAAAATACGTCTAGAGCACATTTTATAAACCAGGAGCATGCTCCTGGGTGCCAAACGCCCACGCATGTGTTTCCCCCCTTGCCTACTTCTCAAGCGGAGCAGCCGCCGCGCAACCTTGCCCATGGCCGGAACCGACAACTCTGGCGGGCCAGAGAAGCCGACGGGTGTTGAACTAGTAAGGACATGAACAATGGTGGCATCATCTAGTGCTGCCCCAAGACCTCCACATCATCACAACAAAAATGAGACTACCATTCAGTTTTCATTCAATCTAACCGATAGCCTTGTGACGTGAGCTAGCCTTTTCTCACTTCCCATCTTTTTCTCGCCATAGCACATGGACTTTACCTTTTCTTCTTCCACGCACTCTCCCTCTCTTCCAAGAGCACCGCATGCACTACCACATTTGTCCATGGACCACACTCTCTCTCCCTCAAGCTGCTACCTCCTCTGCAAGCTGCACCTGAGCTCTGCAAGCTAACGTCTTTTTCTCCTCCTCCACGGCAGCTCGCCTCCGACGTGGACCTGCGGGGCAGCTGTCCCGCGTGGGGCGTTGGCCATGCCCTAAGGACACGTATTTGGGACTATAAATTTTGCAGAAAAGCCTCCGAGAAATCTCACTGTCACCGATGCCGTCCTTCTCCGTCGAACTGGACGGCCAAACATGGTCAAACCACACTGCGTCAGAACAATTTTAATACGTCTCCATCGAAAGCATGGTCCAACCGTAGCTGACTGGGCACAGAAACTTAATCTGCCCACATTCAGCGTTTCCTGAGTTCGATGACTAAAAATTGCATACGACTGACAAGTTCAATCCTATGACGAATTCCACTCTACCCGTAGCACTTTCTTAAGCAAAACAACGCAGTTACAACTGGCCAAAAATCAGGTCAGGGGCACGGCAAATTGCTAGTCGAGTGGAAAGCGCAAAAGACTCTGCCAGTAGGGAGCAATCCGATCCGTCGACAAAGCAAAAACAGAGTCTCAGGATTATTCAGTGGCGGTGGTCAAAGCAGAACTCCTTGTGGACACCACAAGCGCAGGTCACGCGCACCACCACTTCGGCGCCGGTGCAGGCTGCTGCTGGCGCGGGTGGTGTGGCAACGCTGGATACTTCCACCTCCCGATGCTGTGCGGTGCAGGTAAGGATGTCATCAGGAAACAGGTTTACCAAAATGAAAGTAGGAAACCCAAAGAAACTAAGGAAACTGTATAAGGAAACACATGCAATGTTCTGCAGATATCTTTTTGAATGTTCTGCAGACATCTAACTAAAGTGATATTTGAATCAAGAAATATGAGGCACAGGATTAAAACTTATTCGCAGAGACAATAAGATTCAGACAACAGCATGTTTAGCTCTAAGTGTATCTGCTGGATCGGTCACTAAGCAAAGAAATGATCAGGTTCAAGTATGTCAAGGTCTCAAGGATGCAGAGTATACTAATCAAAATGTTGAACCGTGCACATGAGACCATAAGCTTCAGATAGCAGTATGTCTGTCTCCAAAAGTATCTAACCAATTATGAAGAAGATAAGAAACGATCAGGTTACACTGACCAAGATGTTCAAGCCTGGAGAACTGGAGAGTACAATATGATGATCGATCACAAAGCAAAGCAATTATATGATGTTCAAGCATGCTAATTACACCGATGAGATAATAAGCTTCAGATGACAGTATGTTTGGCTTCTAGACTATATGATGATCGATCACAAAGCTAAGAAATTATCAGGATACACTGATCAAAATGTTCAAGCGTGCTGAATTGGAGAGTATACTAATATGAGCAGTACTTCTACTAATATAAATGTGAAGTGCACATGCTACCAGAACTGTAAGTACACTGGGGAGATCATAAGTTTCAGACAAGAGTCAGTTTGTCTCTAGAAGTATCTACTCGGTCGATCAAGAATCTGAAATAATCAATTTCAATACGCCGACAAAAATGTTCAAGCAGGATAATATTTGAGGATAAGCTTTCGGTAACAGCATTCTGAAGTGGTGACTCGAACGCTCATCAGGAAATGGAATGGAAAAATCAACAACAGAATGCGTAAGGCATTACCTGCTTGCTCGCCTTCCCAGCTGACGAATGCTTCGCCGGCGCTGGGACGAACGTGGAGTCCGACCCGCATGGCGAAGTCGAGCTGGACGCCTCACTGCAGGCCTTCCTGGCCTCCTGCGGCGATCCAATCGGCACAGCAGACTCAGAGGCAACGGACAAAGGAATCAAGAATTGCAAGATGCAGACTGGAGAATCATCGTACCTGCTCGCCAGAGGAGCGGGAGGTCTCGCCGTTCGCGGGAGTGGCCTTCGCCGGCGAGGTGAAGAACGTGCAGCACGGCCTGGCCGATGACCCGGACTGGATGGAGGAGCGGGAGGTCTCGCCGGCGGTGACCAAGGCGTACGTCTTGACAACCTTCTGCGGCGGCTCAATGGCCTGCTGGCTCCCGTGGAGCGTGCTCACGATGCCTTGTTGTCGCCGCGGCCTCTTCTTCCTGCCGCCGCCAGACTTGCGCACTAGCGGCGCCAAAGTCTTCGACGCCGAGAAGACAAACGACGGGGATGTCGGAGAACTTGCGTGCCCGATGGGGGGCCCAGGCGAAGGGAAGAAAGCCAAGCCACCGCTATCGGTGGAGCCCGTGCGCGCGTGCTTCGGGGAAGGGAAGGACGCCACGGCGCGCCCGCCGTGGTATTCCCTGGGCGACAGGGACGGCTCGGTAGACAAGGACGCGAGGCCGCCGCCGGTAGGAGAGCTCGCTGGCGTGAGCGGCTGCTCCGGCGAAGCCGAGAACATGAATCCACCGTTGGCAGTGGGGCCCGCCGTCGGCTTCTGTGGCGAATCCATGAACGTGAGCCCGCCGCTCAAGGTGCCGCCCGTGGGCGTTGTCGGCTGCCCCGGTGGAGCCAAGAACGATAGGGTGCTCACACCGGAGCCCGTCGGAGACGGCGTGCTGGGCGTGTCCTCCAAGAACGCGAAGATGTTGCCCCCATTGCCGCCGCCGCTACCACCGATACACGGACGCACCGACGGGAATGAGAAGTCACCGGCGGGGGACCCCGTGCGCGACAGCAAAGGCGACGCGGTGCTCGGGGAGAGGCGCGGCGAAGGCGGCTGTGAGGGGGAGGGCGAGGAGTCGAAGGGGTGGAGCTCGACCAGCAACTTCTTGCGCGGCGAAACGGGCGGGAGGAGGCAGCGGCGCTTGCGTCCCCCGGGCCCGGCGACGCCGCCTGGCGCGGAAAAGGTGACCGCCGAGTGCTGGGGATCGATGCGGAGCTCGGCGAGGTGGTGCGGCGACGGCGCGAGGAAGAAGCTGCGGTGGAGGCCGGCCGCCATCATCTCCATCGTCGGTGCTCCCGAGTTCTTCGGTTCTTGCGTGGTGGTGGCGGTGGTTGGTCTCGGAAGGAAGTGGTTGCTTGGTTGGTTAGTTTGGCGTCGTCCTCAGATTTTATAACTGATCAGCGTTGGCTTTGGGTTGGGGTTTTTCCTTTTTCTTTTTTATCACTTTTTCAAATTGGTCTAGTGTCACTTTTTTTTGTTAGCGTTGGCTTTTTTCTCTATCAGGTAACAAGTGGCACTCCGAAAGAGCCATAAAAGCGGGTGTGGTATAATTTATTGATTTACATCATTAAAAAGTGTTTTCTACATTTCTAAGGTGGTGTTTGGTTCTTTAGTCCTAGAACTTTTTCTAGTCCCAACTCCAACGGATAATGTATATTTGATGACGTAAAGCTCCTACTCCAACAGATGATATATTTAAAGATGTAAAACAAGACTCTACAGATTAACATCCAGCCATCCACATAGAGAGACATGTTCACAGATTGGTGGCTCGACAAGAGAAGAAACTTCACAGGTAGAACCAAGCACGGTTTCGACACATTCGTGATTGCTACCGCTTGGTCTTTGTGAAAGCATCGAAATGCCAGGGTGTTCAAGAGAGTCCACGAGCATAGACCTGCACCACAACTGGTAGATCGGGTGCTTTCAGAAGTTAAGGATTGGAGCCTTGCTGGCTTTGGTGTTGGAGGATTAGATCCGTTTGTGGGAGAGTGACTTAATTTTATTTAGCTGGTGTTGGTGTGGGTTTCTTGCCAGTCAGGATGTCCGCATCTTGGCCTGGTATGTTGTAATTATACTTTCTGCCTTTTATAAAATATGGTACGTCATTGGCGTACTCTCGAAAAAATAGATGTAAAACAAGTTGGCATGAGTGTCGGCGACCGAGCGCCGAGAGTCGGGAGGAGTGCCTGCGGACGAAGATGCGTCAATAGATGCGCCGACGGCTGAGCGACGAGAGCCGGGAGGCCAAATGCGGCCATGGGAGCTCGAACGGCCGATGGCGCGGTTGTGAATCAAGCGGTAGATTAGTCGCGGCGGGCGAGGGTCGTGCGGCGCGAGAAGGTCGACTTTGGCAGCAAAAAGCGGCATGGCTGGGGAGCGACGGCGGTGGGGAGAAGCGGTCAATTCGGCCGATTTGGAGGCAGACAACGATGAATCTGACAGCGGGGGCGGTGGAGCGACCGGATCAGGCAGTAGGACGGCAGCGGCAGGGTGCGGTGGGCGAGCGGGGGCCGGCGGAAGTGCGGCGGGACGGACTCAAATTGGCGGTTACGGCGGCACGATGGGTGGTGGGAATAGCCGGCGGAGTCGGGGATGGATGGACAGGGGGAATTGAAATGAAGCGGTGCTGGTTGGCGTGCGACTGGAGTTTTACATCACGTGGGAGGTGGAGATGCAAATTTGCATCTCCAAGTGTTGTATTTTACATCACTTGGAGGAGGTGACTAATTTTTTTTTGCATCTACATCATATGTTGGAGCAGTGTTTTTAGGCGTTGATGATGTAAAAGTTATTTATTTTTGCATTTACATCTTCTATTGAAGATGTTGTTAGGTTTTCTTTGATTTAAAGGATTTTCACAATCCTAGGAATTTTTTATATATTGCCATTTGATTTGTACATCTACAAGCATTTTAGCATCCATTCAAACCTCTTGGAAAGAACCCTATGTTTATCCTGTGATGCAATCAAACCAACCAAATTTCTGCAGGATTCAAATGGACATGGAATTGTAATCCTACATTTTTTCCTTATTCTTATGTCTTTTAAATCATGCGAATCAAAGGGGCTCTTAAATGTAATTTGGAAAATTGTCATTCACTAGAATGTTTTTATATATATATAACATTCTTTTAGTAAATTATGTAGATGGTACTCTCGATTTTTGTGGTTGTTTAGCGCAAGCGAGCTGAGGATATTAAGGAATCCGCGAGGGGTGGAATCGGAAGGGCATGGGGTTGGTCTGAAGCAAATATGCCCTAGAGGCAATAATAAAGTTGTTATTTTATATTTCTTTATTCATGATAAATGTTTATTATTCATGCTAGAATTGTATTGATTGGAAACTTGAATACATGTGTGAATACATAAACAAATACCGTGTCCCTAGTAAGTCTCTACTAGACTAGCTCATTGACCAAAGATGATTAAGGTTTCCTAACCATGGACATGAGTTGCCATTTGATAACGGGATCACACCATTAGGAGAATGATGTGATGGACAAGACCCATCCGTTAGCTTAGCATAATGATCGTTCAATTTTATTGCTATTGCTTTCTCCATGTCAAATACATATTCCTTCGACTATGAGACTATGCAACTACCGGATACCGGAGGAATACCTTGTGTGCTATCAAACGTCACAACGTAAGTGGGTGATCATAAAGATGCTCTACAGGTATCTCCAAAGGTGTTTATTGAGTTGGCATAGATCGAGATTAGGATTTGTCACTCCGAGTATCGGAGAGGTATCTCTGGGCCCTTTTGGTAATACACATCATAAGCTTGCAAGCAAATGACTAAGGAGTTAGTCATGAGGTGATGTATTACAAAACGAGTAAAGAGACTTGACAGTAACAACATTGAACTAGGTATGAAGATACCGATGATCGAATCTCAGGCAAGTAACATACCGATGGACAAAGGAAATTACGTATGTTGTCATAACGGTTCGATCGATAAAGATCTTTGTAGAATATATAGGAGCCAATATGGGCATCCAGGTGAGGGAGTCCTGGGCTAAGGGGTCCTCGAGCGTCTGGCCTGTTAGCCATGGGCCGGACTGATGGGCTGTGAAGATACGAAGACCGAAGACTACACCCGTGTCTGGATGGGACTCTCCTTGGCGTGGAAGGCAAGCTTGGCGACCGGATATGTAGATTCCATTCTTTGTAACTATCCTTGTGTAAACCTAGATCCTCCCGGTGTCTATATACACCGGAGGACTTAGTCCGGATAGGAGACTCATTGTCATAGGCATACAAGCCAGACCTCTAGGGTTTAGCCATTACGATCTCGAGGTAGATCAACTCTTGTAATACTCATATTCATCAATATCAATCAAGCAGGACGTAGGGTATTACCTCCATAGAGAGGGCCCGAACCGGGGTAAATACCACGTCCCTTGTCTCCTGTTACCATCGACCTTAGACGCACAGTTCGGGATCCCCTACCCAAGATCCGCCGATTTTGACACAGACATTGGTGCTTTCATTGAGAGTTCCTCTGTACTGTCGCTAAAAGGTTTGATGACCCCTTCAAACTTTTCTCCCCGGACAGATCTTCGTGTTCGGCGGCTTCGCACTGCGGGCCAACTCGTTTGGCCATCTGGAGCAGATTGAAGGCTACGCCCCTGGCCATCAGGTCAGATTCGGAAGCTTGAACTACGTTGCGGACATCCGTGGAGACTTGATCCTTGCCGGATTCGAGACCGCGATAGCCGCTCCCGGTCAACCCGATGATTGTGACCTAAATCTGTCATCAGACCGCTTCCAGGAGATCGCTCCTATAACCGCTCTGGCCTTAGAACCGGAGCAGACCGCGCCATCTGAGGACGGGAGGATCAACCCCACCATGGAGGCCACAGATCCCATGGTGTTGGAGCCACACATAGACTTAACCTCTCACAACGTCTTTGTCACCGGAACTCCGGACTCGTCTCCGAACGTAAGTTCTGAACCACATGAGCCCGCGGACGCCGAGCTTGATCGTTTATTGATCTTTGAATTCAGCGCCGCAGAAATCTTCCAGCACCCGCCCTTGGGCTATGTGCTAAATTCCTTAAAGAACCTGTCCTTGGCGAAGGACTCACAGCCGAACTATATCCGGCTTGAACCAGGGGCTGGTGGCGAAGAATTTTCGCTTCCCACCCACCACCGACTTCATAGCCACGGTCGAGGATTCGGCCGATACACTTGATTACGACTCCGAGAACATTGACGGTATGGATGACGATGCTGAAGACAGCGAAGACCCCGTTGATACAGCTAATGACCAAGATGAACGGGAAGATGGGCAGGTTAGCCCTGGTAAACGGGCCAAGTACGAAGATTTGGAGGACAACAATTACCTTGCGCTCTCTGAGGATGAGGTGAGCCTCGGCATCGAGGATTTCATCGTGCCTGAGGAACCTCTTGAGCAGGAGCGCTTCAAGCGCCAACTAATAGCCACTGCAAGGAGCCTGAAAAAGAAGCAGCAGCAGCTTCAAGCTGTAAGATCTGCTCAACGATAGATGGATCGAAGTCCTAGCCGCCGAAGAATGCGGCCTTAGTGGCCCAGCCAAAAGCTACCTGAAGATTAAATTGCTACCCCAGGGCGATGACAAGGCGTTCGAGCCCATGCCATTATCGCACAAGGCGTGAGGTCGACCACAACTTGGTCCAGGCAAAGCGGCAACTCAAGCCGAACACCAGACCGCCGCACCTCGCCGTAAATGTTGGGGAACGTAGTAATTTCAAAAAAATTCCTATGCACACGCAAGATCATGGTGGTGCACAGCAACGAGAGGGGAGAGTGTTTTCTACGTACCCTCGTAGACCGGAAGCGGAAGCGTTATAACAACGCGGTTGATGTAGTCGTACGTCTTCACGGCCCGACCGATCAAGCACCGAAACTATGGCACCTCCGAGTTTTTGCACACGTTCAGCTCGATGACGATCCCCGGACTCTGATCCAGCAAAGTGTCGGGGATGAGTTCCGTCAGCACGACGGCGTGGTGACGATCTTGATGTTCTACCGTCGCAGGGCTTCACCTAAGCACCGCTACAATATTATCGAGGATTATGGTGGAGGGGGGCACCGCACACGGCTAAGAGATAAATGATCAATTTTTGTGTCTCTGGGGTGCCCCTTTGCCCCCGTATATAAAGGAGTGGAGGAGGGGGCCGGCCAAGGAGGGTGGCGCGCCCAAGGGGGGGAGTCCAACTCCCACCGGGAGTAGGACTCCCCTTTTTCCTATTAGGAGTAGGAGAGGGAAGGAAGAGGAAGGAGGGAGGAAGGAAAGGGGCGGCCCGGCCCCCTTCCCAATTCGGATTGGGCTTGGGGGGCGCGCCCCCTCCCTTGCTCCTTTCCCCTCCTTTCCACTAAGGCCCAACAAGGCCCATATACCTCCCGGGGGGATCCGATAACCTCCCGGTGATCCGGTATTGTCCCAATCTTACCCGGAACCTTTCCGGTGTCCAAATATAGTCGTCCAATATATCGATCTTTATGTCTTGACCATTTTGAGACTCCTCGTCAAGTCCGTGATCACATCCGGGACTCTGAACAACCTTCGGTACATCAAAATATATAAACTCATAATGAAACTGTCATCGTAACGTTAAGCGTGCGGACCCTACGGGTTCGAGAACAATGTAGACATGACCGAGACACGTCTCCGGTCAATAACCAATAGCGGAACCTGGATGCTCATATTGGCTCCTACATATTCTACGAAGATCTTTATCGGTCAGACCGCATAACAACATACGTTGTTCCCTTTGTCATCGGTATGTTACTTGCCCGAGATTCGATCGTCGGTATCTCAATACCTAGTTCAATCTCATTACCGGCAAGTCTCTTTACTCGTTCCATAATACATCATCTTGCAACTAACTTATTAGTTGCATTGCTTGCAAGGCTTAAGTGATGTGTATTACCGAGAGGGCCCAGAGATACCTCTCCGACAATCAGAGCGACAAATCCTAATCTCGAAATACGCCAACCCACCATGTACCTTTGGAGACACCTGTAGAGCACCTTTATAATCACTCAGTTATAAAGTGACGTTTGGTAGCACACAAAGTGTTCCTCCGGTAAACGGGAGTTGCATAATCTCGTAGTCATAGGAACATGTATAAGTCATGAAGAAAGCAATAGCAACATACTAAACGATGGGGGTGCTAAGCTAATGGAATGGGTCATGTCAATCACATCATTCTCCTAATGATGTGATCCCGTTAATCAAATGACAACTCATGTCTATGGTTAGGAAACATAACCATCTTCGATTAACGAGCTAGTCAAGTAGAGGCATACTAGTGACACTTTGTTTGTCTGTGTATTCACACAAGTATTACGTTTCCGGTTAATACAATTCTAGCATGAATAATAAACATTTATCATGATATAAGGAAATAAATAATAACTTTATTATTGCCTCTAGGGCATATTTCCTTCAGTAAAGGCAAGAACAAAACAACTTGGGGTTGTGCATACGACCATCAACAGGACTTGGGTAATAGAGCAGGACACTCAAGAGCGACCTACGGATCACGAGGACATACCTCGACACGCGATGACGACCACCTATTCGGACGCGACAAACCTAGCCACGCCCGGGCCGAAAACCACAAACAGACTCCATCGGTGGTACGTTGTAGTGTGGCCCATAATAGAGGCGCCGCACACCCTCTTTGCTTCACAAATGAAGTAATGGAGCATCAATTCCCAGACGGGTTCAAATCTATGAATATTGAATCATACGGTGGAACAACGGATCCCACGGTATGGATCGAGGACTTCCTCCTCCATATCCACATGGCCCGTGGAGACGACCTTCATGCCATCAAATACCTACCACTAAAACTCAAAGGACCATCTTGGTACTGGTTAAACAGCCTGCCAGAAAATTCTATTGGCAGCTGGGAAGATTTGGAGGACGCCTTTCGCGACACCTTCCAAGGAACATATGTCCGGCCACCGGACGCCGATGACTTAAGTCACATTGTCCAGCAGCCCAGAGAGTCAGCCATGCAGCTCTGGACTAGGTTCTTAGTTAAAAAGAACCAAATCATCGACTGTCCAGACGCGGAAGCCCTTGCGGCCTTTAAACACAGCGTCCGGGATGAATGGCTTGCACGCCACCTCTGTCAAGAAGGACCTAGATCCATGACAACCCTTACCGCTCTAATGACCCGCTTTTGCGCAGGAGAAGACAATTGGCTCGCTCATAGAAGCAATATCACCATCGACTCGGGCACTTCCAAAATCCAAGACGGCAATGGCAAGCCACGACGAAGCAAACACAACAGTCGCAATGATAATGAAAGATCACGCAACACAGTGGTCAACGCCGAATTCAGCAATCCCAAGCCCGGTCAACGAAAAAAGCCATTCAAGGCGAACAGAGACGGACCATCCAACCAAGGCAGGATACTGGACCGACCCTGCTAGATTCACGGCCACCCCAATAAACCAGCTAATCATACCAACAGAAACTGTTGGGTCCTCAAGCAGGCTGACAAGCTCAACACTGAAGACAAGGGAAGGGGGGCGCAAGGCAATAGGGACGACAGAGCGGTTCACCAGCCAAATGCTGGGGGCCAGAAGCATTTCCCCCCGAAGATCGATCAAATTCGGAGCAGAAATAGCAGCTCGGCTTCCGTTGCCAATCTCATATACCCGTTAAAACTATATCGCGCATACATAAGTACGCACTTAAGATACCATGGGCATTGGCGGAAGCATAATACGGACAAGTCTGCAAGCACTCTGGTAACATTTTTATCTACTTTCCTTTTTCTTTCTTCATTACCTCTTAAAAACATGTGGCGCAAAGGAGAAACATCTAAGACCGACTCTATCGGAGTTCGGATCCGTACACTCACCTATGGGGCCACTTCCTTCAAGAAATTCCCCTCGCCGAGGACAGGCGGCACAGACGTGCGACAGGAGGTCCAAAATAACTTTTTGTAGACCGCACTCTTTTTCGAGCCTGTAACATGCCTTTTTCCTCTGCCTTTGACCCAGGGCATATCAAATAGCTGGGGTTGTGGCCTTTATATATATCAAGCAATTTTTGGCATATCGCTCAGGTCCCAGTCCACATTACCCGAATTAATCATCTGCGTCTTTCCGCAAATGAATACGCCTCCTATGGTTGTTTCACAAGATATACCCCAGCTTAAACTTGCCAGGGGCTCGGTAAAACTGCGCCGCATCGGAAGAACTTTTCGGCAAGTCTAAAAACTCGTCCAGAGAACTCCAGAATTGGTTAAGCTGGGCATAGTTTGGATCACCAAACTTAGTTTGTAACAAAAATGGCTCACCAGCCGCAATCTCCCTAGCTTGCGGGATCTCCTCACGGGCGGCTCTGGATTCAGACCGCGCTTCTCTCGCCTCTCGTAAGGCCTTGTCAACTTCAGCCATTTTGGCTTCATTCTCCTTCTCAAGGAGTTCACAGCGGTTAGCAGCATTTTTTAGTTCGAGCGCCATCGTGGATATCTTCTCCTCGTCTTGACGCCGAGCATCTCATTCAACTTTTAGCTCAGTCGATGACTTTTTGGCAGACGCATTACTACACCGGGCCTGCTCCTTGGCCCGGGCCAGCTCTGCCCAAAGAATTTCAACGGCGGCAGCACCATCTGCAGCCATGCATATTACAATATATAAATTTCAGCATCATGCTTATATTACAAAAATGTATGTGAAGGGACCACCCCGAATACATACCTTGAGATTCGTCAAGACGCATATTCATTAACACAATGTCATCCCCGGCCATATCAAGCTTCCGTTGCAGCTCGGCAATATTTGTAGTCTCGGAAGTAGCCAGGGGGAAGCAGCCTGTGTTCAAGTTAATCAGAGTAGTCCTTGAATATTTCTTCTTGATCCTCTGTTCGCCTCCCATGGGAAGCCAACCCAAGTCTCAGGGGCTACTATCTATACACAGGTGTATTTTGCGAATAAAACACAATTGCACATATTACAATACAAACCTAGAAGCCTCTTAGTAGGCTCGCAAAGGCTTCATCCAATCCGCTCTTCACGGACTGGACCTTTTCAACCACCGTGCCCATTAAGGTATGATGTTCCTCTGAGACGGATCCCTGCCATAGCATGTTCGTCAAGATATCCGGCGCCTCTGGGTCTCCGGAGGCTACCGTAGGAGTACGGCCACCCTTTGAAGGGATCCGTTCATTCGTATCTGGCTGTATATCGGATTGTCCGGGGCCCTCATTGTTGTCCCTCGGACCCTGGGCCACCGAAGTATCACCTTCGGGCAATGTCTTCATCATCCCTTGCACCACTTGTTGGTCGGGGGAGACCCTCCGCGACGACACCTCTAAGTTGTCCGCCCTATTGGACGGAGAGGCCGGTGGGGGCATATCGCTTTCCATCATCTTTGGGAGAAGGTCCCCCGAGGAAGAGGATTGTTGAGGAAGACTGCGTGCTGAGCTGCAAAAACAAAAAATATATATTCCAGGCATTATAAGAAAGGAATGGGACATGTTTAAAACAGCCTAGATTCATTTACGATTTGGCCTAAGGCTTGTCCTCGTCATGAGACTACGCTTCGACGTCCTCCAAGCCCGAGCCAGCCACTTGAGGCATCTTGCCTCGCTTAGGAGCCTGCTTCTCCTGATCTTTGGAGGCGGCCCTTCTCTTCCTAGGAGGAAGGGAGACAGTGATCCCCCTTCACTTTTGTCTTCGGATGAGGGTCTTTGATTCCTCCGGACACAATGTCTGATGCACCCTTGGAATAGGGGCCATCTTTGGTCCTCTCACTCTCTGCCTCGCCCTCCTTCACAGGCATCTGGTATGGTGCCAGGGCCAGCATCCTTGTTAGAACAAGATTCGCTGGGCTCTCGGGCAGAGGGGCCGAACACATAATTAGTACCGCCTTCTTTGTCCATCCCTGGAAGAAGATAGCTTGCTCAGTACCATATTACGGTATGCATAATTACAAAGTGTTCGGGAGCCAAGTGCTTACCGGGGTATTCGGACGGTTGCAGTTAAGGCCAGCATCTTCGGTAGTGTCCGGCCAATGTTTCCGCTTCCCAAAAAATAACTTCCACATCCCTTTGTGTGTGGTGCCAAAAAAGTGTTGGAGGGTTTGTGGTCCTTCTGGATTAAACTCCCACATGTGACGAGACCAGCGCTGGCACAACAGGATTCGGCGAACTAACATCACTTGGATCACGTTGACAAGATCGATGTCTCTCTCGAGGAGGGTTCGAATGAGGCTCTGTAAAGTCTGCACTTCACCAACTGATCCCCAGTCCAACCCCTTGTTGACCCATGATGCAAGCTGTAACGGTGGGCCAGGACAATATGTGGGTGCAGCTACCCACTTGGTGCTGCGGGGCTCCGTAATGTAAAACCACTCCCGCTGCCAGTGATTGGAAGTTTTGGTAAAAGAACTTTTGGCCAAGGAGTGCTGGTGAGTTGGCTGATCGTAGCACCGCCGCACTCCACCTGTTCCCCATCGACTACCTTCGGCTTCACACTGAAGGTCTTGAGCCATAAGCCGAAGTGTGGGGGGATTCGGGGGAAGGCCTCGCATGTAATGATAAACGCCGAGACGTGGAGGATAGAGTCCGGGGCTAGGTCATGAAAATCTAGTCCGTAATAAAACATTAGCCCCCAGACGAAGGGGTGAAGAGAAAAGCCTAGCCCTCGGAGGAAGTGGGAGATGAATACGTCCCTCTCACCAGATCTGGGGTTCGGAATAACCTGTCCTTGATACGTCTCCAACGTATCTATAATTTTTGATTGCTCCATGCCATATTATCTACTGTTTTGGACATTATTGGGCTTTATTATCCACTTTTATATTATTTTTGGGACTAACCTATTAACCGGAGGCCCAGCCCAGAATTGCTGTTTTTTTGCCTGTTTTAGGGTTTTGAAGAAAAGGAATATCAAACGGAGTCCAAACGGAATGGAACCTTCGGGAACGTGATTTTCTCATCGAATACAACTCAGGAGACTTGGACCCTACGTCAAGACACGTAACAGGAGGCCACGAGGTAGGGGACACGCCTACCCCCCCAAGCGCGCCCTCCACCCTCGTGGGCCCCCTTTTGCTCCACCGACGTACTTCTTCCTCCTATATATACCCACGTACCCCTAAACAATCAGATACAGAGCCAAAACCCTACTTCCACCGCCGTAACTTTCTGTATCCATGAGATCCCATCTTGGGGCCTATTCCGGAGCTCCGCCGGAGGGGGCATCGATCACGGAGGGCTTCTTCATCAACACCATAGCCCCTCCGATGAAGTGTGAGTAGTTTACCTCAGACCTACGGGTCCATACACCACTAGGGAAAACCTTATACATAGAAATTTAGCAGTAGCACGTGTCAAAAAAGGGTGCTAGTGCTAAATTGTAGTAGCGCGTGTCCGTAAACCACGCTACAGATACAATAGTAGCAGTAGCGCATGCACATGAAAATGCGCTACCACTAATATCCCCTTTGCTAAACCGACAGGCTACGCATAGCAGTAGCTGTCTTGAGGAAAGCGCGCTACCGCTAGCACATAAGTAGCAGCACGTTTCGTGCGGAGAGCGCTACTGCTAATGGAAATAAAATAAAATAAAAAACAAATGGAAAAGTAAATGAAAAATAAAGAAATAGAAAAAGGAGAAAGGAAAAAAAATGTAGAGCAAAATAAATGAGAAAGCAGAAAAAGGAGAAAGACGTAGCAGTAGCGTTTGTTCATAAGAGGTGCTATAGCTAACGTAGCTGCAGCGCGTTTCCTAGACACCCGCTGTAGAAACAGAAAAGGAAATAAGAAAGATGAAGGAAATTACATAGCTATAGCAGTAGCGCGTTTTGTGAAAATCGCTATAGCTAACTTAGCTATAGCGTGTTTCGCGAAAAGCGCTACCGCTAAGTTTGACTTAACCAAGAAACCGTTTCCCCCCGGCCACCACTTCTCCCCCAAATCCTTTGACCAACCCCGCCGCCGCCTGCCCGATTCACCGTCGCCCCACTTCACCGCCATCTCCTGCCGACATTGACTCCCCCGGAGGCACCAGAGCCACGCGCCATCGACACCACCGGAGCCGCGCGCGGCCTCATCAACGCCACCGGAGCCGCAGTCGACGCCACCGGATCCACCCTCGCCACAACTGCCTCCCTCGCCGTCAGCGGAGACGCCCCCACCTCCCTCGCCATCACTGCCTCCCGTGCCACCACCGGAGCCATCCTCTGTAAGCCCCCACCCCCCCTCTCTCTCTATCTCTAAATTAGTTAGGTTAATTTAGTTAGGTTAATTAGTTAGGTTAATTTGACAGAGATGCCCCTGCCTCCCTCGCCGTAGGAAAAAATTGTATATGCTTAACTAGGGCAATAGGGTTAGGTTGTAGTGTTTAATTACAAATGTTAGGAAAGTAAGGTTTAACTAGATGTTAACTAGGGTGGTAGGATTTAGTTTAGAGAAAAAATCAATATAAAAATATAAATTTCTATTAGTGTTGCAAGTCTAGTAGGTTCTTAATTTTTAGTGAATTTTTATTAGGATAAAAATTTAGGACATAATTTGAGTTCTAGGTTCATAATTTGAGTTCTAGGGTTCATCCATCTATATTTGGTTTTTGAATTGAGTTTTAGAGAGCATGACATTTGTGTAGATTTTCTTGAAGTGTCAAACACTAGGAGATGCAAATTTTAAGTGGTTATGATATATGAAAAATCCTCAATTGTGTTTGCTCATTGATCATAATCGACATTGAAGTGGTTCGATTGTGCCTAAGTGGCCTTTTGTTGTTTCCAGGGAATGAAGCTGAGTGGCCTATGTTTTTCCAGATTGTTGATTCATTTCCGTTCTGCCAAAATTCAGGTTCTCGATTTGTCCACTTTTTAGCAAAGGTCATGCCGAAATTTCCCGTGAATTTCAACATGACTTGTGCTACAAACTAGGACATATCGAGTGCCCGGGATTTGCCGCACCAGGAAGGAGTCAACATTCTTGCAAAACAATAGGCCTTTTTATTTCATTATTCATTTTATTAGGTCTAGAATTAATTGACTAGATTTAATCGTAGGAAACATGGCTAGCAACGATGAAGGACAGGGTTCTGGTGATTGCGACGACGTCTACCGGGCGGCAAACGAATTTTTTAGCCTTGCCGACATCGAGACCGACGCTGAGACTCAGACAGGCATCGAGACTGAGATTGAGACCGGCGCTGAGACTCAGACCGACATCGAGACCGGCGCTGAGACTCAAACCGGCATCGAGACCGGCGCTAAGACTAAGACCGAGACCGGCGCTGCCTCGGGGAGCGGAGCTGGTGTAGAACCGAAAGCAAAGAGGCAACGACCTCCTAACAAACTCAGGACTACTAGACTGGTGGTCACGGAGGTGGACGACAGCAATTTTGAGCCAAAGGCGGCCGAGGAAGCGCGTCGATGCTACGGCAATCAGATAGGCTGCATCGTACGGACAACCGCCACCATCAACGATGAGAAACTACAGAAGATAGAAAATATGAGGAGCTCCCTCCTAAAGAAGTTTCACCAGATATTCTTATTCCCGGGCTGGAATGAGAAGGATTATAAAGATCCAGATGAGGACCCGGCAATGAAGAAGATAAACAAACACGCCATGACCAAGTTTAGTGACGCGTTGGCCGCCTGGAAAAATCGAGTGAAAGCAAAGATCATTGACAAGAAGGAACCCTACTCCGAGATTGTAAAGGATAATCCGACAATCACGGAAGAGCAGTTTCAAATATTCAAGGAGGCTTGCGAGGCCGAAGCTGCCAAAAAATTCTAAGTACATGAAGGGGCTTCAAGAGAGGAACATTGGGAGCCACCACCTCGGAAGCCGTGGTTACGGCAGAAAGAGGTCCAAATGGGCCAAGGAGGACGCGGAAGTCGCGAGTCTGGGCATCCCAGACCCCTTGGCGGATTTCACCGTCCCGCAGGAGCATGACATCCTTAGGGCCCGGCACCGTTGGGACCAAGTGAAGAAGGTTTACGAGACAAAACCGGTCATTACGGAGTTCATGAGACTGCTGGTAATTTTAGTTTCTGATCAATTCGACTGCACACGTTAGTCATCTTTGTAAACGATCCTTGTGCCTTTTGCAGAGAGAGCAGCACCGGATTGCGGCCGAAAGCGACTCGCCGTCTGAGGCATTGGCGAGGCCCAAGTGGGACACTCCATTCAACCGGGCGTTGAACATATTGAAACGACAACCGGTGGATACTCAACCGTGGTATGGACGCGTGCATGGTGTCGGAGACGGCGCCACATGGAGGAAGTACTACCGTGAGAACATGGAGGAGAGAAAGGAAAGACGGAGGTTAACTGAAGAAAACATCGACAAGAAGGTTGAGATTGCGGTTGAGAAGAAATCATCTCAGACAGTCGCAACAGCGGTAGCTGCCGCAAAACAGGTGGTTGCAGATTTGTCTACTTCCTTGGTGACGGGCGTTTTCACTTGGACAAGGCAATATCTAGAAAAAAATGCAGAGGACTTTCCCCTTGCTGACTTCTTGGAGAGCAGCTCGACTAGCGTTGCACCAGCACCTGCTCCCGCACCGGCTCTCGCACCTGCTCCCGCACCTGCTCCCGCACCGGCTCCCGCACCGGACGTGCTAGGTGGTGCTTCGTCTTTGGCTGAGCTCGACGCCCTCACGGTATCTGTCACACCGGCCCCCTTCAATATAAATGTATAATCTCCCGTTTTTGTTGCCTTTCGGATGTCTCATGTCGCATACTTTTCTTTGCAGGACGACGAAACCCCGTGCACCATATTGTACACCATCGGCGACCAGAAGGTGGACGTGGGGAAGGCGACGATAATGAAGCCGAAGGAACCATTGTTCCACAGCCGGCCGATCCCCCCGAACGTCTTAAAGGTTTCCGTGGCCAGTGTCAAACCGGGCCATGAGAATTTGCCTCCTCCAATACTAGCGGGGGATGACGACGAGACACCGCGGCGGCTTGGTGATTGTTGCAATGGGTGGGTCCTGTTGTGGCCAAAGAGTCTGCTTCTTCTGGGGGCGACCGGGAGCACACCCACGAGCATGCAGCCTCAGCAAGGTATGAACATCAACACGCCACCTACCCAATTAGCGTCGGGTGTCGGGTTGGGTGATAGCGGATGTGGTAAGGAGGAGGCTCCATTAGTCGCTGATGACGTCGCCATGGATGAGGATGAGGACGACGATGGCGCTAAACAATATGTCTATACTGGCGCCTCCTCAAGGTTTGAGCGTCATGAGTCGGTGCCTGAATTGCCGTCTCAACGTATTATGGACGACCTTCCTGTAGTAAAGAAGTCTAGGAAGAGAGCGAGGAAAGGAAAAAAAAGCTGATTCTATGATCCATCCGCCTCAGCAGCCTCGGCTTCAGGACCGTATAGATATCCCTGATGCGGATAAATGGCATATCCCCGGTCAACCAATCCTACCTGCAACAATACTACGGGCCAGATTCGGCGATCTAAGGAGACTTCATGATGATGTGCTGCGGGTAGGGAAAGGCCTCATCGCCTCGAAAGATCCAGGATACCCACTCTACGTGGTTGACGTTCCGCGGCAAATGTCGTACGTCGACAGCTTCCCCGTGGATAAGTTCTTCCTCCGATTCGATTACATATTCGACATGTTTCATGTGAAGAAGCTGGATTTTACGTTTGTCCGCCTTTATGCCTTGCACATGAACTACATCATCGGGGTTGAGCAGATATCTCATATCTGTGTCGCTGACCCGTACTACATGCACGAGGGCTTCTTGGGGGTCTGCGCAAAGCACCGTGAATACGTGAGGGATTACATCGTCAGTTTCATGCTCGCCAATAAGGACAAGGAGGCAATTCTCATGCCTTATCATCCCGTGTAAGTCATCTGCGCTGCTATCCTTCCTTCGATTTCAATCATTCATTTGCACGGTGGAGGCTAATTAATTTGAGGTATACTTATTTTGCGCAGCGGCGGGCGCCGCGTCCTCATCATCCTCTACCCCCGATTCTCCCACGCTCTTTACTTGGACTCGTCGAAGAACATTCAAAAAAAATATTACACCCACATCAAGGATGTTCTCGATGGTGCTATGTTTTACTACCAAGCAGGGGGTGGAGAGGTCAGGGACAAGAAGAGAAGGGGCAGCAGGGTCGCCTTCGGCCATAAGACCGACTTCTGCTGCATCCAGCAACCGAACGATTCTCTTAATGATGGATTCTATGTCCTACACCACATGCTGGAGTACAGACAGGATCACCAGAACCTTCGCATGTCACCTAGATCCGGCGATGCCCATATTCTGCAATGGGCAAAGGACATAGGAGATATCGAGGATCATCGACTTTGAGCTGAGTTCTATAACATCCAGCGTGAACTTGCCCAAATCATCATGAAGGAGGTCGTCAGAAAAACAGGGATGTTCTACGGAGAAGGACAAATGTCGCGGGAAGACGTCCGAACATGGATAGCCACTCAGCGTCTCGACATGAAGCCTTTCACTAAGCTCGAGGACTATCTCCCTGACTTGGATGGATGGAACGACATGTTGGAGTGATTGTCGATATATGACAATGTGTCTGTTTAGTCCATACTTTCTGTATGACAAAACTTTGAGTTATGCATGGTGAAACTTTATTTGTGATGTAATTAAACCGTCCTCCTCCTCGACTAGCGAAAATCACTCTAGTTAGGTCATTTTGGGGTACGATGAACTTTGTTATTTATGCTTATAATATGTTGTTTCTATTTTTTCCAAGTCTGTCTCTTTCTGTTGCTCAACTATATATGTTGCATATCATCGACTCATGTGACGATGCGGGTGCATAGATCATAGATGGCGAAGAAGTGCTACGCCAGGAGTATATATACGACAAGTGGCCGGAGTGTCAGGCCCCAGTGTACCGGTTTCCGGTTTCCGAGCGACAGGCAGTAGTTAGTTTAGGTTCACGCTAATGCGAGAGAGGGATACGAACTCATGTACTCAAAGTGATAGCTCTTCTCGCGTATATCATTGTTTAGATGGATGACGATATATTTGCAAGTAATCGAGACTTGTATCACTATTTTCGAGATGATGACGAGAGACCACTTTATGTTGGATGATGATTATGATGATGACATGATTTGATGAGACTAATTGTATGTATATGCTATGGTTACATTTGTATGTGAATGATATGCTAAAGATTATTGTATAAAGCCTATTCAAATACAAAAAAAATATGCAGGGAAAAAACTAATAAAACTAGTAGTAGCGAGGGGGGAATTTAGCAGTAGCGCCGCCTTACCAGTAGCGCTTCCCAGTAAACAGTGCTGCAGAAAATATCAGCAGTGCCCTTTTCTAAAGAGCGCTACAGCTATTCATGTATAGCAGTAGCGTGGGAAAACAGGCGCTACTGCTATACGTTAGCTGTAGCGCCTTATTAGTAGCGCCGGTCCCCGTGCTACTAATAGGCCCAAAACCCGCGCTGCTGCTAGGCTTTTCCCTAGTAGTGATAGTTAGTAGCTAGATGGCTTCTTCTCTCTTTTTGGATCTCAATACAATGTTCTCCCCCTCTCTTGTGGAGATCTATTCGATGTAATCTTCTTTTTGCGGTGTGTTTGTTGAGACCGATGAATTGTGGGTTTATGATCAAGTCTATCTATGAATAATATTTGAATCTTCTCTGAATTCTTTTATGTATGATTGGTTATCTTTGCAAGTATCTTCAAATTATTAGTTTGGTTTGGCCTACTAGATTGACCGTTCTTGCAATGGGAGAAGTGCTTAGCTATGGGTTCAATATTGCATGAGTCTATCCCTCTACATCATGTCATCTTGCTTAAGGCGTTACTTCATTTTTAAATTAATACTCTAGATGCATGCTGGATAGCAGTCAATGAGTGGAGTAATAGTAGTAGATGCAGGAAGGAGTCGGTCTACTTGTCTCGGACGTGATGCCTATATACATGATCATACCTAGATATTCTCATAACTATGCGCAATTCTATCAATTGCTCAACAGTAATTTGTTCACCCACCGTAGAATACTTATGCTCTCGAGAGAAGCCACTAGTGAAACCTATGCCCCCCAGGTCTATCTTTATCATATCAATCTCCTACTACTTAGTTATTTACTTTGCTATTTACTTTGCCTTTATTTTACTTTGCATCTTTATCATAAAAATACCAAAAATATTATCTTATCATATCTATCAGATCTCACTCTCGTAAGTGGCCCTATAGGGATTGACAACCCATATTTGCGTTGGTTGCGAGGATTTATTTGTTTTGTGCAGGTGCGAGGGACTCGCGCGTAGCGTCCTACTGGATTGATACCTTGGTTCTCAAAAACTGAGGGAAATACTTACGCTACTTTGCTACATCATCCCTTCCTCTTCGGGGAAAACCAACGCAGTGCTAAAAGAGGTAGCAAGAAGGATTTCTGACGCCGTTGCCGGGGAGGTCTACGCAGAAGTCAACATACCAAGTACCATCACATACCCTTATCTCCCGCATTACATTATTTTCCATTTGCCTCTCATTTTCCTCTCCCCCACTTCACCCTTGCCGTTTTATTTTCCCTCTCTCTTTCTCTCTATCCTCCCTCTATTTGCCTCTTTTTGTCCGCTTGCTTTTTGTTTGCTTGTGTGTTAGTTTGCTTGCTTGTCACAATGGCTCAAGATAATACTAAATTGTGTGACCTCACCAATACCAACAACAATGATTTTATTAGCACTCCGATTGCTCCTCTTACCGATGCTGAATCTTGTGAAATTAATGTTGCTTTGCTGAATCTTGTTATGAAAGATCCGTTCTCCGGCCTTCCTAGTGAAGATGCCGCTACCCATCTAAATAGCTTTGTTGATTTGTGTGACATGCAAAAGAAGAAAGATGTGGATAATGATATTGTTAAATTGAAGCTATTTCCTTTTTCGCTTAGAGATCGTGCTAAAGCTTGGTTTTCGTCTTTGCCTAAAAATAGTATTGATTCATGGAACAAGTGCAAAGATGCTTTTATCTCTAAGTATTTTCCTCCTGCTAAGATCATCTCTCTTAGAAACGATATTATGAATTTTAAGCAACTTGATCATGAACATGTTGCACAAGCTTGGTAGAGAATGAAATTAATGATACGTAATTGCCCTACTCATGGTTTAAATTTATGGATGATTATACAAATTTTTTATGCCTGATTGAATTTTGCTTCTAGAAATCTTTTAGATTCGGCCGCGGGAGGCACTTTTATGGAAATCACTTTAGGAGAAGCTACTAAACTCCTAGATAATATTATGGTTAATTATTCTCAATGGCATACTGAAAGGTCTACTAATAAAAAGGTGCATGCGATAGAAGAAATTAATGTTTTGAGTGGAAAGATGGATGAACTTATGAAATTATTTGCTAATAAGAGTGTTTCTTCTGATCCTAATAATATGCCCTTGTCTACTTTGATTGAGAATAATAATGAATCTATGGATGTGAACTTTGTTGGTAGGAACAATTTTGGTAACAACGCGTATAGAGGAAATTTCAATCCTAGGCCTTATCCTAGTAATCCCTCTAATAATTATGGTAATTCCTACAACAATTCTTATGGAAATTATAATAAGATGCCCTCTGATTTTGATTCTAATATTAAATAATTTATTACTTCCCGAAAGAATTTTAGTGCTATGATTGAAGAAAAAATGCTTAAGATTGATGATTTGGCTAGGAACGTTGATAGAATTGCTCTTAATTTTGATTCTTTGAAACTTAGATCTATTCCACCTAAGCATGATATCTATGAGTCTCTCAAAGCCATGAGAATTTCCATTGATGAGTGCAAAGAAAGAACCGCTAGGATGCGTGCTAAGAAAGATGCCTTTATAAAAGCGTGTTCTTCTAGTTCCTATGAAAATAATGATGAAGATCTAAAAGTTATTGATGTGTCCACTATTAAATCTTTGTTTTGCAATATGAAACTTGATAATGATGGGACTGAATATGATCCACCTTTACCTAGAAGGCGTTCCAAGAATTCTGAATCTTTTGATCTTGATGCTAAATTTGATAAAAGTGGGATTGAAGAAATTAAAACCCTAGATGTTGCTAAACCCACTATTATGGATTTCAAGGAATTTAACTATGAAAATTGCTCTTTGATTGATTGTATTTCCTTGTTGCAATCCGTGGTAAATTCTCCTCACGCTTATAGTCAAAATAAAGCGTTTACTAAACATATCGTTGATGCCTTGATGCAATCTTATGAAGAAAAACTTGAATTGGAAGTTTCTATCCCTAGAAAACTTTATGATGAGTGGGAACCAACTATTAAAATTAAAATTAAAGATCATGAATGCTATGCTTTATGTGATTTGGGTGGTAGTGTTTCCACGATTCCAAAGACTTTGTGTGATTTGTTAGGTTTCCGTGATTTTGATGATTGCTCTCTAAACTTGCACCTTGCGGATTCCACTATTAAGAAACCTATGGGAATAATTAATGATGTTATTATTGTTGCAAATAGGAATTATGTGCCCGTAGATTTTATTGTTCTTGACATAGATTGCAATCCTTCATGTCCTATTATGCTTGGTAGACCTTTCCTTAGAACGATTGGTGCAATTATTGATATGAAGGAACGAAATATTAGATTCCAATTTCCATTAAGGAAAGGCATGGAACACTTTCCTAGAAAGAATATTAAATTACCTTATGAATCTATTATGAGAGCCACTTATGGATTGCCTACCAAAGATGGCAATACCTAAATCTATTCTTGCTTGTTATGCCTAGCTAGGGGCGTTAAACGATAGCGCTTGTTGGGAGGCAACCCAATTTTATTTTTATTTCTTGCTTTTTGCTCCTGTTTAGTAATAAATAAATTATATAGCCTCTGTTTTGGTTGTGTTTTTTGTGTTTAATTAGTGTTTGTGCCAAGAAGAACCGTTGGGAAGACTTGGGCAAAGTCTTGTTGAACTTGCTGTTAAAACAGAAACTTTAGCGCTCACGAGAACTGCTGTCATTTTTATTTGGAAAGTGCTATTTAGTAAATTGTTTTTGAAGATGATTAATAGATAAATTCCTCACGTCCAGAAATTTATTTTTGAATTTTTGGGGTTCCATATCTTGCGCTAGCTACATATTACTACAGACTGTTCTGTTTTTGACAGATTCTGTTTTTCGTGTGTTGTTTGCTTATTTTGATGAATCTATGGCTAGTAAAATAGTTTATGAACCATAGAGAAGTTGGAATACAGTATGTATAACACCCATATAAATAAATAATGAGTTCATTACAGTACCTTGAAGTGGTTTTTTGTTTTCTTTCGCTAACGAAGCTCACGAGATTTTCTACTTTAAGTTTTGTGTTGTGAAGTTTTCAAGTTTTGGGTAAAGATTTGATGGATTATGGAATAAGGAGTGGAAAGAGCCTAAGCTTGGGTATTCCCATGGCACCCCCAAGATAATATAAGGACACTTAAAAGCCAAAGCTTGGGGATGCCCCGGAAGGCATCCCCTCTTTCATCTACTTCTATCGGTAACTTTACTTGGAGCTATATTTTTATTTACCACATGATATGTGTTTTGCTTGGAGCGTCTTGTATGATTTGAGTCTTTGCTTGTTAGTTTACCACAATCATCCTTACTGTACACACCTTTTGAGAGAGCCATACATGATTTGGAATTTGTTAGAATACTCTATGTGCTTCGCTTATATCTTTTGAGTTATATAATTTTATTCTAGTGCTTCACTTATATCTTTTAGAGCACGGGGGTGGATTTGTTTTATAGAAACTATTGATCTCTCATGCTTCACTTAGATTATTTTGAGAGTCTTAATAGCATGGTAATTTGCTTAAAATCCTAATATGCTTGGTATGCAAGATTAATAACAAAACTTTCTTATGAGTGTGTTGAATACTATGATAAGTTTGATACTTGATAATTGTTTTGAGATATGAAGATGGTGATATTAAAGTCATGCTAGTTGAGTAGTTGTGAATTTGAGAAATACTTGTGTTGAAGCTTGTGATTCCCGTAGCATGCACGTATGGTGAACCGTTATGTGATGAAGTCGGATCGTGATTTATTTATTGATTGTCTTCTTTATGAGTGGCGGTCGGGGACGAGCGATGGTCTTTTCCTACCAATCTATCCACCTAGGAGCATGCACGTAATACTTTGCTTTGATA
Source organism: Triticum monococcum (assembly GCA_034509565.1). NCBI lineage: Eukaryota > Viridiplantae > Streptophyta > Magnoliopsida > Poales > Poaceae > Triticum > Triticum monococcum. The sequence goes on from CM067847.1 coordinate 254,610,802, forward strand.
ACTTGTAGATTTTTGCAATAAGTATATGAGTTCTTTATGACTAATGCTGAGTCCATGGATTATACGCACTCCCACCCTTCCACCTTTGCTAGCCTCTCTAATACAACACACCTTTCGCCGGTATCATACACCCACCATATACCTTCCTCAAAACAGCCACCATACCTACCTATTATAGCATTTCCATAGGCATTCGGAGATATATTGCCATGCAACTTTCTACCGTTCCGTTTATGACACACTCCATCATTGTCATATTGCTTAGCATGATCATGTAGTTGACATAGTATTTGTGGCAAAGCCACCGTTCATAATACTTTCATGCTTGTCACTCATGCATCATTGCATATCCCGGTACACCACCGGAGGCATTCATATAGAGTCATACTTTGTTCTAAGTATCAAGTTGTAAGAAAAATAAAAGTGTGATGATCATCATTATTAGAGCATTGTCCCAGTGAGGAAAGGATGATGGAGACTATGATTCCCCCACAAGTCAGGATGAGACTCCGGACGAAAAAAAAGAGAAAGAAAAGAGGCCATAAAAAAGAGAAAAGGCCCAAATAAAAAAAATGAGAGAAAAAGAGAGAAGGGACAATGTTACTATCCTTTTACCACACTTGTGCTTCAAAGTAGCACCATGATCTTCATAGTAGAGAGTCTCTCATGTTATCTCTTTCATATACTAGTGGGAATTTTTCATTATAGAACTTGGCTTGTATATTCCAATGATGGGCTTCCTCAAATTGCCCTAGGTCTTCATGAGCAAGCAAGTTGGATGCACACCTACTTAGTTTCTTTTTGAGCTTTCATATACTTATAGCCCTAGTGCATCCGTTGCATGGCAATCCCTACTCACTCACATTGATATCTATTGATGGACATCTCCATAGCCCGTTGATATGCCTGGTTGATGTGAGACTATCTTCTCCTTTTTGTCTTCTCCACAACCACCACTCTATTCCACCTATAGTGCTATATCCATGGCTCACGCTCATATATTGCGTGAAGATTGAAAAAGTTTTGAGAATGTCAAAAGTATGAAACAATTGCTTGGCTTGTCATCGGGGTTCTGCATGATTTAAATATTTTGTGTGGTGAAGATGGAGCATAGCCAGACTATATGACTTTGTCGGGATAACTTTATTTAGCCATGTTATTTTGAGAAGACATAATTGCTTAGTTAGTATGCTTGAAGTATTATCATTTTTATGTCAATATGAACTTTTGTCTTGAATCTTTCGGATCTGAATATTCATACCACAATTAAGAAGAATTACATTAGAATTATGCCAAGTACCACTCTGCATCAAAAAAAAATCTGTTTTTATCATTTACCTACTCGAGGACGAGCACGGATTAAGCTTGGGGATGCTTGATACGTCTCCAACGTATCTATAATTTTTGATTGCTCCATGCTATATTATCTACTGTTTTGGACATTATTGGGCTTTATTATCCACTTTTATATTATTTTTGGGACTAACCTATTAACCGGAGGCCCAGCCCAGAATTGCTGTTTTTTTGCCTATTTTAGGGTTTCAAAGAAAAGGAATATCAAACGGAGTCCAAACGGAATGAAACCTTCGGGAACGTGATTTTCTCATCGAATACAACTCAGGAGACTTGGACCCTACATCAAGACACGTAACAGGAGGCCACGAGGTAGGGGGGCGCGCCTACCCCCAGGCGCGCCCTCCACCCTCATGGGCCCCCTGTTGCTCCACCGACGTACTTCTTCCTCCTATATATACCCACGTACCTCCAAACGATCAGATACGGAGCCAAAACCCTAATTCCACTGCCGTAACTTTCTGTATCCACGAGATCCCATCTTGGGGCCTGTTTCGAAGCTCCGCCGGAGGGGGCATCGATCACGGAAGGCTTCTTCATCAACACCATAGCCCCTCCGATGAAGTGTGAGTAGTTTACCTCAGACCTACGGGTCCATAGTTAGTAGCTAGATGGCTTCTTCTCTCTTTTTGGATCTCAATACAATGTTCTCCCCCTCTCTTGTGGAGATCTATTTGATGTAATCTTCTTTTTGCGGTGTGTTTGTTGAGACCGATGAATTGTGGGTTTATGATCAAGTCTATCTATGAATAATATTTGAATCTTCTCTGAATTCTTTTTATGTATGATTGGTTATCTTTGCAAGTCTCTTTGAATTCTCAGTTTGGTTTGGGCTACTAGATTGATCTTTCTTGCAATGGGAGAAGTGCTTAGCTTTGGGTTCAATCTTGCGGCGTCCTTTCCCGGTGACAGTAAGGGCAGCAAGACACGTATTGTATTGTTTCCATCGAGGATAACAAGATGGGGTTTTCTTCATATTGCATGAGTCTATCCCTCTACATCATGTCATCTTGCTTAAGGCGTTACTCTGTTTTTAACTTAATACTCTAGATGCTTGCTGGATAGCGGTCGATGAGTGGAGTAATAGTAGTAGATGCAGGAGGGAGTCGGTCTAGTTGTCTCGGATGTGATGCCTATATACATGATCATACCTAGATATTCTCATAACTATGCTCAATTCTGTCAATGGCTCAACAGTAATTTGTTCACCCACCATAGAATACTTATGGTCTCGAGAGAAGCCACTAGTGAAACCTATGGCCCCCGGGTCTATCTTTATCATATCAATCTCCTACTACTTAGTTATTTACTTTGCCTTTATTTTACTTTGCATCTTTATCAAATACCAAAAATATTATCTTATCATATCTATCAGATCTCACTCTCGTAAGTGGCCCTATAGGGATTGACAACCCCTATTTGCGTTGGTTGCGAGGATTTATTTGTTTTGTGCAGGTGCGAGGGACTCGCGCGTAGCCTCCTACTGGATTGATACCTTGGTTCTCAAAAACTTAGGGAAATACTTATGCTACTTTGCTGCATCATTCCTTCCTCTTTGGGAAAAACCAACGCAGTGCTAAAAGAGGTACAGTCCTTAAGCAGGAAGCCTGTGGTGGACCTCTGCGGTCAAATATCTGGCCGCCCGAAGCTTTGCGATATCCTCCTCCATAATGGAGGAAGCCGCCCATCGGCCTTGGGAGCTAGGTCCAGACATGATGGGAGGCTTGAAACAATGAAGTTGAACCTTGGGTGCAAGGACTCGAGGTCGGGAAGGCTGGGGAGAGGTTTGGCATGAAAGATGACCCTTGGTTCCTTTATAAAGACAGTGGGTGTTGGACGCCTCCTCCTAAGCCTAAGAACCTACCTATTCCTAAGGAATCTTCCCCGCAGGATGGTTGGGTTACCCACGCTCATATTGATGAAAATCCCGCAATTAGGGGACACGATCTCTGCTTCGACAAGACGTGTCAATGACAACCATGCCCCAAAACATGGAACGGCGGGACGGGAAACGGTTTGAAATAATGACCGAGAAGCGTGATGTCACATTACTAAAAGTTATCAGCAGATTGGATTCGTAGAATACTATACTCTCTACGGCTGTGTGTTATAGGTCCGGACACGATAAATTCGTCCAAAGACTATTTTGGAGTTCGGAAGGAGGAACCCGCCTTGCAATGCCGAAGACAACACTACGCGTCGGATACCTTGTCATTGAAGCCAGGTTCAGGGGCTACTGAGGGAGTCCTGGACTAAGGGGTCCTCGGGCGTCCGACCTGTTAGCCATGGGCCGGACTGATGGGCTGTGAAGATACGAAGACTGCACCCGTGTCCGTATGGGACTCTCCTTGGTGTGGAAGGCATGCTTGGCGAGCGGATATGTAGATTCCCTTCTTTGTAACTGACCTTGTGTAACCCTAGATCCTCCCGGTGTCTATATAAACCGGAGGACTTAGTCCGGATAGGAGACTCATTGTCATAGACATACAAGCTAGACCTCTAGGGTTTAGCCATTACGATCTCGAGGTAGATCAACTCTTGTAATACTCATATTCATCAATATCAATCAAGCAGGACGTAGGGTATTACCTCCATAGAGAGGGCCCGAACCTGGGTAAACACCGTGTCCCTTGTCTCTTGTTACCATCGACCTTAGACGCACAGTTCGGGACCCCCTACCTGAGATCCGCCGGTTTTGACATCGACACCAGGTTCCTCTATTGGTTACTGACCGGAGAGGTGTCTCGGTCATGTCTACATAGTTCTCGAACCCATAGGGTCTGCACGCTTAACATTCAATGACGATATAGTATTATATGAGTTATGTGATTTGGCGAGTGAATGTTGTTCGGGGTCCCAGATGAGATCACGGACATGAAGAGGAGTCTCTAAATGGTCAATAGGTAAATATTGATATATAGGACAATGGTATTCGGACACCGCAATGTTTCAGGGGGTACCGGGTACTTATCGGGTCACCGGAAGGGCTTCCGGGCACCCCCGGCAAAAGATATGGGCCTTATGGGCCAAGAGGGGAAAGACACCAACCACAAGGTGCTAGTGTGCCCCCATATGGGCCGTCCTAGGAGGAGAAGGAGACGGGGAAGGGAAAGGAAAGTCTGGATTCGGATTCCCACTTCCTTCCTTCTCCCCCTCTTTCCTTCCCCCTCGGTTATATATGGCAGGCGGGCGCGCCTTGGGAGGGACTCCAAGTAGGATTCCTCCTTACTTGGGCACCTCCTATGGCTGCTCCTCCCTCCCACCCACCTATATATATATGTCGGAGGGGGGTGCCTAGCACACACCAGGTCAATTGTTAGCTGTGTGCGGCGCCCCCCTTCGGCGTTTACAACCCCGGTAATATTTTTGTAGTGCTTAGGCGAAGCCCTGCGAGATCACTTCACCAACACCGTCACCATGCCGTCGTGTTGACGGAACTCAGCTACTACCTCGACGTCTTGCTGGATCAAGAAGGTGAGGGATGTCACCAAGCTGAACGTGTGCAGAACGTCGAGGTGCCGTGCATTCGATACTTGATTGGTTGAAGCACGAAGAAGTTCGACTACATCAACCGGATTGTGAAATGCTTTCGGTTACGGTCTACGAGGGTACGTAGACATACTCTCCCCCTCGTTTCTATGCATCTCCATGGATAGATCATTGCATGTGCATAGAATTTTTTTGTTTTACCTGCAACGATTCCAAACATGGTCATGGTTCCTCCATCCATGGAGGTGATGGGTAGACGATGGACAATACTTAGTGGTAGTTGCTCGCTCACTCATGGGGGTGTAACTGCGGATGAGGGCATCACGGGGAGAGAAATTTGTAGTGGTGTGTTGGTGGTAGACATACGAAGTGATACGTCCATTTTGCATCATGCTTTTATATCAATATTTATTACATTATGGGCTGTTATTACAAATTATATCACAATCATTATGCCTTTTCTGTCTTATTTTATAAGGTTTACATGAAGAGGGAGAATGCCGACAGCTGGAATTCTGGACTAGAAAAGGAGCAAATATTAGAGACCTATTCTGCACATCTCCAAAAGTCCCGGAACTTCACGAAGCATGTTTTTGGAATATATAGAAAATATTGGGCAAAGAAAATACCAAAGGGGGCCACCAGCCAGCCACAAGGGTGGAGGGCGCCCCCTCGTCCTTATGGGCCCCCCTGGCAGGCCTCTGATGCCCATATTCTACTATATGGTGTGTTTTGACCTGGAAAAAAATCATAATGAAGCTTTCGGGTCGAAGCGCCGCCGTCTCGAGGCGGAACCTGGGCAGAACCAATCTAGGGCTCCAGCGGAGCTGTTCTATGAGGGGGAAATCGAAGCCATCGTCATCACCAATGATCCTCTCATCGGGAGTGGGTCAATCTCCATCAACATCTTCACTAGCACCATCTCCTCTCAAACCCTAGTTCATCTCTTGTATTCGATCTTGATCCCAAAACCTCATACTGGTACCTGTGGGTTGCTAGTAGTGTTGATTACTCCTTGTAGTTGATGCTAGTTGGTTTATCCGGTGGAAGATTATATTTTCAGATCCTTAATGATAATTAATACTCCTCTGATCTTGATCATGAATATGTTTTGTTAGTAGTTACGTTTGTTCCTGAGGACATGGGAGAAGTCTTGTTATAAGTAATCATGTGAATTTGGTATTCATTTGATATTTTGATGAGATGTATGTTGTCTCTCCTCTAGTGGTGTTATGTGAACGTTGACTACATGAAACTTCACCATTATTTGGGCCTAGGGGAAGGCATTGGGAAGTAATAAGTAGATGATGGGTTGCTAGAGTGACAGAAGCTTAAACCCTAGTTTATGCGTTGCTTCGTAAGGGGCTAATTTGGATCCATATTTTTCATGCTATGTTTAGGTTTACCTTAATTCTTCTTTCATAGTTGCGGATGCTTGCGAGAGGGGTTAATAATAAGTGGGAGGCTTGTCCAAGGAAGGGCAACACCCAAGCACTGGTCCACCCACATATCAACTTATCAAGGTAACGAATGTGAATCATATGAGCATGATGAAAACTAACTTGACAACAATTCCCATGTGTCCTTGGGAGCACTTTGCTTTATATAAGAGTTCGTTCAGGCTTGTACTTTGCTACAAAAAGGATTGGTCCACCTTTCTGCACCATGTTTACTTTTGTTACCTGTTACCCATTACGATCTTATCACAAAACTACCTGTTACCGATAATTTCAGTGCTTGCAGAAAATACCTTGGTGAAAACCACTTGTCATTTCCTTTATCCCATGCATCTAGTTCATCGTGATCGGAATTATATATATAATTTTTGGCCTCATGAAGGAGAAAGTGTCGATCAAGCTTTGGGTAGGCTTAATTCAATGTTATATTCATGCCCCAATCATGAGCTCTCAAGAGAAATTATTTTCAAAAAATTTATGCTCGGCTTTCTCATAATGATCGATCCATGCTCGATACTTCTTGTACTGGTTCCTATATGAAGAGGGACATTGAATTCAAATGGGATTTATTGGAAATAATTAAACACAACTCTGAAGATTGGGAACTCGACGAAGGTAAAGAGTCAGGTATAAACCTTAAGTTTGATTGTGTTAAATCTTTTATGTATATAGAAGCTTTTCGTGATTTTAGCACTATATATGGACTTGACTCTGAGATAGTAGCTTCTTTCTGTGAATCTTTTGCTACTCATGTTGATCTTCCTAAGGAGAAGTGGTTTAAATATCATCCTCCCGTTGAAGTTAAACTAGCAGAACCTATTAAAGTTGAAGAAGAAACTATTACTTACAATGTTGATCCTATTGTTTCTACTTCTTATATTGAGAAACCACCTTTTCATGTTAGAATAAAGGATCATGCTAAAGCTTCCACTGTGGTTCGTAAGAGTTATACTAGAACACCTACAGCCCTGAGCAAATTAAAGTTGAACCTAGTATTGCTATGGTTAAAGATCTCCTGGTTGATAATATTGATGGTCTTGTTATTTATTTCTATGATGAAGCTGCTAGAATTGCTAAACCCGATATGAAAGATAAACATAGACCTGTTGTTGGCATGCCTATTGTTTCTGTTAAAATTGGAGATCATTGTTATCATGGCTTATGTGATGTGGGTGCTAGTGTGAGTGCAATTCCTTATACCTTATATAAAGAAATTATGAATGAAATTGCACCTGTTGAGATAGAAATATTGATGTTACTATTAAGCTTGCTAATAGAGATACTATATCACCCATTGGGACTATTAGAGATGTTGAAGTCTTGTGTGGGAAAATAAATACCCTACTGATTTTCTTGTTCTTGCTTCCCCACAAGATAATTTTTATCCCATTATATTTGGTAGAACTTTCTTGAATAATGTTAATGCTAAGATAGATTGCGAGAAAGACATTGTTACTGTTGGGTTAGGGGATATGTCTCATGATTTTAATTTCTCTAAATTTCGTAGACAACCCCATGATAAAGAATTGCCTAGTAAGGATGTAATTATTGGTCTTGCTTCTATTGCCATGCCTCTTGCTGATCCTTTAGAACAATATTTGTTATACCATGAAAATGATATGTTTATGAATGAAAGAAGGGAAATAGATGAAGTATTCTTTAATCAAGGGCCTATTTTGAAACACAATTTGCATGTTGAAATCCTCGGAGATCCTCCTCCACCCAAGGGTGATCCCGTGTGCGAGCTTAAACAATTACCTGATACTCTGAAATATGCCTATCTTGATGAAAAGAAGATATATCCTGTTAGTATTAGTGCTAACCTTTCAGAGCATGAAGAAAAGAAATTGTTGAAAACTCTGAAGAAGCACCGTGCCACTATTGGATATACTCTTGATGATCTTAAGGGTATTAGTCCCACTCTATCAGCACAAAATAAAATTGGAGAAAGTGTTGGGGAACGCAGTAATTTCAAAAAATTTCCTACGCACACGCAACATCATGGTGATGCATAGCAATGAGAGGGAAGAGTGTTGTCCACGTACCCTCATAGACCGTAAGCGGAAGCATTATGACAACGCGGTTGATGTAGTCGTACATCTTCACGATCGATCGATCCTAGCACCGAAGGTACGACACCTCCACAATCTGCACACGTTCGGCTCGGTGACATCCCACGAACTCACGATCCAGTAGAGTGTCGAGGGAGAGCTTCGTCAACACGACGGGGTGATGACGGTGATGATGATGCTACTGGAACAGAGCTTCGCCTAAACACCGCTACGATATGACCGACGTGGATTATGGTGGAGGGGGCACCGCACACGGCTAAGAGATCAATGATCAACTTGTGTGTATATGGGGTTCCCCTCCCCCGTATATAAAGGAGTGGAGGAGGGGGAGGGGGCCGGCCTCCTAGGCGCATGCCAAGGGGAGTCCTACTCCCACCGGGAGTAGGATCCCCCCTTCCCTAGTTGGATTAGGAGAGAAGGAAGGGGGATGAAGGAGAAAGGAAAGGCCCCCCTCCCAATTTGGATTGGGCTTGGGGGAGGGGCTCCTTTGCTCCCTTCTCCTCTCTCTCCCACTATGGCCCAATAAGGCCCATATACCTCCTGGGGGGTTCCGGCAACCTCCCGGTACATCGGTAAATGCTCGATCTCACCCGGAACCATTCCGATGTCCAAATATAGTCCTCCGATATATCGATCTTTATGTCTTGACCATTTCGAGACTCCTCATCATGTCCGTGATCATATCCGGGACTCCGAACTACCTTCGGTACATTAAAACACATAAACTCATAATACGATCGTCACTGAACATTAAGCGTGCGGACCCTACGGGTTCGAGAACTATGTAGACATGACAGAGACACATCTCCAGTCAATAACCAATAGCGGAACATGGATGCTCATATTGGTTCCTACATATTCTACGAAGATCTTTATCGGTCAAACCGCATAACGATATACGTTGTTCCCTTTGTCATCAGTATGTTACTTGCCCGGTATTTGATCGTCGGTATCACAATACCTAGTTCAATCTCGTTACCGGCAGGTCTCTTTACTCGTTCCGTAATGCTACATCCCGTAATCAACTCACACTACAAAAAAAAGACACATCCGTGACATTTTGGGCCGAACGAATTTTTTTCCTGTCATACATATGACACTTCTATGACGATAATTGTGAGAAAACCCGGTATCATCATAGATGTGGTGGGATCCTACTTCTATGACAAAAAATCATGACAAAAAATGGGCTTTTCGTCCTGGGCGGGCCGGAGACGCAGTTGCATGACATTCTTTGGGCCGTCCATGACGGAAAAAACCGTGGTAGAAGCGAGGGGGAGGAAAATTTCGGGGAGTTCCCGGTTATGGTGGGAGGTCGGGGGCCGAGCGATGCGCGCTTCTCTCGTACACGTACGTGCGTGTGTGCGAGGCGTTGGCTCTAACTGAACCCGAGCAAGGCGTTGGGCTCTAACTGAACTCAAGCGATTGCACTGCAGGCTACGCGTTACTGAACCTGAGCGATCGATCGATGGCTATTAACTGAACCCGATCGAGCGATTCCTTCGCTACTGCTGCTAACTGAAGCCGGTCGATGCTGGCTTTGGATGAACAGTGAGCGTTGCGGGGGGGGGGGGGGGGGGTTGGATGAACAGTTCCCGGTGGGGATGGATGAATAGGATCCCGTGGTGTTGCCTCTAGATGAACAGGACCCCGATCGATCGAGCCGGTTGGGGCTGGATCAATAGGACTCCGTGGAGGGATGGATGAACAGGACCACCCCGTGGAGGGCAGGATGAACAGTAGACGGTGGAGGGCAGGATGAACAGTAGCCCGTGGAGGGGTGGTTGAACAGGAGCCCGTGGAGAAGGCTGGTTTAACAGTAGCCGGTGGAGTAGCGCGCGGTGGAGACTGGATGAACCGGAGCCCGTGGATGAACAGTCGCAGGTGGAGGCTGGAGGAGGTCGACAGTGGATGAATAGTAGCTCGTGGAAGCTGGAGGGGGTCGATGGTGGAGATGAACAGTAGCCCGTGGAGTCCTGTTTTGCGGTACGCCACACCCCTCCCGATGAGCAGGACCCCCATTTTGACCGTAGCGCTCCAACACAAGTCCGTTTCCTTCATTTTGCGGCACCCCACACCCCTCCCGATCAACAGGACCCACATTTCGACCGTAGGAGGTCCGTTTCCTCTGTTTTGCAGTACGCCAGACCCCTCCCGATGAACAGGATCTCGTTTCGACCGTGGCCGGTCGAACACAAGGCCGTTTCCTCCGTTTTGCGGTATGCCAGGTCTCCTTTCCATCGCCTGTTCCGTCCAAGCCCTCCCGATGAACACGACCACGCATTCCGTTCCGACCCAGCCGGTTGGCTCCCACGCGTTCCGTTGCCTCCCCATGAACACGACGCATTCCGTTGCCTCCCCATGAACACGACGCATTCCGTTGCCTCCCCATGAACACGACGACGACACTGTTTCTCCGTTCCGACCCATCCATGTACACGAGCCCTAGCCGTATGTATGCGCAAGTAGGCGCTCGAGACCCCGCCCATATGTACACATACGTGGCCGTATTTTCTTTCTTGCACCCTGGCCGCGGTATGTACGTGTACATGCTACGTGCGCGCCTCTACTACGACACATGCACGCCTCTACTACGACACATGCGCACCTCTACATCGACCAGTATGTACGTACACGTTCACGACCAGAATGACAATGCTACATACGCTTCGACCAGGTGGGTCCCGACTGTCAAGCACTTCCTTGCCTGCGAAAATGTAGCTGGTGGGTCCCAGCAGTCAGGGGGAAACATTTTTTTCACGAAATACAGTGGCCCGTCCGGTGGGTCCCAGCTATCAGGTGGAGGAATCATTATTTTCCGTGTAATAAGGAGGCATTTCCTTGCTGCAGCCGTGGACCCAGCTGTCAGCCTCTCCACGTACAGTCCACGTCCGATGGAAGTCGTTCCTTGACCACGTTGACCACGCCGCACCGAGAGCACCAGGGCTGTGGACGACGGCGAGGCCTAGGAAGGGGACGACACGGAGGCAGGGAAGACTCGACAGTTGTTTCCCACGCGGAGGGGAGTACGACTGTACGAGGGTTTACTGGTTCGTCTGCCATCGCCGGAGAATAACATCATGTGTGGGTGAGTAGAGAGATGGCTAGGCCAGCGATGGGAGTACGGTCGTGCGGTGAGGCCTCCGCGGCAGCACAGCCGGCCGCGAGGAGGAGGGAGCAGGCAGTCCCGCTGGCGCTTGTTTGAGCGGCTGGAGCAGGAAGAGCAGAGATTGAAGAAGCACGACGGCCGTTGGATGGACATCCAACAGTCAGTGCTTGTGCGTCAACCTTTTTTTAGGAAAGCCTCAAATCTCTGGAAAACAGCATACAGCCCATCTGCCATTATTTCTAATAATTTACAGCCCATTTGCTAATTCTTAAGGTTTTTTTGGAGCCCGTATTCTTTTTGTTAGCATTACAGCCCATATTGTGGCAACGGTTAAAAAATTATATGAAATTTTGCATATTTCGGTGCGGTCCGAACTGTTTTTAATCCTGAAATTTCAACTCACATTCAAACTGATTTTAAAAATAAATGTATATCAATATAAAATCGAACAAATTCCCCATGCATAAAAATTAATGTAATTTAACATCTTGAAATGAAAAAAAGATATTTGAAACTAATTGCTGGTTTGATGTGTTTTAAAAATGTACAACCCATTTCTAATTACCGATGGGCCATTTTCTCGGCCAGCCGAATGAAAGCTCTCCTCGTGTTGAAAGATTTGCAGCCCAACAGGCCTGACAAAGCGACTTACTTGGCAAATCACAAAAAAAAACTGGGCTGTGGCCGTGGACCCAGCTGTCAGCCTCTCCATGTACAGTACTCTTCCGATGGAAGTCGTTCCTTGACTACGTTGACCACGCCGCACGGAGAGCACCACGACGGTGGACGACGGTGAGGCCTAGGAAGGGGACGACACGGCAGTGGAAGCCCGCGCGGAGAGGACTACGAGGGTTCATTGGTTCGGCTACGGTGTGAGGCTGCCGTCGCCGCAGGGCCTGGCCAGCGGTGGGAATAGTAGGGGGCAGTGAGGCCTCTGCGGCAGCACAACCGGCCACGGGAGGCAGGAGCATGCAGCACGACCGGCGCTGCTTTGGGCGGCTGGAGCAAGAAGACCAGAGGTTGAAGAAGCGCTACGGCCCTTGGATGGACATTGTACGGTCACTGGAGCTAGAATCGTTCATATTGACTAAGTTGACAAAGCCCTTCATCCCCATCAACTTAGTAGGCCCACAAGTCAGCCTCCCAGCAAGGTGGGTCCCAGCTAGCCGGGGAGTATTCATTTTTTGTGCGTAATAAGGAGGCACTTCCGGTGGGTCCGAGCTGACAGCGGGGGGAACGTTTTTTTCGTGAAATACGATGGCCTGTCCGGTGGGTCCCAGGAGTCAAGGGGAAATGATTTTTTCGCAAAATACTGGTAGCCCGTCCGATGGGTCCCTGCTGTCAGGTGGAGGAATCATTATTTTCCGCGTAATAAGGAGGCACTTCCTTGCTGCCGCCGTGGACCCAGCTGTCAGCCTCTCCACGTACAGTCCACGTCCGATGGAAGTCGTTCCTTGACCACGTTGACCACGCCACGCCGAGAGCACCAGGGCGGTGGACGACGGCGAGGCCTAGGAAGGGGACGATGCGGAGCCAGTGAAGATGCGGCAGTGGATGCCCACGCGGAGAGGAGTATGAGGGTTCACTCGTTCGGCTGTGGTGTGAGGCTGCCGTCGCCGCAGGGCCTGGCCAGCGGTGGGAATAATAGGGGGCGGTGAGGCCTCCGCGGCAGCACAACCGACCATGGGAGGCAGGAGCAGGCGGCACGACCGGCGCTGCTTTGGGCGGCTGGAGCAAGAAGACCAGAGGTTGAAGAAGCACCACAACCATTGGATGGACATCGTACGGTCACTGCAGCTAGAATCGTTTATATTGACTAAGTTGACAAAGCCCTAGGTACGGCAACTAAGTAGGCCCACAGGTCAGCTTCTGAAACGGTGCGCCCCATATGTCAGGGGGACGAATCATTTTTGGGCGGGTGAAGCTAGAATATCCTAGATTGAAGAAGAAGCACGACATCCGTTGGATGGACATCCAACGGCCACTACTGCTAGAACCGTGTGTTGACTATAAGTTGACAAAGCCTTGCATACGCGTCAACTTAGTAAGGCCAGAAGTGTGTGGCAGAGAACTTATAGCCCATTTGAGATTTGTAAGAATGTGTAGCCCATTTTTGAATTCTAATGGAATTTACTACAACCCATTTACAGTTTGTTAAAAGTACAACCCATTTCAACCAACCGTTCAAAACATAATTCAATAAAATTTCCCACATTTTGATGCGATCTGAAATATTTTTATCCCAAAATTTCTAGTCAGATTAAATACAATTTCAATATAAATTTATATTACGTAAAAATCCAACAAAACATTGCGCTCACAACAATTAATGAAATTAAAATTTTCAATATCCAAAAATAATATTTTATAAAGTAATCGCGTGTTTGGTGCATTTTTTATAGTTACTGCCCAATTTTTATAATTACATCCCATTTATTATTTCTTAAAGCCCATTTTCTTGTTAAGCCTAATGCATCCCTCCTAGGAAAGATTTGTAGCCCAGCGGGGCGGAGAATAACAACTTGACCTTGCCTGGGTATTCCTAAAAAAAGTATAGCTGGGCTAGCCATTTTCAGCTTAAAAAAATTAATATCTGGGCTGGATATCTGGCCTGGGCTAGACGGGCCACAGCCCGCCCAGTTAATACCTGCAGCGATGTTTTCGTTGTTGTTCAGAGGAGAAAAATTAATATCTGGGCTAAACATTGAAAAACTCTGCAGTGCTCACACCTCAAAAACACAAATACTGCTCGAGCTGCTTGGTCCTAGCTGTCGGCCGCTTCTTGTGCAATTCTCTCATTTATTTACTACTACATTGATTGACAATGGTGTGGGACCGTGATGTCAGGAAACCCGGGGGAAGCAAAATAAATTACTCCACCGAGCGCTTCCACCTGTGCCTCATTGTCTCCCGTGGAAACCCCTTTCCTCCCTTTTTTTGCTCGGGCAAGGACCAATGCATGCAGCACGTCCATGCGGTTATTAGGCAAGAAATAAAAGTGCTTTGCATGCTATGAATTACGATGGCCTGCATGGGTAGCTAATAAGGTATCCTCTTAACTACTGTGATTAAATGTTGTTTTTAGAAGAGAGAAATATTCTTCTTTTCCACCAATCTACTTGCACCTAGGTCATGATGCACCTTCTAATACGACTTATTCACCTAGACGGAGGGAGTATAGTTTTATACACACACACACACATATATATATAATAAGGAGGCACTTGCGTACGTGAGGCTATGGACCAGGTGGGTCCCCATTGTCATCCTCTCCAAGTAAAGTCATCTCCTCGCCCGCGCGTGCTTTCCGCCCGAAACAGTCAGCGCCGCCCACCCCGCTTCCTGGTGCAGGCGATTGCTCCGCCTTCAAACGACACAAGTGTCGTCCGTCCGTCCATCTGCCGCCCAAATTAATGATACGCGGTTGCCGAGGCGGCTACTCCGGCGCCACACGTCCGTCCCTCCGCCCGCCCACCATTGCTATATAACTGCTGCGCCGGCCATAGCCGCAGTCATCCGCATCCGTTCCCTTTCTCTTGTCCACACCACTACTGCCCACCATGGCTTCCTCGCGCTCCAGCGCTCTTCGGGATGGGCGGACGACAGACCACAAGGAGATGGCAGCCATTGCTGCCGACCGGCTGGCCGGCAGGCAGTCGGAGGACGACGACGCCCTAATGGAGAACATGGTAGTCGATGATCCGGCGCCAACCCCCTCCTCCGCGCCATCCTCGCCGGTGCATTGCACCATGACCATCGGCGAGGCCCGTGCCCAATATATGGACAGTGTGAGGCAGATGCGTCAGGAGCAGTTCGGGGAGGCACAGGCCAACGCCGCCTACAACCACCATCTCCTCCAGGAGCACCTACAGGCGGAGGAGCAGATCGCCACGGAGCGGGCGGAGCAGGAGGCGCTTCTCGACTCGTACCGCTCCGCCCGCAAGGGCCGCCTCGAGCGCTGGCGGTACCATATGCAGGTGGCGGAGGCTGCAGCCGCCTACAAAGAGGCTAGCAAAGAGGGCGATGAAGCGGGCGAGGCGCTGTTTGGCGAGACCGAGGACGAGGCAGAGCACAATGCCGGCTCCGACGAGTCCCCGCTCCACTGGCGTCGACGAGGCCCTGCTTCACCGAGGCCCCGCGGCGCCAACAACAAGGTGGTGGACACCGCTGGCTCCGCCGAGGCCCCGCCCCGCCAACAACAAGGCAGAGGACATCGCCGGCTCAGCCGAGGCCCCACCCTGCCGGCACCGCGGGGGAGGATTTCCACTGCTCCGCTGAGGTGCCGCCCGCCGGCAATGAGACAGAGGACATCGCCGGCTCCACCGAGGCCCCGCCCCGCTGCCAACGAGACCGCGCCACACAGAAAACAAGGAAGAGTAGAACACAGTAGGTCACCGCCGCTCGGGTCCAAGTAAGGCCACCGCTGCTACCCTCCTGTTGAAGCCAAGCTAGGCGGGTTGACCATTGATGGCCGGTTAGCTTCTTGGCGGCGACGTGGAGTCGGGGAGTTCTGCTAGAGAATAACGCTGCTTCTACTTAACTGCTGGTGCAGTTGGCTGACTGACACATGGGCCCAACAGGCCACATGTCGGTTATGCAACTGCACCTGCAGTTAAGTCACTGAAGCTTCTGTTCGGCTCAGCGGGACACAGGTGGGTAGCTTCGGTTAATTAATTATACCTCCAGCGCACCCCTTTTTAGTTGAAGAATGTATGAAATGTAATGAAATCTGGCATGTTTATATGAAATTCGACCGTGTATGAATGAATTTATTTCGATTAGTTTGAATTCCTGTATCATTGGCATTGGATGAACATGCAAAACAATACGTACTAGCATTATTCCCAGGGTGATCACCTCGTTTGCAGCAGTTTCACATGTACTCCCTCCGGTCCTTTCTAGTCTGCATACAAGTTTTGTCTGCAGTCAAAGTATCTCTACTTTGACCAATCTTATACAAAAAAGTACGCACTTTCACAACGTGCGAAGTAAAAAGGAACAGAAGGAGTACAAAGAGTTTGAGCAGCTTTTTAGCCTATCTGTACATTGCAATCAAACACACAGGACTGGCAATTCATAGAGAACATTCAAAACAATCGATGGTTATGCATCTCAGCGACTCACATGTCAGAGGCAATATTTACTTCACAACAAAAGAATAAAGAGAAAATTGATCGACGCTGCTGACAGCAAAGGGCGTCCCATTCGAAAATATCAAACGCATGTCTTGCTAAAATCAATGAGCAAAATTTGACAAGGTTGTCCCATTCCAAAATATCAAATGCCTACGATTGTGGAATGGGCAGGGTTTGCCATCAGTTTGGACATTGACATGGCACCTCGTGCTAAATAAACCAGCTGTTCTTTTTGTGCAGTTCCACCAAAATCAACCAAATTCGCGCGTAGCTTGTATGATTTCGCCCTTATATGTTGCAACGCCTTGAACTTATCGGCACCTCCTTTCTTGTGGTGGAAATGAATGATTCGATGTATTCATGAACATTTTGTGCAGTTCCCATTGAAATCAAGCTGAGCATCCCTGTTTGCACAAATACAAAAAAGTGATTCATATAGAGCAAACTGTATTATGAATTGACAGTTTCAACAGGCACATACATGGTCCATGTAGAGCACACTTTTAGAAAAATGGAACTCACCAGAAAGAATCCTAGAACAACATTGTACTCGCGCACCACAGCAAAAAAATGGAGATTTTGTCAGTCCTTCTGAGCTGAAGTTAGTTTGGTCTTGTGGGGAGTAATGTAACCATCCTTCAACTGCTCCTTCTGATGATAAGATAGACTGGGCTTCTTCATCCTGGCATAATCAGAACTAGTCACTTCACGTACTCCATATTCTTCTTCAGAGGAAGATGATCCTGTTGTGCAAAGACAAGAGGACTACTAAATGCTAGCATCACTGTTTGCTCGAAAAAAGGAAAGGAAATATTTAAAACAGCACAGATGAAGCACTTCTCAAGGACAATACCACTTTTTCATGACAGTATCTAAACAGTGGCACAACACCAATAGAGATGACAAAGCTCAATCGTATGGATGAAATCAGTGGGCGAGTACCAACCTTTGTCAGGAGGCTTATTGTGTAGAGCATACAAATGAAGCAATTCTCCAGAACCATCTGTTTCTATCTACGATGGTGGCCATGCTTACTATATACTCCTCGATTAGTTTAATGTTTCCAACATCTTCTTGTGCCGTTCCACTAAAATATGTGGTATCTTCAAGGAAGATCCATGTTTGCACAAGTAGAGATAATTACATATTACATTAAGAGTGGCATCAAATCAGTGGCAAAACAATTGCTCGTTCCAGC
The DNA here is from genome assembly GCA_034509565.1 of Triticum monococcum. Lineage (NCBI taxonomy): Eukaryota > Viridiplantae > Streptophyta > Magnoliopsida > Poales > Poaceae > Triticum > Triticum monococcum. The sequence goes on from CM067847.1 coordinate 254,628,615, forward strand.
CATAGAAATAAATTAGGATGCAAAACTATATCATTACTTGTGTCATCACAGTTCCAGTGCTTCATTACAGCACCGGGAGTTAATTTTTGTTTTTCTTCCCCTTGTTCTTCCCCTTCATCACTTGGTTCAATAACAAACAAGCTTCTCCTTCAATGTAAGATTTGGCATATCAATTAGGGAGCACAAGTATAGTACTAAACTTAATTTTCTGATGAAAGTGGAAAAATACAGGCCAGCAGTTGTGAAATATCCTTATCTTACCTCAATGGGATATTACGGTGCACATACAGATTGGAAGTCTTGTCTCCATTTGTGTAGTTCACTAAAATCAAGCAACATTATCGTACAAGTAGCACAACATATGAATGCACACTGCAGAATCATGTGAAAGAAGGCTAGTACTGACCTCTCATGATGCGGAATTCAAACAACTCACAAGAAGAAGATCTGAACCAAATTTGCCTTAACGGATAGGAAGTAAGATCTCCTCTTGTGCAGTTCCACTAAGATCAAGCAATCAAGCAACGTTATCGGTGTGACATTTTGGTTGAACTGCACAAAACACTCTTAAAACAAAAGTGTTTTGTGCAGTGCAACAAAAGGTCACAATGGCAACGAGGTGAAGCAGATAACCCTGTTTACACAGAGGTGCAAAGGAAACAATTAGTGGTCAATAACGGTGGATGACACAGAAGCCAACAAAAAGAAGCATCTACCTTATCTAAATGGGAAAGAAAGCAAGACAGTAGCATTTCTCAAATGGTGGCATTGATTAATATTAAGATAGAGATTATATTAATAATAAAATTCGTTAAACATGTAATTTGCTTTTAACTGTGGCATTGCATCAATTTTCCAGCGGCATTATTAGAGGGTGTTTGTTTACAGGGACATTTTGGTGTAGGGACTAAAAAAACTCCGTGTCAGTCTCATCTAAACCAAAGAGGAGGGACTTTTAGGGACTAAAAGTGGGCATTTGGGACTAAAGAAAGAAGACCCCGAGGGAGTCTTTTTGGGACTTTTTCCAACAGTTGCCCCTGCCACGCATCGCACCTTGTCTCTATTAGTTCATTACTAGGGGTAACATGGTCTTTTAGCATGTCATTTAATAACCTCTAGTCCATGTTTAGTCCCTAGAACCCAGCAGGTAGGGACTAGGGAGTTTTTAACCAAACAGGGCCTTAGATTAACAACATCTAATGAGTTGCATGGGACAGTGGACGCACCAGCACCATGTGCATCTACCGATGTACTGTGGTCATGCACAATCTGTTGCAACAAAGAACAAACAACCAAGGAGCATATTTGTGTTGGTCCCAGTTTTGTTATCTTTAGACGCCTTTCCCTATGTGAGCACAGCAAATCTAGTCCTGCTCAAACTCTACAGCCTTGTCCCTTCCTTTCCTTTTTGAACTAGTACTTTCGCCCCTTCCTTTCCTCTTTGAACCACGTCCTAGATTTATGCGATACAACTTTCCCCACTACTTTCCCCCATTCCTTTCCTCTTTGAACCACGTCCTAGATTAATGCTATACAACTTTCCCCCTTCATTTCCTCTTTGAACCACGTCCTAGATTCATGCTATATACAACTTTTCCCACTACTTTCCCCCACTCCTTTCCTCTTTGAACCACGTCCTAGATTCATGGTATACATGCAGCTAGAGCAATGCATGTGGAGTAAGTAAATTATACCTTAAGGTTCTTGGGGCGTGGTTCGGTGGGCGACGGGACGGCGGCGAAGAAGAAGGGGTCGGAGGCCCCCCCGCGCCGCCGCTGGGTGGAAAGTGAACAGCTGCGCTGGTAGTCCCTCGCCGACGGCGACATCGTTAAGCCTCCTTCCCTTCCCGGCGGACGGATCCTGCCGGCTCTTTGAGCAGCAGTGAGGGGAGAGAGAGGCCAACGAAGTCTTGTTTAGATCTGGAGAGGGCGAGAGAGTGTGAAGAGAGCAACTACAAGCGCTGAGGCTCCAGCATGTATATATATATATATACTGGAGAGAGAGTGTGAAGCGTGCAAACCCTAGAAAACATTTTGACCAGTCAAAGAATCCTCCTGGCACAAATTATGCTCAAGTGTAGTTATCGAACCCGAGACCTCAAGTTTGATGAGCGAACAGGCTAACCAGCTACACAACCCTCCCGTTATGTTCAACGAGAGGGAAATAACCTTTTATACATTCCTGCATTTGTGTGACAAGCATGCCATGTTTTTTGTGTGTGTGGGAGTCATTGGGATTTCAATCATAATCGTGTCATGTGGCTTTGGTGGTAAGACTATCCACAGTGGTGCAGAAATAATGCAGCCTTAGTCACCTTACCTCTCTCCACGTAGTACGTTGGGTCCCACCAGTCAGAGGGTGAAACAAACAAATTAATAAGAAAAATTAAAAGCGCCAGCGGTGTATCTTACCTCACACATCTCGCTACTGCTCGGGAACACTGTCCAATTGATCCCTCTGTTCGCTCACGTACTATTTTAAGTGAATCCTTATTATAACATGCACACAAATTTTGGGCACTTGTATTCGACTTAAGTCAGTGTGCCACCATATCTCATATACTTACTACTCCCTCCGTCTAGGTGTAATAAGTCACGTTAGAAGGTGCAATGGGACCAAGGTGCCTGCATGTGCGTGTGTGTATGTGTGTGTGTGTGTGTGTGTGTGTGTTTAACACCATGTGTGTGTTAGAGAGAGCGATAGATCGACCTACTCCTACATAGAGATGTTGTGTAGTGTACTATTTTAGCCGTGAGAGTTGGTGCATCCTCTCGTTTCCGGGCGTGTCCGGTAGGGACATGCGGACAGCTGCCACGCCCACTCCTGACCAGCCTGGCCCACCCAAAGCCCCTCAATCGCCCGCACGCGCTTCCCACCCGGGCAGAGCGGACGCGACCTCTCACTGGCGCAAGAGTGATGGTTGCTTTGTCCGTCCAACTTACTGCTGGGTCTATGTGATTTGGCGGCTCATTGGTCTTTATTACTGAGGTGGTAGGACTGCTGGATGTCCCACGCTTTCGGCGAAAGGAGGTATACTACTACTAGATTACAATTTTCTCCATTCTTACAGCGGAGGCGTGCAAGAGCAGTGAAAACACGCAGGCTCAGTGATTACATGGCCCACCTCACACTATCACCGTGCGACACCTAACTCTTTACATAGTACTCCCTCCGTTCCTAAATATTACTAGATGAGTCCCCGCGCGTTGGCGTGGAACAGCAGTATATCTCTCTACGCAAAATTATCGATTTCATAGAACAAAAAAAACTCTATAACCGCATGATAAATGTGGTAGCCAAACTAAATAAACTCCCATCATCATTTAGATCATCCCACGTAAGGAAAAAGATCAGCCAACTCCTACTGCATAATGGGATTATATTTTTCTTTTTGACATGTTAATGGGACTTAAAAGCTCACTTACATGCATGCTACTGGTGCATGCTTGCATGCAGACTTGTTGATGTGATTTAAAACCCACTCACATGCATGTGGCACAGTATTTCTGCATGCTTGCATGTGGCTTAGTGCGGAGCCTCTCGAAGTCAAGATCAGACGGCTATTATGGACTGATTTACTTCATCTAACGGCTACATCAATTATGATGACGTGCCTCAAGGAGAGGATAGATAATTCCTAGTAGTGGGGGCTAGCTATTACTAGTAGATATAAGTCTTTGTAGAGATTACACTACATACGGAACAAAATGAATGAATCTACACTAAAAATGCATCTATATACATCCGCATGTGGTTCATGGTGAAATCTCTACAAAGACTTATATTTAGGAACGGAGGAAGTACTAGTATAGTACGTACTGTAATTTATCAGTGAGATAAATTTGTACAATGCTATGAAGCTTCCAGCTTCTGTTACATGTATCTTGCGTCCAAGGTTGCCCGTTGCAACATTTCATCAAATACAAAGGAGACTAACATGCATGCTATTGCATCTCAATGATTGACAGATCGTAGCAAATATGTACTCCCTCCATTCCAAAATAAGTTTATCAACTTTATGCAAACTTTAGTACAAAGTTGTACTACTACTAAAGTTGACACTTATTTTGGAACAGAGGCAGCTAAAGAAAAAAACGATCCATGCAGTCCCTAGCCCTTGAACCGTGAACCCTGACCAGGCTTCAATTTGCTGGCAACGTTCGAGCTTCCTAATAAATGAAGTTTGCAACCTTTTGACCATCGGATCATTTTGTGCAGTTTCACCAAAATCGAGATGAGCATCCCTATGGCAAAGAAATTGAACAAGCATGATTAGAATAAGATTACTGGGACTAGTTGATGAGACATAAGCTCATCACAAATACAGTACGTAGAAGCCAGTAGAGGTATGTGCGGGGCAAAGAAGTAGAGAAATATCCACAGGGAGTGATGTGGGCAGATGGAGCAGTGGCGCAAGCCAGCTGTAAAGGGAGTTGTACCTGAGGGATGTAGCTCAACCTTGAGGAGGGCGGCGGGAGGCGGAAACTTCCCACGTCGCGGCAGTGAGCAAGGGACGAAGGCAAACTCGCCGGCTTTGTGAGAGAGAATGGCGGGGACCCCTGATCGGGACGTGCCGATAGTGGGTTTTCGTCATCGGCGATGGCCACCGCATCTACACTAAGCATCCACCCCTTCCCCAAGCGGACGTGATCCGCCGGGTGTTAGAGATGTGGCCACAGTCGTTTTGTGCGAGAGAGTGTGAAGAGAGCAACCCCAGCAAGCAACCGTGTAGGCTGGCCCGTCCTGACTATGTATATAGTGGAGCGCTTTCCTTTTCTCTCCATATGAACCTATCATATTGCGTATGTGCCACCGAAGAAAAAAACTTTATTTATAAATGACGCGGCACCTACTACTCGTTCTCCTATAACCTTGCGCTTGGCATCTCCAAAATATTAACCTTGCGATTGGCTCTTCGCTTCTTCGGGAAGTCGAGCAATAATGGTAGTGCAGTATATATCGTTCTGGCTATATGAGACCGAATGAATTGCTGCACGTCCACCACGTGGGCGAGGGTCGAGGGGCGAGGGAGAGTGCTACATACGGAGCAAAATGAGTGAATATACACTCTAAAATACGTCTATATACATCAGTGGTTGGAGTATGTACTAGTAGTTCATATTGAAATCTACTAAATGACATATATATTCCAAACAATATGATATAATCTCTATAACCAAGGTAGTAGGGACGAGGAGTAAACGGAGGGAGTAGTAAATTTTTCTCCTCGTCCTGTGAGCCACCACGTGCATGGGCGAGGGAGCGGGCGTAAGGCGTAGTAAGCAAGCTTCACCTCATCCTGCGAGCCACCGCGCCCGTGGGCGGGGGAGACAGCGTACTAAGCAAGCTTCTCCTCATTCTGCGAGTTGACGGGACACATCAAAAGTACTCCAGTGTATAGAGCCTTGCCTCTAAGGTAGGCCCCACATGGTTTGCCTCTTTTTTTAACATAACACATCAAGTCACAATTTGTTTGTTCACCCGTGGTAGACGATCCTCCCTCCACCAAGTGGACAACCAGTACACGTACCAAATTACCACGTGGGCTGCCTTTTTCGTGCAGAAATGAGCTCCACCGTGTACCCGCGCGGGTGTGGTTGGGAAAGAGACGGAAGTACATGCGTCGTGCATGCACCTCTTCTCTTCGTGCACGTCCCCCACCTACGTGGGTGTGTGTGAGAGATACAAACCGCATTCGTGAGTGTTTTTTGTTTTGGGGTGAGGGTGGGGTGGGGGTTGATTTCATGAATTATTTGTGGGAATATGTGTTGATGACATCTCAAACAAAATTTTGCATGCAATGTGTGTGAAATGGAGGCCTATCCATATCATACATAGAGGGTCGGGCAATCCACGAGAAGAGAGGGAGGGGTCATAGCTATCGATAGAGTCGAAGAGAGGATCAAGTGGGTGGGTGCGAGATCGATGGAGAGCCATCGAAATTGTGTGTGTACAAGTCAAAGATATAGGGCGACTGGCCTATCGGAACATTAGAGGGCACACGTCAAGTTTGTGTGTGGCAGGGAGACATGACTAGAGCGCTCCATGTATCGGTGTGTGGGGAGGGGGGGGAGGGGGGTGGGAGGGGTAGGCAGATGCCTAACTATAGAGGTAGAACGGCTCGTATATGTGTTGAGAAGGAGAGACCCAGCTATGTCCTGAGGGAGATCGGTCGATATCCATACATAAGTGAAGGACGGGAAATATGATGGGAGAGAGAGACAAGAGAGAGAGAGGGAGGGGGAGGGAGGGAGAGGGGTAGAGTGCTGGATGGGTGATGGAGTTGCTTCTCGAATATGGTGGGAGAGGCCTACTAGACAAACTGAGGGTGGAACTGCAATGTTATCAATAAGAGTGGGGATGTGTTTCTGTGTGTGCCTGTGCGTGATAGATCTGTCGGGACACATCCATGGATGATGAAGGGGAACCATGTGTTTGGTAAGCAAACCTAACTAGATTGGTAGATCAATTGTTGTTTGTCGGAGGAAGGGAGAGACACAATAATGAGGTAGATCGATTGACGTGTGGGTAAAAACGAGTTATAAGGACCTAGCTAGCTATATGTATAACGAGAGATCGGTCGGTGTACGTCCATTTGTTAGAGGCAAATAAGGCCCAGCGAGACGGATAGAAAGAGAGAATGGAGCTAGGAGGTGGTGCGAGAGGCCCAACTACTAGCTAGATAGGGAGGAGTGTGCGGTTGTGAGAGCGATGAAAAGAGGGGCGAGAGTTTACACGTGTGTCTGACTGTATGAGAGACACGAGGCAAGGACACATAAAGAAGAGATTGAAGGTGTGTTTGTATGTTGTAGGCAGGCATCGCTGGAGAGGTTTAACGATCGGTGTGTGTTGGAATGGAGTTGTGGAGACTCTGGGAGAACGACCTAAAGAAAAAAATGAATGTGCCCGGTGGATAGAATGCCGAGGGAGGGGGAGGGCGAGGAGGGCGTCTGCATGCACGAGAGAAAGTTAGTGGTAGCTACAAAGGTTAGAGGATTGTGTGGGTGTAAGAGACTAACAAAGATCATAATTTGATATGAAAGCGGATTCATATATTTGAATAGGAGATCATAGTCTTTTAAACATTGCATGCATGAATATAGCGGTGATACACGTGCTGTGCACATGTTATACCATAATGTGATAATGCATGGCATTTGCAACTCACAGCTAAATGCCGAACAATCTAAACCATACTATACATCAAACAATCTCACATTTTATTTGAATTTGTGATAATGTGTGGCGTTTGCAGCTTACAACTAAATATCGAACAATCTAAACAATACTATATATCGAACATTCTCACATTTTATTTGAATTCGTGGTAATGTGTGGTGTTTGCAACTCACATCTAAATACTTGTAGGCGTAGGGGGTGGGGCACCATACATAATGTGATAAACACATTATACATATCAGACATGGTTTAGATTATGAAGATCTAGCTAGAGCTAGAAATGTAATGTGATTTGAAATCAAAATAAAGTGGATTCAAAAAATCTAGTTTGAGTTCATATAGTACACATAGTTCATATGTAACTCGAGGCTAATCATGTGGTGTGCTGTGAAGATAATACACAAACGATGGTTTAACTTGACAATAATGATGATTGTAGATCTTATTAAAACAGAGAAACGAATTCAAATGCTTTGACTTCACAATAATCATTACTGTAGATCTTATTCAAATAGAGAAACAAATTCAAATTTAGTTCATATTGAAGTGGTAGTATATATGTTTGGAATGCACTAAAGCATTCATTTGAGTAGTAGGTTGCATGCATTATACACGTAGCGAAATATTTTAATTGAACATAACATGAATTCAAAGTTTTGAATGACATTTGTAGGGCGCATTGATTTGGTACAATACATGTTAGGCTTGTCCGGAAATTTCAACCCGCGCCTTGTTAGCCCGAAATATTTAAGATATATCTTTGTCTCGTTGTGCTCCGACAACTCCCTCCATCTCAACCCGCGCCTTGCTATACTGAAATTACAACGCGCGCAAAAACTCCCACCTCCTGTGAAATCCCGACACGCAAAATGCCCGTGGTACCCCTGAACCGAAAGAACCGCCTCAAATCGGTGGGGGTACTTTCGTAACTTACCCCACATTTCGGACAAGCGCGCTCTAAGCCATGGTTCCCCACTGCCATCCCATCCGCCTGCCCATTCGTACACCGAGGCCGCAAAAACCCGCGACGAAACCCCAAACCCTGCTCCGTCTGCCACCCAGCTGGAGCCTCTTCCCCGACGACGTCGTCCACAACAACACCTCGACATCCCTCATCCACCGTACCGGATGAGGATCCGTCGTCGATCTCATCGTCCCGCCGGTTCAGCCACCCCGTCCTCCACCTCCAAGGAGCTGCCCAATGTTCCCCTCGTCTTTCGCACCACCTCCATTCCCACACCACCGTCTTCACCTACACCACCGGAAGAGCATCATCATCACCATTTCCTCAGATGAAGCTGCGGCCTAATTGGCGCCACCAAAGAAGTTGTACACTAATCGCCGCATTTTCTCCTAGATTCGATCTCACGGTGCTGCCGGCGCTCGGTCCCAAGCCGACACATGAATTGATGCGTCTCTTGATGTGCTTGGTTCTCATGTGAAATCAGGATTCCTTTGCCTAGACAATTGCACTAGTATTGTCACAAAAGATTTTCATTGGACCGAATGCACTAGGTATGACACCTAGATCGGATATGAACTCCTTCATCTAGACTCCTTCATTTGCTACTTCTGAAGCAGCTATGTATTCCACTTCACAAGTAGATTCCACCACGGCGCTCTACTTGGAACTGCACCAATAGACAGCTCCACCATTTAATAAAAACACGTATCTGGTTTGTGACTTAGAGTCATCCGGATCAGCATCAAAGCTTGCATCGACGTAACCATTTAAGACGAGCTCTTTGTCACCTCCATATACGAGAAACATATCCTTAGTCCTTTTCAGGTATTTCAGGATATTCTTGACTGCTGTCCAGTGATCCACTCCTGGATTACTTTGGTACCTCCTAGCTAAACTGGTAGCAAGGCACACATCAGGTCCGGTACACAACATTGCATACATGATAGAGCCTATGGCTAAAGCATAGGGAACACCTTTCATTGTCTCTCTATCTTCTGCAGTGGTCGGGCATTGAGTCTGACTCAACTTCACACCTTGTAATACAGGCAAGAACCCTTTCTTTGCCTGATCCATTTTGAACTTCTTCAAAACTTTATGTGCTTTGTGAAAGTCCAATTAAGCGTCTTGGTCTATATCTATATATCTTGATGCCCAATATATAGGCAGCTTCACCAAGGTCTTTCATTGAAAATTTCTTATTCAAGTATCCTTTTATGCTATTCAGAATTTCAGTATCATTTCTGATCAACAATATGTCATCTACATATAATATCAGAAATGCTACGGAGCTCCCATTCAGTTTCTTGTAAATACATGCTTCTCCAAAAGTCTGTATAAAACCATATGCTTTGATCACACTATCAAAGCGTATATTCCAACTCCGAGAGGCTTGCACCAGTCCACAAATGGATCGCTGGAGCTTGCACACTTTGTTAGCACCTTTTGGATCGACAAAACCTTCTGGTTGCATCATATACAAGTCTTCTTTAAGATATCCATTAAGGAATGCAGTTTTGACTTCCATTTGCCAAATTTCATATTCATAAAATGCGGCAATTGCTAACATGATTCGGACGGACTTAAGCATCACTACGGGTGAGAAGGTCTCATTGTAGTCAACTCCTTGAACTTGTCGAAAACCTTTTGCAACAAGTCGAGCTTTGTAGACAGTAATATTACCGTCAGCGTTAGTCTTCTTCTTGAAGATCCATTTATTCTCTATGGCCTGCCGATCATCGGGCAAGTCAACCAAAGTCCATACTTTGTTCTCATACATGGATCACATCTCAGATTTCATGGCCTCAAACCATTTTGCGGAATCTAGGCTCATCGTCGCTTCCTCATAGTTCGTAGGTTCGTCATGCTCAAGTAACATGACTTCCAGAACCTGATTACCGTACCACTCTGGTGCGGATCTTACTCTGGTTGACCTACAAGGTTTGACAGTAACTTGATCAGAAGTTTCATGATCATCATCATTAGCTTCCTCACTTACTGGTGTAGGAATCACTGGAACTGATTTCAGTTATGAACTACTTTCCAATAAGGGAGAAGGTACAATTACCTCGTCAAGTTCTACATTCCTCCCACTCACTTCTTCGAGAGAAACTCCTTCTCTTGAAAGGATCCATTCTTAGCAACGAATATCTTGCCTTCGGATCTGTGATAGACGGTGTACCAAACAGTCTCCTTTGGGTATCCTATGAAGACACATTTCTACGATTTGGGTTCGAGCTTATCGATCAGGTTGAAGCATTTTCACATAGGCATCGTAGCCCCAAACTTTAAGAAACGACAACTTGGGTTTCTTGCCAAACCACAGTTCATAAGGTGTCGTCTCAACGGATTTAGATGGCGCCCTATTTAACATGAACGCAGCTGTCTCTAAAGCATAACCCCAAAACGATAGCGGTAAATCAGTGAGAGACATCATAGATCGCACCATATCTAATAAAGTGCGGTTATGACATTCGGACACACCATTACGTTGTGGTGTTCTAGGTGGTGTGAGTTGCAAAACTATTCCGCATTGTTTCAAATGAAGTACAAACTCATAACTCAAATATTCACCTCCATGATCAGATTGTAGAAACTTGATTTTCTTGTTATGATGATTTTTCACTTCACTTTGAAATTCTTTGAACTTTCAAATGTTTCAGACTTATGTTTCATTAAGTAGATATACCCATATCTGCTCAAATCATCTGTCAAGGTGAGAAAATAACGATATCCGCTGCGAGCTTCAATGTTCATTGGACCTGATACATCAGTATGTATGATTTCCAATAACTCTATTGCTCGCTCCATTGTTCCAGAGAACGGAGTTTTAGTCATCTTGCCCATGAGGCATGGTTCGCAAGTACCAAGTGATTCATAATCAAGTGATTCCAGAAGTCCATTAGAATTGAGTTTCTTCATGCGCTTTACACCAATATGACCTAAACGGTAGTGCCACAAATAAGTTGCACTATCATTATCAACTCTGCATATTTTGGCTTCAATACTATGAACATGTGTATCACTACTATCATGATTTAGTAAAAATAGACCACTCATCAAGGGTGCATGACCATAAAAGATATTACTCATATAAATACAATAACCATTATTCTCTGATTTAAGTGAATAACCGTCTCGCATCAAACAAGATCCAGATATAATGTTCATGCTCAACGCTGGCACCAAATAACAATTATTTAGGTCTAAAACTAATCCCGAAGGTAGATGTAGAGGTAGCGTGCCGACGGCGATCACATCGACTTTGGTAGGGGTGGGCATTAAAACCGACCAACCGAATACCAAACCGATACTGAAACCGAAAAAACCAAATTTTTGGTTTTTGCTGCTGCTATATTCAAATTTGGTTTCTATATTTCATAACCGAATTAAAATCAGCTTATTCGGTAGTTAATCGATAACCGAAGGAAAAAACCGAAGATCACGCAATTCTAATACAGCCGTCCTGCACGGCCGCCCATCTCGCCAAATGCCAAGCCGAACTCCACGCAATTCCAGTGCGAGCCACCCTCACGTCCGCATGTATTCCTAGACAACACCTCTCGCATGCAACTAGTCACGGCCGCGTGCGTGCATGCAGCCACAGAGCATAAGAAGGCCCAGCCGGTGTGATTTGGCCCGTCCACTTAATTGCATGGCCCAAATATTATTCATTTGGCTAATAGAGTGTGCAGCGGGTGGAGTGTTACTTGATTAGTCCCACATCGGTTAGCTACGCTTCAGGGAGAAGGTGATCAGCTATATAATAGGTCGGGGTGTGTGATAGCCTGGCTTAATAGGGATGATAGACTACTCATATCAATAAGGAATTCCTTCTTTTCCGGGAGCCCATTCGGACATAACTGCAAAGTTAAGCGCGCTCAGCTTGGAGTAGTGTCAGGATGGGTGACCGATCTGGAAGTTGCTCCTGGGTGCGCACGAGTGAGGAAAAAGTGCACAGAAAAGACTAGTACTGATCTGTGGGGCCAGTCTAGATCCCTCCAGGAGTAACGACCACCGGCGGGTGTGTCCGGGGCATTACAGGGTGCTCATGGATTAAGCGCTCGCCGTAGCATCTCACCGATGCTGCAATCAGTCGGTTTAAATTGAAAACCAAACCGAATTGGTCGGTTAACCGAATTTTCGGTTAGTTGTTTTTATTGTTATTTTCGGATTTTGGTTTTGGAAACTGAAATTTAAAATAACCGCATGGTATAAACCGAACTTTTGGTTTCTACCGAACGCCCACCCCTAGACTTTGGTACCATTTCCCGCGCGCATCGTCACCTCGTCCTTTGCCAATCTTCGCTTAATCCATAGCCCCTATTTCGAGTTGCAAATGTTAGCAACTGAACCAGTATCAAATACCAAGCCACTACTTCGAGCATTAGTAAGGTACACATTAATAACATGTATATCAAATATACCTTTCACTTTGCCATCCTTCTTCTCCGCCAAATACTTGGGGCAGTTCCGCTTCTTGTGACCAGTTCCTTTGCAGTAGAAGCACCCAGTCTCAGCCTTAGGTCCAGACATAGGTTTCTTCACTTGAGCAGCAACTGGCTTGCTGTTTTTCTTGAAGTTCCCCTTCTTCCCTTTACCCTTTTTCTTGAAACTGGTGGTCTTGTTGACCATCAACACTTGATGCTCCTTCTTGATTTCTACCTCCGCAGCTTTTAGGATTGCGAAGGACCGCTTCATCCAACAATACGGCCAAATCAAAAATCAACTAGTGACAACAAGCAATATGTATATACCCATGCCCACAACTCCTTTGTGTTCTACTCATGCATATAACATCTACGCATATACCTGGCTCGGATGCCACTATTGGGGAACGCAGTAATTTCAAAAAAATCCTACGCACACGCAAGATCATGGTGATGCATAGCAACGAGAGGGAAGAGTGTTGTCCACGTACCCTCGTAGACCATAAGAGGAAATGTTATGAAACGCGGTTGATGTAGTCGTACGTCTTCATGATCGACCGATCCTAGCACCGAAGGTATGACACCTCCGCGATCTGCACACGTTCGGCTCGGTGACGTCCCAGGAACTCACGATCCATTAGAGTGTCGAGGGAGACCTTCGTCAGCACGATGACTTGATGACGGTGATGATGATGCTACCGGAACAGGGCTTCGCCTAAGCACCGCTACGATATGACCGAGGTGGATTATGGTGGAGAGGGGCACCGCACACGGCTAAGAGATCAATGATCAACTTGTGTGTCTATGGGGTGCCCCCTCCCTCGTATATAAAGGAGTGGAGGAGGGGGAGGGGCGGCCTCCTAGGCGCGCCCCAAGAGGAGTCCTACTCCCACCGGGAGTAGGATCCTCCCTTCCCTAGTTGGATTAGGAGAGAAGGAAGGGGGAGGAAGGAGGAAGGAAAGGGGGCCCGACCCCCTCCCAATTCGGATTGGGCTTGGGGGGGGGGGGGCGCCCCCTCCTTTGCTCCCTTCTCCTCTCTCCCACTATGGCCCAATATGGCCCATATACCTCCCGGGGGTTCCGGTAACCTCCCGGTACATCGGTAAATGCCCGATCTCACCCGGAACCATTCCGATGTCCAAATATAGTCGTCCAATATATCGATCTTTATGTCTTGACCATTTCGAGACTCCTCGTCATGTATGTGATCATATCCGGGACTCCGAACTACCTTCGGTACATCAACACACATAAAATCATAATATGATCGTCCCTGAACATTAAGCGTGCGGACCCTACGGGTTCGAGAACTATGTAGACATGACAGAGACAAGTCTCCGATCAATAACCAATAGCGGAACCTGGATGCTCATATTGGTTCCTACATATTCTATGAAGATCTTTATCGGTCAAACCGCATAATGATATACGTTGTTCGCTTTGTCATCGGTATATTACTTGCCCGAGATTTGATCATCGGTATCTCAATACCTAGTTCAATCTCGTTACCGGCAAGTCTCGTTACTCATTCCGTAATGCTACATCCCGTAACCAACTCATTAGCTACAATGCTTGCAAGGCTTATAGTGATGTACATTACCGAGGGGGCCCAGAGATACCCCTGCGACAATCAGAGTGACAAATCCTAATCTCGATCTATGCCAACTCAACAAACACCATCGGAGAGACCTGTAGAGCACCTTTATAATCACCCGGTTACGTTGTGATGTTTGGGCACACAAAGTGTTCCTCTGATATTCGGGAGTTGCATGATCTCATAGTCATAGGAACATGTATAAGTTATGGAGAAAGCAATAGCAACAAACTAAACAATCATCGTGTTAAGCTAACGGATGAGTCAAGTCAATCACATCATTCTCTAATGATGTTATCCCGTTAATCAAATGACAACTCATGTCTATGGTTAGGAAACATAACCATTATTGATTCAACAAACTAGTCAAGTAGAGGCAAACTAGTGACACTCTATTTGTCTATGTATTCACACATGTACTAAGTTTTCGGTTAATATAATTCTAGCATGAATAATAAACATTTATCATGGTATAAGGAAATATAAATAACAACTTTATTATTGCCTCTAGGGCATATTTCGTTCAGAAAGATGCTAAACCAGTTGTTGATCATCAACGATGGTTAAATCCTAAGATGAAAGAAGTGGTAAGAAATGAAATACTAAAGATTCTGGAGGCAGGTATAATTTATCCTATTGCTCATAGTCAATGGGTGAGTCTTGTTCATTGTGTCCCTAAGAAGGGAGGTATTACTGTTTTTCCTAATGATGAGAATGAATTGATTCCACAAAGAATTGTTATAGGTTATAGAGTGGTAATTGATTTCCGCAAATTAAATAAAGCTACTAGAAAAGATCATTACCATCTAGCTTTTATTGATCAAATGCTAGAAAGATTATCCAAGCATACAAATTTCTTCTTTCTAGATGGTTACTCTAGTTTCTCTCAAATACCCGTGTCAAAAGATGATCAAGAGAAAAACACTTTTACTTGCCCTTTCGATACCTTTGCTTATAGACTTATGCCTTTTGGTTTATGCAATGTACCTGCTACCTTTCAAAGATGCATGACTGCTATATTCTCCGATTTTTGTGAAAAGATTGTTGAGGTTTTCATGGATGATTTCTTTGTTTACAAACCTTCTTTTGATGATTGCCTAAGCAACCTTGATCGAGTTTTGTAGAGATGTGAATAAACTAATCTTGTCTTGAATTGGAAAAAGTGTGACTTTATGGTTAATGAAGGTATTGTCCAGGGGCATAAAATTTCTGAAAGAGGTATTGAAGTTGATAAAGCTAAAGTATATGCTATTCAAAAGACGTTGTGTCCTAAAGATATCAAAGGTATAAGAAGTTTCCTTGGTCATGCTGGTTTTTATAGGAGGTTTATTAAAGACTGCTCTAAAATTCCTAGGCCTCTCACTAATCTCTTGCAAAAAGATGTTCCTTTTGTTTTTGATGATGATTGTGTAGAAGCATTTGAAATACTTAAGAAAGCCTTGATTTCTGCACCTATTGTTCAGCCACCTGATTGGAATTTAGCCTTTGAAATTATGTGTGGTGCAAGTGATTATGTTGTTGGTGCTGTTCTAGGACAAAGAGCTGATAAGAAATTAAATGTTATTCTGTATGCTAGTAAAACTCTAGACAATGCCCAGAGAAATTATGCTACCACTGAAAAAGAATTTTTAGCAGTTGTATTTGCATGTGATAAGTTCAGAACTTATATTGTTGATTCCAAAGTAACTATTCACACTGATCATGCTACCATTAAATATCTTATGGAAAAGAAAGATGCTAAACCTAGACTTATTGGATGGGTCCTTTTGTTACAAGAATTTGATATGCATATTATTGATAGAAAGGGAGCCGAGAACCCCGTTGCAGACAACTTGTCTAGGTTAGAAAATGTTCTTGATGACCCACTACCTATTGATGATAGCTTTCCCGATGAACAATTAGCTGTCATAAATGCTTCTCGTAATACTCCATGGTATGCTGGTTATGCTAACTACATTGTTGCTAAATTTATACCACCTAGTTTCACATACTAGTAAAAGAAAAAAGTTTTTCTATGATTTAAGACATTACTTCTGGGATGACCCACACCTTTATAAACAAGGAGTAGATGGTGTTATTAGATGTTGTGTACCTGAGCATGGGCAGGAACAGATCCTACGCAAGTGCCACTCCAAGGCTTATGGGGGGCACAACGGTGGAGATAGCACTACACATAAGGGATTGCAATCCGGTTTCTATTGGCCCACTCTCTTTAAGGATGCCTGTAAGTTTGTCTTATCTTGTGATGAGTGTCAAAGAATTGGTAATATTAGTAGACGTCAAGAAATGCCTATGAATTATTCACTTGTTATTGAACCATTTGATGTTTGGGGCTTTGATTATATGGGGCATTTTCCTTCCTCTAATGGGTATACACATATTTTAGTTGCTGTTGATTACGTTACTAAGTGGGTAGAAGCTATTCCAACTTGTAGTGTTGACCATAACACTTCTATTAAGATGCTTAAAGAAGTTATTTTTCCGAGGTTTGGAGTCCTTAGATATTTAATGATAGATGGTGGTTCACATTTATTCATGGTGCTTTCCGTAAAATGCTCGCTAAATATGATGTCAACCATAGAATTGCATCTCCATATCATCCTTAGTCTAGTGGTCAAGTAGAGTTGAGCAATAGAGATATTAAATTGATTTTGCAAAAGACTGTTAATAGATCTAGAAAGAATTGGTCTAAGAAACTCGGTGATGCATCATGGGCTTATAGAACAGCTTATAAGAATCCTATGGGTATTTCTCCGTATAAAACGGTTTATGGAAAAGCATGTCACTTACCTCTTGAACTAGAACATAAGGCCTATTGGGCCATTAAAGAGCTCAATTATGATTTCAAACTTGCCGGTGAGAAGAGGTTATTTGACATTAGCTCACTTGATGAATGGGCAACACAAGCCTATGAGAATGCCAAGTTGTTTAATGAAAAAGTTAAAAGATGGCATGACTAGAGGATACAAAATCGTGAGTTTAATACAGGTGATCACGTCTTGCCATACAACTCTCGTTTAAGATTTTTTTTGCACGAATGCTTCTCTCTAAATGGGAAGGTCCTTACATTATCGAAGAGGTTTATCGTTCCGGTGCCATAAAAATCAACAACGCCGAAGGCACAAATCCGAAGGTGGTAAACGGTAAAAGAATCAAACATTATATCTCAGGTACTCCCACAAATATTGAGACCAATATTATTAATACCGTAACACCCGAGGAGTACATAAGGGATACTTTCCAGAACGTTTCAGATTCCGAAAAGGAATAGGTATGTGGTATGGTAAGTAAACCAAATCCAAAATGTTTCCAATGATAAATTTTCTCCATTTTGGAATATTTAAAAAATTAGGAAAACTAAAAGTAGTCCGAAGGAGACATGATGCCACCACAAGGGTGGAGGGCGCGCCCTACCCCCTGGGCGCGCCCCCCGTCCTTGTGGCCACCTCGTGTGCCCTCTGGACTCCGTTTTCTTGCATGATACTTCTTTTGGTTGGTAAAAATTCATTATATAATCTCTCGAAGGTTTTGACCACCGTACCACGGCAAAATCCCTTGTTTTCATTTTTGAGTTATTTCTGCAGCAGATTGAGCAATATGTCATCCCAAGATTCGGAGGGAGAGAGCTATGTAGCTGATTACATTGTAGGCCCCAAGGTGTATGGTGATTTGGAGCATTATGGTTGGACTACGGAGGAAGAGGCAGATTATGATCCAAAGCGGAAGGAGGAGACAAGTTCCGATGAAGAGGAAGTCCCTCTACCCCAACCTGGAGACATGCACGTGGAGTTCAAAAAGTCAAGTCTCCCGAACAAAGCAAAGAAATGAATGATCAAGTTTATCCCTTTTAGTATTTTGCAGGAGAACAAGCAGGAATTATGCAGAAGGATATTAACACTAGAACAAGAGACCAATCAGCTGAAGGAGGAAAATTCCAGCCTCAAGCGTAAGCTGAGGAAAAAGGACAAGCCTACTTCATCAACAACTCCATCATCACCACCTCCGAAGAAAGAGACATAAACACCTGGGTATGGGCACTCCCCTTGGCAAGTGCCAAGCTTGGGGAGGTGCCCTGGTATCGTATCACCATCACATCTTTATCTTTATCATTTTTCTTGGTTTGATCCTTTTGGTTATATCTTGATCTAGTAGAATAAAGTTTTTAGTATAATCTAGCTTTGAGTTTTGTTTCGATCTCTATCTATGTAATTGAGTCCACGAGTTATATATAATAAAGAGTAGTTTTGAGTTGAGGGCTTTGTTATCTTGCTATGATCTTGAGGGAATTAAAGTAAATAGAAAAAAATATAAAAAGATCATATATTGATCTTATGGAGAGTAATGACTTCACATATAAAGAGTATGATGAATAAAGGCTGTTGAGAGTTTACAAACATAGTTTTGGTCATTGTTGCAATTAATAGGAAGTAATAAAGAAAGAGAGGCTTCACATATAAATATACTATCTTGGACATCTTTTGTAATTGTGAGCACTCATTAAAATGTGACATGCTAAAAAGTTGATGTTGGACAAGGAGGACAACATAATAGGTTATGTTTTCTTATATCTGAATAGAAGTTATATTGTCATGGATCATCCAACATGTTGAGCTTGCATTTCCCCCTCATCCTAGCCAAATTATTTACACCAAGTAGAGATACTACTTGTGCTTCCAAACATCCCTAAACCCAGTTTTGCCATGAGAGTCCACCATACCTACCTATGGATTGAGTATGACCCTTCATGTAAGTTGTCATCGGTGCAAGCAATAAAAATTTCTCTCTAAATATGTATGATCTATTAGTGTGAAGAAAATAAGCTTTATACGAACCTGTGATATGGAAGAAATAAAAGCGATGAACTGCACAATAAAGGTCTTTATCACAAGCAACAATATAAAGTGGTGTTCTTTTGCATTAAGATTTTGTGCATCAAACCATAAAAGCACATGACAACCTCTGCTTCCCTCTGCGAAGGGCCTATCTTTTACTTTTATCTTCTACCATTATACAAGAGTCATGGTGATCATCACCTTTTCTTTTTACACTTTTTCCTTTGGCAAGCACTATATGTTGGAGAGATCTGGATATATATATATATATATATATATATATATATATATATATATATATAGGGCTGGACTATTCTGTTACTAGTAACAGAATAATATTCTGTTACCCCTCAGCCTTATAAAGGTGCGCTCTGTTTTTTCAATAAAGCCCGACCCGATCCATACCCACCGAAAAAGAGAAAAGAAACTCATCCTGACTGACACCTTCCCCACACGCAGCGCGCCGCCGCGACCTCGTCTCTCCCCCAGAGCACCGTCGCGCCTTCCCCTCTCCCCCAGCGCGCCGTCGCGACCTCATCTCTCCCCTAGAGCGCCGTCGCGCCTTCCCCTCCCCCCAAGCGCACCGCCGCACCCTCCCCTCTCCCTCAGCGCGCCGCTTCGCCACCCCCTCTCCCCACCTTCTCCCTCGGTTCCAGCCCGAGCACAGCCTGGCTTCGACGGCCCCGGCCATGATTCGCCCCCACCTGGCTGGATCTACCGCCGCTGCGGCCAGCCCAAGTCCGATTTGTGCTGCTCCTCTCCTCCTTTCCGTCATCGCCGTTCATACAGGTTAGCTCTCCATCGACAGGCCCCGGTCGCTACTCACCTCGATAGCCTCTGGTCATGGTGTTCTCCTACCTGCGGCTGCCCTCGATCATGAGCTTGTCCACCACAATCACTGGTAGCCGTCAAACTTGAGCTCTGACGGCAGTCCGAGCAGAACTTCAACCACCATCTTCACCTAGTGCTGGATGTTGCTCGCTCATCAAGCTCAACCACGGCCCAAACAAAAAAACACCCCGTCTCGCCATCTCCACCTCTCCTGACCAGATCCTACACCGCGCCTCCATTCCCCAGTCGCTCGTGCCCCTCACACCTCGGTCGTCGCGCGCTGCCCTCCTTTCGGCGGACGCGCGCCACCCTCCTTCCGGCCAACACGCTCCTCCGTCCTCCCTGCCGACGCGTGCTCCACACACGGCGCCGCACGCCTCCCTCGACCCGGCCAATGTGCACCCCACCCCCGGTTGCCGCGCACCTCCCTCCTGCTGGTTGCCGCCTCCAGCCCGCCGTCATTGCCCTCGATGCCCAGAGCCCCTTTCTCTATTCCTCAAAAATCCGTCAATTGGAAAAGCCTCAAAAACCCTTTAGATGGAAAGCCGTTCAACGTCCGTGGCTGAGAATGTCCACGAGCTCCTCTGTTATCAGTTCCTTCGGTCGATAGTGCGTTGTGGCTCCTTGGTGAGCAAACCTTTTTGTCCCTGTTGTGCAGTCATTTCCTGGAGTAAGGATGTTGTGCATACATGTGCGTCAGTGCACTATCGACTATAACAAAAGGTCAAGTGGACTCAACTTATCAATCCCAACATCTCTTGCTGATGTAATGTTCGTTCCATTTCAATTTATTGCTTGCACAACCTCTGTCAGGCTACACAACTTTTCTCAGAAGTACATCTCTTTTATGCAAGCCAACTGAGATTTGTTTAATCTGTGATATGTGCTCAGTTGATGTTCGTGCAAATGCCAAACTTGTCGCAGCTGGGTGCAACCCGCGAAGGGGCTATGCAGCAGGTGAGGAGGTGTGTGTGCGAGAGATGATACTGAACTTGTACTCCTGCTTTACTCGCGTGTGAATGATTCTTTTTTTCCTGCTAATTCTTGTACTGCCTGCCATGAAAATACCTGACAACAGAATACAGAATATTTGTGTATTCTATCATTAGTTCATAGAGAAGAAATTCTTTTTTCTCCAGTGTGTATTCTAGCCTGAGTTCTGTATGTATTTTTGTTCTCTTTTCTTCAGTCCACAAGAAGAAAAAATGTCAGTTCATGAATAGAGAATGTTTGTATTAAACTTATTAATATTAGTCCGATGTGTATTCTAACGTCAGTCCATGAAAAGACACAGAATAGTTGGTATGTGTGCAGAAATATCGTTAGTTCAAGTTTTAAAATTCTGTAAGTTTAGATATATCACCTAAATAAGTAATGATTTGCAGCGAGTTTCTTCAGTGTCAATTCTGATTGAAGTGCCCTGTTCTCCCTAGCCCACATGGTGCTTGTGTTAAATATTATGGACATGTGCAGTACAAAAATTTATAATGGTGCAGTACACGTATTTACAACTTTTATATATTTACAAAACGGAAATTATCATTCCCAAAAACCTACAAAAAACATCAATTTACATTGATACTTGTTCTAGTCCTTATGTTACAACAATGCAATGAAAAAAAAAATCATCAGTTCAACAACATGGACATGCTAATGCTGTAGTGATCTCGTGCGCGGCCACAAGTTCAAAAATGAAGACAAAAAAATTTTGGATGTGAAAAAATAAGAAAATAAAAATCTTAAAAAGGCCACTTCGATAAGTTCAAGTGCTCATCAAACACAATTAAAAAATTGTGAGTTTGTATATGGAAAGGTCTTGTATTACTAGCATATAAGTTGAAAAAATAAACATAGTTAATTCGTGCTAGGGAACTCAAAGAAAATTTGAAGAGAAAAAACATAAAATATTTATTAGGAACAAAATTCAGTCAATTCACCTACATAAACCGTGCAAGTTTGGTGATGATGTCACCATCAGTTCGGATGAGAAAACAAAATTATCATTAAAGCCCCAAAAGTTTCGCTTCTATTAGTTCAAGTGCTCATCCGACATGGTACAAAAAACCTGGTTGGAGAAGTCCGTCGTTCGTTTCAGGAGTCCCAAAAAATGATGCATTCTCACTGTATTCAAAACTACACCTTAATCACAATTAAATCAAGAAAAGTTCAACATCACAAATTCAATCAGTTCAACGGATATAAGCCATTCAAGCTCGGAGACGATGACATTGACAAGTTGTACAATAAAAAAATGTAAAGGTAAAAAACAAAAAAAAGTTCAACATCACAAATTCAATCAGTTCAACGGATATAAGCCATTCAAGCTCGGAGATGATGACATTGACAAATTGTACGGTAAAAAATGTAAAGGTAAAAAACAAAAAAAGTTCAACATCACAAATTCAATCAGTTCAACGGATATAAGCCATTCAAGCTCGGTGACGATGACATTGACAAATTGTACGGTAAAAAATGTAAAGGTAAAAAAAAGTTCAACATCACAAATTCAATCAGTTCAACGGATATAAGCCATTCAAGCTCGGAGACGATGACATTGACAAATTGTACGGTAAAAAATGTAAAGGTAAAAAACAAAAAAGTTCAACATCACAAATTCAATCAGTTCAACGGATATAAGCCATTCAAGCTCGGAGACGATGACATTGACAAATTGTACGGTAAAAAAATGTAAAGGTAAAAAACAAAAAAAGTCAGACTACCGCGAGGTATTAAGGGGGTGGGCGGTCAATCAGTCCAAGGTCTGACTATAGAAAAGTTCAAACTCTTTAGGTGAAATAGTTCGAATGATAAAAAAACGGTGTTGAAAAAATCAATTCACGTTTTTTCGTTGTTTATTAAAAATTGTGCCCCCATCTCACACCCTGCTCCTACCCCATGGCCACAGACACACGAAGAGTTCAAAATTTAAGGAAAACAAAAATATTAAATATTTTTTACTGTTTGGAACAATGTGCTGCCAGATTTATTTGAAAAAATAACACACAAAAAAGAAGGATAAATAACATACATAAATATGACTTGAGCTCATTAGTTAAAAAAGGCCCATGCGCTATAAGAACTATAATAAAAAAACGACATGGCCATATTTTCGGCTCAGCCTTCCCTGTGCAAAATTGACAGTCCTGCCAAATCTGCAGAAAACTACAAACTATGCAGTGGACATCCGCTTCTAATAAAAGACAAAGTTCGACTAGTTCTCTTTCTTCAATAATCGCAAGCAACGACGCAAATGAGGATTGATTATGTTTGTTCCAGCCGTGAAAAATCTCAGATCAATGTACATGGATATTATATGTGTATGCGAGTTCCCTGAATGACCAAAACAGGCTAGTGAAGCACGGCTTCATCGTAATGCCGCCGCCCTGAATGCTCACCTGGAAAAGTCTGCACCATGTCCCACATGAAAATACTGTCTCTCGATGGGACCGCCGAGTCGTGTGGATCGTATTTGCACGGCTGTTGTTCACATGTCAGCAAAAATTCGACGCGAGCTCCCATGGCGCATATGCCACCACCATCGATTCATGTCAGCAGCCGACGACGTCGACACCAAAATAATAATGCCGAAAGCTTCCTCACACACTCAATCGAAGTTGTGCCCGACGAATTTGAAAATGATGCTTCATATAAAAAGATGGAAAAGGCCGCCATGGGCAGCGGAGCTGAGTTCCGACGAACTCCAGTTGACGAGAGTAATCTTCAAAGCCACTGTTACCCCGGTCAACTAAGGCAGCAGCCTGTGATTCCCAACGACGACCCTCAAGACTCTTCTGTTGTTGTCAACCAAGACCAACTCCACGGGCGGACCTGTGAGCACGGTGGCACACCCAACGACGACGGGAACAAGGCAGGCCTCCTTCGTCGCCCGATAACTGTATGGCCAGACCTGCGGATCTGGCGCAGATCACCATTGCATCCTCTGGACCTATGGGAGCACGCTGGAGTACCACGACGAGTGCGCCCTGGCACCTGGTAGGAACACCTGGTACGAACACTTCCATAAAGAAGAATTCGTAAGGTCAAAGCGGGATAAATATACGGTTCAACTACAGATAAACTGTTAGTACAATAAGAGTAACAGAATATTATTCTGTTACGCGAAACAGAATAGCCCAGATGTATATATATATATATCCACTCGGATGTAGGTTTTCATAAAGTATTATTGTTGACATTACCCTTGAGGTAAAAAGTTGGGAGGCGAAACTATAAGCCCCTATCTTTCTTTGTGTCCGATTGCAGCTTTGAACCCATAAGTATCGCGTGAGGGTTAGTGATTGTGAAAGACTAAATGATAGTTGATTATGTGGATTTGCTGAAAAGCTCTTTAATTGACTCTTTCTGATGTTATGATAAATTACAATTGCTTCAATGACTGAGATCATAGTTTGTTAGTTTTCAATGATGTTTCTCATTCATACTTCACTTTGTGAATGAATTGTTACTTCAGCATAAGAAATTATATGACAATATATGTTCCTGTTCTAAAGATGATCATGATGCCCTCATGTCCGTATTCTTTTTTATCGACACCTCTATCTCTAAACATGTGCACATATTTTTCGATATCGGCTTTCGCTTGAGGACAAGAGAGGTCTAAGCTTGGGGGAGTTGATATGTCCATTTTGCAACATGCTTTTATATCAATATTTATTGCATTATGGGCTGTTATTACACATTAGAACACAATCCTTATGCCTTTTCTCCCTTATTTTATAAGGTTTACATGAAGAGGGAGAATGACGGCAGCTGGAATTCTGGACTGGAAAAGGAGCAAATATGAGAGACCTATTCTGCACAACTCCAAAAGTCCTGAAACTTCACATAGTATGTTTTTGGAATATATAAAAAATATTGGGCGAAGAAAATACCAGAGGGGGCCACTAGCCAGCCACAAGGGTGGAGGGCGCGCCCTACCCCCTGGGCATGCCTCCCATCCTTGTGGGCCCCGTGGCAAGCCTCCGACGCCCATCTTCTGCTATATGGTGTGTTTTGACCTGGAAAAAATCATAAGGAAGCTTTTGTGATGAAGCGCCGCCATCTTGAGGGGGAACTTGGGCAGAACCAATCTAGGACTCCGGCGGAGCTGTTCTGCCAGGGAAACATCCCTCTAGGAGGGGGAAATCGAAGCAATGGTCATCACCAACGATCCTCTCATCGGGAGGGGGTTAATATCCATTAACTTATTCACCAGCACCATCTCCTCTCAAACCCTAGTTCATCTCTTGTATTTGATCTTGGTCCCAAAACTTCAGATTGGTACTTGTGGGTTGCTAGTAGTGTTGATTACTCCTTGTAGTTGATGCTAGTTGGTTTATCCGGTGGAAGATTATATTTTCAGATCCTTATTGATAATTAATACTCCTCTGATCTTGATCATGAATATGTTTTGTGAGTAGTTATGTTTGTTCCTGAGGACATGGGATAAGTCTTCTTATAATTAATCATGTGAATTTGGTATTCGTTCGATATTTTGATGAGATGTATGTTGTCTCTCCTCTAGTGGTGTTATGTGAAAGTCGACTACATGACTCTTCACCATCGTCTGGGCCTAGGGGAAGGCATTGGGAAGTAATAAGTAGATGATGGGTTGCTAGAGTGACAGAAGCTTAAACCCTAGTTTATGCGTTGCTTCGTAAGGAGCTGATTTGGCTCCATATGTTTCATGTTATGGTTAGGTTTACCTTAATTCTTCTTTGTAGTTGCGGATGCTTGCGAGAGGGGTTAATCATAAGTGGGAGGCTTGTCCAAGGAAGGGCAGCACCCAAGCATCGGTCCACCCTGAAGGAAATACGCCCTAGAGGCAATAATATAGTTGTTATTTATATTTCCTTATATCACGATAAACATTTATTATTCAGGCTAGAGTTGTATTAACCAGGAACTTAGTACATGTGTGAATACATAGACAAACAGAGTGTCCCTAGTATGCCTATACTAGACTAGCTCGTTAATCAAAGATGGTTAAGTTTCCTGACCATAGACATGTGTTGTCATTTGATGAACGCGATCACATCATTAGAGAATGATGTGATAGACAAGACACATCCGTTAGCTTGGCATAATAATCACTTAGTTTTATTGCTATTGCTTTCATCATGACTTATACATGTTCCTCTGACTATGAGATTATGCAACTCCCGAATACCAGAGGAACACCTTGTGTCATGGTTTTGTCACGGCAGATGTCCTTGTGAAAGGACTTAGTCGTGGAGCCATCGCTACGGGTTAGCTTGAAGGGGTTTAAAGCGGACAAAGGATGACAAAGTTTATACTAGTTCGGCCCCTTACGATGAAGGTAAAAGCCTACTCTAGTTGTGATGGAATTGCTAGGGTTTCGAGGACCAGGGAGCGAATCCGCTTTGCCTGGCTCTAGAGTTGTTGTGTGTTGTCCCTAAACCGCCGCCGGGTCGCCCCTTTATATACATAGGTCGACACCGGCCGGTTTACAGAATCCCGAGGCCGGATCATAAACGTGTCCGGCTCGGTCTCTACTCCTATCTTATCATACAAGCATACATCAATGTCGGTTTATGTCTACAGGCCTTAACCCGCCTTTGGTCCTTGGGCTTTCATGAAGCGCCATCATTCATGTCTGCATGGGCTTCAAATAAAGTGATCATCATGGGGATAACCCGACCTCTCCTGGCCGGTTTATGTCCAGTAGTAATATCCCCAACATTAGGCTTGAACTTGTTCATGTCAATCTTCAACACTTAGAAAAATTCCTCCCCTTGCACCTTCGCACGCATCTTGTAAACCGTCGTGACGTCATCCTCCAGATTTGTAGTAAACCGTCGTGACAGCACCTGTTCATTTAAAGCCGAAGATACCCCTTTTATTAATGAGCATCCAACAATCGAAGAGACAACCTCGTTATACACCATTTTTTGGGCCCCTCGATTCCCGCGCCCGTCGCTTATCTCTTTGTCCTTATAAATAGGGCAGAGGATCCCTTTCCTTTTCTTTTTGTTGAATTTTCCTCTCTTCTTCCTCCTCACGACGCCCCTACACCCGAGCACCGCCGCCATCATCGAGCTTCGGCTCTGCCTCACCGTTTGGCTGTTGCATCAACCTGATCGCACCAGAGAGACGCGGCGCACCTTCGCTGCTTCAACAGCCGCTGTAAGTCTTTCCCACTTTCCTCTGTAGATCCACTTAGGGTTCATACGAGTTCATGGTGCTCTCTTCTTGTTCTTCGTCAGTCCATAGACAGAAGACCTCAAGCTTGACGCGTTCCATGCAGTAGCTATGGTAATCCTTATCTCAGCCATCAAACCAAGCCTTATACACATAAGAACTTGATCTAGACCTTTTGTGAATTGCTTCAGAACCAAACTTTTTTAGGTCTAGATATTTTTCTTTTCCTGACTTGTTGTAGATCTAAAATACCAATGTGATTTTATGAAACCTGTTTTTCCTCACTTAGTCATTTTTGCCTTAGATCTGTATCTTCCTTATCTGCGTAGGAGGTTTATCCTTGTAGAAAGTAATCTGTCATATGCCATTACTCCGCTTGTAAACCGCTCATCGCTTTACCATTTATAACTGCATCAGCCTCCGGTTTAACAATTTTACATACTTAAATTCCTTTTTCTTAACATGTTGCACTTTATGCGTTGTCATTTATGAATCGTAAATCAACTGTAATCTTTTCCAGCTCTTCACTTGCAATGGACAAACAATTCTATTCCTGTAACTGGGTCCCTTCCCAGGTTACTAAGGAGCAACTGGATGGATGTGTCAAAATTGGCACCTTACCGAAGAAGAGTGAAATCCAGTGGCGAGTTCCCGGGTCAGAAAACCCTCCTACCCCCAGATATGGCAAAGTAGTAGTGTTTGCTGATCACATGGGCCGTGGTTTTAAACCGCCTGGATCCAAGCTTTTCCGTGATGTACTTGCCAGCTTTTAGATCCACCCTCAAGATATTGGACCCAACTTTGTATCCAATATCTGTAACTTTTAGGTGTTTTGTGAAGCCTATCTACAAGAAGAACCGACTATCGAGCTGTTCCAGGATTTCTACCACTTAAACCGTCGCACTGAATTCGTAGACGGGCCCAATGCTGAACTTGGTGGCGTCTCCATTCAGAAAAGGAAGGATGTTAGCTTTCCACACGCCAAACTTCACAGTCACCCAAAGGATTGGAATCAGACTTGGTTCTATTGTAAGGATACTTCTCCTGAAGATGAGAATCCTCTGCCGGGTTACCGCGCTCACCGGCTTACCAACACACATCCACTTCCGCAACGACTAACTGCCAAAGAACGGGCCTCGTATGCACCACAACTCGCCAAGCTTAGAGCTTTCATGGCCAACGGTTTGACAAGTGTGGACTTTGTTCGTTGCTGGCTATCCTGGAGTATCTTGCCGTTAAGTCGCCGCTCCGGTTTCATGTGCGAGTATACCGATGACTTAAAGGACTCCCAACATCATATTGACATTCAACTAACATATGATGCAGTTACTGAGTCTGTCAAGAAAATTTTGAATGAACCAGAAGCTGTCTGTAGTAAGACCGGGCTAAGTCCCTTTTACACACAGAACAAACCGCCCGCTGTAAGAATTGTTTTGCTTCTGCTTTATATGTGATATTCCTGAACTGTGAAACTTTTAATACCCTCTTCCCATCTTTTAAATAGGGTGATGACCCGTTCTGGAAAAACAAACCACAAGAGAAAACGACCAAGGCACCTCGACTTAAAACGAAGGCTGTCAAGAGACCTGCCAAGAGGAAGGCAACTGAACCAATCGGTTTAGATCTTGATGACGACCCTGATGAACCGGACGTAGAGGTAGAACTTGATTCTCTTAGTTCATTTTTCATACACCTCATTGACAATGATATTTATCAGGATGACACAGAGGTAATTATCCTTTCCTCCGGTTCAGACCCTCTGCCAACACAAAAAATCCGTCAAGCAATTTGGAAAGTAAGATTTTCTCACCCCATAGCTTACTTGGACCCAAACTTTCTTTTGAAGAAGCAGCAACATGAAGCTCGCCGCACAACCCGACATAGCGGCCAAATAATCACTTCAACCGGTGTGCCAAATACCCTGGTTCGGAAGCGCCAATCTGAGGTCTCAAATACTTCCAATACTTCTTACCCCAAGGCGAGTTATTTCCGATAGCCTCTTAATCCACCCGATTTGAATTATCAGGGAACGCCACCTTCATCATCCGGCGAGTCAACTGCCACATAGCTTCCACGCCTCAAGACTATCCCTGGGTAAATGCCTTAAGCTTTCTCTTTTTGACGCTTTCCACTTATGTGCTATATTAATATGTATATCTTTCTCTTTCAGAGCCAAGGCCAGACCTAGTAAGAAGGGTCGTGTAGATAAACCATTCGATGACCATGTGATTGTTAAAACAGAGACAATTCGAAAACCGGAGAGAGCAAATGCTGACGCCCCGCTTGATGACCTGCCACCCCCAGATCATGTCTTTACTGAACAAGTAGAAGTTGATACCACAGTGCAGGCTGATAAACCGGCAAGTCCAGTACGTACTGATGATGGACCATCTAGTCCGGTTAAGGCTACTAATATTCCACCAATTCCAATAAAGGCTGCTGGTGACAAGGAAGATGATGTTATCACTACTGGCATAGGCCACACCTCCCTAGCCATCCTGTTGCATTAGCAAAACATAGCGCCAAAGAAGAACGTGCTGCCATGGAGAAAGGCAAATGGAGCACCGATTTATCAAGCTATGCCCACCTTAACGCCCAGGAGCTCCATTCTAGTTTTTTAAACCGCATGTACACAAACTGTGACTACGAAGCCGGTTTAGTGAACTTGATGAAGGAACGTTATGAGGTAATTACAAATCCTTTTCTCTCTTAAGTCCAATTGTAAGTACCAATTCCAGTAGCTCCCAAGGGCCGATTTATGATAGTAATCAAAAAACCGGGACTTCATAATACCGCACCTCTGCATACTTATCCTCCAAGGGTCGGTTGATCCTTTAAAAATGAACCTCCACTTTAGCATTGCAATCTTGTAATTTTCGCCTGTGTAGTCCCCAAGGGCCAGTTTATCTTTCCAAGGTGAACCGGGACTTTAACCACTGTTACTTTGAGCAGATGTACATTAGCCCTCAAGTGCCAAGAATAATGCTTGCATTACACTTGGGACTTGAAATAATTTTCTAGAACGAACCGAGTAGGCATTAGCCCCCAAGAGCAAAGTGCATAACTTGTTATACGCTTGGTACTTCAAATATATATAACCCATTGATAATATGTCTTTTCTTTATAGGCTGAGCTAAGCAAAAAGGATGCCCAAACCGCTGATCTTCAAGAGAACATTAAATCTCAGCAAGCGGAGGCTTCTAAAGCCAAGGAGGAACTGACCAATGTCTTAACAGCCATGGAGAAGCTGAAGGAAACCTTTAAGAAGGAACGTGCAGATTGGGACATGGAGAAGGCCGATTTAGCAAAGAGGGCCGAAGATAGAGAAGCAGCTCTTAAACCGGTGGTCGAAGAACTAGCCGGTTTAAAGCGGCAAATAAACGCTATGACCTCTGCTGTATTTGGTAAGTATCCTTATATGATGTTTTTTCAAGTCATTTTACCTTATCAGTTACCGGTTTACTGATGCTTGCAATGTCACAGGGACGCGCTGTCGGTGTCAAAACCGGCGGATCTCGGGTAGGGGGTCCCGAACTGTGCATCTTAGGCGGATGGTAATAGGAGGCGGGGGACACGATGTTTACGCAGGTTCGGGCCCTCTCGATGGAGGTAAAACCCTACTTCCCGCTTGATTGATCTTGATGATATGAGTATTACAAGAGTTGATCTACCACGAGATCATAGATGCTAAACCCTAGAAGCTAGCCTATGGTATGATTGTTGTTGTCCTACGGACTAAACCCTCCGGTTTATATAGACACCGGAGGGGGCTAGGGTTACAAAGAGTCGGTTACAAGGAAGAAGATCTACATATCCGTATTGCCAAGCTTGCCTTCCACGCCAAGGATAGTCCCATCCGGACACGGGATGAAGTCTTCAATCTTGTATCTTCATAGTCGAATAGTTCGGCCAAAGGATATAGTCCGACTGTCCAGAGACCCCCTAATCCAGGACTCCCTCAGTAGCCCCTGAACCAGGTTTCAATGACGATGAGTCTGGCGCGTAGATTTGTCTTCGGCATTGCAAGGCGGGTTCTTCCTCCGAATACTCCATAGAAGATTTTGAACACAAGGATAGTGTCCGGCTCTGCAAAACAAGTTCCACATACCACCGTAGAGAGAATAATATTTCCACAGATCTAATCTGCTGACACGTTTAGCAACATCACATCATGCCATGGCCCGGTCATTATTCAAACCGTTTTTATCAACCAGCATTGCACATATCGCGAGGCGGTTTTCTTGACACATCTTGTCGAAGCAGAGATCGTGTCCCCTTATCACGCGATCCTCATCAATACAGGTATGGGTAACCCAACTGCACCATCAATTACGACGTTCAGGGAATAAGCGATTTTACCAGGTAAGTGGGGAGGCGCATCACCTCTTCCTCCCTTATAAAGGGACAAAGATTCACCCTTTTTACCCACACCTTCTTCCTCCTTGCTTATCCATTCTCGCACACTCGAGCTCCAGCGCCCAAGTTCGTGTCTTTCTCCTTAAACCACTCCAAGCATGTCCTGAGTGGGAGGCAAGTGGATGGTCTCCTCCGTCACGGAGGAGAACATCACAAAGCTACGGGAAGCCGGATATCTGGCCGCGGACATCGCGCACCAGCTGCCAGATGCGGGGAAAATCATCCCTACACCCAAACCCCACGAGAGGGTAGTTTTCCTTACCCATTTTGTCCGCGGACTGGGATTTCCCCTTCACCCGTTTGTCCGCGGGCTCATGTTCTACTACGGGCTGGATTTTCATGATCTGGCCCCCAATTTCATCCTCAACATCTCGGCGTTTCTCGTCGTGTGCGAGGCCTTCCTCCGCATCAGGCCCCACTTCAGCCTGTGGCTGAAGACCTTCAATGTTAAACCGAAGGTGGTGGTCGGCCAGCAACCAGAGTGCGGAGGCGCCATGGTGGGAAAAATGCCTAACGTCACCTGGCTCGTAGGCTCTTATGTGGAGACCATAAAGGGTTGGGAATCGGGGTGGTTCTACATCACCGAGCCGCGCGACACCAACTGGGTGGCGGCCCTCGAATTTTGATCTGGAATCCCCACGTGGCTCACTTCCTGTGAAGAGAAGGGCCTGTCCTGGGGTTCCTAGAGCTGATCGGACTCCAGACCTACATCAAGAACATGATGAGCAGGAAAATCAAGCTCGTCAACATGGTCCAGGTCATGCTCTTCCGCCGGATCCTCCCGTGTCAACGACGGGTATTCAATTTGTGGGAGTTCGACCCGGCCAAGCACCAGACGCTGCGAGAGCTCTTCGACACGACGCACAAGGACGTCTGGAAGGTGCTGTTCAAGGGCGCCAAGGTAACTCCTCCCCTTACCGAGGACCGCGGACTCAGCGCAAAGCGCCATGCTAATCCGGTAAATTTTTATATCTCACAGGATATTTATTTGCCCCAGTTTAATCATGTGCGGGACCTAAGCTTCCATGCCATTAACAGGACTGGGTAGAGACAGTGGAGCAGATCGATTGCCCAGCCCCCCTGCTTGAAGATCCTGTAGATGCTCTCCTAACAGAGATGCTGGTTCCGGCACCTTACGAGGTGCCGGTGAAGAAGGCCAAGAAGAAGGCCATGGGGACCCGAAAGGGTCATCGGCACAAGGTTATATCAGACTCATCGTCAGATAACTCCAAAGCGCACTCCTCCCACGAAAATGTGGAGGGGGAAGAGGAAAGTTCTTCCCGCCAGCCGGGGGAGACAAGAAAAGGAAGGCCACCCCAACCGGGGAGGCCGAAGGGTCCAAGAAGGGAAGGACCCTCCTTTCGGACTGCTCCACGACGGCCGCCTACAGCGACGGCGAGTGGTTACCCAGGGACAAGCCCCTGGCGAAGTCGTAAGTATCCGGATACCATAGTAATTCCTGGTATGTTTTATTGCACTGCTTCTCCTTATGCCGAATATGATTATGCAGTCCGTCCCGAGCCCGTCTCGACGTATCTTCGTCGGACGGTTCTTTGGACTCGTCGGATCTGAATAGCGATTCACTTCCAACCGCCTCCACCTCTTGCCCTACGGACAACGTCGAGGTGTTGTCTCAAAAGGCACTGAGCCGAGGGGAGGTAGTCCTAGGGGCACCTCGAGGCGACCTTCCGGACCTTGGGCACAAAGGGAGCAAGACTCCCACGGGCTCCAAGTTCGGCCCCCGGCCGAACACTGCACCGGAACCTTCGGTTGTTCCAGACTCTGGCAGGCGACCCCCCGTTGAGAGGGACAAGTCGCCCGTGCCGGTGGCCCCTGTCCATCCAGAGGCACCGGACAACTTGCTGGAAGCGCTTCGCGGCGTTTCCATCGACGAAGAGCACCGCACTATCATGAGTGTGGTGATCGAGAAAGTTCAGTCCGCCAAAAACGGACTAACCGAAGCTTGTGCCATCCTCCTAACAGGCTTTTAGGTAAGAAATCAAAATATAGGACAATAGCCCCTGATGCTCTATTTGGCGTTCACGAAGAAAGGCCGAATAGAGGATCAAATAATGACTCAGGAGTCTAATCAGAATACGTCTATGTGCATATGCAGGCTTCACTACTGGCCGCTGCCGCACGTATTGCGGAGGTCGCTGCACTGAAGCAGGACCTTGAGCGGTCCAAGGAAGAGCTCAGCCTTACCAAGAGGCAGCTCTGGGAGACCAAAGGTAAGCAATACCTTGTCTATATATTAAAAAGAAATTCGGTTGTAAAGTAATAGGATCATCATGAATTTGCCAGGGGCCACGATCGAGGTGGCGACCCTGAAGGAGGCACTGTCTGAGGCCGAAGACAAAGCGGCCAAGGAGCCCATTGAGCGGGAAAAGCAAGAAGCCCGGGTAGGCAAGGTGCAGCAAGAGCTCGAGGCTCTCACCAAAAAACACGAGTCCTTGGAGCTTGACTCTAAGACGCGAGAGTCCGAGCTTGCGAAGGCGCTCGAAAGCGCACGGAGCGCCAAGGCTGAAGCCCACAAGGCCCTCCAGGAGATTGATGGGGTGAAGAAGATAGCAGCGGGTAAGGCATTCATTATGCAAAGCAAGCATGTGAAGGAAAATTTCCTTTTACTTACCCGAGTTCGGAGCTCTCCAGGAGCGTTCGCAGATCTTCCCCGCAGTGTACTGGATGTCGCGGAGTTTTACCGAGCTGAGGAGGGGAGCTCGACGGAAAAGTTGTTTTGGTCTCAGTATACTGGGACCAAACACCCAATGCCCTTGAGCGACCAGCTGAAGCAACTAGTCGAGCTTCACAAGGTGGCCAAACAGGCCATGAAGGGTCTTATAGTCCGGATGTGGCCTGGCGATCCCCTGTCTAGCAGCTACTTAGGTCTGGTGAGGCGGCTTGTGGATGCCTGCCCACGGCTTGAAGTCATAAAGCGGTCCGTCTGCATCGAGGGTGCGCGCGGGGCTTTTGCCCAGGCGAAGGTGCACTGGGCGAAGCTGGACTCCGTAAAGATGGTGAAGGAGGGGCCGCCGGAGGGCAAGGAGCATCGCTGCCCTGAAATGTATTATGACAGTGTCCTGAAGGGTTCCCGCCTTGTGGCGGAGGAATGTGCTAGAGATGTAATTTTTGAATGAACATGCTCATGTGATCCTGTAATGTGAAACGAGTTCATTTGCGCTATGCAACGCTTTTTGAATTTAAAATATTACCTTCTGTGCAGCCGTTTATAAAATCTGAGAGTTGGCCAGCTGTCGGCTTCTGCCCCCATGTAACTAGTACTGGGGTGTTCGGGATAAACCTGAGCAATCTTTATGCCAATTTTGGTTCCTTCGAGGGAGGTGTTCAGCAAAACGAACCAGGCAATCGGACTATAAGGATTTATCACCCTCACTTAGCCATAGAAGTCTACAATTTTAAATTTTGGCGAAGCCCCTAGTATTCGGAAGGCCGAATTTGGGGTGCTATATACTCCTAAGTCGGGCAAGGCCAACTCCTCGCCTGAAGTGGAAAAAGTCTTTAAGGACTTGAGACCTCTCGAACAGCGACCAACTCTCGCCTTATCATGACAGTTAGTTTTCGGCTTTCTCTACTGAGGTGCTTATCCAGAAGAACCGGGACACAATCGCAGTAGTTCTCCCAGCGCTACCTTAGCCGATATAGTGGAACGTAAGGTACCAAAACATGGGAGCCGGGCAAACCCAACTATTGACCCAAGACATGATTCGGAGCTGATGCATATAATGCTATAAGTTTGGGGTGCCGCACTATCGAAAGTGTTCGGACTTCTCACGCCGTATTATGGGGTAAACGAAAGCCCCTGGCATACTGACCGTACCAGAATGTACGGGTGCAAGTTGTCGTACATGAACATATAAGAGAAAAAGGATGGATAATGCAATAATAGACTAATGCTATGCATTGTTATTTAAATAATACGTCGAAGCGTATTGATACAAGTAGTGCAATAAGCAAAAAATAGGACTATTTGACATGTCCTATCCAAGGGCAAGCTGCGTATGGGTAGTAAAAAGTGGGTATATCGATTGTTATTAGAGACCACCTGGGGGTTCCCTTGTACGTCTTAGCTTCTTGCCTCCTTGGTTGTTCCTTCCCGTAATGTGGCTGGCAATCATACTGCCGGAAAGGTCTTGCAAAGAGTGAGGTCCTGAAAGAGAAAAAATGATAAAGGTATGCAGCCCCTAGGGCGGTTAAGCCGCCTTGCGGGACGTGCCCTGATCGTGCCCCTGCCTATGCCCATGGTATTTTCAGTGCGTAATTATGTACGCGCGGCACGGATTTCATCGCTTGACTGGGACTGGGACGGGGGGCGAATTGCTAGGCGAGCTCTGAACGTGCCAGGCGATCCTGTTGCAGGTTACTCCGGAATCGCTTGACGGTGTTCGGGGGCTGTATCGCCGAATTGGCGGTTTGCCTTAAAAGGCTGCTTTGTGCTTCTGCTGCAAGGGCCGTAGTGTGCTCTTCCGGGTGGAGCGAGCGTTCTGTGTTTCCATTGACTGTTATGACGCCCCTAGGTCTTGGCTCTTGAGCTTGAGGTATGCGTAATGCAGTACCGTATTGAATTTTGCAAATGTGGTTCGCCCGAGTAGTGCGTGATAGCCAGTGCGGAACGGGACGATATCGAAGATTAACTCCTCGCTTTGGAAGTTGTCCGGAGATCCGAAGACCACTTCCAGTGTGATTGAACCTGTGCAATGGGCCTCTACACCTGGGATGACGCCCTTAAAGGTGGTTTTGGTGGGTTTGA
Organism: Triticum monococcum; assembly: GCA_034509565.1. Lineage (NCBI taxonomy): Eukaryota > Viridiplantae > Streptophyta > Magnoliopsida > Poales > Poaceae > Triticum > Triticum monococcum. The sequence continues at coordinate 254,664,787 of CM067847.1, forward strand.
TCCTCGTGGGATCTATACCTATTTTGCGCACTATATCCTGATAGAGCAGGTTCAGGCTGCTACCGCTGTCCATAAGGACTCGAGTGAGGTGAAATCCGTCGATGATGGGGTCTAGGACCAATGCGGCGGATGCGCCATGACGGATACTTGTGGGGTGGTCCCTGCGATCGAAGGTGACCGGACAAGAGGACCATGGGTTGCACTTTGGGGCGACGGGCTCCATTGCATAGACGTCCCTTAGTGCACGCTTCCGTTCCCTCTTGGGAAAGTGGGTTGCATATATCATGTTCACCGTCTTCACTTGTGGGGGGAACCTCTTCTGTCCTCCCGTGTTCGGTGGCCGGGGCTCCTCCTCGTCATCACTATGCAGCCCCTTGTCCTTGTTTTCGGCATTCAACTTGCTGACCTGCTTGAGCACCCAGCATTCTCTGTTGGTGTGATTGGCTGGCTTATCGGGGGTGCCGTGGATTTGACACGAGCGATCAAGTATGCGATCCAAACTGGACGGGCCCGGAGTACTTCTTTTGAATGGATTTTTCCGCTGACCGGATCTAGAGCCTCTGAATCCGGCATTGACTGCCGTATCATCGACGTTATCGCCGTTGTTGCGGCGCTTGTGTCTATTACGACGTGGTCTTCCATTGGCATCTTTGGTATCCGAAGTGCCCGGATTCATTGATGTGTTGTTGCTGTGAGCCAGCCAGCTATCCTCACCCACGCAAAAGCGGGTCATGAGTGTCGAGGGCTGCCATAGACTTCGGCTTGTCCTGGCCGAGGTGCCGGGCGAGCCACTCGTCACGGATGTTATGCTTGAATGCCGCTAAGGCCACTACATCTGGACAGTCGACAATTTGGTTTTTCATAGTTAGGAACCATGTCCAGAATTGCCTGGCCAATTCCCCTGGCTGCTGAGTTATATGGCTCAAGTCATCAGCATCCAGTGGTCGCACATAAGTGCCCTGGAAGTTGTCAAGGAATGCATCTTCCAAATCCTCCCAACTACCGACGGAGTCTGCTGGCAAGCTATTCAGCCAATGCCAAGCTGGTCCTTTGAGTTTTAGTGGGAGGTACTTGATGGCATGCAGATCATCACCGCGAGCCATGTGGATGTGGAGGAGGAAATCCTCAATCCATACAGCGGGATCTGTTGTACCATCATACGATTCGATATTTACGGGTTTAAAACCCTCCGGGAATTCATGATCCATAACTTCATCAGTGAAGCATAGGGGGTGTGCGGCACCTCTGTGCCGGGCTATATCACGACGCAGTTCATATGAGTCTTGTCTGCTGTATTCAGCCTGGCCGGATTTACTTTTAGTGTATCCGGCGTGACGGTCATCGTCCCACGTTGGCGCGCTCCCTCGTGACCCGTATATCGACCTTGCATGTTTTGCCCTGTGTTCCAATACGTCTCGCAGGTCCCGTGTGTTGCCCCGGGCCTTGGTATTTTTGTTTGATTGGTGGCAGGGTGCGGGCTAGACTTCGGGCTAAAATGCCTTTCTGTCTCGGCCAAGAGGTGGCCCGTCAGCCGCATCATCCGCTAGTGATGTAGGTTTCAATGCTTCCTCCTCGAGGTGAGGTAGCAACCTGCGCTTTGGGTAACTCTTTGAGGGACGCTCGAGTTCGTATTCCTTGGCCGCAAGGACTTCGGTCCATCTGTTTGCTAGCAAATCTTGATCATCTTGAAGTTGTTGTTGCTTTTTCTTCAAGCTATTTGCTGTGGCCATAACCGGCGCTTGAAGCGCTCCTGCTCGACGAGAACCTCAGGAACGATGAATTCTTCGTCGCCGAGGCTCACCTCATCTTTGAAGAGGCATGTAATTTTCCTCCTCCGATTCTCCATCTGCTGCCCACTCTGGAGGGCTAGCTTGTTCACCCTCCCGCTCTAAATCGTGCTGGAGGGGATTGTTGTCGTCCTCGGCACTATCCGGAGTGTTATTGTCTATTGTGCTAGTATCACTACTTTTGCTATGGCGGGACTTAGAGCGGCGCCGCTGACATCGGCGCTTGGGTTGTTTCTTGGAGGGGTCATCCTCCGTTGTCTCGTCCCCATTGCCTTTTTGGGGGTGTCTACCATGTATATATCATATGATGAGCTGGCGATCCAGCGCCCTATGGGCGGTGGTTCCTGTTCCTCTCCTGCATCATCATCCATACCGTCGATGTCTTCGGAGTTGAAGTCGAGCATGTCGGTTAAATCGTCGACAGTGGCTACTAAGTGGGTGGTGGGTGGGGAGCGAAATTCTTTGTCGTCCACATCCCATTCTAGCCGGGCATAGTTCGGCCAAGGTTCTCCTGACAAGGAGAGAGACCATAATGAATTTAGCATGTCGCCAAAAGGTGAGTGCTAAAAGATATCCGCGGAGGTGAACTCCATGATCGGCGCCCAATCGGATTTGATAGGCATGGACGTAGGCGGCTCGGAGTCCGTGGCCGGAGACGAATCTAGTGGTTCGACAACATGGCCCTCGTAAGGGGTGAAGTCAGTATCTGGCTCTATCGCCACTGAGAGTGCGGCCTCCATGGCGGGGTCTATTCACCCGTCCTCGGATGGCGCAATTTGCTCCGGATTGAAGGCCGGAGTAGTTGTAGGTGTGATCTCCCGAACACTGTTCGACGACAGAGCTAAATCATGCTCGTCGTGATCGTGCGGCGCACCTGACATGGGCTTGAATCCGTCGAAGATCAAGTCTCCGCGGATGTCGGCAGTGTAGTTTAAGTTTTTGAACCTGACCTAATGGCCAGGGGCATAGCTCTCGATCTGCTCCAGATGGCCAAGTGAGTTGGCCCGCAGTGCGAAGCCGCCGAATATGAAGATCTGTCCGGGGAGGAAAACCTCACCCTGAACCGCATCGTTACCGATGATTAAAGGAGCCATCAAGCCTTACAGTGACGGCACAGTGGAACTCGGAATGAAAGCACCAATGTCGGTGTCAAAACCGGCGGATCTCGGGTAGGGGGTCCCGAACTGTGCGTCTAAGGCAGATGGTAACAGGAGGCGGGGGACACGATGTTTACACAGGTTCGGGCCCTCTCGATGGAGGTAATACCCTACTTCCTGCTTGATTGATCTTGATGATATGAGTATTACAAGAGTTGATCTACCATGAGATCGTAGAGGCTAAACCCTAGAAGCTAGCCTGTGGTATGATTGTTGTTGTCCTACGGACTAAACCCTCCGGTTTATATAGACACCGGAGAGGGCTAGGGCTACACAGAGTCGGTTACAAGGAAGAAGATCTACATATCCGTATTGCCAAGCTTGCCTTCCACACCAAGGAGAGTCCCATCCAGACACGGGATGAAGTCTTCAATCTTGTATCTTCATAGTCCAACAGTCCGGCCAAAGGATTTAGTCCGGCTGTCCGGAGCCCCCCTAATCCAGGACTCCCTCACCCGCATTACCCATCTGGGCTCTGACATGCGGATGAAGCTAAAGGCTGCCTATACGTTGATACATCAGCTATATTACGGATCCCAAAGGGCTATTTGCACTGCTGCTTATAATAGGCCTCCTCCAACATTGATTACAGAAACCATCAAGAAGCTGTCAATGTTGCCTGCCCGGTTGGATGAACTTAAAAAATAAGCTGCCAGGTCAGGCGCGCTGACTGCGCTAATCTGGGCCAAGGCATGGATTCTAGATCTTGAACCGGCAGATATGTGCCAAGGCTATCCCAGCGTGAAGGAAGATGGTTCAAAATTTAACAATGATGATCTCCGAAGGCTGACAAAGGAAATGCGACCCATAGCGAGGAAATTGGCGGATGAAAAGATATCCTGAACCAACACATGATGTAGAAGATGTTATTCCGCCAATTCGTAAGCACACTTATGCCCCTGACATTGATCCTTCCACCCTTATAATTGAAGAAGCCGTGTTCCAAGCTTTAACTGGAATCGATTGGGCAACGATTGATTTCCAGCCACTGGGTAGAGAGGAGGAGGATGCACCGACTCAAGATGACCCTCAATCTTCAAGTCGTCCTGGTGATGAATCCTGAATCGGAGGCCGGTTTAGTTTGTCGTAGCCTACCATTCTTATTGAAACAATTATCCTGTGTGGGCATTAAAACGCCTTGTAATAGGCAAGTTCAAACACTTGTCTGTTATGCCATCGAGCATACTTATTTTGCTTGATACTGATAACTCGCCATGCTTTTGGGATCTTTATTATATGCATAAACCGCACTGGCTGTATTTTAACTTGTTCCTGCATACAAGAGATTGAAAGGGTCCTGGCGGTTTACTGCTGGACGGGTCATGATGCCCAAATATATAGCCTCGGTGTAGAGCCAATGTTGTTTAAAAACAACCAGATATAAAATAGAGAATACATATTACCTCCTTGTTTGACCCATGGTTGTTATAAAAGGATGATAACACCAATCTGGAGTGTAGATGACTCCTTCCAGGTTTGCCGGTTTATGATAAAACCATACCGCGTTATGATAAACACCGGTTTTATCCATAATACCGGTGACTTGTAATCAAAACCAGACCAAAGCAATAAATGCTAGATTATAGCTGATCATGTAGTAACAATTTAGCATTGTAAGCCACGCTGGGTTGTAATAAACACTGATTTATCAGAAAACACTTATGAATTTTATCAAAAGAAACGAAAAACTTTGCAAAAAATACAAGAAGAATATGCAAGGCTTTTCATGGGCTGCCATGCCCTCAATATAGGCTTTTCATGGGCTGCCAGGCCACTGAGTTAAACCATTTTCAAAGCCTTTTAAGATGGACCTCAATCTTTAACCAATCATCGTTTTAACTTTGACAAGTTCAGGGTCTATGAGTTTGACTTGTCAAACGTTCGACAGGTCATACCAGGTTTACCTGGATGGAGTGGCTTACTTAAAGAGGCAGGATAACCTGGGGTTTTTGGTGAATACACCTGGCTTCCGAGCCTGGCTTGATAGCCTATTGCGAGGGTGCAGACTCTTTGTTCTTTGAGAAGCAAAGAGCCCCCAAGCAACATTTGAGCTATGCTTGGTGGGTGCCTATGTTTGAGTTGTGCTGGTGCAACACTCTCTTTGGCCCCACATAATTTCCTTTTGGCCTTAAGCCTACCAAGAGGTGTAGCTATGGTGCAAATACAACCAAGCCCCCTAGTGATTTCCCTTTGGCTTTAAGCTGATCAAGAGGTGTAGCTAAGGTTCGGATACGACCAAGCCCCCTAGTGATTTTATATGTGTGACTTTATAAGCTAGATCAGTAGAACTCCGCTTTATGAACAGAAGCCCCCACGTAAACATACTTGATGTAAAAACAACAGAGACCCCACTTTGGCTGAGGCCCCGGTTTATTATATGGATCAAAGTATATACATTGTCATAATTATGTACATAAAAAAGAGCCTATGGCTCAAGTATAGTAAGGCCGAAGATGAGCTATATTCCACGGCCTTTGGGTTTCCTCCTCCGATTTACGTGAGTGTTTGTGCTCTCGAACATCGATAAGGTAGTATGATCCATTGTGCAAATTTTTGCTGACTACAAAAGGCCCTTCCCAAGGTGGGGATAACTTGTGCATATCAGTCTGATCCTGGATGAGCCGGAGCACCAGATCACCTTCTTGAAAAGTTCTGGTTTTTACCCGGCGGCTATGATAACGTCGCAGATCTTGTTGATAAATCGCCGAACGTGTTGCCGCAAGATCACGCTCCTCATCTAACAGGTCGAGTGAGTCCTGACGTGCTTCTTCATTATCAGCTTCAACATAAGCCGCCACACGGGGCGAGTCATGACATATGTCACTAGGAAGAACTGCCTCTGCTCCGTAAACCATGAAGAAAGGCGTGTAACCCGTAGATCTGTTTGGTGTGGTGTTGATACTCCATAACACGGAAGGTAACTCCTCCACCCAACAACCCGGCGTCCGCTTTAAAGGAACCATAAGCTGGGGTTTGATACCTCTCAAAATTTCTTGATTGGCCCTTTCTGCTTGACCATTAGATTGGGGGTGAGCCACTGATGACACGTCAAGCCGGATGTGATCACGTTGACAAAATTCTTCCATGGCATCCTTGGACAGATTAGTACCATTGTCAGTAATAATGTTGTGTGGAAAACCAAACTGGAATATCACCTTTTTGATGAATTGAACCGCCATGGCCGCATCACACTTACTGACTGGCTCTGCCTCTACCCACTTGGTAAACTTATCAACCACCACCAGCAGGTGGGTCTTCTTGTCCTTGGACCTCTTAAAAGGTCCAACCATATTGAGCCCCCAAGTTGCAAACGGCCAAGTTATTGGAATCATTTTTAATTCTTGAGCCGGAACATGAGCACGGCGTGCAAATTTCTAACAACCGGCACACCTCCTTATCAAATCCTCAACATCAACATGAGCCGTCAACCAATACAAGCCGTGACGAAAAGCCTTAGCCACCAAGGATTTTGAACCGGCGTGGTGACCACAATCTCCTTCATGGATCTCACGCAATATATCACAACCTTCTTGAGGACACACACAACGCTGAAACGCCCCTGTGACACTGCAATGATGTAGCTCCCCATTGACAATGGTCATAGACTTAGATCGCCGGATTATCTGCCGGGCCAAGGTTTCATCGTCTAGTAACTCGCCCCGGTTCATGTATGCCAGGTACGGGACCGTCCAATCCAGAATAACATGAAGAGCCGCCACCAATTGAGCCTCGGGGTCAGGGACAGCCAAATCCTCCTCCGTAGGTATCTTGACTGACAGATTATGCAGCACATCTAGAAAGGTATTGGGTGGCACCGGTTTACGTTGAGATTCTAAGCGACTTAAAGCATCTGCCGCTTCATTCTTTCGCCGGTCTATATGGTCAACCTGATAACCCTTGAAATGACTAGCCACTGCATCCACCTCTCATCTATATGGCGCCATGAGTGGATCCTTGGAATCCCAAGTGCCAGATACCTGTTGAGCCACCAGGTCCGAGTCACCAAAGGACTTAACACGGCTTAAATTCATTTCCTTAGCCATCTGAAGACTATGGAGCAAGGCCTCATACTCAGCTGCATTGTTAGTACAAGGGTACAGTAAATGGAGAACATAACAAAACTTATCACCTCGTGGGGAAGTTAATGAATAGTCCAATAAGTGTTGCTTTTCCTCCGGTGCTTGCAACTCTGTCCAATCATTGATGAAGTCCACAAGTGCTTGGGATTTGATTGCCGTGTGAGGCATATACTTTAGCCCGTGAGGTCCAAGCTGAATAGCCCATTTAGCAATCTGGCCCATTGCTTCTCTGTTTTGGATGATATCTCCCAAGGGGGCTGAACTGACCACTATGATAGGATGACCCTAAAAATAATGCTTGAGCTTCCGGCTTGCCATAAAAACCCCATACACCAACTTCTGCCAATGTGGGTATCTCTGTTTGGACTTAATAAGCACCTCGCTGATATAATAAACCGGTTGTTGAACCGGATACTCTTTTCCAGCCTCCTTGCGCTCCACAACAATAACCACACTAACAGCCCGGGCATTAGCAGCCACATATAGTAATAAGGGGTCCTTATCAACCGGAGCCGCAAGGACAGGTGGCTTGGCTAACCGTCACTTCAAATCCTCAAGCGCTTTATCAGCAGCATCACTCCAGACGAAGTGGTCCGTTGTCTTTAGCATCTGATACAAAGGGATAGCCTTCTCTCCAAGGCAACTGATAAACCGGCTTAAGGCTGCAGTCCGACCCGCCAAACGTTGAACATCATTGATGCACACCAGTTTAGCCAGAGATGTGATAGTCGTGATCTTCTCCGGATTAGCTTCAATGCCCCTGTTAGACACCAGAAAACCCAAAAGCTTGCCTGCCGATACACCAAAGACACATTTGGCCGGATTAAGCATCATCTTATAAACCCGGAGGTTATCAAATGTTTCCTTCAAGTCACCTATCAATATCTCCTCCTTTCTGAACTTCACCACAATATCATCCACATATGCATGGACATTGCGCCCAATCTGTTTATGCAGACAATTCTGGACGCAGCGCTGATAAGTTGCTTGGGCACCCTTGAGCCCGAAAGGCATAGATACATAGCAGAAGGCTCCAAAGGGTGTTATGAAAGTTGTGTTCTCCTAGTCCTTAATTGCCATTTTGATCTGATGATAACCAGAATAAGCATCCAGAAAACACAAACGGTCACAACCTGCTGTAGCATCAATAATTTGATCGATACGAGGGAGAGCAAAGGGGTCAGCTGGACAAGCTTTGTTTAAGTCTGTGTAATCCACACACATACGCCAAGTGCCGTTTTTCTTAAGTACCAGCACCGGATTAGCTAGCCACTCAGGGTGAAATACCTCCACAATAAACCCTGCTACTAAAAGCCGGGCTACCTCCTCACCAATAGATTTACGCCTTTCTTCATTGAAGCGGCGAAGAAACTGCCTGACCGGTTTAAACTTAGGATCTATATTAAGGGTGTGCTCAGCGAGTTCCCTCGATACACCTGGCATGTTAGAAGGCTTCCATGCAAAGATGTCCCGGTTCTCACGGATGAACTAAATGAGCGCGCTTTCCTATTTTGGATCCAGGTTAGCGCTGATGCTGAACTGCTTGGATGAATCGCCAGGAACAAAGTCAACCAGCTTAGTCTCCTTAGCCGATTTAAATTTCAGCGCTGGATCATGCTCGGTAGTTGGCCTTTTCAGAGAAGTCATATATGCCGGATCAACATTGTCCTTATAAAATTTCAGCTCTTCTGTGGCACAACCCGACTCAGCATAAGCCGCATCACCCTCTTCACATTCCAAAGCGATCTTCCGGCTCCCATGCACTGTGATGGTCCCCTTATGACCTGGCATCTTAAGTTGCATATAAACATAACAGGGCCTTGCCATGAACTTAGCATAAGCGGGCCGTCCGAACAGGGCATGATATGGAATCTTGATTTTCACCACTTCAAAAGTCAATACCTCTGATCTTGAATCGTGATCATCCCCAAACGCAACTTCCAGAGCTATCTTGCCGACTGGGTATGCCGATTTACCAGGCACTACACCATGAAACACGGTGTTCGACGGTTTAAGATTCTTATCAGTCAACCCCATGGGACGAAAGGTTTCATAGAAAAGGATATTGATGCTGCTTCCTCCATCCATAAGCACCTAGGTAAATTTATACCCCCCAACCTGAGGTGCCACCACCAAGGCCAGATGACCCGGATTGTCGACCCGAGGTGGACGATCCTCTCGACTCCACAGGATGGGCTGTTTAGACCAGCGCAGATAAGGAGGTACCGCCGGTTCAACGGAGTTCATGGCTCTTTTATGAAGCTTCTGATCGCGCTTACATAAACTAGTGGTGAAGACATGATACTGGCCACTATTCAACTGCTTTCGATTGCTCTGATAACCCAATTGCTGCTACTGTTGATTCCCCTGATGGTTGTAACCTCCCTGGTTGCCCTGGCTGCTCTGATTGCCATGTCCGGTTTGGTTGCCTTGGAATCCTGAACCGGAACTACCACCACCATAACCCGGCCCATGGAAACCGCCTCCTGAACCGCCAGGCGGTCCATTGCCATATTGAAAGACATTCGAATTTTTGAACTCCCGCATGATAAAGCAATCCTTCCAAAGATGTGTAGCTGGCCTCTCCTTTGATCCATGCTTTGGGCAAGGCTGGTTTAACAGGCGCTCCAGATTGGGGCCTGACCCTCCACCCCGCTGGGGCGGTTTACCCTTACGTTGTTGACCGTTATCCTAGGTGTTAGTGTTAGCCACAAAGTCCAAGCTATTATCCGCCTTGCGTTTACCGTTGTTCCCGTGACCTGCTAGGTTATGCTGCTGCCCTTTGGTGCTACCGCTATTCTTTCCCTTCCCTATCTTGTCATCATCAGACTCGGGGTCCTTGGTACTATCAGAGTCGACATATTTCACCAGAGCTGCCATAAGTGTTCCCATGTCATTACAATGGCGTTTGTGCCATTCCAACTTCAGCTTCAAAGGTGCAAACCGGCAATTGCCTTCCAATGTTAAAACGGCTATGTCAGTGTTGATGCGGTCCGATGAATGCAAAATCTCCGAAACTCGGCGCACCTAGTGGGTTATTCATTCTCCTTCCTCCTGGACACAGGTGGCTAAATCCACGATTGACATGGGCTGCTTGCATGTATCCTTGAAATTCTGGATGAACCGGGCTCTTAACTCGGCCCCCGACCCAATGGAATTGGCCGACAGGTTTTTCAACCATGTGCGAGCTGTTCCCTCCAACATCATGGTAAAGTATTTGGCACACGCTGCCTCGTCCACATCCAGCATCTCCATTGCCATCTCATAGCTTTCCACCCATGACTCGGGGGATAAATCGGCGGTGTAAGTCGGTACCTTGCGCGGTCCTTTGAAATTGTTGGGTAACCATACGTTGCGCAATGCTGGGACAAGGCATGGCACTCCCAAAGAACTAGAGGTAACCCCTGGTTCTACCGACATTGTTGGATGAACCGGAGTGAACTCACGAACCGGAGTGAGTTGACGAATCGGAGCTTCGTGCTGCGCCGCTAACTCGGCTTCTCGACGTGCCCTAGCGCGATCCACAACATCCTGAGCATTACCACCACCACCCGTCGGGTTATTTCCACGGGGCGGATTAGATTCCGCACACTGCTTGATACGGACAGTTCATCGATATGTCTGTTGTAGCTCCGGCTCAGGCAGGGAGTAGAATGAATCCTTTCGTGGCTATATGAATAAGCCTGCTGCTGGGTCAAGGCCGTCTGAAGGAGCTCCCTAGCACATCATGTCTCAACTGCTACTGGGGACTCGCCATCAATCGGGAGAGCTGCCAACCGTGAAGCGGCAGCAACGATGTTATCCAACGGGTTAGAGTAGTGACCCGGAGGTGTTGAGACGTGTCGTGATGGGACATCGTTTTGACGAGGCTGAGGCGGCGGATCCATCGCACATGGCTGGACCGGTGCCCCGGTCCCAAGCGCCTCCTCCCGGTTTAACACTGGCTGGTTGCTGGTGCCTGCTCCTGGCGTGTTAAAGAGATTCCTTGCCTCAAAGACCGGCGGAAGGTGCGACTGGTATCTTCTCCTCATGACATCATCTGACGCACTCTGATCTAGCATAAGCCGGTAAGCTTGAGCCTCTAATTAGCCCACTCTGTAACCAACCTGGTGTTCTCTGCTGCCAGGTCTACTTTAGCTTGAGTTATCTGATCCTTCACTTTTGCAATCTCTGCGTTGTGCTGATCCCGGTTTGCTGCGTCCACCTCTGATGCCAGCAATGTTGCTAAAGCGTCAAACAAATCAGACAAAACCTGAGCCGGAGGCGGCGCAGAGCCCCCTGCTCCCGCTGGTGTTGCTGTTGCTGAACCAGAGATCATTGCCGCGGTGGTAGAAGAGTGTTGCGTTGATTGTGTACCGGCCATGAAGACCGTGACCCGACTCGGCAGATCAAGGGGGTCCGGAATACTATCGCCATCGGAACCTCCACTAATCCGGCCATCCTGAAGCTGATACAGTGACTCGGTCTCTCCGGTTGAAGACTCGTCATCAAAATAGACAATGGTTTTGCCACCAGGTGCCGATCTATCCTCATATTCCGCTCCATGGATGACACCTACGAAGTCATGCTTTACGGCGGGCTGAACCTGGGCAGAGCTTGCATGCTGTGCCGTCTCGATGATGTCGGTGCAGATGTCCGGCTCAGGGCCTGGTTCGTTGATCTTACCGATGAAGACGTGAATGCTACCAAAGGGGACCCGGTACCCGTACTCAATTGAGCCGGCCTCGGGACTCCATCCTGCATCGTCGATGTAGAGCTTGCAGCGATGACTTTTAGTCATCCGGCGCACAGCGTATCCCTTGAGTCCTTCGAAGCTGCCCTTCAAGAACTCGAAACCATCATGTGATAGCCCCACAGTGGGCGCCAACTGTCGTGGTTTTGTCACGACAGATGTCCTTGTGAAAGGACTTAGTCGTGGAGCCATCGCTATGGGTTAGCTTTAAGGGGTTTAAAGCGGAAAAAGGACACGAGAGTTTATACTGGTTTGCCCCCTTACGATGAACGTAAAAGCCTACAACAGTTGTGATGGAATTGCTAGGGTTTCAAGGACCAGGGAGCGAATCCGCTTTGCCTGGCTCTCGAGTTGTTGTGTGTTGTCCCTAAACCGCCGCCGGGTCGCCCCTTTATATACATAGGTCGATGCCCGCCGGTTTACAGAATCTCGAGGCCGGATCATAAACGTGTCTGGCTCGGTCTCTACTCCTATCTTATCATACAAGCATACATCAATGTCGGTTTATATCTACAGGCCATAACCCGCCTTTGGGCCTTTGGCTTTCATGAAGCGCCATCATTCATGTCTTCATGGGCTTAAAATAAAGTAATCATCATGGGAATAACCCGGCCTCTCCTGGCCAGTTTATGTCCACTAGTAATATCCCCAACACCTTGTGTGCTATCAAATGTCACAATGTAACTGGGTGATTATAAAGATGCTCTACAGGTGTCTCCGATGGTGTTTGTTCAGTTGGCATAGATCAAGATTAGGATTTGTCACTCCGTGTATCGGAGAGGTATCCCCGGGACCTCTCAGTAATGCTCATCACTATAAGCCTCGCAAGTAATGTGACTAATGATTTATTTGCAGGATGATGCATTATGGAACGAGTAAAGAGACTTGCCGATAACGAGATTGAACTAGGTACGATGATACCAACGATCGAATCTCGGGAAAGTAACATACCGATAACAAAGGGAACAACGTATGTTGTTATGTGGTTTGACCGATAAAGATCTTCATAGAATATGTAGGAGCCAATATGAGCATCCAGGTTCCACTATTGGTTATTGACCGGAGATGTGTCTTGGTCATGTCTACACAGTTCTCGAACCCGTAGGGTCCGCACGCTTAACGTTCGATGACGATTTGTATTATGAGTTATGTGATTTGATGACTGAAGTTTGTTCGGAGTGCCGGATAAGATCACAGACTTGACGAGGAGCCTAGAAATGGTCGAGACATAAAGATTGATATATTGGACGACGTTATTCGGACACCGGATGAGTTCCGAGAAGTATCCGGCAACTATTGGGGTGCCGGAGGGTTATCGGAACCCCCCGGGGGAACTAATGGGCCTTCATGGCCCTTAGTGGAGAGAGAGTGATAACCCACAAGTATAGGGGATCGCAACAGTTTTCGAGGGTAGAGTATTCAACCCAAATTTATTGATTCGACACAAGGGGAGCCAAAGAATATTCTCAAGTATTAGCAGCTGTGTTGTCAATTCAACCACACCTGGAAACTTAATATCTGCAGCAAGGTATTTAGTAGCAAAGTAATATGATAGTAGTGGTAACGGTAGCAAAAGTAATGTTTTTGGTTTTATAGTGATTGTAACAATAGCAACGGAAAAGTAAATAAGCGAAGAACAATATAGGAAAAGCTTGTAGGAATTGGATCGGTGATGGAGAATTAAGTCGGATGCGATCGATCATGCAATAGTTATAACATAGGGTGACACAGAACTAGCTCCAGTTCAACAATGTAATGTAGGAATGTACTCCGAATATAGTCATACGTGCTTATGGAAAAGAACTTGCATGACATCTTTTGTCCTACCCTCCCGTGGCAGCGGGGCCTATTGGAAACTAAGGGATATTAAGGCCTCCTTTTAATAGAGTATCGGACCAAAGCATTAACACATAGTGAATACATGAACTCCTCAAACTACGATCATCACCGGTAATGGTCCCGATTATTGTCACTTTGGGGTTAACGGATCATAACACATAATAGGTGACTATAGGCTTGCATGATAGGATCAAGAACTCACGTATATTCATGAAAACATAATATGTTCAGATCTGAAATCATGGCACTCGGGCCCTAGTGACAGGCATTAAGCATAGCAAAGTCATAGCAACATCAATCTCAGAACATAGTGGATACTAGGGATCAAACCCTAACAAAACTAATCCGATTACATGATAAATCTCATCCAACCTATAACCGTCCAGCAAGCCTATGATGGAATTACTCCCGCATGGCGGTGAGAATCATGAAATTGGTGATGGAGGAAGGTTGATGATGACGATGGTGACGGATTCCTCTCTCTGGAGCCCCGAACGGATCCAGATCAGCCCTCCCGAGAGAGGTTATGGCTTGGCGGCGGCTCCATATCGTAAAACGCGATGAATCCTTCTCCTTGATTTTTTTCTCCCCGAACACAAATATATGGAGTTGGAGTTGAGGTCGGTGGAGCGTCAGGGGGCCCACGAGGCAGGGGGCGCGCCCAGGGGGTAGATGTGCCCCCACCCTCGTGGACAAGGTGTGGGCCTCCTGACGTGGATTCTTCTTCCAGTACTTTTATATATTCCAAAAATAATCTCCGTTGATTTTCAGGTCATTCCGAGAACTTTTATTTCTGTACAAAAATAACACCATGGCAATTCTGCTAAAAACAACGTCAGTCCATGTTAGTTCCATTCAAATCATGCAAGTTAGAGTCCAAAACAAGGGCAAAAGTGTTTGTAAAAGTAGATACACAGAGACGTATCAACTCCCCCAAGCTTAAACCTTTGCTTGTCCTCAAGCAATTCAGTTGATAAACTGAAAGTGTCGGCATTCTGGGAACGGGGGTCCCCAGACTTGCCTGCCTGCGGCCTATGGCGTGGCTCAAATGGGGGCCCAACATGGCGCATCTTCAGCAAGCACAAGACTCAAGACCCTCGCGAGGGGCCAAGCCTCGCGAGGCGGACGACACGGCGCATCCTTGGGCGCAGCATCCTCAGGCTGGCTCGCGAGGAGACGGAGATATCAAGGCGGGGTACCTCGCAAGGTGCCGGTGACGCAAGCCATGACGATCGAGGGCACCAGGCGGGTGCCAGCGCGCGCAGCGTCCTTCTTTCCTCTTTGGTGCAAAGGGGGCAAGCGCAGCCGCGGAGTACCGAGGCATTAGGCAAAGGTTGCCATTTCGGTGCAACAAGACCAGGACCAAGCGGACTATGAGACGGAGGTCACCATGGAGCCCAGCACGGCATCACCGCAGAGTCTTTCGCAGGCGAAGACCACCGTTAGTCAGTTTAAGAGTACTTGCTGTCCCCCTTCAAATTAGCCCGCCATTGTTGGCTCCCATCCCGCTCAATATTTGGGAAGAGGACCAGGGCACCTACAAATAGGACCGGCTGCCCACATAGCAAGGGGTTCGATCGGTGGGAAGATTAGACACACAGGGCTCAGTTCGGTCCGTCTAGCAAGTAGAGAGAGAGAGAGGTGGCAGAACTCCTCCTAGTAGTTCGTCGCCCCAGCCAAGAACAGGCCCTCGCGAGGCTGTTCTTCCTTGTATTGTTCACCATCACCAGCCCCAAGAGGCAATCCATCCACCACACACTGGAGTAGGGTATTACACCACAATGGTGGCCCGAACCAGTATAAATCTTGTGTCTCTTGTGTGATCCTTTAGTGGTTTAGATCCCAGTGAGACGGAGAGGTTGAGGACGTTATTTCCGCGTGCACCCCAGTGTTCGAACCTTAAGGGTCTGCCGGAACCCGAAATCCGACATTTAGCACGCCAGGTAGGGGTGCGCCGGGATCCGTCTTCCACCGCTCCGCCCTCCCCCGGCCGCCGCAACCATGCGCGGCGCCAGCCGGGCTCGCGCCGCCCCGGCGGCCCTCGCTGGTGGGCGCTCTCGTCGTCCCCCGCCGCCCGCCGTCAACACCGCCACCGGCTCGGCGGGAAGCGAGCTGCAAGCACCACCCCAGCATCCGCCTACGCGACAGAGTAACTGCGCCACGACACTGACGCCTTCGGTCGTTGCAGCCCACTTGGGAGGCTCGCAGGCGCCGCCCACAAGTCGCCATGTCAAGCCTTTCATCCGCCGGGTTAGCACCGCTGCCGCATGGCAGGGGGCTCCCCCGGACCGGGCGGCGAGCGAGGTCGGTCTGACCTTCAGCTCGGAGGACCACCCCACCAACCCGGTCAGCTCAGGCGCGCTCCCCTTGTTGTGCACCCCCACCATCTGCCGGGTGGCCGTCACCCGAACCCGCATAGACGGCGGCGCGGGCCTCAGCGTGCTTTCGGCCGAGACTTTCGACCTCTTCTGCATACCCCGGGAGCGGCTGCGACCCAGCCGATCCTTCTCGGGCGTCGGGGGCGGATCATCCGACTCCCTGAGACAGATCCGGCTCCCGGTGACCTTCGGCACCTACGACAACTTCCGCACGGAGACGGTCGACTTCGACATCGCCCCCATCGGCCTTCCTTACAACGCCATCCTCGGCTACCCGGCACTGGCCCAGTTCATGGCCGCCACGCACCCGGCGTACAACCTCATGAAGATGCCCGGGAGCAATGGTACCCTCACCGTGCGCGGGGACACTGGGGACGCCATGCGAGTACTCAAGCTCGCCTTCAAGACGGCGGCGTCGGCACGGCCCGCTAATGTGGAAGCCCCTGAGCCCAAGGGGGTTGCGCCCACCAAGAAGAAGCACTTATTCACCCAGGACAAGGCAGAGACCAAGCAGATACCCGTCGACGAGGACGGGTCCTCTAGTGCCACTTTCACCATAGGCGCCAACCTTGAGCCTGAGCAGGAGGAGGCCTTGGTCAAGTTCTTGCGCGCACATAAGAAGGTATTTGCTTGGGAACCCGATCAGCTGGTGGGGATCCCCAGGAGTGTCATCGAGCATCACCTCAACGTGTGCCCAAATGTGCACCCCGTGAAGCAGAAGGCCAGGCGGCAGTCCGTGGAGAAGCAGGCCTTCATTGTTCAAGAGACCCGCAAGCTAGAAGCCGCTGGGGTCATCCGCGAGGTCCGATACCCGGACTGGTTGGCCAACCCCGTTGTCGTGCCCAAGAAAGGGGGGAGGAATGCATGTGTGTCGACTTCACCAACCTTAACAAGGCATGCCCGCAGGATCCGTTTCCGCTCCCCCGCATCGACCAGATCGTCGACTCCACTACAGAGTGCGACCTGCTATGCTTCCTGGACGCCTTCTCCGGGTATCACCAGATCAAGATGGCGGTACAAGATGTCGAGAAGACCGCCTTCTTGACCCCGTGCAGGGTATACTGCTATAAATGCATGCCGTTCGGGCTGCGCAACGCGGGAGCAACCTTTCAGCGGCTGATGCACATCGCCTTGGGCCCGCAACTCGGAAAGAATGTCGAGGCCTACATAGATGACATTGTGGTAAAGTCTCGGGAGGCCAAGACCCTGATACAAGACCTGGAGGAGACCTTCGCGAGCCTCGACGCAGTAAACCTGCGGCTCAACCCGGAGAAATGTGTGTTTGGCGTCCCCTCGGGTAAGCTTTTGGGGTTCCTCGTGTCCCATCGTGGCATCGAGGCCAACCCCGAGAAGGTCAAGGCGGTCGAGGACATGAGCCCGCCGAAGACCCTCAGAGAGATGCAGAAGCTTACTGGGCGCGTGACCGCGCTAGGGCGTTTCATCTCCAAATTGGGAGAGCGAGCGCTGCCTTTCTTTCAGCTGATGAAGAAGAAGGGGCCCTTTGAATGGACTGAAGAGGCAGATAAGGCGTTTCAAGATCTCAAGAGGTATCTGACCAGTCCCCCAGTCATGGTGGCTCCGCGCCCTCAGGAGCCCCTGCTGCTTTACCTCGCTGCCACTCCTTACTCCGCCAGCGTAGCCCTGGTGGTGGTTAGGGAGGAGCGCCAGGTCAAGACCGCAGCGGCGGCCCGAGGCAAGGCAAGACGGGAACAAGGAGAGCCCGCGGAAGCCGCGACCGCAGTGGAGGAGGGGCAGCTGCCGAAGAATGTACCACAGGCAGGAGAGGCCGCACGCCCAGATGGGCCGCCTCCCAAGGTCACTTCGCCTCGCGAGGCGCCCCCACCTCCCAAGCGTGTCGCGGCCGCAGATGCTCTCAGCCTAGTTGAGCACCCGGTCTACTTTGTTAGCACAGTGTTACGGGATGCGAGGGCACGGTACCCAATGCCTCAGAAGCTCCTCCTCGCGCTACTGGTGGCCTCGCGCAAGCTGCGTCACTACTTCCAGGCTCATCCCATCAAAGTCGTCTCATCATACCCCCTGGAGAGAGTGCTCCAGAGCCCAAACTCAGCCGGAAGGGTCGCCGAGTGGAACATAGAGCTGCAGGCGTTTCAGCTCGAGTTCAGCACAACCAGGGTCATCAAAGGAGCAGCGTTGGCAGATTTCATAGCGGAATGGGCGGAGGCACCAGGCCTCAGGGACAACGAGGATCGGTCCCTCTCTCCAGGGAGTGAGGCGCCGAAAGGCTGGGTCATGTACTTCGATGGGGCGTTCTCCAGACACGGCGCGGGGGCTGGTGCGGTGCTGATATCACCCACTCATGATAAGCTCTACTATGCCGTGCAGCTCTATTTCCAGCAAGGTGAAAAGGTCTCCAACAACATTGCAGAATATGAGGGACTGCTAGCCGGGTTGAAGGCCGCAGTAGCCCTGGGAGTGAAACGCCTCACCGTCAAGGGCAACTCGCAGCTCCTAGTCAACTTCTCCAACAAGGTGTATGAGCCGAAGGACGAGCATATGGAGGCCTACCTAGTGGAGGTCCGCAGGATGGAAAAGCAGTTCTGGGGGCTGGAACTGCAGCATGTGCCTCGCGGCACCAATCAGGAGGCCGACGATATCGCCAAGCGCGCGTCCAGGCGGTTGCCCCAGGAGCCTGGCGTTTTCAAGGAGCGGCTCTTCAAGCCCTCAGCTCTGCCATCACTGTCAAACACGGCTCAACCCTTGGAAGAGCTCCCCCAGACACCTGCCTCGGGAGCTCCGACCTGTGGCCCGGCCTCAGGAGCGTGCCTGCTCCTAGCGATGGAACCTCAGGAGGGTTGTTGGATCACCGAGCTCCGGAGCTACCTGGCGCAGAGGACCTTGCCGGAGAGAGAGAGGAGGAAGCGGAGCGAGTGGCGCGGCAGGCCACGACATACTGCATCAGAGATGGAGAACTCTACCAAAAGTGACCAAACGATGTACTTCTGCGTTGCATCTCCAGGGAACAAGGAAAAGAACTACTGGAGGACATACACGGCGGGGACTGCGGGCACCACTCATCATCACGGACCCTCCTCGGCAAGGCATTCCGCAGCGGTTTCTATTGGCCCACCACGCTCAATGACGCAATCGAATTGGTAAAGGCTTGCGAAGCCTTCCAGTTCCACGGCAAGCAGATCCATCAGCCAGCAGGAGGCTTGCAGACCATCCCCCTTTCGTGGCCATTCGTGGTCTGGGGGCTGGACATTTTGGGCCCGTTTCCTCGGGCGCCAGGGGGCTATCGCTACCTCTATGTTGCCGTGGACAAATTCACCAAGTGGGCTGAAGTGGAGGTTGTCCGCGCCATCCCTGCGGGTTCCGCGGTCAAGTTCATCAAGGGCATCGTAAGCCGGTTCGGGGTGCCGAATCGCATCATCACGGACAACGGTTCGCAGTTCACCAGTAACCTCTTCAAAACATAATGTGCTAACCTTGGAACGCAGATATGCTACGCCTCAGTGGCGCACCCCCGAAGCAACGGCCAGGCCGAGCAAGCCAACGCGGAGGTCCTGAGAGGCCTCAAGACCAGGACGTTCAAGAAGAAGCTGGAGGCCTGCGGCAGAGGATGGTACGACGAGCTGCAGTCCGTGCTGTGGTCCATCCACACCACCGCGACCAAACCGACTGGGGAGACCCCATTCTTCCTGGTCTACGGAGCGGAAGCAGTCCTCCCTCACGAGGTTAGACGTCACTCCGCGTGGGTCCTGGCGTTCGACGAGGCGCAGCAGGACTCCATGCGGGGGATGGACCTCGTGCTGGGGGAGGAACGTCACCGGGAGGCCGCGCTGCGAGTAGCGAGGTATCAGCAGGCGCTGCGGCGATATCACTGCCGCAACATCCGCCCCAGGACTCTCGAGGTAGGAGACCTCGTGCTCAGGCGGGTTCTCTCCAGGGAGGGGTTGCACAAACTCTCTCCCATGTGGGAGGGCCCGTTCAAGGTTGTTCATGTTTCCAAGCCCGGCTCCGCGCGCTTGGAGACTCAAGAGGGAGTGCCGGTCCAGAACGCGTGGAACATCCAGCACCTCCGGAGGTTCTACCCCTAAAAAGGCCCGGAGCCTGTGAAGCAAGGCGAGTGCCTGTGAAGATCATCGCTTGGGAAAAAGGCCCGGAGCCTGTGAAGCAAGGCGAGTGCCTGTGAAGATCATCGCTTTGGAAAAAGGCCTGGAGCCTGTGAAGCAAGGCGAGTGCCTGTGAAGATCATCGCTTTGGAAAAAGGCCCGGAGCCTGTGAAGATCATCGCTTTGGAAAAAGGCCCGGAGCCTGTGAAGCAAGGCGAGTGCCTGTGAAGATCATCTCTTTTTGAAAAGGCCCAGAGCCTGTGAAGCAAGGCGAGTGCCTGTGAAGATCATCTCTTTTTGAAAAGGCCCAGAGCCTGTGAAGCCAGGCGAGTGCCTATGAAGATCATCTCTTTTTGAAAAGGCCCAGAGCCTGTGAAGCAAGGGGAGCGCCTGTGAAGCTATCGCTTTGGAAAAGGCCCAGAGCCTGTGAAGCAAGGCCAATGCCTGTGAAGCTCGCCGCCCCGTGACACTCTCACGTAATAATGAGTGGGGCTGTACACGCCCCGGAGTCTCAGGAGCGCCGGCCTCAGGCCCTGGGGCTCCCTCCCACGCCCGGTGGCAGCACTTAGCTCCGCGCTGGTGAGAAGACGTCGAAGACTAGATTAGGTGCCAGACATGGCCTTTTCATTTGCTTTCCGCAGTTGACGTGTTTGTTTGCATTTGGAGTCTTATTGAAGTTGTCGCTTTTGCTGATTTGTGGTTCGTCGATTTTTGCTCCTCGCTTTGGTTTCTCTCGTGAACAACCTCGCGACGGATGGTGCTCAGACGTCCTTGCGAGGGTTTCTGCCCTAGCCGTAGGAAGGCTTTCACGACCCTGGCGCATTACAAGAGCACCCCTTCTAGTCCGTGCCCCTCGGGCACCGCGACACGCACACAGGGCCTGGGTTGGTCGCCCCACCCCCCGGCAGGGGTCGAAAACTATCTATGCACAGGCAAGAAATCAAGAGGTGCAAAAAATGAGGTCAAGGTAATAGCTAAAACGACAATGTTTCCCAACACGCCCCAAGGGGGCTCCATACAGCTGTTCTGTCTTACACAGGGAACAAAAGAGAAAGGAAAAAAGACGAGCCCGGTCCAGCCCCCCTCACATTGGCCCGTGGAGGCGACGCGGGCTGCCTCAGGGCCTCAGGCGGACTTCCTCTCGCGCTTCACCGGGGCACGACGGCGGGCGGACGAACCGCCACCTCCCAAGCAAGCTCGGCGGCGCGGGGGAGGACTGCTGCCACCGCTGGAGGAGTCGCTTGAGGAAGAGCTGACGAAGCTTGGGGAGTCGCGGACGCCGCCATCCACGTGGGCACTATCTCCTCCATCGCAATCGGAGCGGGGCCCGCGGACGCGGTCATCGTCCTCAGGGCAGCACCCCGCACGGCGACCATCTTCCCCAAACACCCTCACATAGAGGGTGGCGTCGCCATCGAACCTGAAGTGCAGAGTGCACCGATGCTCCAGGCCACGAGCACGGGTGAACGCCTGCCAGCCACGAGTGAAGGCCAAGCCCCCGCCGGCGGAGACCTCCAGCGCGACCCACGAGGACCTGTTGCAGCAGCCCTCCGCCTCGAGCCAGAGGCCACCAGGAGCGCCGGCCGGGAGTTCACCAAGGAGGAAGCGAGGGAGCGGGAGCCAGGCGCGAGTCGGCTCCACCGACCAGACGACGAACTCCGGCAGTGCCCGCACAGCGCGAAAGCGCGGCCTGGGAGAACGCGCGACCCAGGCGCGTCCTTCGGCTACGGCGGCCCGCCCGCCGCCGTGCTGGGAGCCGCCCCCATGGCCACCGGACGCGGCCGGGGCGGCCACCGGGTGCTTCCGAGGGCGCCCACGACCGCGCTTGGGCGGGGGAGAGGCAAGACCAACCTGGAGGGCCTTCCCCTTCTCTACAGCCGAGTACCTCCTCGATGGGGCCATCACACCAAGACGGAGTGAGAACTGAAGCGAATGGGAGAGCAAGAAGAGATGGATTGGAAGGGCACGCGCGGTGCCGTACTTATAGCCGGCGAAGGCCAACTGCCGGCCTCCACGATCGCAGTTAATCATAACATGATCTGCATGCAGGGACTTGTCCAACTCGCACGATCACCAAGGCATCATGGGGAAGTGGAGTCGCCCACGTCCAATCAACCGCCACGCGGCGCCCAAGGCCGCAGGCTGTTAGGGCCCGCGGCGCTTCGCCCTTGCCCTTTTGCCTCTCGGCACGGCCAAGCCCATGCGCGCCACGGGCCCGGGGCTACTGTCGGCGTTCTGGGAACGGGGGTCCCCAGACTTGCCTGCCTGCGGCCTGCGGCATGGCTCAAATGGGGGCCCAACATGGCCCATCTTCATCAAGCACAAGACTCAAGACCCTCGCGAGGGGCCAAGCCTCGCGAGGCGGACGACACGGCGCATCCTCGGGCGCAGCCTCCTCAGGCTGGCTCGCGAGGAGACGGAGATATCAAGGCGGGGTACCTCGCGAGGTGCCGGTGACGCAAGCCATGACGATCGAGGGCACTAGGCGGGTGACAGCGCGCGCAGCGTCCTTCTTTCCTCTTTGGTGCAAAGGGGGAAAGCGCAGCCGCGGAGTACCGAGGCATCAGGCAAAGGTTGCCGTTTCGGTGCAACAAGACCAGGACCAAGCGGACTATGAGACGGAGGTCACCATGGAGCCCAGCACGGCGTCACCGCAGAGTCTTTCACAGGCGAAGACCACCTTTAGTCAGGATAAGAGTACTTGTTGTCCCCCTTCAAATTAGCCCGCCATTGTTGGCTCCCTTCCCGCTCAATATTTGGGAAGAGGACCAGGGCACCTATAAATAGGACCGGCTGCCCACATAGCAAGGGGTTCGATCGGTGGGAAGATTAGACACACAGGGCTTGGTTTGGTCCGTCTAGCAAGTAGAGAGAGAGAAAGAGAGAGGTGGCAGAACTCCTCCTAGTAGTTCATCGCCCCAGCCAAGAACAGGCACTCGCGAGGCTGTTCTTCCTTGTATTGTTCACCATCACCAGCCCCAAGAGGCAATCCATCCACCACACACTGGAGTAGGGTATTACACCACAATGGTGGCCCGAACCAGTATAAATCTTGTGTCTCTTGTGTGATCCTTTAGTGGTTTAGATCCCAGTGAGGCGGAGAGGTTGATGACGTGATTTCCGCGTGCACCCCAGTGTTCGAACCTTAAGGGTCTGCCGGAACCCAAAATCCGACAGAAAGTGATAAATGAAAACTTTTACAAACTATGTTTTCTCTTGTTGTTGCATATATGTAAAGCCAGCATTCAAGTTTTCAGCAAAGATTATGAACTAACCATATTCACTATAACATTTAGGTCTCCTGTTTACTCATATCAATGGCATAATCAACTAGCGAGCAATAACAATAAATCTTGGATGACAACACTTCCTCAAAACAATCATAATATGATATAACAAGATGGTATCTCGCTAGCCCTGTCTGAGACCGCAAAACATAAATGCAGAGCACCTTTAAAGATCAAGGACTGACTAGACATTGTAATTCATGGTAAAAGAGATCCAGTCAAGTCATACTCAATGTAAACTAACGATAATACATGCAAATGACAGCGGTGCTCTCCAACTGGTGCTTTTTAATAACAGGATGATGACTCAGCATAAAAGTAAATGCATAGGCCCTTCGCAGAGGGAAGCAGGGATTTGTAGAGGTGCCAGAGCTCGATTTTGAAATAGAGATGAATAATATTTTCAGCGGTATACTTTCATTCTCAACATAACAACCGAGAGATCTCGATTTCTTCCATGCTACACACATTATAGGCGGTTCCCAAGCAGAATGGTAAAGTTTATACTCCCCCACCACCAACAAGCATCAATCCATGGCTTGCCTGAAATAACGGGTGCCTCCAACTAACAACAATACTGGGGGAGTTTTGTTTGCAATTATTTTGATTTGACTTGAGCATGGGACTGGGCATCCGAGTGACCAGCCATTTTCTCGTGAATGAGGAGCGGAGTCCACTCATCTTGAGAATAACCCGCCTAGCATGGAATATACAGACAGCCCTAGTTGATACATGAGCTATTCGAGCATACAAAACAGAATGTTTATTTGAAGGTTTAGAGTTTGGAAAATACAAATTTACTTGGAATGGCAGGTAGATACCGTATATAGGAAGGTATGGTGGACTCATATGGAATAACTTTGGGGTTTATGGAATTGGATGCACAAGCAATATTCTCGCTTAGTACAAGTGAAGGCTTGAAAGAGACTGGGAAGTGACCAGCTAGAGAGCGACAACAATCATCAACATGCATTAAAATTAATCTACACTGAATGCAAGCATGAGTAGGATATAATTCACCATGAACATAAATATCGTAGAGGCTATGTTGATTTTGTTTCAACTACATGCGTGAACATGTGCCAAGTCAAGCCACTCGAATCATTCAAAGGAGGATACCGCCCCATCATACGACATCACAACCATTTTAATAGCATGTTGGCACGCAAGGTAAACCATTATAATCTCCTAACTAATTAAGCATGGCATGAGCAACTACAATCTCTAATTGTCATTGCAAACATGTTTCTTTCATAATAGGCTGAATCAGGAACGATGAACTAATCATATTTAAAAAAACAAGAGAGGTCGAGTTCATACCAGCTTTTCTCATCTCAATCAGTTCATCATATATCATCATTATTGCCTTTCACTTGCACAACCGAATATTGTGGAAAATAATAATAGTGCACGTGCATTGCACTAAGTTGGAATCTGCAAGCAGTCAATTCAAGAGAGAAGACAAGGTAATATGGGTTCTTTGTTAGATCAACAGTAATGCATGTGAGAGCCACTCAACATTTTCATTAAGGTCTTCTCCTCTCGACCCCCAAAGGAAAGAAAAGAAACAAAACTATTTACACGGGAAAGCTCCCAACAAGCAAAAGACAAACGAGAAATCTTTTGGGTTTTCTTTTTAATTACTGCTACTACAGTTATGAAAAGTAAACTAGCTAAAAGCTACAACTAATTTTTCTGGTTTTTCTTAAGGTTTTTCAAACACACAAGAAGAAAGCTAAAAAAGAAAAAAAAACTAGCATGGATGATACAATGAAAAAGTATGGGCACCGACAACTGACATGAGTGTGTGAACATGAATGTAATGTCGGTGAGAGATACGTACTCCCCCAAGCTTAGGCTTTTGGCCTAAGTTGGTCTATGCCCATGGATCAAAACTATAGTTGGGGTCGTACTGAGAAGGGTCCTCAGATTGCCACTGGCTGCCGATCTCCTCCGGATTCCACTGGTAAACGGACTGACAGTGAGGGTCAGATGGTGGCTCCGGCTCTGTAGCTGACATCTGGCTCCGATAGGCATGAATGTCCTCCGGCGGAACAAGGTATATGCTTGAAAATATGTTAAACAAAGAGGGCGCAGGCAAGGTAATAAACTCACAATATTTTTTGTTAAATATCATTTTATATTTGAGTGTCTTATTTTTATCCTTAACAATAAACTCATGTGCTACCATACTCTTATAACCTAGAGCAATAGGAGGCATCAACTTTTACTCTTTCTCATAATGCCTAATAGGTATGTTAAAGTGTGCATCAAGGCGCGAGGCAAAGATGCCTCCAAGGACGGAACCCTTTGTACGGTTCAGATTTAACCGTCTAGCAACAATAGCGCCTAAGCTGAAAGTAGTATCATGAAACAAGGCATGGCGCAAAATAGCAATATCAGGAGCACTAAGGTTCCCACAGTTCCCACGACCAATTAAGCATCTACTAGCAAATATTGCGAAGTAACGTAGAGCGGGAAAATGTATGCTAGTGATTCTAGCATCAGAAACTTTCCTCGTTTCCCCTACAGCAATCATATCAATAAATCCCTCCACATCATTACGATGTGGTTCCTCTTTGCTGCCCTCAAAGGGTATCAAACAGACCCGGCAAAAATCATAAAGTGACATCTCCTTTTGCTCATCATATAAATAAAATTCCACCGAAGGTGTTGATATCCTAGCATGGAAATGAAAATTTTGCACAAAGATATTGTTGAGTAAGAGGTACTGTTCAGCTGGTCGTGGAGGAAGGCGGTGAGGCATGCATTCTCAGCCAAATGATAAAAATCTTCATGAATCTCGACCTCTTTCAAGAACTCATCACAAGGCCATTCACATGGCCGAACCTCCGCAGTACGAGGGATATTATACTTGGGCTTCTTGTTCTCTTCACTTTGGTTATCCTTCGAGCTTCGGCTCGGTGAGACCCTCAAAAAATATCTTCATCTTTTTCTAAAAATTTCTGAAATTTTTAGTACTTAAAATAAAAGTGAACCAAACTCAACAAAATTGATAGCAATTACTCGTACAAGTGCCTAGAGGCTATCATGCATTAAAACTACTCTTGACCACATAAATTTGACATGCAAGCTCAAGAACTAGGTCACCTAAGCAGCAAAAATTTGCAATGAATAAAGCACTAGAACAAAACTAATTGGACCATTGGAGGAGTCACATACCAAAGAACAATCCCCCAAAGCAGTTTTATGAGAGGAGTTTTGAGCAAGGAGATCGAAAATGGCAGCAAGATGAGCAAGAACTTGGGTTTGAGCTCGCTAGTGATTTTTTCTGGAGCAAGACGAAGTGTGTGGATGAAAGGATAAGTGGAGGGGACCCACGTGGGGTCCACGAGGCAGGGGCGCCCCCAGGGGGGTGGGCGCGCCCTCCACCCTCGTGGGCACGTGGCTGCTCCCTCTACTATGTTCTCAATGCCAGATATTCTCAAATATTCTAGAAAAAATCATATTTAATTTTCAGGGCATTTGGAGTACTTTTATTTTTGGGATATTTTTTTATTGCATAGATAATTCAGAAAACAGACAGAAAATATTATTTTTGCTTTATTTAGTATAAATAACAGAAAGTAAAAAAGAGGGTCCAGAGAGTTGTGTTTTCTAAATTCATCCATCTCATGCTCATCAAGAAGAATCCACTAACAAGGTTGATCAGGTCTTGTTAACAAACTCATTTCGAATAACATGAAACCGGAGAAATTTCGAATAACACTAGGTTACCTCAACGGGGATATGCACTACAAAAAAAAGACACATCCGTGACATTTTGGGCCGAACGAAAAAATTTTCTGTCATACATATGACACTTCTATGACGATAATTGTGACAAAACCCGGTATCATCATAGATGTGGTGGGCTCCTACTTCTATGACAAAAAATCATGACAGAAAATGGGCTTTTCGTCCTGGGCGGGCCGAAGACGCAGCTGCGTGACATTCTTTGGGCCGTCCATGATGGAAAAAACCATGGTAGAAGCGAGGGGGAGGAAAATTTCGGGGAGTTCCCGGTTATGGTGGGAGGTCGGGGGCCGAGCGATGCGCGTTTCTCTCGTACACGCACGCACGTGTGTGCGAGGCGTTGGCTCTAACTGAACCCGAGCGAGGCGTTGGGCTCTAACTGAACTCGAGCGATTGCACTGCAGGCTACGCGTTACTGAACCCGAGCAATCGATCGATGGGTGTTAACTGAACCCGATCGAGCGATTCCTTCGCTACTACTGCTAACTGAAGCCGATCGATGGGATGAACAATGAGCGTTGCAGGGGGGTTGGATGAACAGTGAGCGGTGGCGTTGCCTCTGGATGAACAGGAGCCCGTGGTGTGGTGGAGGGCTGGATGAACAGTAGACGGTGGAGGGGTGCCCATGGAGGGGTGGATGAACAGGACGCCGTGGTGTGGAGGGCTGGATGAGTAGATGGTAGAAGGGTGGTTGAACAGGACCCCGTGGTGTGGAGGGCTGGATGAACAGTAGACGGTGGAGGGGTGCCCGTGGAGGGGTGGTTGAACAGGACCCCGTGGTGTGGAGGGCTGGATGAACAGTAGCCGGTGGAGGGGTGGTTGAATAGTAGCCGGTGGAGTAGCGCGCGGTGGAGGCTGGATGAACTGTAGCCCGTGGAGGCTGGATGAACAGGAGCCCGTGGAGGCTGGAGGAGGTCGACGGTGGAGATGAACAGTATCCCGTGGAGTCCCGTTTTGCAGTACGCCACACCCCTCCCGATCAACAGGACCCCCGTTTCGACCGTAGCGCTCTAACACAAGTCTGTTACGTCCGTTTTGCGGTACGCCACACCCCTCCCGATCAACAGGACCCCCGTTTCGACCATAGGAGGTCTGTTTCCTCCGTTTTGCGGTATGCCAAACCCCTCCCGATGAATAGGATCCCGTTTCGAATGTGGCCGGTCGAACACAAGGCCGTTTCCTCTGTTCTGCGGTACGCCGTGCCTCGTTTCCATCGCCTGTTCCGTCCAAGCCCATGTACACCCCTCCCGATGAACACGACGCATTCCGTTACCTCCCCATGAACACGACGCATTTCGTTGCCTCCCCATGAACACGACGACGATGTTGTTTCTCCGTTCTGACCCGGCCATGCACACTAGCCGTCGCCGTACGTATGCGCGAGTAGGCGTTCGAGACCCCGCCCGTATGTACACATACGTGGCCATATTTTCTTTCTTGCACCTTGGCCGCTGTACGTACGTGTAAATGCTACGTGCGCGCCTCTACTATGACACGTGTGTGCGTCTACATCGACCAGTATGTACGTACACGTTCGCAACCAGAATGACAACGCTATGTATGCTTCGACCAGGTGGGTCCCGACTGTCAGGCACTTCCTTGCCTGCGAAGATGTAGCTGGTCGGTCCCAGCAGTCAGGGGGTGAATCATTTTGTTTTTTTCCCCGACGCACTTCCTTGCGTGCGAAGATGTAGCTGGTGGGTCCCAGCAGTCAGGGGGAATCATTTTTTTCACGAAATACGGTGGCCCGTCTGGTGGGTCCCGCTGTCAGGTGGAGGAATAATTATTTTGCATGTAATAAGGAGGCACTTCCTTGCTGCGGCCGTGGACCCAGCTGTCAGCCTCTCCACGTACAGTCCACGTCCGATGGAAGCCGTTCGTTGACCACGTTGAGCACGCCGCGCCGAGAGCACCAGAGCGGTGGACGACGGCGAGGCCTTGGAAGGGGACGACGCGGAGCCGGGGAAGACACGACAGTGGATGCCCACGCGTAGAGGAGTACGAGGGTTCACTGGTTTGCTACGGTGTGAGGCTGCCGTCGCCGCAGAATAACAAGGGGTGTGGGTGAGTAGAGGGATGGCCTGGCCAGCGGTGGGAGTAGTAGGGGGTGGTGAGGCCTCCGCCGCATCGCAGCCGGCCACGGGAGGCAGGAGCATGAGGCACGACCGGTGCTGGTTTGGGCGGCTGGAGCAAGAAGACCAGAGGTTGAAGAAGCAGTACGGCCGTTGTATGGACACCATACGGTCACTGGAGCTAGAATCGTGCATATTGACTAAGTTGACAAAGCCCTCCGTCCCCGTCAACTTAGTAGGCCCACATGTCAGCCTGCCACTATACTGGGTCCCAGCTAACAGGGGAGTATTCATATTTTTGTGCGTAATAAGGAGGCACTTCCTTGCGTGTGAAGATATAGCTGGTGGGTCCGAGCTGTCAGCGGTGGTAACATTTTTTTCGCGAAATACAGAGGCCCTTTCGGTGGGTCCCTGATGTTAGGTGGAGGAATCATTATTTTGCGCGTAATAAGGAGGCATTTCCTTGCGTCGGCCGTGGACCCAGCTGTCGGCCTCTCCACGTAAAATCCACTTCAGATGCATGTCGGTCGTTGACCATGTTCACCAGGCCGCGCCGAGAGCACCAAGGCGGTGGACGACGGTGAGGCCTAGGAAGCAGGGAAGACTTGTCAGTTGTTTCCCACGCGGAGGGGAGTACGACTGTACGAGGGTTTACTGGTTCGTCTGCCGTCGCCGGAGAATAACAGCAGGTGTGAGTGAGTAGAGGGATGGCTAGGCCAGCGATGGGAGTACGGTGGGGCGGTGAGGCCTGCGCGGCAGTAGAGCCGGCCGCAGGGAGGAGGGAGCAGGCAGTCTCGCCGGCGCCTGTTTGAGCGGCTGGAGCAGGAAGAGCAGAGATTGAAGAAGCACGACGGCTGTTGGATGGCCATCCAACAGTCACTGCTTGTGCGTCAACCTTTTTTTTAGGAAACCTCAAATCTGTGGAAAATAGCATACAGCCCGTTTGCTAATTCTTAAGGTTTTTTTGGAGCCCATATTCTTTTTGTTAGCATTACAGCCCATATTGTGGCCACGGTTAAAAAATTATACGAATTTTTGCATATTTCGGTGCGGTCCGAACTGTTTTTAATCCCGAAATTTCGACTCACATTCAAACTGATTTTAAAAATAAATGTATATCAATATAAAATCCAACAAATTCTCCATGCATAAAAATTAATGTAATTTAAAATCTCGAAATGAAAAAAAGATATTTGAAACTAATTGCCGATTTGATGTGTTTTAAAAATGTACATCCCATTTCTCCTTACTGATGGGCCATTTTCTCTGCTAGCCGAATGAAAGCTCTCCTCGTCTTGAAAGATTTGCAGCCCAACAGGCCTGACAAAGCGACTTACTTGGCAAATCAGAAAAAAAACTAGGATGTGGCCGTGGACCCAGCTGTCAGTCCATTTGTTTTTTAGTCCATTTGGTGGGCTGGGTGAAACAATGATGTAGCATCTATGCAGCCCATTTATATCCCATTTGCATTTTTCTCGAAAGCCGCAGACTTGCTGGGCTGGGTGAAAATATCATGTTGGGCTAGACGGAGAAATGTTATAAAAACATAAACACATGATTGCACGTCAGTAAAATCTTTGCAAGCTTATGTACGCAATCACTAGGAGTTAAGTTGCCAAGTTATATATAAACAATTATTATTATTATTATTATTTTGTAAGAACTTTCAACTTACGAAATAAAATATCATTTTAGTTTGATGAGTTAATATTACGTGGGGTATTATTATTTTTTAGGCTAGATGTGGGACAGTTGAGTTGGTTCTAGGGGAAAGTACTGGGAGAAAACTCAGTTTACATCGAAAAAGAAAGTGGGAGAAAATTCAGAGACCTGCTGGGTCCACCTGAGGAGGGGAATATGTTGGGAGGAAGGAGATTCAAAGCACGGCAGCCGAGTGAACTAATTTTTTTTACGGACAAGTGAACTAGTTTACATACATAAGCAAATTGCCACTAAAAAAGCACTCAAGTTAATGGGTTCTTAAAAGAAATATTTCGGACAAAACAGATAACTACGACACATAGCCTAATGCATAAAACACTCACATGATAAAGGTGCTTATAAACAGATAAAGTACAACATCTAGACCTTCCTGGCACGCTTGATCATGACGCTGCGGCTGTCCGTGTACTCGTCGGTTACGGGAAGCAGACACGCCCTCATGTCCAAGATCTGCATGTACATGTCGTAGCATGCGTATGCGCCCGTGGCCGCGTAGGTTATGTAGGCTAGATTCAGAGGTACCTCCCACATGTTCAGGTCGTCTTCTTTCATGTTGGCGTGTCAGGGGTCGATGATGGTCTCGGCGAGGTCAACCACGGAGTCCTTTTCCTGCCCATTGTTGATGATCTTGTATTACTTCTGGATGTCGACAAGCTAGTTGCACCAGATGGCCGAATCGTCGCGTTCTTCCTTCTCTCCACCGTAGCGAAGGTGCAGTCGGCGCTGCCGATGAAACGGGCGAATGCTCCAGAACCTGGTGCAGCCATAGGACTGAGGCGAGGCAGAGCTTCACCGAGTCCGTATCATTGGTGTACATCACATTCAACTTGGTGCAGCCATAGGACTGAACGGCGAACTCAAAGGGGAACTCCTTGCTGAAGTCGATATCTAGTAGGCTCACCCCTCGGATCACCATTGGAGTCTCTTCGAATGAATGAGTGTGTAGGCGGCAGCGGCAGTTTGTTTTTCAGCTCTTGGGGAACTGGATTCGACAGTAAGCTGAGTGTGTACAGGCGACAACAGTTACTACCCCTCCCTCATCTGCTGCACGCCCGGTAGAAGATGCACCCTCGGACACACGTCGGTTCACGAGCGGGTTTGTATTGGTACTGTAATAACAGGAGTTAGTGGTCACTTTACTTAAATTTAATTAGCTTTAATAGAAATTTGAACTTAAAACAAGCAATGCATTCGCTCGTTCTATCAGTGCCACAGGATCAACATGCACAACAATTAGAATTATTATTCTCAGGACGCACACGATCATCACATTTGTCGCACTTTCACAAAAGATAATACTACCAAGTATGAACTGTTTGTTATGGTTTTTGTCCTCTGCAGCATCATGCCGTGTTTCCCAGCTTGCAAGATTCAGAACCAACAAATAAGATCCAAATAATAAGTACAACAAAGATGCATACACATCTCATTGATTCCCAGCTTGCAAGATTCAGAACCAACAAATAAGATCCAAATAATAAGTACAACAAAGATGCCTACACATCTCACTGATTCCCAGCTTGCAAGATTCAGAACCAACCCATTAGAGCCTTTTGATAAAGTGAATATCGGGATTAAATCCATCTTGGCTAGCCATGTCATACAATCGAAGAACTTGGCGAATGCTCTTGACCGCCACAACATCTGTAGTTGAGTATTCCTGTTTGCACAGCATGTTTTTTACAGCACAAACAAGGAGACATGAGAGCATGATTTCGCTTTAATAGCGGCCTCCTTGAACTCAACCTCCAGCTCTACTTGGATGAGGTCTGCCTGGAGTTCCATGATTCAATTCATGCACCTTTTTCTGCAGTCCACCTGAAATGAAGCAAAGATTGCATCATTCAGCTAGCAAGAAGTACTTGCTCTTGTGAGCTGGCAGGTTCTTCTTTAGTAGTTGCACTAAAATTGAGGAACATTAAGGTTGGCTGTCCGGCTCATGTAAGGTGCAACTATAATTTTCTTATCCTTTTGTGAAGTTCCACTAAAATAAAGTGCCATTATGGTGACAGTGACGGCTCCATCTTGCAAAGGCTAATAAAATGTTGCACGAGATTACCAGCAGAACTTGACGGAGATTTTGGAAACTCCAATCACCATTTTGTGCAGTTCCACCAAAATTCAGAGATGTTGCCCACATGACATTTTAGTTGAACTCCACAAGACACTCATTCCAAAAAAGTGTTTTCTACAGTTCACCAAAAGGTCACAATAGCAACAAGGTGAAATGGATATCCCTATCTGCACAAAAAGATAGAAAGTAAACAGTTGCTGGTCAATAAGAATATACGAAACATATACAAAATGAAAAGAAGCATCTTAATTGTGTTCATGGCAATCACGCAAGGACAATAGAAATTTTAAAACGTCGGCGATGTTTCATGTTACCAGAAGCATTACGATTAACAATGAGATTCCTCAAATATGGGATTACTTTAATGGTGGCATTGCTTGTTTACCAGACACAGTAAATCAACAGCAGCTAAAGAGTTGGTTTAAGGGCATGGGACCGTGGGGACACCAGGACACTCAGCAGCGTAAAGGAGCAACTTACTTATCATACTGGGAAAACAGCAGGAGTGCCATTGTACTATGTGAGGGCAGCAAATCTAATCCTGGAGACCTTTTACTATGTGAGGGCAGCAAATCTAATCCTGAGACCTTTTACTATGTGAGGGCAGCAAATCTAATCCTGGAGACCTTTTACTATGTGATGGCAGCAAATCTAATCCTGGACATACTCTGTTGACTTGTCCACCAGCCGCTACTTTCTATCCTTTTCTCAACCAATAATAGATCTGTTCCTTATCCAGTGTGTACTGCGTTTTCCCATTATTTCCCTTTTCAACCAAGAGACCGGTTGGGTATCCGATCTCTACTACTTTTACCATATTATTTCTTCTTTGAATCAAGTCCTAGATTCATGCTACAACTTTCCCCCCTTTCTTCGTTGTTTGAACAAAGCCCTAGATTCGAATGCATGAAGTAGCTTTACCTCTAATAATACTAAAAATTTAGGTGGTTTTGGAAGAGCTGATGGGAGTAGAAAAAGATGCACATGCAGACACGTGGGGAGCTCGAGCAGTAGAGCAAGGCCGCTTTCGAAGAACTTATACCTGAGGGTCGCCGGGATGTCGGCGGCAGCAGGTTGGATCTGCAGACAATACGGCAGGGAGGAAGAAGGGTCGGAGGACCTCCCGAGCCGGCCATGTGTCGGAGAGAACGGCACGGGCAGAGGATCGGGCCCCTCCGGTAGCTGTGGGTTTCCTCCCTCGGCGGCGATGACCGCGTGAACGATGCACCATTTAGTCCTCTACACACACCGGCCGAAGGGATCCGACCGGATCTGTGACCAACGGTGAGCAGAGAGAAAATGTCCCTACCGCTGTCTTGTTTATTTCTGGAGAGGATGAGAGAATGAAGAGAGCAACCCTAGTAAAGCAAGCGCTCAGGCCCCTGCGTCCATATATAGTGGAGTAATTATCTTTTTTCTCTCCACAACAAGCGTTTCAATTTGTGTACGTGGCATTAAAGAAAAGAAACTCTCTATTTAAGGTGACTACTATACGACTCCTACTTACTACTAGTAGTACTACAGTATTGTTCACTTGGGCTCCCCGCCCCTCCATTCCTTGAACAACCCCACGGGTGAATAAACATACAGTAAGTATTGTATTTATATAGAACGAACAAGCTCGAATTGTTTTCGCGTAGTTAAAAGTTGAGGGCGGGGCTTTTCCCGGGCAGTACGCGCGGCAGTTTTTGGGTAGGGCCAGAAGACTATTTTAATTATTTTTTTTAAACTTTGAGATGGCCACATAGCATGGAGACGACCCCAACGATTTTAAGTTTACAGGCA
This sequence comes from Triticum monococcum, assembly GCA_034509565.1. Classification (NCBI taxonomy): domain Eukaryota; kingdom Viridiplantae; phylum Streptophyta; class Magnoliopsida; order Poales; family Poaceae; genus Triticum; species Triticum monococcum. The sequence goes on from CM067847.1 coordinate 254,699,528, forward strand.
CGGTACACGCTATCCTAGACTAGTATACACATGAAACTGGCACACGAGCGTCCGAGCTGCGCTTGGCTCTTCGCCTCTTCGGGAAGTCGAACAATGATGGAATACTACTGCACTGGAGGAGTACTATAGTACGCTTCTGGCCATCTGACACTGATGGAACTGCTGCATGTCCACTGCGTGCGGGAGGGAGAGCGTGTAGGGAAAGCTTCTCCTAGTCTTGCCAGCCACCACGTTCATGGGTGAGGGAGGGACGCTCCTGCCTTTGCGTGTATGACAGGTGGTCCCTACAGGTGTGTGGCCAACCTGTCATACAGCCAAAGGCATGTGCAGTTAAGTCCGCGAGGGAGAGGATGATCAAACTTCTCATTGATGTACGAGTTGACGTGACACATCAAAGCACTACACTCGATATATTTCAATAATTTGCGTGTGTGACTCCCAGATGCAGAGGCCGGGGGTCATCATCCTCCTTTTCGAGAAAAAATAGACACGTGTGTGAGAGGATGAGTGCGTGCGTGCACCTCTTCTCTTCCTGTATAACGTACAACTAAACTCAGAGTACAAGTTTTTGTGGGTGGCACGATGGTGCGTGCGAGAAGTCCCGAGAGATAGGTTTAATGCATTAATTGCAATGCATGCATGCATAAAGTACATGCATGGGTCAATTTTCTCTTAATACTTGCATGCAATGATTTAATGCACCTTGGAATCTGAACATGTGTTGGGGACAACCAAATTGAGCCTTATAAAATGGAAAAACTAAAATTTTGAGATAAGCCCTATAAAACCGGAAAGGAGGGAGTAGAAAAAGAAGTATTCCATCCGGGAATAGTGCCGCACTTCCAAACTAGAATCGTCAATAAATTTTAAGTTTGCGTCTCGTCACATTCCAAATTACTCCACACTATATTGAATTGCAAACCTGTTCACACCAATCACAACCTAAACGGTTTCCCACTTAGGAGCATATTAGTACTCGGTTATAAATACTAGTATGCCAAGATGACTGCACATTCCTCCTCAACTCCTCATCCACAAAAACAAACAAGTCATTCAGCATCCTTCCCTTGCGTCTGCCATGGCCAGCGTGAGTTCTGGGTCGAGAGATTGCCACCAGGGAGAGGCGAGCATGGAAACGGAAGCACGAGAGATGTCCCGCCTCACTGCGAGAGCAGCCGACATATCCTGCCGCGCGGAAGTAGCAGCACAGAGGTCCCGCCATGCCGCTGAAGCAGCACGGAGGTCCCGCCGCACCGTCGATGTAGCAGACTGGTCCGGCCGCGCCACGGAAGCAGCAGAGATGTCCCGCCGCGCCACGAATGCAGTAGAGATGTCCCGCCGCGCCGCGGCGGCCTGGGAAAATTTCTCGCGGGCACGGGACGACTGTTACAGGCGCATGCATGCGATCGTCCATAGCTAGATAGATCAGATCTCCCGCTCGGCGAGGTTGCAGGACGACATGACTGCCTCGTTTGAACAGGCTACCGGCGTCATCCGACAACTAAGGGAGGGTAATGAGAGGCTCTGGGACGAGCGCGACCTGGTGAGGGAGAAGATCGTCCGAAGTGCAGACCTGCAGGAGGAGACTAGTGCCTTATTGAAGAAACGTATGGACGAGAATGACATGCTCCGCAACGAGCGCCAAAGGCTGGTGGAGGAATCCGTGGATGTTCTCAAGCAGCGTCTTGAGGACACGAAAGAGCTCATTGCCGCTCGCCGCGGAGACTAGTTTCCTGGTTTCTTTTGATGTAATAATCGGTTTAGGATGTGGATTGTGTCGTCGGTTGTGAAATGTTGGGTTCTAGCGTGGATGTTTGTCCTTTGTTGGCCTCTTGGGATGTTGCGATTTCAATCTGGTAGCTTCTCGGGTTTTGGGTTCCGGCAGACCCTTGAGGTTTGAACACTGGGGTGCGCCCGGAGATCTCTCCCCTACCGATCTACGTTTGATCCTATCGTGCGAACTAAGATGAAAATGATGAACAACACAAGAGACAGGACGTTTATACTGGTTCGGGCCACCGTTGTGGTGTAATACCCTACTCCAGTGTGTGGTGTGATGGATTGCCTCTGGGGCTGATGATGGACAGTACAAGGGAAGAACAGCCTCGCGAGAGGTGTTCTTGAGCTGCTGCGATGAACTGCTATGGTGAGTTCAGTTGCCTCTCTCTCTCTGCTGGGGTTCTACCAGATCTCTCCTGGGTGTCCTCTACTCTGTGGTGGCTAGCTCTATTTATAGAGGCCCTGGGCCTCACCCCAAATAATGAGCGGGAAGGGCGCCAACAATTGGCCATTTCGAAGGGGAACATGTAGTACAAGTTATCCTGACCAAAGGTGGTCTTCGGCTGCCAAAGGCACTGGCGATGATGCCGTCTTGGGCTCCATGGTGACCTCTGTCCTGCCGTACGGCTGGTCTTGGTCTCGTTGCACCGGAATGGTAACCTTTGCTTGATGCCTTAGCACCAAAGGGGAAACAAGGACACTGCGCAGGCCGGTGCCCGCCCGGCGCCCGCCTGGTCTCGATCGTCATGGCTTGCATCACGGGTTCCTCGGGAGGTACCCTTGCCTTGATCTCTCCGCCTCCTCGTGAGCCTGCCTGATGAGGCTGCCTCTAAGGAAGCTTCATATCATCCGCCCCACGAGGCTTGGCCCCTCGCGAGGGTCTTGAGCTTGAGCTGATGAAGACGGGCCGTGCTGGGCCCCTGCCTGAGCCACGCCGCAGGCCGCAGGCAGGCAAGTCTAGGGACCACCATTCCCAGAATGCCGACAGTAGCCCCCGGGCCCAAGGCGCGCGCGGGCTCGGCTTAGCAGAGAAGCGAAGGGGCAAGCATGAAGCACCGCAGGCCCTAACAGCCTGCGGCTTTTGGCGCCGCGTGGCGGTTGATTGGGCGTGGGCGCCTGCACTTCCCACGACGCCTCGGCAACTGCACGACTGACAAAAGGGGGCGCCCTGGCCAGGGTTACTTGCCCCGCTCTTGTCCGTCTTGCCCTAGATCCCCTTTCTCGCTTTCCTCCTTCCTGCTCCCGAAATCCTCCAGATATGTCTCAATCCTTCGCATCCGGCACGCCATGGCGACTCGCCAGTCCCCGACTGATGCTTGGTACTCACCGGCCCTAGATTCCCTGAATTTGTCGGAGAAGAACGTCGCCCTCGCGCGCCTGATGACGGTGGCGCAGGGCAGCAAGGGGGCCACTGTGCTCAAGGTCGGCTCCGACCAGCCTGAGGGCAAGGGGAGCACCTTCTACCCGTTCTTCGTGAGCGCCATCGTCGCCGGTCGGGTGCCTCCTTTCTCTGAGTTCTTCCTTGTCGTTCTCCGCCAATACAACTTGCAGGCCCTGCATCTCCACCCCAACTCTGTCCTTCTCCTGGTGATTTTCGCCTACTATTGCGAGGCTCATGTTGGTGTGAAGCCCTCGGTGGCCTTGCTGCGCTACTTTTTCTCCCTCCGGGTTTCTGGCACTTAGGTCTCCGCATGCGCGAGCTTCATTGCATACTCCAGCTCTAACACCATCTCGAAGGCTGGGAAGAGGATCGAAGGCTACCGAAGCAAGTGGGTCATGATGGATGTCGGGCGCCTCCACCCTCGTCTGGTATTGCCCACGGGGCAACCTAAGTCCGTTGACGCATGGTCCCGCGCAGAGCTTGTCGACCCTCGCGTGAAGGCGGTGTGGAGGAGGATGAACATGGACCTGAGGCCAAGCAACTTGGGGGCGGCGAAGCTGACCGGAGCCACGCTCCTGAGGGAGTTCTAGGAGCACTGGGTGGCTCCGCTCCAGGAGCACCCGCTCCCACTGTGGAGGCTTGGAGGAGCATACGCCGCCCTGCGCCTGAGCTCCGAGGCCCTAACCGATGAGGATCTGACTGCGGCCCTCCATTCCTTGGTTGGAGGAGACGTGGTGAGCCCGGTGGATGCCCCCGTCCCCCTGTTCCTTCGTGATGACTGGGAGCAGGTGGTGAACGCCATGCCCACCTTCAACGGTGAGGGACTGGTGCCCACGGCAGCTCCCGAAGACCTAGCGGTCCTGGCAACGGTGAACTTGTCCTCCAGCAGCTCCAGTGGGGAAGAAGAGGCGGAGGAGGAAGCGGCCGACTCGGAGGAGACTGGCGAGGATTGGGGGGAGTCCTTCCCTCGGCGCAGGTCCCAGGCCCTCCGCTCCATGCCGGACGACGACGAGGCCAGCGCCAGGTGAGGAAGGGAGGGCTCTTCCTCGGTCACGAGGAAGGGCAGGTCGAGCCTGGTTCCCCCAGGGTCTGCTCTGGTCCCTGGGGGTCCAAGGCCAGCTCCATACCTCCTGACGCGCCTTCTGCTTCCGGGCCCTCCAAGGCTGACCCCCGCTGCAGGCTCTCGGGCTTCAAGTTTGGCCGGAAGTTGCTTGAGTCCACGAACGACGTCCAATAAGTGCTCGATTCGTGCTCTGCTTGGTTTCTGGCGCTGAGGCTTGACGTTTGTGCACTTTTACCAGGCTGGCACCTGCTGCTAAGAGGTTGAAGGAGGCTTCTACGGCCTCGCCTGGGGCGAATCCGTCTACCGGGGCGACGCCTTTGGCTGTTGGGGGAGAGGACGGCGAGGCCCGCGCCTCTCTGACCCAACCACCCTCGCGAGGCCAACTGGGCACCACGGCGAGGAGTCAGCCCCCGTGGCCCCGCTGGACCTGGAGTCGACTGTGCCCGGCGTTGCGGCCGTGGCGGCCAGGGCTCAGGAGGTCCCTTCCTGCCAAGCCGTGGTCACGCTGCCATCCTCTCCACCTGCTCCACAGGTTCTTGTCTCTTCTGCTCCCTCTGCCGCTGTCCTAGACTAGGTTGCCAATGAGCTGAGCCAACTGCGGGAGGATCTCCTGAGCGCGGACCCTCGTCTGGTGGCCGGGCGCCTGGAGTTGGCCTCTGGCTGGCCCGTTTTGCTGCTTCCATTCGAGCGGTGCTGAGCCAGGCCGTGTCGTCCTCCGACGAGGAGAAGCGGGCCGCCAACCAAGCCAAAGCCTCTCGCGACGCTGCCCTGGGCGACGCTGCAGATGCCCAGGGCCGCTGCAAGACGCTTGAGGCCGAGCTGCAAGGCCTGCGCGACGAGCTCGCCAAGGAGGTGCACAGCCACGGGGAGATGGAGAAGGAGATGAAGGCTAGGGAAGCCGCCGCCAAGGACTGGGACGCCAAGCTTGATGACCGCCATAGCCGGCTGGAGACGCTGGAGCGGTCGCTGAAGGCGGAGAGGACTGAGCTAGACGCCAGGGCGAAGGTCCTGACGAAGGATCGAGTGGCCTTCGCGAAGCTGGAGAAGAAGGCTCAAGGCATACTGAAGACGTTGTATGAGAGCGGCCTGGAGGAGCCGTTGGCTCGTGAGGAGGACCGCCCCGCCAAGCTGCTCCCCTTCCTGGTTGATGCGCTTGAGGACGTCGCGGACGGCCTTGGCCGCACGGTCGAGGCCGAGGCGCGTGCCCTGTCTTCTACGGCGCTGACGCGTGTCCTCATCCATGTCTACCTGCGCGACCCCAACATCGACTTCCACAGCCTGCTGGAGCCCGTGAACGGCGACCGTGCCGCTGCCACCGCTGAGGCCGTGAGGGGCCGAGCCGAGGTTTTGCTGGGGAAGTTCCGCTCCCCCAGCGTCCTGCCCGGGCGCGGTGCCGCTGGCCTTCCGACCTCGAGAGGCGAAGCCGTCCAGCGTGACTCCACCACCGGTGACGGCGTTACTGGGGAGTGATTCCTTCGCGACTTCCATCCTGTTTTATTCCTGCACATGCACCATGCCTCGTGGAGGCGTTAAAACTTGTGTTTGGCGTTGTGGAACAATCTTATGGCTTGTAATATTTGCTTTGAATTTCCCGGAATTTGCATTTTCCTCTCCTACTTGCTTACGCTCTACGTCGGCAGGGCCCGGCCCCGCGCGTACCTCACCCAGCGTTAACCCCGACCGGAAACCAAGGACGGGACTAAGGAGTGAGGGGCCACGTGGCAAGTTAGGCTCCTGAGTCGTGATGCTCGGGAGTCCCCCTTGACGCACGAGCAACAAGTAGGGAAGGGGGAGCGAGGAGTGGATTGATCGTTCTACGTCGGCAGGGCCCGGCCCCGCGCATACCTCACCCAGTGTTAGCCCCGACCGGAAACCAAGGACGGGACTAAGGAGTGAGGGGCTACGTGGCAAGTTAGACTCCTGAGTCGCGATGCTCAGGAGTCCCCCTAGATGCTCAAACGGGTTTCGTACCTTGGCTCCGCTCGGGGAGTGGCGCGCGATGACCAGATCCAAGGGACCTGGCGGGGTGGCGTGCGCTCAGGCGAAGCCCGGGCATAGCTCCCGTGTCCAGCCCCCTCTTGCGGCACTCCTAGTGGGAGGCATTGCGATGGTGCCGGACACTAAGCTCTGGGCTCCCTGAGGTTGGTACGGCCATGGGCCGCCCTCAGTTGTTTATCACCAGCGCGAAGCATAGCGCTTCCGTATGTGTACGGGCATAGCCGCTCCTCGGCAGTGTCGTCAGCCAGCGCGGAGCATGGTGCTTCCACTGGTGCGTGGGAGGGGGCTCCCCTACGGGAGGAGCCCCCGGGGCGTGTATAGCCCCGCCCTGACACGTGGCCGACACGGTAGGGCTAGGAGATGTGTATCTGGGCACCCGTGAGCCAGCGCGGGACTCACGAGGCCCTACCTCGAGGCGGGTTGCGCCTGGCTCTGGGCCTTTATCAATTGGTGCGTTCCTGTAGGGTTGTTAGAATGCAAATGCTCTACGTCCTCAGGTCCCGGCCCCCGAGCGAGCTTAGCCGCCGCTGGTATGATAGGTCGCGATGCCGTGGGTCAAGGCCAGGGGGTGAGGGCTGGAGAGCCAGTAAGAGCCCATGAGTCGCGATGCTCAGGCGCCCCCCTTTTAGTGTGCAAGCGCTTTGCACGACGACAAGCAGTAGGTGATAATTATGGGAATCAGATTAAGCATGAAAGAACAACTTCATCCTAGGGTAAATGCTGGAAAAGCAACTGTCGCTAGGTTGGGCCCGAGCGGTGTGGGGATGATGCAGCCCGAGGGGCACCCCCAACAAGGTAAATAAAGAGCATAAACAAAATGGATACATGCCGCGGGGACAGGCCCACGCGGCCTGGGAATGGTGCAGCCCTGTGGGCGCTCCCAGCTGAAAGTAGAACTCTGAAAGATGTCACCTGGTGTTGTTGAAGATGAAGTGATGCCAAGGAAGTGAGCGATGCGCGGTGAAGATGTCGGCCTTCATGAGCCCCCAGGCCTAGGGGCCTTGGGAGGCTCCGGTGGCACGTGCAGGTCTTCGGGGACCATCGCCACATCTGCCAGGACCGCGCAATGCCTGACCTCCTGAGCCTCCAGAATGCTCCTCAACAGGCGCTGATGTGCGGCGACCGCGCTCGGCAGGCCGAAAGGCATGCCAACGTAGCTGTGGGGTGGTCCCACGCAGCGCCCTACGACCGAAGGCCATAGGCGCTCCTGGGACGCAGCTCGGTTGAGCCCTGGTACGTTGACGCAGACGCGCAGTCCTCCATCCTCGCCTGGATGTGGGGCCACGGCAGGTAAGCGGCGGCTGCCGCGCATGACTCTGGACTCTTGTAGCTCTTGGGTGTTCCTTGCGATGAACTCCTGAGGGTTTGGTCTCCTTTGACTTGTACCTTTATGAGGGAAGCGTGCCTGAAAGCACCCCTCCAAGTGGTGCCCGAGCGCCTCCCCCGCGACCTTGGCAAGGTCGGTGGCTCTCCAAGAGAGAGCCCCTGAGCCCTGCCTGAGGAGGGTGCCGGGCGCGCCTTCCTATGCGCGAGAGGGCGGCGCTCCCGGATCAGGCGCGAATCCTGACGCGATACCTCCGGAGGTGCCTACTTCCTTGTGGCTCTGCCCAGGTGAGATCTTCTTCTTCGTGAGGGTCGCCTCGGGAGGCCTCCCGCTCCTGCGATCTGGGTCTTCGATTGCTGCGGCTTGGAACGCACACTCGAGCGAGCACATTGCGTCCCTTTCTTCACAGGGTACGGTGATGACTCCACCGCTTCCTGGCATCTTGAGGACATTGTAACCATGGTGAGTCACTGCCATAAACTTTTCTAGGGCTGGGTACCTGAGGATGGCATTGTACGGCAGGCGGACGTGAGTGGCGTCGAAGTCGATGAGCTCGGTGCGGTAGTTGTTGCGTTGCCCGAAGGTGACCGGAAGGCGAACCTGCCCAATTGGAACAGTGGAACCATCGGTGACTCCTGAGAAAGGCTTGGTCGGCTGAAGCTGGTCGTATAGCACTTGGAGATTGTCGAACGTTTCGACGGACAAGACGTTGAGTCTTGCTCCACCATCGATGAGGGTCCTGGTGACCTGCATGTTGCTGATGACTGGGGAGCAAAGCATCGGGAGGACTCCATCCGTTGCCGCACACTTGAGCTGGTCTGCGGAACTGAATGTGATCGCGCATAAAGACCACCTGAGAGGGCGCGTGGCCTCAAGCTTGGGAAGGACTGCATTCACCTCGCGAGCAAACTGCTTGAAGATGCGCTGTGAGGCTGGGGCCTGGGCGCCGCCCAAGATGCAAGCAATTGCACGCGGCTCTTGGAAGCCCCAGCCCCATCGTCTTGGTGTTGGTCTTTGTTCCTCCTTGGTGGAGGCGGCAGAGGAGGGAGGCCTGCGTTGCCGTGGGGACGGTCCTCACGAGGATGGTCCCTCCAGCCTCCCTCGCGAGGCTGGTCCTGCCAGCGGTCCTTGCGAGGGCGGTCACGCTCATGCCATCCCTGGCGAAGGCCACGGTCTTCCCATCATCCACCGCCTCTTCCTCCTCCTCCTCGGCCATAGCCCTTGTCATTGCGCTCTGGGCGTCGGCCGATTCGCCCATCTTACACGGCTCTGAGCTCTTGACATTCATTGGTGTTGTGGGTGTGGAGGTCGTGGTACACGCAGTACCTTCCGCCCTTGGATGACTCAGGCTGATCCCTGCCTCGCTTGGTGTCCGGTTCCGCTGCTAGCACGGCAGCCCCCTTACGCTTCACGTCCTTGGCCTTGAGCTTCTTTTCTTCCGGGTCAGCTGCCGGGAGCTCGAGGAGGGAGAGACGCCCTTCCTCAGCCCTGGCGCACTTGGTCGCCAAGTTGAATAGCTCCAGGGATGTGCACAGGTCTTCATGGATTGCTAGCTCTTCCTTCATCTTGACGTTGCCCACGCCGTCGGAGAAGGCTGAGATGATGACTTCTTCAGTCACCTTGGGGATCTTGAGGCGAGCGTAGTTGAAGCGATGGATGTACTTCTGCAGGGTTTCTCCTGGCTGTTGCTTGATGCGGTGCAGGTCGCTCACAGCCGGAGGCCGGTCACTAGTGCCCTGGAAGTTGGTGATGAAGCGGGTGCGCATCTCGCTCCGGGAGTAGATCGTGCCGGGCGCCAGGTTCAGGAGCCAGGTGTGGGCGCCGTCCTTGAGCGTCATGGGGAACCAATTCGCCATGACCTTCTTGTCTCCGTTGGCGGCTATGATGCCCAGCTTGTAGAGCTGCAGGAACTCCGCGGGGTCCGCTGTGCCATCGTAGCGGGGAGGGAGGTCAGGCTTGAACTTGCCTGGCCATGTGACGCCGCGCAGCTTGGGGGTGAAGGCGAGGCAGCCCGCCGTGGCCACCGGCGCCCTTTGCTGGTGCTGGACTCGTTCTTGCGGGTCACCACGCGCTGCCACTAGGAGCAGTGCAGGGTTTGTTGTGGAGGCGCTGGGGCGCGATCTTTGCACGCCGGAGCTGGGAGCGCGTGAGAACCTTCCCGGGGACGTGGGATCTCTTGGCAGCTCCCTTCTTGCTGCACAGGCACCGGACATGGAGGGTCTCGCCCAGGGGCTGCGCGCCTTGGAGCCAAGGCACCTTCTTGGGAAGGAGGCGGCGGAGGGGCCTCCTGATCCTCGCCCGCTGCACGGGACGGAGGGCGAGGCAGTGAGAGGGACCGCAAGGGGGAGCCCCCTGCGGCACTGACGAGCTCGGTGATGCGGGCGAGCCGGTCCTCGTAGAGGTCGTCGACGGGGCGATAGTGCAGGAGCTCCCGCGCCAAGAGCAGTGAGGCGTGCACATCCATGGGTGCGCGACGGGCGTGGGACGACGAGCCAGCTGGAGTCAGCGACATGGTGGCGGTGCGGCCATCCCACCGCACCGAGGGGTGCTGGGACGAGGCCTGCTGCTCGTTCCCCGCCGGGCCGGTGGAGGCATTGGCGGTGGGCGAAGGGGAACGACAAGGGGGGCCGCCGACAGGCGCCATCTGGGCGACGTGAGCGGCGTGAGCAGCCCGGCGCTCGGCGCGAGCCCGACGAGCATCAGCCATGAACATGACGGAAGATCACACGCGAACAGCAGAAGGAAGATTCCGGCGCACCCCTACCTGGCCCACCAAATGTCCGGTTTCGGGTTCTAGCAAACCCTTGAGGTTCGAACACTGGGGAGCGCGCGGAGATCTCTCCCCTACCGATCTACGTCTGATCCTCTCGTGCGAACTAAGATGAAAATGATGAACAACATAAGAGACACGATGTTTATACTGGTTCGGGCCACTGTTGTGGTGTAATACCCTACTCCAGTGTGTGGTGTGATGGATTGCCTCTGGGGCTGATGATGGACAGTACAAGGGAAGAACAGCCTCACGAGAGGTGTTCTTGAGCTGGTGCGATGAACTGCTAGGGTGAGTTCAGTCGCCTCTGTCTCTCTGCTGGGGTTCTACCAGATCTCTCCGGGGTGTCCTCTAATCTGTGGTGGCTAGCTCTATTTATAGAGGCCCTGGGCCTCTCCCCAAATAATGAGTGGGAAGGGCACCAACAATTGGCCATTTCGAAGGGGAACATGTAGTACAAGTTATCCTGACCAAAGGTGGTCTTCGGCTGCCAAAGGCACTGGCGATGACGTCGTCTTGGGCTCCACGGTGACCTCCGTCCTGCCGTCCGGCTGGTCTTGGTCTCGTTGCACCGGAATGGTAACCTTTGCCTGATGCCTTGGCCTGTGCTTGCCCCCTTTGCACCAAAGGGGAAACAAGGACACTGCGCAGGCCGGCGCCCGCCCGGCGCCCGCCTGGTCTCGATCGTCATGGCTTGCGTCACGGGTTCCTCGCGAGGTACCCTTGCCCTGATCTCTCCGCCTCCTCGCGAGCCTGCCTAACGAGGTTGCCTCTGAGGAAGCTTCCTGTCATCCGCCCCGCGAGGCTTGGCCCCTCGCGAGGGTCTTGAGCTTGAGCTGATGAAGACGGGCCATGCTGGGCCCCTGCCTGAGCCACGCCGCAGGCCGCAGGCAGGCAAGTCTGGGGACCCCCGTTCCCAGAACACCGACATAGCTTTTAGTCCTTCGTGTTAGGCTGGAGTTGTGCTGAACTTCTTATGAATTGTGGTGGTTTTCAGTAATGAAAATCGTAAGGGGCAAGCCCTTCTTTGATCAAAAAAAAATTTAATCGTCCTTATATATTCATCAGTCTTGCTATAAGTCACAGTATATGCTATATAGGTCCGTCGGATCTTACATCAAGATCCGTGCTTTCAGATTTTCTTTTTTCTCTCTTAAATCTCAGTCGAGTGAGACATAGCCACGCCATTAAACAAAGGCTCGGGCGCCTTTAATGGAGACCTTGGGACAGAGGTGGACGACATATGGAGGTTAAAGGGCTCTCCTCCCAATAAGCACGCGCAGGGGTCTGATCGCACGCCTCTCGTACTCAAATAGCTACCCTGCACGTCGCCTCCTAGCTAATAAAAAAGGGGACGCATGGCGGCACATAAATGGTACTAGTAAGTAGAACGCCCACAGTTTCAATAATACTTGTGTTTCCGATTGTAACGTGATAGAACTTCTTCCAAAATGACTTTGTTGATTGTTAATGTGTGCGCCTTCGCAAATCGGACTGCAAATTTACCACAGCATGTTGGTGCCATGTCATGGCACCAAGCCAAGTTTCATTATTTTCATGCGTGTTTTGGATTTATAGGAATTAAAAAACTAAGTTTCTCAATGTTTCCAACCCAGCCACGACGCCCAGAATTTTTAATTTCATTCCCATTTCTTGCATGGAACCTAGAAATTTACCCGAGGACACACATGTGATTTTTCAACCAACTTTGGTGCACTGGAACATGTGCTTGTATTTCAAATTTGAATTATGCACACAAAGGTGACACGTCCCCTCCCAGAACCACGAGCCTTCTTGAGAGAAGCTCCGATATGCAAGAAGCTTATACCAAAATTTGTTCCTATTCGGCCAATTTTTTTTACCACGGCATGGTACTACCATGACATGACACCATGCCAAGTTTCATGATTTTAAAACCAAGTTTCTCAATGTTATCGACTGAGCCACGATGCCCAGATGTTTGAATTTTATTCTAATTTTTTGCATGGGACCTACTCCCTCCTTCCATCTATATAGGGCCTAATGTGTTTTTCAAGACAGCCTTTGACTATTGACAAGATTAATAGCACATTAGATGTATACTATGCAAATTATATTATTGGAAGCTCCTTTGACATACAAAATTGAAGGTATGCTTTGTGTAAGTTGCATGTCATATATTATTGCTCTAACGTTTGGTCAAAATTAGCCTCGAAAAACGCATTAGGACCTATATGCATGAGAGGAGTCGACTTTGAGAGAACGTGTTTGTTCGAGAGACACCGAGGAAGACTACTATATATCGATGGTGCATATAGGTGGGAATTAAACTAAGGGATGGTCTTATTTGTTTCGAGGATATAGGGGAAGAGTGAGAGGCGGGGGGTAGCTAGAAGGAGATTGTTAAGTGTGAGTGTGTGTTTTACCCATCTAGGCGGAAGTTATGTGCACAAAAGAGGAGAACGATTCGATGTGGTGTTAGGATTGAGGGTAATTAACTACATATGGAGACATAGAGACCTGGAACATGCATGTGTGAGAGGTATGCATGTATACGTGGGATGTGTGTGTGTGCGCGCGCGCATGATCGAGATAAAAGAAAGAAGACATAAGTCATAAGATCAACGACATGGGAGAGACGGATCGGTATGACAATATGCATGCATGTGAGAATGCATGGAAGAAGTCCCAACAATTGAGCATGTGTTTTTGTCTTTAAGAGATAGTGGCGTGGGCTGGAGCATGCATCTATGGCAAGCAGAGGGAGTGAGGCGCAACGATTGTGCAAAAGAGAGCAACCTATAAATGCATATGTATGGAGAGACATATATAGTGTGGGTGATAGGAAGCAAGACTCCGTGCGAGAAAGAAATGTTGATGGAGAAACTACAGATAGATACAGAGAAGGAGATGCTAGCTAGAGGGACATCCGCTAGTTTGAGTGTTGGAGATGACCGTGGGTGGTTCAAAGGGTGAAGTTATATATGTGTGTGATAGGGCACTTGACTGCATGTAGAGAGAAACATATGTAGTGTGCGTGATAGGAATCAAGAGTGAGGGCGAGAAAGAAGGTTGATGGAGAAATAGATAAATAGAAAGATAAAGATGCTAGCTAGTGTGCGTTAGAGATAGGAGTCGAGTGGATCAGAAGGCTGGGTTATGTGTGTGGGTGTGAGAGAGATAGAGAGAGGATGCGTGTGAGTCACATACAAACAGATATCAGGGAGAAATGAGATCCAGAGAGACGGAGTTTTGTGTCTGTGAGAGAGAAAGATATTTCACAATGAGAGTGATAGCTAAAGAGACATACGAGGGAACGCAAGATATCTCTAGGGAGAGAGGGTGTGTGTGCGCGACATACAAGAGAACAATGGAGAAATATGAGACCCTGGGAGACAGAGTTTGTGTTTGTGTGTGAGAAAGAGATATTGATGAGGAAGAGTCGTAGGTTCTCATATCTAAGGAGCGAAAGACATCTCTATATGAGGGGTGTGCGAGTGGCACACATGGGAATAGTAGAGAGAAATGAGACCCCGGGAGACAAAGTTTTGTGTTTGTGTGAGAGAAAGAGATTCCATATGGAGAATCATAGTTAGAGACACATAGCAGGGAGCGAGATATACTTAGAGAGAGATAGAGTGATGAAGGTCGACGGAGAGAGTACCGTCAGTGTGTTACGAAGATAAAAGATCATTGTCGACATACAGGTAGCACGAGAGATACCTGAGAGACGATGAACGCGTATAGGTCCAGAGAGATAGTCCTATATAAGCATGAGTGATAGCTATATGAGATGAATATCTGGATTAAAGGGGATTCAAATATTTAAACTGGAGATCACGACATCGATAATATCATAACGCAAATTGGTGTATCAAACATGCATATTCATTTGAAATTGGGCACACGTGTAATGTTATATAGTTTATCAATATTGGTGATCCATAGATTCTTCAATTACAAACAATGCATGGTTTATATGCAATTAATGTCTAAACGGGATTACACTATATGTTGCGTGTGTGAAACACATAATGCATGTTTCAGAAGTAAAAAAACCCGCATGAAACACACATTAATTGGAGACAGTTAGCGAGGAATGCATACATTGGATTTCAACATAAAGTGGTTTCAAATATTTGAAAATCCAAATTGATGGATACAACCTTATGAATCTGAGATCATGCCATTTGTAAACCATATTTATGTATAAATGGTGTTGTGCTTTTGAAAGTATATATATATAAATGATGTATATAGAATGTAATTCCAATTGAAAATGGATCCCGCCCGGAAAAAAATAGAATACAAACGGGATTCGAATTGTGTTGGCATGGTAAACGTGCACTCTGCAAAATTTGAACGAAGCGGGGAAAGTCGCAGTAACCGCCCGGAACCAAAATCTGCGAGATGGAAATCACTGCTGCCTATCCCTGCCACGCAAAGCCTATATGCTGGATTTCTATAGGTTTCGATAGGGGTAGGTTTGTAATTTCACCCAAACGTGACGTAACCGCCTCTCACCCGGATGCATACACGGCGGGCGCCAAAACACAGTGTTTCCTCGGCCGAAATCGACTCCCTCCCCGGTTCATATTCATACACGGTGGGCGCCAAAAACAAACTCTTGTCGGCAAATATTCGGTGAATGCGAGATTACCGTCCTATCCCCGACAGACTAGTGTTGCTGTGATGTAGTAGAAATTTGAAACGGGGGCTAAGTTTGTAAATTTCCTCGCATTTGAGACAAGCGCACCCTAAATACATGGTTCCCCCTTTCCTCTCTACCTCCCTTTTCCCCATTCATACTCCGTGGGCGCCAAAACACCCTCTCCACCCCACCCTCCTACGTCCGCCGCCGTCCGCCACCCCATCCACCGCCGTCCTCCTCCACCATGCCGGAGCTGATACCCCAATGCCGCCGTCCATTACAAGAGATCGACCTCTCTCATCCACGGCTTCGGACCGGTATCCTTGCATCCCGTCCTCTCGCTTCATCCCCGCCGTCGTCCACCTTGCCGGCGCCGCTCCTACGACCGCCTCGTCCACCGCGCCTCGCCACCACCGTCTACCCTCCTAGATCTGCCTTCACGCCGTTGATAGCCATCGCTACCGTAGCACCGTTAAATTCTCAGCAGATGCGTACACGGCGCCGCACCAGAGGCGGTACTCTTTCGTATCTGCTCAACTTATTTATCGCAGCAAGAAAATAGATCGCCACTGCTTTACTCTGATTTCTAGTCTTGGTTGCGAAGTTGCCTTTGTCCGGTTTGCACCTTCAGATTCGCCATGGCACGCTCAACACTATAATCCCAATGCTTATGGTTTCCCCTTTTATATTCCACACTAGTTAAATCACAGTAGACTAAATTTCAAAATTGGGTCAGTCGATTTTTCAGAGCTCGCCGGAGTTCACCGGTGCGATCGAAGGGGCTCAGGTGGTTGTGGGGCCTCGCCGAACGAAGAAAACTCGACGCGGGTGGGGGTTGGGGCGGGGGTGGGGGTGGGGTGGCGGAGGGACACAGGCGGTGGGGGCCGGTGGTCCGGCCGGTGGCCCGTGCGGTGTTCTATATGGGAAGAATCAGAGACGAGGAAGAAGAAGGGTTAGGAGACGTAGGATCTTCATCCAACCACCTGAAATGGTCGAGAGACAGCTGGGAGTTGCATTCTTAATGCGCTCTGGTTCATCATGTATGGGCGCTGCGCAACCAACATATTATTATCCAAAATCTGCTTGCTTTTCTTTACCATGTTCCTCTTCCGTTCTTCTTTAATATGTACTCTCTCCGTTCCTAAATACAAGTCTTTGTATAGATTCCACCATGGACTACATATGGAGCAAAATGAGTGAATCTACACTCTAAAATGTATCTGGATACATCTGTATGTGATCCATAGTGGAAATCTCTACCAAGACCTATATTTTGGAATGGAGGGAGTATGATAGTAGTACAGTATGTTCCTTGTACTGAAGATGAGCAGGGACATTTGCAGTGTAGAGGTCTATACGGTCGGTTGTGATGGACACTTTGAGCTTCTTTGATTCGTAGGATCTTGTAAACATAGGAATAGGATTTGTAGTGGCCTGCCCACTTGAATCCTATAAGAATAGCAAGGAAATGCGGGGAGCTGTGTCGCCATTGAGAGTTACACTGATATTAACAGTACCGCACCTTCACTTGAAGAGAGCTGGTATCCAAAGCCTTTCTAGCCGTACCGGCAATACTAGCACATATATTCCAGCAAGTTCCACTTTGCTGATTTTACTCTGATGCTTAAGGTTTTCCCGTTATATCTACACTATGATCTGTGTAGCTGCTTTGTGTCGCACTAGCAGCAGTCCACTCTTGAAGCGAAACACTGTAATGACTTACAAAATTGGCACCAAGGCATTGAGTGCCATTCTAGGTGCAATGAAGCTCATACGCTCCCCACCTGTTGATTCTTGTTCAGAATATGATCCTAATGACTATTCTAACCTCGAGGAGTCAAAGGCAGATGGTCTGTCCTGTTCACCCATCAAGGTGCCTATTCTAATTTGGCAATGTTTTATTGATTGCGGGTATCTTGCATATGTTGTCTTGCATTTATTCTACTTTGTTGCACCGCCATCTGCTTAGTTTACTCATCATATATGTCGAGATGCCATGCCCATCCATTATCAATACATATTCCGTCTGTCATCATACCATGTTTTTCCACTCAAATGATGTTCTTGTGCATCAGACATTAAAAAGGAAGAGGGTGATTGCCGAACCTGAAGGAGCACTAGCAAAGTCCTTGAAAAACGTGGTGGTGTCGGAGAAATCAGACAGCACCCCACTTATATTGGCTGTGCAACCAGTGACACAAAACATAGGACCGACTACAGCAGACTATACCCATACTTCACTGGCCATACCACTAGCCCACCACACAGGACCTGCACTCCAGCAAAAGGTATACCAATTTCATTTGCCATAGCACCAGCTGTACCACAGAAAAAATCCCACTCCAGCAAAAAGTACAGCAAGTCCACCAGCCGAAGACCTATCCCAACTGCAGAGACGGCCAATTCCTGCAGATTGGAACCCCATTCCATTTATTCCCAGTTTAAAATACAGTGCTTTCAATGTTGTTAGGGACTACGTGCATATATTCCCATCATGGGAAGATTATTGTGAAGACAAACACCATTTTCACATCTTCCTGTCCAACTTACGTGTATGTGCTATTATTCACGGTTATTATTTTCCTGTTTTCTGCTGATTGAACACATCAATGATTTACATTACATTGTTGTAACTAGGCGAGGGTCAATCTGGCTAGTCATGACGAGCAAAGCTTGCTTCTGCTTTTCAAGGACGCATTGCAGCAGTATCGGTGTTACCTGAGGAAATCACACTTTGATGGCAAGTCTATAAACGAATTTCCGGTGAAGTCTCCTGTGCTAACTTTAGAAGACATTGAATGGAAAAACCTTGTTATGCACTGGTCTCGTTCCCAGGATGAGGTACTGTATATGAAATCACATGACAATTTGAACTTCTACTTTTCCGCATGTGCCTTACGGATCTTTTTTGCAGGAAATCTGCTCGAAGAAGAATTCTGGTTTGACAAGAAAGACATGATATCGCAAATATGCTGCCCGCTGCTTTGCTCTTGTTAGTACATGTTGTCATGTATCACTGTACTTGCATACATACCTGGTTCATTATGTGACAACAGTATGCATGATAGCTTGCTTATCAATTGTTCGCTCCAAATTATCTGATCTGTATGAATGGTTACATTAGTGTAGAATATATCCAATGCCAATGTTTTTTTAGCTCTGCATTATTCTTGTAAGTACATGATGTCCTTTACCAGTGTACTTATAATGACAGGTAGTTGTTCATGTACCATCACTCTGCAGCTTATTTTCCTTTGCCCTCCATTTTCTACACATCAGATCTATATTTACTCTTACCATAAGGTTGGTACTGAAGAAGTTTAGCTGTGCATTGCTCTTGGCTGTACCTTTTGCCTGTATCGCTGCACTTACATTTATAGCTACTTGGTTATGTAGCATCACTCTTCATCTTATCTTAAATATTCTCCATTTTTTCGTATATTATCACATCTATATTTACTCTTAACAAAATGTAGAATAAAGGCAATGCTTTTGAAGAAGATTCTGTGGTAAACTTCTTGAATTGCCCCCCATCAGCATGGACAAGATCTTTATAGAGCATGTCTTCACCAATAATATAAGTTTGTCCATCTCAAGCCTTCAAACTTTGTTGTATATATTTGGTTAGGCATGACTGCAGCAACTGTTTATTTTTGGTGTTTGCATCAAATTGCTTGTTTAAAGTTTATTATGTAGTTCATAAACAAAAGTTTGTCCTTTCTCAATTTAAGTTTTCAGTTGTACAACCAACTTCCTTCTTCATACCATGTAAATTAAACTATACAGAGCAAGTGATCTTCTTTTGCACTGCATGTATGCTTCTGTTCTTCATCCGTAATCTAGTGGTGTGGTGAACCTACCCACCACAGAACAATGTCATATTATGCAATGTCTTAACTATGAACAATGTCATATGATTCTACTATTATTTAAACCGTCTCTTTATTTGCCAATCTGAAATGGTATAAATTGACAGCACACTAACATTGATACTTATGAGTTCTTGATTTGTAATCCAGTGGTGTCGTGAAGCAGCCAACTCCTTCACAATGTCAGTTTCTGACATGTCTTGACCTGAAAAATACCATATTGTGTTAATGCAAATTTAAACTGTGTCACTTTATTCGTCAGTAAGAAATGTGATGAATTGTCAGCACTGATACTTTTATGTGCAAAACCTGTTATCTGTCTGCTTGTTTATCTTTCAGAGTGAGGAAGATATAAGTGTTGAACAAGCGCAGTCTCATCATCTTGCTCAGCTGCTAGCATTGCAGCTCCCCAGCAGGGCTAACCTTTCTTGAACTCTATTGAAGTGATGTCGGTTTTGTATATTATTTTGTCAGCGTGTTTATTTGCACTGGTGGCGATCTTTGATGCCCAGTGTATGTAATCTGTTGTCTGCTTGTGCTTTATTATCATAGTGGTGAACTTTGATGCCCAGTGGATGTAATATGCGTAATTTCTTTATTGTATAGATAGGTTTTTTCTTATTCACGATGCTGCAGTTATTTTACTGTATATATATCCTATCTTCGCAGTAAACCGGCCAAACCGAAAAATTACGGTACATAATCAGGCTGTCATGCAATCACGATGTAGGTTGGGCCTGAAACATGTCGATCAGCTCACGGTCCGGCGGCAGCCCGAAATGAACCCCGGCCCATGATTGTGCGAATCAAATCACGGGCTTTTAACAGGCCGAAAAATTGTCTCGGTCCTTGTTTGGCCCAATCAGATATCGGCTGTGAGCAGGCCGGATGCAAACCGGGCCGTAGTTAGGCCCAACTATATGACGGGCTTTTAACAGGCTGAAATTAATATAGGGCCGAAATGTTAAACGGGCCCTTAACAGGCCAAAACTAATAGCAGGCCGAATTACTAAGTGGGCCTTTAGCAAGTGGGCCCAAAAGCATAGTGTCTAGTTGACGGGCCGAATCTGATACGGGCCATAATTAGGCCCAAAACCTCTTAAACCTGATCTGGGCCGTAATTTGGCCCAAAACATGGTAGGCTTTTAACGGGACGGATCTCATATGGGCCACAATTAGGCCCGGCGCGTGGCAGGCCATTAATAGACCGGATCAAATATGGGCCGGCATTTGGCCCAAAACATGGCAGCCAATTAACGGGCCGGCCTACTAGGGTCCACAAAATCTTGTGAGCCTACAGCTGGGCCGACCCATTAATGTCGGCGAAATCTCGTGGGCCTTTAGCTGGGCCGGCCCATTATGATCCGCAAGAATTTTGTGGGACTTTACCTAGGCCGGCCTATTATGGCACATGAAAACTTGTGGGCCTTTACCTGGGCCGGCCCATTATGGCCCGCGAAATCTTGTGGGCCTTTAGCTAGGCCAGCCCATTATGGTCCGCAAAATCTCGTGGGCCTTTAGCTGGGCCGGCCCATTATGGTCCGCAAAATCTTGTGGGCCTTTAGGTGGGCCAGCCCATTTAAACTTGTTGGGTCGTGCCACGTGTCGACGCATCATAGGCGCATTCTGTCCAGTGAGTGGATGACATCTGTCCCGACGATGAGTCGACACGTGTTTCCTCTAGCCAATGATGATTTTACATGTGGAAAATCCCCATTGGTCGGGGCTGTTAACGGGTTATCGGATCCAAAACCCGACCCGATAGCTTAACGGCGTTCCGTTACAGTGGATGCCACATGTTGGTCACCCTTGACGAAAGCACTTCTGTGATGCGTGATTTATCGTCATGGAAGTGGACACTTCCGTGATGTTAATTTTGGTAATGTCATGGAACACTTCTACGACAGCACAGGTATGACTATCTTGATTCTGTCATAAATTTGTCATGGATGTACATTCATGACAAAAAAAGCGACCTACTATGACAAACACGTATCATCACGGAAGTGTATTTTTTTGTAGTGATGCACATCCCCAACAATAAGAATATCATATTTCTTCTTGACAGTAGGAAGAGGAAATCCAAAACTTCCAATGGAATTGATACTGTGGACTTGAGGTTGTTTCCTCGGAAAGTTTACTGTATGCTCATTACCATTAACATGATAAGTGACATTGCCTTTGTTGCAATCAATAACAGCCCCTGCAGTATTCAAAAAGGGTCTTCCTAGAATAATAGACATACTATCGTCCTCGGGAATATCAAGAATAACAAAGTCCGTTAAAATAGTAACATTTGCAACCACAACAGGCACATCCTCACAAATACCAACAGGTATAGCAGTTGATTTATCACCCATTTGCAAAGATATTTCAGTGGGTGTCAACTTATTCAAATCAAGTCTATGATATAAAGAGAGAGGCGTAACACTAACACCGGCTCCAAGATCACATAAAGTAGTTTTAACATAGTTTCTTTTAATAGAGCATGGTATAGTTGGTACTCCTGGATCTCCAAGTTTCTTTTGTATTCCACCCTTAAAACTGTAATTAGCAAGCATGGTAGAAATTCCAGCTTCCAGTATCTTTCTTTTATTAGTAACAATATCTTTCATGTACTTAGCATAAGGATTCATTTTAAGCATATCAGTCAAACGCATACGCAAAAACATAGGTCTAATCATTTCAACAAAGCGCTCAAAATCCTCATTATCCTTTTTCTTGGATGGTTTAGGAGGAAAAGGCATGGGTTTTTGAACCCATGGTTCTCTTTCCTTACTGTGCTTCCTAGGAACGAAGTCTCTCTTATCATAACGTTGATTCTTTGATTGGGGGTTATCAAGATCAACAGTAGGTTCAATCTCTACATCATTATTATTGCTACATTGAGCATCAACATGAACATCATCATTAACACTATCACTAGGTTCATGTCCATTACCAGATTGTGTTTCAGCATCAGAAATAGAAATATCATTGGGATTCTCAGGTGTGTCAACAACGGGTTCACTAGAAGCATGAAAAGTCCTATCATTCTTCTTTTTCTTCCTCTTAGAAGGACTAGGTGCATCAACATTAGATCTCTGAGAATCTTGCTCAATTCTCTTAGGATGGCCTTCAGGATACAAAGGTTCATGAGTCATTTTACCACATCTAGTCATAACTCTAATAACATTATCATTTTTCTTATTATTTAATTCATTGAGCAAATCATTCTGAGCATTAAGCACTTGTTCTACTTGAGTGTGGTAACCATAGAAGCATGTTTACTAATAAGTTTAAGATCACCTTTAACACTAGCCATATAATCACTCAAGTGTTCAAGCATATCAGCATTGTGTGAAGGTTAGGACAGTAGGAAAGGCTCCTACTTCTTATATATTACCAAATATGAAAGTTTGTTACATATGCATAGGGTGGAGAGGGGGGGGAGAGAAACAACTACATGGCTAAGTTACAAGATGGAGGCAATATCCTTAGCAAGGATTCCTCTATAGATCTCCCTATGTATAGGTTCAATGTATAGTAGCCAAAGTGTCGTGCACCAGATGTTTTTTGTGGTCAGGTAGTCTATGTAGGAGATCTCAAAAGTCATTTATGAACCTCCCTTTCCATGAGTCAATGCATGGCCGTATGTTTCTAAAGTGATTGTTATTGCGTTCTTTCCATAAGCTCCAGGCTGCCAGGAGGAATATCTCCATGATCATTTTGTGATGGTGTCTTTCTTTCAATTTTTCCAGCAGCTAGAGGCGATGTTGATGGTTGCTCCATGTGATGTTCAGTATCCTCCAGTAGACCTGGCTAAAAGTGCAGTGGAAGAAGAGGTGCTCCACTGCCTCTTCAATGTGTTGGCCACATAGCAAACAATCCAAATTGGTCCCTATGTTATAATGTCTCCGCTTGAGCATGTTCCTTGTATTAAGACGGTCACATAGGAGGAGCCACCCAAAAACCTTTATTTTTGCCATGCATTTAGTTTTCCATAGCTAGTTGAAAGCCACATGCGCCTTTATCTCTCTGAAGTAGTAGCTCTAATACGATGTTGTTTTAAAACTGTATGCACCCCAAGTCCCAACAGCAGGTCCATGTATCATTCTCGTTTGTGAGTTCCACAGTAGCTACTTCCCTTTGAATCTGCCTCAACTCATCGTGGGCTTGTACTGAAAGCGGGAGATGAAAGGTTGCTGCCAGATCAGATGTGTTGAGGAAGGCTTGAATCGGAATGTCACTGTTCTTGTAGTAAGAAAATGCTCTTGGGTATTTTTCCTCATAAATGGAATGGTTGCAGTCATCTTTCCAGAATAGGGCGGAGCTGCCATTGTGCACATTGACTTGGGTTATTCCCCGCTAAATTGGCATTAATTGGATGAGGTCTCGCCACCAAAAGGATCCGCAAGGTTCTGTTGCATGGGGTACAGAATTGTATAATATGTATTCCAGATGAGGCTAACCCAAGGCGTGTCTTGCTGATTGTAGAACTTGTGTAGGAGTTTGAGCAGCAAAGCGTCATTTTGAATATGAAGGTCCAGGACCCCGAGTCCACTGCTCTGTTTTGGGCGGCAAACCATGGACCATGCAGCCAGCGAGTTGCATTTGTCTCCATTGTTTGTTTTCTTATTCCAGAGGCAGTATCTCCTGATTTTGTCCAATTGCACAATGATTTTTGGAGGGAGTCTTAAGGTGCCCATGGGGTAGATAGCCAGCGACGTGATGAGGGAGTTTAGGAGTGCTAATATACCTGCATAGGACATGAGTGACATAGCCGCAATGACTTTTCTTTCTGCCTTGCAAACAAACGATGTCAGATCCAAAACCGAAGGTCGAGTGGTGCCTAAGGGTAGCCCAAGGTAGGTGAATGGCATGGTTGCTTGAACATAGCCAAAAATCGCTGCCAGCTCATCACATTTGTCCTGAGGGGTGTTGATGGGCACCAACGTTGACTTATGAAAATTGATTTTGAGTCCCACCGAAGTGGCATAATCCTCAAGAATCTGTCTGATCTTGGCGGCCTGATTGATGCAGACAGGGAGGAAAATTATCGTGTCATCAGCGTACTGAATCACCGGGTACTGGTCATTTCCTTTTTGCGGGATTGGGTGTAGGATGATCTGGTTTTGAAGTGCCTCATTTAGAGCGGTTTGGAGCAGGTCCGCTGCTAACACAAATAACAATGGTGATAGAGGGTCGCCCTGACGTACACCACATTTACAGAGAAATTGTCGACCTGGCACCCCGTTGAGAAGCACCGAGGATTTGCCCAATGAGAAGATATTTTCCATCCAGTTTAGCCATTGGGTTGGAAAGCCCATGTGTTTCATAATTAGCATCATTGCAAGGTGTTGGATCGTATCAAAAGCCTTTGCGAAGTCTAGTTTCAATAGTACAATCTCTCATTTGGACGTTTGGCACTGATGAATATACTCGAAAGCCCATGCAAGGCAGTCGTGGATGGATCGACCACGGAGGAAGCCATATTGGTTGTGATGAACAATCTTTAAAATAATTTTCTGGAGGCGATTGGCAAGTATCTTGGTTATAAGCTTGAGGCAGCAATTCAGGAGTGTGATCGGGCGAAAGTCATTGACTGTCATAGGAGCATTATTCTTAGGTATTAAAGTGATATGCCCATAGTTGATGCTCTCTAGATTTAAATGTCCCTCATGGAACTCTTCACATAGTTGGTAAATGTCATTTTTGATAATGGGTCAGCAAGCTTTAATGAATGCCCCGTTAAACCCATCCGGTCCTGGGGCCCTATCTGGTGGCATTTCTTTGACTACCGCGTCGATTTCTGCATGTGTAAATGGGTAATCAAGCTGTGAAAATCAACTTCTTGCCGGAGCATTTGTGAGAGGTTGAACTTCATTGGTTGTGGATCGTAAGATCCTAGTCTGTCTTTGTATGTGTCAAACAGGATCGCCTCTTTCGCTATGTGGTCATCCACCTCAGCTCCATTGTGGTCTTGCAAGGTTTTTATAAAGTTATTTATGTATCTTTCCATGGCCACCGCTTGAAAAAAATTTGAATTCTCATCACCAAACTGAATCCATCTAATGGTGCATCATGTTTTCCAATGCTCTTTTTGGTATTGTAGCCAGCAAAGCAAATGTTTTTTGAGTATATCTCTAAAATTACCTTCTGGCAACGTGAGGGATCGCTGATCAGAAATATTGTCGAGTTCAACCAGAGCTTTGTTGGTGTTCTCAATCGCAATCTTGAGTCGAGAGGTATGGCGGCTCCAATGTTTGAGAGCATGCCGGACTACCTTCAGTTTTTGACACAGGCGGGATGTTGCATTGGACTTCTTGTTATATTTGATCGGTTTATTCCAGGCTAGGGACACAACATCCATAAACCCTGGGTGTGCGATCCAGTAGGTTTCATACCTAAAAATCTTGCTTCGTGGTATTGATGTCTGAATGGCCACAGAGCAGGGGACATGATCAGATACCGGCTTACCTAGGGGGGTCACCGTGGTGTTTGGAAACGTGGCAGTCCAGTTTAAGGATGTAAAAAACCAGTCGAGTTGTTCCAACCGAGGGTTATGTTGCATGCTAGACCATGTATATCTTCTGCCCTTTATAGGTAGCTCAGTAAGATTTTGTTCACATATGAAGTCATTGAAAGTGAACATATCGTGGATATCTCCTCCAGGTTTATTAAGATTTTCCGGTGAGCGTATATAATTAAAATCACCCATAATGAGCCAATCTTCTTCGAGGGTATGTGCATGTCAACAAGCCATTGTGTATATGTGGATCTTTTTTCACCTTGACAAGGACCGTATACATTAATCAGTTTCCAGCGATGACCTGATTGGGTTGACGTAAGTTCTACCCCCAGAGCAAATGGTTCCGATAAGAAAACCCGTCCCGTGAAAAGGTGACTATTCCATATCGTAATAATACCACCAGAAGTGCCTCTCGATGGAATATAAGAAAACTTATCAAAACGTATGGGGCATAAAGCTTTAAGGGAGGAATCATCAAAGCTTGGCATTCTTATTCTTGTAAACAGATAACCGCACAGCCACTAACGTTGATCGCATTAGAAAGAGCTAGTTGCTTGTCTGACGAATTAAGTCCACGGATGTTCCAACATAACACGTTCCAGTTTTGCAAAAGAGGCATAAAATAAAAGATACGGTAAGATAACTAGATCGAGGAGGTCGATCCATCCACCGGCTTGGAGAGTGCAGCCACCGTCAGTTCTTCTGTTGGAATAGCACATAACTATGTGCCAAAAGCTTGCATTGATTCAATTGTCGTTGGAGGTGGGATTTCTGAATCTTCCACTTGAGGCAGGTGGTCATCTGCAGTAACTGGAGCAGCAGATGCACTTGAGGCGGGTGGTAATGCGGGGCTTCACCTTGGATTTAGGCAGACGCGTGTCAGAAGGTTGGGGGACCCAGAACCCATCGTACTTGGTCGATCTATTGCTGCAACGAAGAGAAGTGGTGTCCACGGGAACAGGAAGCTTCCCTTTGCGCTGCTTATTAACTCTGTTGCTAGTTTCAGACATAGTGCTTTCAACAGCAGACTAAATTTCCTCTAGAGAAGTGTTGTTGTCAGTAGACAGAGCAGAGGAACCAGATTCAGAAAGAGCAAGTGCAGAATTGGAGTGTTGCTAAGATGTGTCAAAAGAGCTGGTCTCAGAGGCGTCTTGATTATCAGCAACACTGATGCCAAGGTCTGTGGCCACCGGAGCAGCTAGCGCCAGCAGATTACTGTTGTTATTGAGAGTAGATTCAGTCAGTTCAGAGATGCGTACTGAATTCGCTGGAGCTGAGAGACCTGGAGTTGGCATCTGTGTAAACTGAATCCCTGTATTTCCCAGGTCCACCTGTATCTCTACACGCAGATTGTCATTTCTGAAGCCATATCCACCATTCCATGGCCCAATGGACGCCAAGAGCGGGCGCAACGCCGCGAAGATGGTGTTATTCAGTTGCTAACGGGGCACCGGGTCAGCCAGCAGAAGTGCCATGAGCTGCTCACCTTGAGTGGATAGACCAAAATGAATTCCTTGCGCATGTATTTCCACAGACACATTTATGCTCTCGACAACAGCAGGTGATTCCATTTCGCTAGGCAGCACTAGCAAAGCCTGGGAATGTTCAGAACTAGAGTCATCCGAGACAGTGATGGAGTCGTTCCAGGCTTGGGCAGCACTGTCCACTGTATTGTCATCAGGAACTACTCCATCTTGCACTGAGAGACCCTGTTCAGCCAGCCACGCTTGGAAATTCATCAGGAATGGTGGCATAGGAGGAGCAGGAGGTTCAGGCCAGGCGTCCCATCCTTGATTGCCATTACCAGGTGTAGCCTGACCTTCAGGTGGTGCGTTGTCAGGAGCCGCGTTTTGCATGAGCCAAGCATGAACTTGTTCTTGATACAGCTATTCGGCAGTGAGATGAGGACCATGGAGGGGGTGGGGATTGCCATCAGGTGGTGGTTCTTCTTCGCCAGCTGGTGGCACTTCCGGAAGCAATGCATTCCAATCATTGCTACGAAGAATTGTGATCTGCACTGTCCAGCAGTCGCGAGCTCCCCCAAGTTGCCAAACTACAAAACTCTTTGGAATAAGTCTGAGACTGATCACACGCGCTTTGATAAGCATGAAACGACGATCCTGCCGAGGGTTATACTAGGAAACCAAAGACCCAAATCCACCCAGTGATTTGTTGATGTAGTAGTCTGTCTGGTAGTCATAGGGGAAGCCGAAGTACATAAGCCAGACCTCGGGTCCAAAAGTGGTGGTGCGGCGATTCAGAGATTCATGGTGAGGAACAAAGGATACAAGCAGATCTTCATCTTCTAGCTCAAAGGGTGTGGCCACAACAGTATCTCTGATGAACGAGTCTACAAATCCAAAGATCCCTATACCAAAAGGATGATCGGTGACCTCGGTGGTGAAAAGCTGAGCTTCGTGTAGCAGACCCCAGATGGTGTTGCTGATGATGGCCTGGCGGTGCAGAGGGATGTAGTGGCTTGTCTCCGCTATTGCCAGGTAGTCGTGGATGAGGGGGGATCGGGCCAACCACCATGCCGCTGCGGACGACGCGGTTCATCGGACCAGGCTCGACGGCGAAGCCCGGCGGCAGGAACGGGACGGGGTTGAGGGGATAGTTGGCCATTGCAGTGGAGCAGAGCAAAGGTGGCAGGGGGGCGAATGGGTGGGCGTGGGCGGTGGCGCTTGGGAAATCGCAACAGAAGTTGGAACGTGAGGGGTAGGATGGGAAGGCTGCGGCAATTTCAGGACCCACTTCCATTTTTGATTAAATTGCATTTTGAAACAGGCATGTTCCAGATGCCCATAGTGACCGCATGATGAGCATCGGACGGTAGTCCTCGGTCTGGGCTGTCTATCCAAAATGGGTAATATATTTGCAGATAATCCGAAATTGGGGGTTGCTTTCTCATGGTTATTTATGAAGGGATCATGATGCTTTGGTAAAGATCGGGAGGGGCAATCAATTACCTTATGACCAGGAGAGGAGCAATAAATGCAAATAAGCCGAGCCTGGCAATGTATTTTCTGGTGTCCCCATTGTAAGCATCTAGAGCACGGAGAGGCCCAGGTGATGGCTAAATTACCTATCACCTCCTGGGAATAGCAGGCTTGGGCCAAGTTCGCCTTGTGACGGGCCGCAAGGATAGGAGGCCAACTGGAATGGGCCGGGGAGTATTTGAAAGTAGAGGCCAGGAAACTATGTGGCAGACGTGGATAAGGCATCTTGATTGGGCATTTAAAAGCTCCCAGACATACAAAATCAGGGCTATTAATATCCTCCAAATCCGCTTGTCAGAGATAAATGTCCATTAAGGATTTGTGATTATTGATCACCTTAACTGCCGGCTTATCATTAATGCACGCGACAAATTCGCCAAATTTGATTTGTTCATGATCATGGATCGAAGAATGAACCAGGGAGATCATGGAAGAAGAAGCCTCAGCAGCATTGGAATCAGAGAAATTCATATGTGTCATCGGGGTCAATGCGAACTTACTGAATTCTCTTCGTGATGATTCCTGATCAATAGAGGCTTGAGTGAAGAAATCCAGTTTTGATGAAACGGCCATAGCATGGCGATTATCAATTTCTGGCAATGTCATATCTGCATGCCAACAATCAGGAGAAGTCGGTGCTCGAGTGAAACGGCCATTGAATAGATGAAAGTGACATATAAAATCTGGCCACACCCGATCCTTGAGGCCATAGATGAAATGTCCCACTTTATTATTGGCGACCGAGAATTTAAAAGCACGTGGATTGATTTGCTTCACCTTGAAACCAGAACTGATTCCGCCAATGCAGCATTGTAAAGCAATACCCACAGAATCCACATTGAGCGGGAAGGAGGCCGAAGAGAAAGTGACCACAAGAAAGAACTCTTGGCGATCACGAGAAGGAGAGAAGTGTACCGTGGATCCAAATTTTCTCCTCACCTGATCCGCAAGGGCAAGCCCCGGGGCAAAATCCCAGTGAAGAAGACTGTCCATCTTGATCTAATCTAGAAATCGCCAAGATTCTCAGTGGAGTAGGTGGAGGGGAGGAGAGGAGAGGGGAGGAGATGAGAGGAGAGGAGAGTCATCATTCCTAAGGCTAGTTGGGAGCACCCTCAGGGCTGGATCATTCCCAGGCCGTGTCTCCACCCATATCAGCATTGTGTTTCAATTGTCTACCAACATAAGCATTGAAATTTTCTTGTTTAACCATAAAGTGATCAAACTGATCCAAGCATTGGCTAGCTAACTTAGTAAATGGAATTTCACATTTATCAAATCTATAGAGAGAATTTACCTTTACTACCCGTGTCGGGTTATCAAGACCATGTATTTCTTCAATAAGTGGTAAATTCTTAACATCTTCAGCTTTAATACCTTTTTCTTTCATAGATTTCTTTGCCTCTTGCATATCTTCAGGACTGAGAAATAGAATACCCCTTTTCTTCAGAGTTGGCTTAGGATTTGGTTCAGGAAGTGCCCAATTATTTTCATTAGTCAACATATTATTCAATAGCAATTCAGCTTGATCAACAGTTCTTTCCCTAAAAACATAACCAGCACAACTACCCAGGTGGTCTCTGGAAGCATCGGTTAGTCCATTATAAAAGATATCAAGTATTTCATTTTTCTTGAGCGGACGATCAGGCAAAGCATTAAGTAATCAGAGAAGCCTCCCCCAAGCTTGTGGGAGACTCTCTTCTTCGATTTGCACAAAATTATATATTTCCCTTAAGGCAGCTTGTTTCTTATGAGCGGGGAAATATTTAGCAGAGAAGTAATAAATCATATCCTGGGGACTACGCACACAACCAGGATCAAGAGAATTAAACCATGTTTTAGCATCACCCTTTAATGAGAACGGAAATAACTTAAGGATAAAGGAATAACGAGTTTTCTCATCATGAGTAAATAGGGTGGCTATATCATTTAATTTAGTAAGATGTGCCACAACATTTTCAGATTCATAGCCATAAAAAGGATCAGATTCAACCAAAGTAATTAACTCAGGATCGATTGAGAAATCATAATCCTTATCAGTAATAAAGATAGGTGAAGTAGCAAAAGCATGGTCATATTTCATTCTAGCATTTAAAGACTTTTCTTTAAGCTTAGCTAATAATTTCTTAAGATCAGATCTATCATTGCAAGCAACAAAGTCTCTAGCAGTTTCTTCATCCATAACATAACCCTCAGGAACAACAGGCAATTCATATCTAGGGGGAGAATCTTCATCATCACTTTCGTCAATATTATCAGTTTCAATAATTTCATTCTCTCTAGCCCTAGCAAGTTGTTCATCAAGAAATTCACCTAGTGGAATAGTAGTATCAAGCATGGAAGTAGTTTCATCATAAGTATCATGCATAGCAGAAGTGGCATCATCAATAACATGCGACCTATCGGAATCAATAGCATGTTTAGGTGTCGCAAGTTTACTCAAAACAGAAGGTGAATCAAGTGCAGAGCTAGATGGCAGTTCCTTACCTCTCCTCGTAGTTGAGGGAAAATCTTGGTTCTTTGATCTTTCAAGTTCTTCATAGTGATAAGCAGATATAAATCCCAAGTGACTCAAAGAATAGAGCTATGCTCCCCGACAACGGCGCCAGAAAATAGTCTTGATAACCCACAAGTATAGGGGATCGCAATAGTTTTCGAGGGTAGAGTATTCAACCCAAATTTATCGATTCGACACATGGGGAGCCGAAGAATATTCTCAAGTATTAGCAGCTGAGTTGTCAATTCAACCACACTTGGAAACTTAATATCTGCAGCAAGGTATTTAGTAGCAAAGTAATATGATATTAGTGGTAACGGTAGCAAAAGTAATATTTTTGGTTTTATACTAATTGTAACAGTAGCAACGGAAAAGTAAATAAGCGAAGAACAATATAGGAAAAGCTCGTGGGCATTGGATAGGTGATGGAGAATTATGTCAGATGCGATCGATCATGCAACAGTCATAACATAGGGTGACACAGAACTAGCTCCAGTTCATCAATGTAATGTAGGCATCTATTTCGACTATAGTCATACGTGCTTATGGAAAAGAACTTGCATGACATCTTTTGTCCTACCCACCCGTGGCAGCGGGGTCCTATTGGAAACTAAGGGATATTAAGGCCTCCTTTTAATAGAGTACCGGACCAAAGCATTAACACATAGTGAATACATGAACTCCTCAAACTACGGTCATCACCGGTAATGGTCCTGATTATTGTCACTTCGGGGTTAACGGATCATAACACATAATAGGTGACTATAGACTTGCAAGATGGGATCAAGAAATCACATATATTAATGAAAACATAATAGGTTCAGCTCTAAAATCATGGCACTCAGGCCCTAGTGACAAGCATTAAGCCTAGCAAAGTCATACCAACATCAATCTCAGAACATAGAGGATACTAGGGATCAAACCCTAACAAAACTAACTCGATTACATGATAAATCTAATCCAACCCATCACCGTCCAGCAAGCCTACGATGGAATTACTCACGCACGACGGTGAGCATCATGAAATTGGTGATGGAGGAAGGTTGATGATGACGATGGCGATGGATTCCCCTCTTCGGAGCCCTGAACAGACTCCAGATCGGCCCTCCCGAGAGAGTTTAGGGCTTGGCGGTGGCTCTGTATTGTAAAACGCGATGAATCCTTCTCCCTGATTTTTTTATCCCCGAACATGAATATATGGAGTTGGAGTTGAGGTCGGTGGAGCGTCAGGGGGCCCACGAGGCAGGGGGCGCACCCCCACCTGTCGTGGTAACGATTCCGACAGTAAGAGAGGGGTAGGATAAGGGAGCATGATCTATCGAGATGCATATGGGTGACACGGTGGTTTTAGCGAGTTCGGGCCTCTCACGGTGGAGATAACAACCCTACGTCTCGTGCTCCAGAGAGGCTTTATTTTTATCCGAGTATGTATCCAGAGATTACAATGTATACGAGAAAGGAGAACGGATCCCCCTGCCTGAGCCAAGTCCTGAGACTAGAAAGAGAGAGAGATAGAAGAAAAGAGCCCCCGAGTGTGGTGGTGGGGGGTGGCTTATATAGAGTGCGCCACCCCCTCACCCATTATGTTACACGGTGGAGCATCAATGCCATAATGCCTGCCCACTACAAAACCGTCATGCTGACTATTGGTCTTTGCATATCCGAGTGAGTTACACGGTCGAGTGGAATGAGCTCATCGAGTGAAGTGCCGTGCTTCGAGTGGTGATCGCCGTCCGAGTGACTTTCAAGTTGTGGTACATCTGGACGGCGATCTGGCCCAGGGGCCCAGTACAAAGTATACGGTGTCCATGGGTAGGGCCTTTAGGTTAAGCCTGTTACCCTACCCCTAATACATGTCCTCGTCATTAGCCCCCGAATCGGTCGAGGTTGAGCGGGTCGAGTCGAGGTGAATTCCCAGATGAGTCAAGTGTTGCAGAGGCACTTATGAACTCCCTCTGGTCACCCAGCAATCTTATCTCCGCATGTTTCCTTGACGGATTCCAGACTGTATGGTGTCCGAGTGAAATGAGCTCAAACGGGTCCGCGGAGGAGCGTTAAACTCATCTTATAGCAAATTTTTTGGAGTGATTTGGAGCTAGTCCTGCATGGAGTAACTGATTACTCGGAATTTCTTCACGCCTGGAACGTGTCTTTGTTTTGTTGTTTGGCCGTCACTCGGACCGGGCGGACTGTTCCGAGTGGATACCATTCCAGTGGGGGCACGCTGAGTGCACCCACTGGGTGTAGTCCCAGAGACTGCCGTCGACTGCCCGCAGTCGACGGGAGTCTTAGAGCTTGTCTTTTTTGTTGTTGTTTGGCCGTCACTCGGACCGGGCGGACCGTTCCGACTGGATACCAACGGTCGGCGGGAGTCTTAGAGCCTGTCTTTTTTGTTGTTGTTCATCACTCGGACTGGTCAGGCCATACCGAGTGGAGATTACTCCAGTGGGGGCACGCTGAGTGCACCCACTGGGTGTAGTCCCCGAGACCACCGTCGACTGCGGGCAGTCGGCGGGGGTCTGAGAGAACTAAAACTCTTCTTAGATGGTACTGATCGAACTTGTTCTTCTCTGACTCGTAGGTCGAGTAATTCTAGAGCTGGTTTCGCATCGCGCAAAATGTTTCTTTCCGAGTTCTCTTCCAGTGGGGGCACGCTGAGTGCACCCGCTAGGTGTAGTCCCCGAGCCTCTGTCGGACTAGATGAGTCGGGCAGAGGGTTTAAGTCTCCTGGTAAACCTCCATGCAGTCGACACGGTAAATATCTTTTAGTCTGAAATTGAGTCAATCGGATGCATCTTCAGGCGCTTAACATGGTAAATAAGCTCAGCCTGGAGCTGAGTCAGTCGGAATGATCTTCGTGCACTCGGCATGGAATAAATTCAGCCTGGAACTCGGTCAAGCAGCTGAATATTTGTGCTCTCGGCACGGTGAATGAATTCGGCTTTGAAATTGCCGATTGTAGAAAAAGGTTGGACACTCCAGGGAGTAATCGTTCCAGTAATACTTCTTATAACCATTAGATTTTGCATGAAAGGGGTGTTTGTCCCAGTAGACGTGCTTCCCAACTGATTAGGGTATGTTGACTGCAAGGAAAAACTCGGTGGCACTCGTATTTCTCCTGAAGGAGATAGACTAGTGGTCTGACATGGACGTGCCATGAAACCCGAGTGGCGAGGCTAGTGTGTGGGCTGACTATCCTGAGAGACGCCACTCATTATCCCGGGGGAACACTAGCACATGCCATCTCTGAGTCCAAGTTTGTGAAACTGAGGCCTTGGAGCCTAGGATAAGGGCCAAGTGTATCCGTGGAGGACCGCCATTTTCACCCTTTTGCAGTCCTTAAGATGAGTTCAAGAAATGATTTGGGCGATCGTCCAAGTGGACAGTACTACCCTTATAGATGTTCGGCAGAACGAGCATGTATGGTCAGAAAGATATTCCTGATGTGGTCAATGGGTTGATCGAATGGGTGTAACCCCTGAGGGCAGCATGGACAACGGCTATGCGTAGCCACCGAGTGATGCTCGAAAGAGGTAAGCTTGCTACAGAGTGTGATATGAGGTTTGATCATACGAGTAACTTAGTCGTTCCTGTGCTGGGGGTGTAGAGGTAAAGACATGCCCAACTGATGGTAACGCGCGAGGTGGCTAAGGGGCGATGATATGTACAACCGAGTGACGATGCGCGGGGCGGTCGAGTGGTGAAGACATGCACAACCGAGTGGCGACGCGCGGAGTGGCCGAGTCATGATGTGCGAGGTGTCCGAGTGAAGGACTACGTGTCCAGCCAAGTGGCGACGCGCGGGGCGGTCGTGTGGCGAAGGCATGCACAACCGAGAGGCGATGCGCGGAGTGGCCAAGTGGTGAAGACATGCACAACCGAGTGGCGACGTGCGGGACGGCCGAGTGAGGATGCGCGAGGTGTCCAAGTGAAGGACCACGTGTCCAGCCAAGTGGTGACGTGCGGGGCGGCCGTGTGGCGAAGGCATGCACAACCGAGAGGTGACGTGCGGAGCGGCCAAGTGGTGAAGACATGCACAACCGAGTGGCGACATGCGGGACGGCCGAGTGAGGATGCATGAGGTGGCCGAGTGAAGGATTACGTGTCCAGTCAACGGGTGATGCGCGGGGCGGCCGTGTGGTGAAGGCATGCACAACCGAGAGGCGATGCATGGAGCGACCAAGCGGTGAAGACGTGCGCAACCAAGTGGCGACGCGCGGGACGGCCGAGTGAAGATACGTGAGGTGGCCGAGTGAAGGACTACGTGTCCAGCCAAGTGGATGAAATTGTCTTCGAAGGAGTTAGCCAGATGCTTTCGAAGTTAATGTAGCGATAAGGTTGATGTAGCGTGGTTGCGACGCAACAAGACCGGTGTGACAACTGAGTCTGAGTAGGAATGAAGATGGCGCGCAGAGCGTCTGGGTAATTATAAAACTTGTCAAGGTGGTGGGTCGAATGCACTTGTTGAAGTGAAGGATCTAACTGGTGATGAAGCACTCGACCACTCAGGAGAGTGTCATTCCAAATGAGTTGCAGCCCCCGAGTGTGGCGTAGCTCCCGAGCGTACTACAGGCTTCAACAACGGACATGTCGGAATACGGGAAATATAGTGTTGAATGGATAATTTGTAATTCATCGAGTCGGACTCGGGTAAGGATGAGGAGAAATTTCTGAGTGATACTCAAAAGAGGCAAACTCGCAAAAAGAGTGACGTGTGAAGTTTAATTATAAAAGAGACTTATCTGCCTCATGCCTGACGAGGTCTATATTATCGATGAAGAGGATTCCACAGAGGGGTTGGCCGGATGTGTTTGAAGCCAACAGAGCGACAAGGTCAGTGTTGTGGTGCGCTAGGGCCAGTATGGTGACCGAGTCCGAGCAGCGATGAAGTTGGCGCATAGGGCCGTCGAGTGATCGCGTAACTTGTGTAAAAAATGGCACAAGTCAACAAAATAATTTCTTGAGGAAATTTGATGTGTGCTGAAATGATTTGTGTGAATAACACCCATAGACACCCGCTGGGAGTGCAAGGGGCTTGCTGGTTAAACAGCAAGAGTCTAAAAGAGCGCAGGATTCGTTCGAACTTGTCGAAGCGAGAGATCCTACTGAACTCGTTGGAATACTGGCTAAAATAAAATGAAAGTGTAGTGTTTCGACTGAGTTGCAGCCCTGGAGGACCGATGCAAACTCAAAATGAAGAACGACACATGGTGTTCGTGAATGATGTGTGCGAAAAATGGAAGTTGGACTCGGGAGTCACATAACCAGTACTAAGCAAGTATGTGAAAATAAACAGCCGAGCGTACAGGTACACTCGATGGTGTGGCCTCCGAGTGAACGTGATGTGTGAATTACGGGATACTCGGGAAGAAGGAAATAACAGAATGTAAAATGACTTAGTTGTCTGAAGGCGCGCGAGTGGCCGAATGGTGATGAGGCGACCAACCGAGTGGCTACGCGCGGGGCAGCCGAGTGGTGACGAGGTGATGGTGACAGCCGACCTTCGTCTCGGTGTCTTTGCGGATAGGGATGGAGCGCACATTATACTTGTGATGCAGCTCCTTGAATTAGAGGTTTGCTCTTGTCTCAGTCGGATTTTGGCTACTTAGGCGAGTCCTTGGACTGCAGCTAAGCCTCCGAGTGGGAGGCTTGCTCTCTACTCGGTAGGATTTTTTTCAAACTTAGGCGAGTACTGGACTGCAGCTAAGCCCCCGAGTGGGAGGATTGCTCTCCACTCGGTAGGATTTTTTTTCAAACTTAGGCGAGTACTAGACTGCAGCTAAGCCCCCGAGTGGGAGGTTTGCTCTCCACTCGGTAGGATTTTTTCAAACTTAGGCGAGTACTGGACTGCAGCTAAGCCCCCGAGTGGGAGGTTTGCTCTCCACTCGGTAGGATTTTTTAAACTTAGGGGAAACAGATTCGCAGCTAAGTCACCCACTGGGGGATTTTGGCGATGGCGACGCGCGGGGCGGCCGAGTGGTTATGAGGTGACCAACCAAGTGGCGACGCGCGGGGCGGCCGAGTGGTTATGAGGTGACCAACCAAGTGGCGACGCGCGGGGCGGCCGAGCGGTTATGAGGTGACCAACCGAGTGGCGACGCGCGGGGCGGCCGAGCGATTATGAGGTGACCAACCGAGTGGCGACACGCGGGGCGGCCGAGGGGTTATGAGGTGACCAACCGAGTGGCGACGCGCGGGGCGGCCGAGCGGTTATGAGGTGACCAACCGAGTGGCGACACGCGGGGCGGCCGAGGGGTTATGAGGTGACCAACCGAGTGGCGACGCGCGGGGCGGCCGAGCGGTTATGAGGTGACCAACTGAGTGGCGACGCGCGGGGCGGCCGAGCGGTTATGAGGTGACCAACCGAGTGGCAACACGCGGGGCGGCCGAGCGGTTATGAGGTGACCAACCGAGTGGCGACGTGCGGGGCAGCCGAGCGGTTATGAGGTGACCAACCGAGTGGCGATGCGCGGGGCGGCCGAGCGGTTATGAGGTGACCAACCGAGTGGCGACGCGCGGGGCGGCCGAGGGGTTATGAGGTGACCAACCGAGTGGCGACGCGCGGGGCGGCCGAGCGGTTATGAGGTGACCAACCGAGTGGCGACGCGCGGGGCGGCCGAGTGGTTATGAGGTGACCAACCGAGTGGCGACGTGCGGGGCGGCCGAGCGGTTATGAGGTGACCAACCGAGAGGCGACGCACAGAGCGGCCGAGTGGTTATGAGGTGACCAACCGAGTGGCGACGCGCGGGGCGGCCGAGGGGTTATGAGGTGACCAACCGAGTGGCGACGCGCGGGGCGGCCGAGCGGTTATGAGGTGACCAACCGAGTGGCGACGCGCGGGGCGGCCGAGTGGTTATGAGGTGACCAACCGAGTGGCGACGCGCGGGGCGGCCGAGCGGTTATGAGGTGACCAACCAAGAGGCGACGCACGGAGCGGCCGAGTGGTTATGAGGTGACCAACCGAGTGGCGACGCGCGGGGCGGCCGAGTGGTTATGAGGTGACCAACCGAGAGGCGACGCACGGAGCGGCCGAGTGGTTATGAGATGACCAACCGAGAGGCGACGCACAGAGCGGCCGAGTGGTTATGAGGTGACCAACCGAGAGGCGATGCACAAAGCGGCCGAGTGGTTATGAGGTGACCAACCGAGAGGCGACGCACGGAGCGGCCGAGTGGTTATGAGGTGACCAACCGAGAGGCGACGCACAGAGCGGCCGAGTGGTTATGAGGTGACCAACCGAGAGGCGACGCACAAAGCGGCCGAGTGGTTATGAGGTGACCAACCGAGAGGCGACGCACGGAGCGGCCGAGTGGTTATGAGGTGACCAACCGAGAGGCGACGCACAGAGCGGCCGAGTGGTTATGAGGTGACCAACCGAGAGGCGACGCACAAAGCGGCCGAGTGGTTATGAGGTGACCAACCGAGTGGCGACGCGCGGGGCGGCCGAGTGGTTATGAGGTGACCAACCGAGAGGCGACGCACGGAGCGGCTGAGTGGTTATGAGGTGACCAACCGAGAGGCGACGCACGGAGCGGCCGAGTGGTTATGAGGTGACCAACCGAATGGCGACGCGCGGGGCGGCCGAGTGGTTATGAGGTGACCAACCGAGTGGCGACGCATGGAGCGGCCGAGTGGTTATGAGGTGACCAACCGAGAGGCGACGCACAGAGCGGCCGAATGATGAAGACGCATCCAGTGGAGTGATGATGCGCAGGGTGTCTGTGTGAAGTAGAGGCGCGTGCCGTGGAATGATGACGTGCGGGGCGTCCGAGTGAGGTAGACGTGACCCGGAGAGTGATGATGCACGGGGCGTCCGAGTGGCGGTGCACGGGCGACTAAGCACTAGTGATCCTGTTCGGTCCGAGTGAACTAGCCCATCTGGGTGATTGCTGGAACAAAACGTTTGTGTCTGACTATTGCAGTGATTTGTTAACCATCCGAGCAAATTCATCCGAACATGCATTTCAGTGAGCTTGAGTCCCGTCCGAGTGAATCTGGATTCAAACAGAAAAGAGACTGTTAAGCGACTGTCTCATAATTTATGAGCTAAATTGTAAAAATGATCGGAGAGGATAAGATCCTCAATCCTGTGCGAAGCGGATGCCGCCAGCTCATAAAGGGAGGAGCCGCCGTGTGCTCAGGGCGTGGCCAGCTTCCAGATTTCTGCCGCGTCGGGCCCATGAGCGCACGAGCGCTGATCTGTTTGCTGGAGGCGGTTGGCTCTATCCGGCTTCAAGCAGACCGGATCCAGCGCTCGTCTGACCTGCAGATCAAGGCCGAGCAGAGAGACGGACTCTTGCTCCAAAACGGATCAAAATTAGCAATAAATGCCTAGTAATTAGGTGTGGTTGCCTGCCTAACCAACGCATTGAAGAAGGGAATTGCTCCCATCCAGGATCTGCATGCATGAAAGCGTTAATTAGTGGTAATTAAGCAAGAGTTAATACCGTTCTGCATGTCATGGAAGTTTCCTTCTTCCGTGGATCATTTTCTACATGCGATTTATTGCCATGCTGCGGGCTTGTGCAGTCGACTCCGGACGAAGACGCTCTGTCAATCGAGCCGGCAGCACCGGAGAAGGGAGCCACCACGCGCACTTGCTGCATCGGACGGCTGCCGCTGAAGGAAGGAGTGTATCGTGCCCGCGACAACGGCGGGAGGGGCGCCTCCGCCATGGAGATTACTGTCGGGCGGACGATCGGGCTGAGGAGCTCCGCGTTGCCGGCCAGAGAGCGGAAAGGGAGGAACCTTGCGTCTCCCGTCGGGCCCGCGCCTCCACGGCATGGACGCCGCTGTCGAACACGTGATCGGCTGGGGAGGCCTCATGGCGAGGAAGCCGCCGTCGGGCAAGCAACCGACCGAGCGGACGAGCCCTATGCAGCTGGCCAGGCCAGTGCCTTCGCGTCGAGGAAGCCATTGTCGGGCAAGGCGACCAGGCGGAGGAGCCCCATGCAACCGGCCAGGCCAGTGCCTCCGAGGCGCCGAATAGAGATGTAGATCTTTTCTCCTCCTTTCTGCCATGCTTTAGTTCTAGTTGTGAAGATGAACAATTCGATCCGGATGAACAGGAAATTAGACATAGATGAATGAAAAAGAAACTATCTGCATCATGGCTCGATAGACGCCATGCCCCACGGTGGGCGCCAACTGTCGTGGTAACGATTCCGACAGTAAGAGAGGGGTAGGATAAAGGAGCATGATCTATCGAGATGCATATGGGTGACACGGTGGTTTTAGCGAGTTCGGGCCTCTCACGGTGGAGATAACAACCCTACGTCTCGTGCTCCAGAGAGGCTTTATTTTTATCCGAGTATGTATCCAGAGATTACAATGTATACGAGAAAGGAGAACGGATCCCCCTGCCTGAGCCAAGTCCTGAGACTAGAAAGAGAGAGAGATAGAAGAAAAGAGCCCCCGAGTGTGGTGGTGGGGGGTGGCTTATATAGAGTGCGCCACCCCCTCACCCATTATGTTACACGGTGGAGCATCAATGCCATAATGCCTGCCCACTACAAAACCGTCATGCTGACTATTGGTCTTTGCATATCCGAGTGAGTTACACGGTCGAGTGGAATGAGCTCGTCGAGTGAAGTGCCGTGCTTCGAGTGGTGATCGCCGTCCGAGTGACTTTCAAGTTGTGGTACATCTGGACGGCGATCTGGCCCAGGGGCCCAGTACAAAGTATACGGTGTCCATGGGTAGGGCCTTTAGGTTAAGCCTGTTACCCTACCCCTAATACATGTCCTCGTCACCACCCTCGTGGACAGGGTGTGGGCCCCCTGACGTGGATTCTTCTTCCAGTATTATTTATATATTCCAAAAATAATCCCCGTTGATTTTTAGGTCATTCCGAGAACTTTTATTTCTGCATAAAAATAACACCATGGCAATTCTGCTGAAAACAACGTCACTTCGGGTTAGTTCCATTCAGATCATGCAAGTTAGAGCCCAAAACAAGGGCAAAAGTGTTTGGAAAAGTAGATACGGCGGAGACGTATTAGAGAGAAGGGCCACAAGGGTCTGCCCCCCCCCCCCTTGGCAAGCCGAATAGGAC
The DNA here is from genome assembly GCA_034509565.1 of Triticum monococcum. Classification (NCBI taxonomy): domain Eukaryota; kingdom Viridiplantae; phylum Streptophyta; class Magnoliopsida; order Poales; family Poaceae; genus Triticum; species Triticum monococcum. The sequence continues at coordinate 254,740,401 of CM067847.1, forward strand.
TAGGGGAAGGGGGCGACGCCCCCCTTTCCTTCCGTTCTCCCTCTCCCTTCCTTCTTCCCCCTTCCACCAAGTGGAATCCTACTAGGATTTGGAGTCCTATTTGGACTCCTCTCTCTGGCGCGCCCTACAGGGGCGGGCCGGCCTCCCCCGCTCCTCCTTTATATACGGAGGCAGTGGGCACCCTAGAACACACAAGATCAATTGTCTTAGCCGTGTGTGGTACCCCCCCCCCCTCCACAGTTTACCACCTCAGTCATATCGTCGTAGTGCTTAGGTGAAGCCCTACGCCGGTAACTTCATCATCACCGTCGCCATGCCATCGTGTTGACGGAACTCTCCCTCGTCCTCAACTGGATCAAGAGCTCGAGGGACGTCATTGGGCTGAACGTGTGCTGAACACGGAGGTCCCGTATGTTCGGTGCTAGGATCGGTTGGATCACGAAGACGTTCGACTACATCAACCGCATTACTAAACACTTCCACTTTCGGTCTAACAGGGTACATGGACACACTCTCCCCTCTCATTGGTATGCATCACCTAGACAGATCTTGCGTGATCATAGGAAATTTTTTGAAATACTGCATTTCCAACAGTGGCATTAGAGCCAGTTCTATGCCTAGATGTTATATACACGAGTAGAACACAAAGAGTTGTGGGCGATAATAGTCATACTGCTTACCACCAACGTCTTACTTTGATTCGGCGATATTGTTGGATGAAGCAGTCCGGACCGACATTACATGACCGCGTTCATGAGACTGGTTCTACCGACGTGCTTCGCACACAGATGGCTGGCGGGTGTCTGTTTCTCCAACTTTAGTTGAATTGAGTTTGACTATGGTCGGTCCTTGTTAAAGGTTAAAACAACACACTTGACAAAAAATCGTTGTGGTTTTGATGCATAGGTAAGAACGTTCTTGCTAGAAGCCCGTAGCAGCCACGTAAAACTTTTAACAACAAAGCAGAGGACGTCTAACTTGTTTTTGTAGGGCATGTTGTGATGTGATATGGTCAAGACGTGATGAAATATAAATTGTTGTATGAGATGACCATGTTTTGTCAAAGTTATCGGCAACTGACAGGAGCCTTCTGGTTGTCGCTTTATTGTATGAAACGCAATCGCCATGTAATTGCTTTACTTTATCACTAAGCGGTAGCGATAGTCGTGGAAGCAATAGTTGGGGGGACGACAATGATGCTACGATGGAGATCAAGGTGTCAAGCCGGTGACGATGGAGATCATGACGGTACTTTGGAGATGGAGATCAAAGGCACAAGATGATGATGGCCATATTATGTCACATATTTTTGATTGCATGTGATGTTTATTCTTTAAGCATCTTATCTTGCTTAGTACGGTGGTAGCATTATAAGATGATCCCTCACTAAATTTCAAGGTATAAGTTTTCTCCCTGAGTATGCACCGTTGCTACAGTTCATTGAGGGAGTCCTGGACTAAGGGGTACTCAGGCGTCCGGCCTGTTATCTGTGGGCTGGACTGATGGGCTGTGAAGATATGAAGACCGAAGACTACACCCGTGTCTGGATGGGACTCTCCTTGGCATGGAAGGCAAGCTTGGCGACGGAATATGTAGATTCCCTTCTTTGTAACTGACTCTGTGTAACCCTAGATCCCCCCGGTGTCTATATAAACCGGAGGGTGTAGTCCGGAAAGGATATACTCAACACCTTAGTCATACAGGCTAGACTTCTAGGGTTTAGCCATTACGATCTCGTGGTAGATCAACTCTGGTAATACTCATATTCATCAGTATCAATCAAGCAGGACATAGGGTATTACCTCCATCAAGAGGGCCCGAACCTGGGTAAAACTTCGTGTCCCCTGTCTCCTGTTACCATCAACCTTAGACATACAATTCGGGACCCCCTACCCGAGATCCGCCGGTTTTGACACCGACATTGGTGCTTTCATTGAGAGTTCCTCTGTGTTGTCGCTGAGAGGTTCGATGGCCCCTTCAATCGTCAATAATGACGTTGTCTGCGGAGAAACTTTCCTCCCCGGGCAGATCTTCGTGTTCGGCGGCTTCGCACTGTGGGCCAACTCGTTTGGCCATTTGGAGCAGAAAGCTACACCCCCGGCCATCAGGTCAGATTCGGGAGCTTGAACTACATCGCGGATATCCGTGGAGACTAGATCTTCGCTGGATTCGATACCGCGGTGTCAGCTCCCGGTCACCCCGATGATCATGACCTAAATCTGTCATCGGGCCGCACCCAGGAGATCGCTCCTGTAACCACTCTGGCCCTAGAACCGGAGCAGGCCGCGCCATCCGAACACGGAAGGATTAACCCCACCTCGGAGGCCGCAGTTTCCACGGCGTTAGAGCCGTAGATGGACCTGGTCTCACACGAGGCCTATTTCACCAGAACGCCAGACTCGTCTCCGGCCGTAGGTTCCGAACCACACGAGCCCGTCGACGCCGGGCTTGATCGTTTATCGATCTTCAAATTCAGCGTCGCAGACATCTTCCAGCACTCGCCTTTGGGCGATGTGCTAAACTCGTTAAAAACATGTCCTTGGCGGAGGACTCTCAGCCGAACTATATCCGGCTCGAACTAGGGGCTGACGATGGAGAATTTTACTTCCCACCCGCCACCCACTTTATAGCCACGATCGAGGATTTGACCGATGAACTTGATTACGACTCCGAGGACATCGACGGTATGGACGACGATGCCGGAGAAGAAGAGGCCTAGAACCCGCCGTTCACCGGACGCTGGACGGCCAGTTCCTCGTATGACGTATACATGGTGGATGCACCAAAGGAAAACAGCGTCGTTGATAAGGAACACCCAGTTGAGGATAAAGCTTCCGAAATACAGTCCAAGCACCGGCGTTAGCGGCGCCGCTCTAAATCACGTCGTAGTAAAGACAGCAACACCGGCATAGGAGAAGATGACACTCCGGAAGGTGCCGATCGAAGACAACAAAGACCCCGTCGATAAAGCAAACAAACAAGATGAACGGGAAGATGAGAAGGTTAGCCCTGTTAAACAGGCCATGCACGAAGATTTGGAGGACGATAATTACCTCCCGCTCTCCGATGATGAGGTGAGCTTCGGCACCGAAGATTTCATCGTGCCCGAGGAACCTCTTGAGTAGGAGCGCTTCAAGCGCCAGCTAATAGCCACGGCAAGGAGCATGAAAAAGAAGCAGCAACAGCTTCAAGCTAACCAAGATCTGCTCAATGATAAATGGACTGATGTCCTAGCAGTCGAAGAGGACGGCCTCAAGCGCCCAACCAAAAGCTACCCAAAACGCAAATTGCTACCTTAGTTCGACGAGGAGGCGCCGGAGTACATACCACCATCGCACAATCCAGCCGACCGACCACCACGTGGTCGGGACAGAACGGCAACTCATGCCGAACACCAGCCCGTGCCGCCTCATCACTCAGGCAGAGGTAAATTTGCCCACGGCCATACATATGACCTCCGACAGAACCTGAACAATAAAGCAGGACATACAAGATCAATCTACGGATCGCGAGGACGCGCCTCGACACGCGACCACGGCCACCTATTCGGGCGTGACAAACCCAGTCATGCGGGGCCGAACACCACAGATGGACTCTATCAGAGCCGCGTCACGATACGGCTCGATATAGAGGCCCCGCACACCCTCATTGCTTCACTGATGAGGTCCTGGATCACGAATTCCCCGAAGGATTCAAGCCCGTGAACATAGAATCATACGATGGAACCACGGACCCCGCGGTGTGGATCGAGGACTTCATTCTCCACATCCATATGGCCCGCGGAGATGACCTCCACGCCATAAAATACCTCCCTCTAAAACTCAAAGGGCCATCTCGGCATTGGCTAAATAGTCTGCCTGAAAATTCCATTGGCAGCTGGGAGGACTTGGAAGAGGCTTTCCTTGATAACTTCCAAGGTACATATGTTCGACCTCCGAATGCTGATGACTTAAGCCATATAGTTCAACAGCCCGGAGAGTCCGCCAGGAAATTCTGGACAAGGTTCTTAACTAAAAAGAACGAAATTGTCGACTATCCAGGCGCCGAAGCTCTAGCAGATTTTAAGCATAGCATCCACGACGAATGGCTCGCTCGCCACCTCGGCCAAGAAAAGCTAAAATCCATGGTAGCCGTAACGGCACTCATGTCCCGCTTTTGTGTGGGCGAGGACAGTTGGTTGGCCCGTAGCAAAAACAATGCAAGCGACATCGGCACCTCCGAAGTTAAAAGCAACAAAGACAAGTCTCGGCGCAATAGATACAAGCACCGAAACAACAGTGACAACACCGATGATATGGTGGTCAACACCGGATTCAGCGGCTCTAAGTCCGGTCAGCGGAAGAAGCTGTTCCAAAAGAACAATTCGGGCCCATCTAGCTTGGATCGCATACTTGATCGTCCGTGCCAGATTCATGGCACCCCGACAAGCCTCCTAATCATACAAATAGAGAGTGCTGGGTTTTCAAACAAACCGGCAAATTAAACGCCGAGAACATGGAAAAGGAATCGCAAAGCGAGGACGATGATGAAGAGCCACGACAACTGAACACAGGGGGACAGAAGAAGTTTCCCCCTCAGGTCAAAACGGTGAACATGATATATGCTACCCACATCCCCAAGAGGGAGCGCAAGCGTGCGCTCAGGGACGTCTACGCGATAGAGCCAGTCGCCCCAAAATTCAATCCATGGTCATCATGCCCGGTCACCTTTGATCGCCGTGATCACCCGACCAGCATCCGTCACAGAGGCTCAGCCGCACTGGTCTTAGACCCAATAATTGATGGGTTCCACCTGACTCGTGTCCTCATGGACGACGGTAGCAGCCTCAATCAGTTCTATCAGGACACGGTGCGAAAAATGGGCATTAACCCATCAAGGATCAAGCCTACAAAGACCACCTTTAAAGGAGTCATTCCAGGCGTAGAGGCCCATTGTACGGGCTCAATCACATTAGAGGTTGTCTTCGTATCTCTGGACAACTTCCGAAACGAGGAGTTAGTCTTCGACATCGTCCCATTTCGTAGCGGCTATCATGCACTGCTCGGATAAACTGCGTTTTCTCGATTCAACGCAGTGCCACACTATGCTTATCTCAAGCTCAAGATGCCCGGCCCACACGACGTCATAACAGTCAATGGAAATACGGAACGCTCTCTCCATACAGAAGAGCACACAGCTGCCCTAGCAGCAGAAGTACAAAGCGGCCTTCTCAAGCAGAACCTTCATTTGGCTGTCGAGCCCTCGGATACCCTTAAGAGGGTCTAGACTACTCTGCAGCAGGAGAGCTCGGCTCATCAGGAGCTCGACTAGCAATCCGGCCCCATCTCAGTACCGATCAAGTGGTGGCCTGCGTGCCGTGCATACATAACTACACACTCAAAATTCCATGGGCATCGACGGAGGCATAGCTAGCTTGTGATCCACGGCACAGCTCAACCAACATCGGATACACACATACTTTCACTTTTGCTTGTTTTATTTCAGGTTTTAATCCCACAAACCCCATCGGGTGGTCTGGTTATCGGTCCTCTTGAAGGATAAACACACCAAGATAGCGAGGAGCACAGACATACGGGGGCTTTTTAGGTGATTCTGTTAACGATAACTCTACCTGTCTTCCAGGACCCACATGCAGCTCTTCCCTGGTCTCGGCATGTTAAATAGCCTGTAGCTTATTGCACTACTTGTATCAATGCGCCTTAACGTACTAATTACATTACAATGAAAACAGTTTGTAGCTGGAGCTGTAGGACCCCAGCTTTTTACCTTTACATCTTTTCTGTTTTCTTTCTCTCTTTTCTTTATTTATTCAGTTTCCCTGTGGATAACCCCATCAGGTAGCACCCGTACACTTTGGTACATTTTGATGTTTGCCATGGGCTTTATAGCACCCCACATTACGACAACAAAAGTCCGAACACTTCCTATAAGTATAGTTTGGCACCCCGAATTTAGCATTATATGCATTCGCTCCGAATCATGTCTTTGGTCAATAGCTGGGTTGCCCGGCTCATGTGCTTGCTACCCTACGTTCCGCTACGTCGTCTAGGGTAGTAACGGGAGAACTACTGCAGTTGTGCCCTGGTCTAAACCGGATGAGCACCTCAGTAGAGAAAGCCAAAAACTGACTGTCATGATGCGGCGAGAGCCGGTCAGCTATTCAGAGGTCTCAAATCGTTGGAGGTTTTTCTGCATTTCACGAAGGATCATACTTCCCGATCAGACGCTGACAGCACTCTGGTTCATATACCAGGGGTTGCGCCTGTGTTTTATTATAAAACTCCTATGGCTAAGTGAGGGCGTTCAAGTCGTATAGTCTGGTTGCCTGGTTCGTTGTGCTAAACAACTCCTTCAAGGACCATATAATTGGATCAAGATTGTTTAGATACCATCCCGAACACCTCCGTACTACCTACGTGACGGCAGAAGCCGACGACTGGCCAACCCTCAGATTTCATATAACACGGCCGCACAGGAGGACACAATCAAAACATAAATTATATCACAAAGCGGATTTGTTGTCATCACACAAGACAAAATACGAGTTTATTCATTAGAAAATAATGTCCTTCCCGCACTGCGTGGCTACAATACGAGACCCCTCTAGGACATCTGCAAAATAACGCTTGGGTGTATGGTGCTCCTTGCCCTTCGGCAGCCCCTTGGTCAGCTCGATGGCGTCCATGTTTGCCCACCACATCTTGCAACGAGCAAAGGCCATCTGGGCACCTTCAATACAGACCGACCGCTTTACGACCTCAAGCCGCGGGCAAGCACTAACAAGCTGCTTCACCAGCCTGAAGTAGCTGCTGGGAACCGGCACGGTAGGCCATAGCCAGACTATTAGGTCCCTTGATACATCTCCAACGTATCTATAATTTTTGATTGCTCCATGCTATATTATCTACTGTTTCGGATGTTTATGGGCTTTATTATACACTTTTATATCATTTTTGGGACTAACCTATTAACCCAGAGCCCAGTGCCAGTTTCTGTTTTTGCCTTGTTTTAGAATATCGCAGAAAATGAAAACCAAACGGAGTCCAATTGACCTGAAACTTCATGGAACTTATTTTTGGATCAGAAGAAGCCCAGAAGACTTGGAGTGCACTTCAGGGGATCTGCGAGGAAGCCACGAGGCAGGGGGCGCGCCCACCCACCCCTGGGCGCGCCCTCCACTCTCGTGGGCCCCTCGTGGCCCCCCGGGCGTACTTCTTCTGCCTATATATCTCCATATACCCTAAATGATCAAGGAGCACAATAGATCAGGAGTTCCACCGCCAGAAACCTCCGTAGCCACCGAAAGCCAATCTAGACCCGTTCTGGCACCCTGCCGGAGGGGGAATCCCTCTCTGGTGGCCATCTTCATCATCCCGGTGCTCTCCATGACGAGGAGGGAGTAGTTCTCCCTCGGGGCTGAGGGTATGTACCAGTAGCTATGTGTTTGATCTCTCTCTCTCTCTCTCTCTCTCTCGTGTTCTTGATTTGGCACGATCTTGATGTATCGCGAGCTTTGCTATTATAGTTGGATCTTATGATGTTTTCTCCCCCCTCTACTCTCTTGTAATGGATTGAGTTTCCCTTTTAAAATTATCTTATCGGATTGGGTCTTTAAATATTTGAGAACACTTGATGTATGTCTTGCCGTGCGTATCTGTGGTAACAATGGGATACCACGTGATTCACTTGATGTATGTTTTGGTGATCAACTTGCGGGTTCCGCCCATGAACCTATGCATAGGGGTTGGCACACGTTTTCATCATGATTCTCCGGTAGAAACTTTTGGGCACTCTTTGAGGTCCTATGTGTTGGTTGAATAGATGAATCTGAGATTGTGTGATACATATCGTATAATCATGCCCACAGATACTTGAGGTGACATTGGAGTATCTAGGTGACATTAGGGTTTTGGTTGATTTGTGTCTTAAGGTGTTATTCTAGTACGAACTCTAGGGCTGTTTGTGACACTTATAGGAATAGCCCAACGGATTGATTGGAAAGAATAACTTTGAGGCGGTTTCGTACCCTACCATAATCTCTTCGTTCGTTCTCCGCTATTAGTGACTTTGGAGTGACTCTTTGTTGCATGTTGAGGGATAGTTATGTGATCCAATTATGTTATTATTGTTGAGGGAACTTGCACTAGCGAAAGTATGAACCCTAGGCCTTGATTCAGCACATTGCAATACCGTTTACACTCACTTTTATCATTAGTTACCTTGCTGTTTTTATATTTTCAGATTACAAATACTCATATCTATCATCCATATACCACTTGTATCACCATCTCTTCGCCGAACTAGTGCACCTATACAATTTACCATTGTATTGGGTGTGTTGGGGAAACAAGAGACTCTTTGTTATTTGGTTGCAGGGTTCCTTGTGAGAGACCATCTTCATCCTACGCCTCCTACAGATTGATAAACCTTAGGTCATCCACTTGAGGGAAATTTGCTATTGTCCTACAAACCTCTGCACTTGGAGGCCCAACAACATCTACAAGAAGAAGGTTGTGTGGTAGACATAAAGCTCTTTTCTGGCGCCGTTGCCGGGGAGGTGAGTGCTTGAAGGTATATCTTTAGATCTTGCAAACGAGTCTTTTAGTTTCTTGTTTTATCACTAGTTTAGTTTATAAAAGAAAATTACAAAAAAAGGGAATTAAGTTTGCCTCATACGCTTCATCTTTTTAATATCTTTTGTGAGTATGATGGAAAGGAAAATTGTGCCAAAGTGTTAGAAGAAGAATGCATTAAAATGTTTGGCACTAAATATTTGAATGATGAGCATGATTGCAATGTTGTTAGTATGAATTCTTGAATATCCATGATGCTAATGATATGCAAAGCCACAATCTTGGGGAAGCTATGTTTGATGAAAATGATATTTTTGTCCCCCAAGTTTTGATGAGAAAATTTATTATGATGAAAGCATGCCTCCTATTTATGATGATTATATTGATGAAAGTGGTTTTGGAGAGGTCATGACTTTATTTTGTGATGAATCCACTATTCCGGAAGAGGTTCCAATTGATTATGAGAACAAAGTTGCTATCTATGATGATTATTGTGATGACTTTTATGCTATAAATAATAATGATATCCATGAAACTTGTCATCATGATTTTAGTTTTCAATTGGATTATGCCTCACATGATAGTTATTTTGTTGAATTTGCTCCCACTACTATTCATGAGAAGAAATTTGCTTATGTAGAGAGTAGTAAATTTTCTATGCTTGTAGATCATGAAAAGAATGATTTAGGTGCTGGTTATATTGTTGAATTCATTCATGATGCTACTGAAAATTATTACGAGGGAGGAACTTATGCTTGTAGGAATTGCAATAATATCAAGTTTCCTCTCTATGTGCTTAAAGTTTTGAAGTTATACTTGTTTTGCCTTCCTATGCAAGTTGATTCTTGTTCCCATAAGTTGTTTGCTCACAAAATCCCTGTGCATAGGAAGTGGGTTAGACTTAAATGTGCTAGTCATATTCTTCATGATGCTCTCTTTATGTTTCAATTCTTATCCTTTATGTGAGCATCATTGAAATCATCATGCCTAGCTAGGGGCATTAAACGATAGCGCTTGTTGGGAGGCAACCCAACTTTATTTTTGTTCCTTGCTTTTTGCTCCTGTTTAGTAATAAATAATTTATCTAGCCTCTGTTATGATTGATTTTTTATGTTTTAATTAGTGTTTGTGCCAAGTAGAACCTTTGGGAGGACTTGGGGAAAGTCTTTGCGATCTTGCTGTAAAAAACAGAAACTTTAGCGCTCACAAGAATTGCTGCCATTTTTATTTGGAGAGAGATATTTAGTTAATTCTTTTTGAAGATGATTAATATATAAATTCCTCAGGTCCAACAATTTATTTCAGAATTTTATGAGTTCCATAAGTATACGTTTGATCCAGACTACTACAGACTGTTCTGTTTTTGACAGATTCTGTTTTTCGTGTGTTGTTTGCTTATTTTGATGAATCTATGGCTAGTAAAATAGTTTATAAACCATAGAGAAGTTGGAATACAGTAGGTTTAACACCAATATAAATAAAGAATGAGTTCATTACAGTACCTTGAAGTGGTGTTTTGTTTTCTTTCGCTAACGGAGCTTACGAGTTTTCTGTAAAGTTTTGTGTTGTGAAGTTTTCAAGTTTTGGGTAATGATTGGATGCACTATGGAATAAGGAGTGGCAAGAGCCTAATATTGGGGATACCCAAGGCACCCCAAGTTAATATTCAAGGACAACCAAAATCCTAAGCTTGGGGATGCCCCGGAAGCCATCCCCTCTTTCGTCTTCGTTCATCGGTAACTTTACTTGGAGCTATATTTTTATTCGACACATGATATGTGTTTTGCTTGGAGCATCAATTTATTTTATTTAGTTTTGCTTGCTGTTTGAATAAAATACCAAGATCTGAAATTATTAAATGTTAGAGAGTCTTCACATAGTTGTATAATTATTCGACTAATCATTGATCTTCACTTATATCTTTCGGAGTAGTTTGTCATTTGCTCTAGTGCTTCACTTATATCTTTTAGAGCACGGTGGTGAATTTGTTCTATAGAAACTATTGATCTCTCATGATTCACTTAGATTATTTTGAGAGTCTTAAATAGCATGGTAATTTTCTTAACTAATCCTAATATGCTAGGTGTTCAAGATTAATATATTTTTTCTTATGAGTGCTTTGAATACTAAGAGAAGTTTGATGCTTGATGATTGTTTTGAATATGGAGGTAATAATATCAAAGTCGTGCTAGTTGAGTAGTTGTGAATTTGAGAAATGATTGTGTTGAAGTTTGCAAGTCTTGTAGCATGCACGTATGGTAAACATTGTGTAACAAATTTGAAACATGAGGTGTTATTTGATTGTCTTCCTTATGAGTGGCGGTTGGGGACGAGCGATGGTATTTTCCTACCAATCTATCCCCCTAGGAGCATGCACGTAGTGCCGAGGTTTTTGATGACTTGTAGATTTTTGTAATAAGTATGTGAGTTCTTTATGACTAATGTTGAGTCCAGGGATTATACGCACTCTTACCCTTCCATCATTGCTAGCCTCTTCGGTACCGTGAATTGCCCTTTCTCACATTGAGAGTTGGTGCAAACTTCGCCGATGCATCCAAACCCCGTGATATGGTACGCTCTTTCACACATAAACCTCCTTATATCTTCCTCAAAACAGCCACCATACCTACCTATTATGGCATTTCCATAGCCATTCCAAGATATATTGCCATGCAACTTTCCACCGTTCCGTTTATTATGACACGCATCATCATTGTCATATTGCTTTGCATGATCATGTAGTTCACATCGTATTTGTGGCAAAGCCACCGTTCATAATTTTTCATACATGTCACACTTGATTCATCGCAATCCCGGTACACCGCCGAAGGCATTCATATAGAGTCATACTTTGTTCTAGTATCGAGTTGTAATCATTGAGTTGTAAATAAATAGAAGTGTGATGATCATCATTTTATAGAGCATTGTCCCAAGTGAGGAATAAAAAAAGAGAAAAGCCATAAAAAAGAGAAGGCCCAAAAAAAGAGAAAGGCCATAAAAAAGAGAAGGCCCAAAAAATGAGAGAAAAAGAGAGAAGGGACAGTGCTACTATCCTTTGCCACACTTGTGCTTCAAAGTAGCACCATAATCCTCATGATAGAGAGTCTCTTGTTTTGTCACTTTCATATACTAGTGGGAAATTTTCATTATCGAACTTGGCATGTATATTCCAACAATGGGCCTCCTCAAGTGCCCTAGGTCTTCGTGAGCAAGCAAGTTGGATGCACACCCACTTAGTTTCTTTTGTTGAGCTTTCATACACGTATAGCTCTAGTGCATCTATTGCATGGCAATCCCTACTCCTTGCATTAACATAAATCGATGGGCATCTCCATAGCCCATTGATTAGCCTTGTTGATGTGAGACTTTCTCCTTTTTGTCTTCTCCACATAACCCCCATCATCATATTCTATTCCACCCATAGTGCTATGTCCATGGCTTGTGCTCATGTATTGCATGAAGGTTTATGAGTTTGAGATTACTAAAGTATGAAAAATTGCTTAGCTTGTTATCGGGGTTGTGCATGATGAGAGCATTCTTGTGTGATGAAAATGGAGCATGACTAAACTATATGATTTTGTAGGGATGAACTTTCTTTGGCCATGTTATTTTGAGAGGACATAATTGCTTAGTTAGTATGCTTGAAGTATTATTATTTTTATGTCAATATGAACTTTTGTCTTGAATCTTTCGGATCTGAATATTCATACCACAATTAAGAAGAATTACATTAAAATTATGACAAGTAGCACTCCGCATCAAAAATTCTGTTTTTATCATTTACCTACTCGAGGACGAGCAGGAATTAAGCTTGGGGATGCTAATACATCTCCAACGTATCCATAAATTTTTATTGCTCCATGCTATATTATCTACTGTTTTGGATGTTTATGGGCTTTATTATACACTTTTATATCATTTTTGGGACTAACCTATTAACCCAGAGCCCAGTGCCAGTTTCTGTTTTTACCTTGTTTTAGAATATTGCAGAAAAGGACAACCAAATGGAGTCCAATTGACCTGAAACTTCACGAAACTTATTTTCAGATCAGAAGAAGCCCAGAAGACTTAGAGTGCACGTCAGGGGATCTACAAGGAAGCCATGAGGCAGGGGGCGCGCCCACCCCCCTGGGCGCGCCCTCCACCCTCATGGGCCCCTCGTGGCCCCCCTGACGTACTTCTTCCGCCTATATATCTCCATATACCCTAAAACGATCGAGGAGCACAATAGATCGGGAGTTCCGCCGCTAGAAGCCTCCGTAGCCACCGAAAGCCAATCTAGACCTGTTCCGGCACCCTGCCGGAGGGGGAATCCCTCTCCGGTGGCCATCTTCATCATCCCGGTGTTCTCCATGACGAGGAGGGAGTAGTTCTCCCCCGGGGCTGAGGGTATGTACTAGTAGCTATGTGTTTGATCTCTCCCTCTCGTGTTCTTGATCTGGCACGATCTTGATGTATCGCGAGCTTTGCTATTATAGTTAGATCTTATGATGTTTTCTCCCCCTCTACTCTCTTGTAATGGATTGAGTTTCCCCTTTGAAGTTATCTTATCGGATTGAGTCTTTAAAGATTTGAGAACACTTGATGTATGTCTTGCCGTGCATATCTGTGGTGACAATGGGATACCACGTGATTCACTTGATGTATGTTTTGGTGATCAACTTGCGGGTTCCTCCCATGAACGTATGCATAGGGTTGGCACACGTTTTTGTCGTGATTCTCCGGTAGAAACTTTTGGGCACTCTTTGAGGTCCTATGTGTTGGTTGAATAGATGAATCTGAGATTGTGTGATGCATATCGTATAATCATGCCCACGGATACTTGAGGTGACATTGGAGTATCTAGGTGACATTAGGGTTTTGGTTGATTTGTGTCTTAAGGTGTTATTCTAGTACGAACTCTAGGGTTGTTTGTGACACTTATAGGAATTGCCCAATGGATTGATTGGAAAGAATAACTTTGAGGTGGTTTCATACCCTACCATAATCTCTTCGTTTGTTCTCCGCTATTAGTGACTTTGGAGTGACTCTTTGTTGCATGTTGAGGGATAGTTATGTGATCCAATTATGTTATTATTGTTGAGGTAACTTGCACTAGCGAAAGTATGAACCCTAGGCCTTGTTTCAGCACATTGCAATACCGTTTACACTCACTTTTATCATTAGTTACCTTGCTGTTTTTTTATTTTCAGATTACAAATACTCATATCTATCATCCATATACCACTTGTATCACCATCTCTTCGCCGAACTAGTGCACCTATACAATTTACCATTGTATTGGGTGTGTTGGGGACACAAGAGACTCTTTGTTATTTGGTTGCAGGGTTGCTTGAGAGACCATCTTCATCCTACGCCTCCTACGGATTGATAAACCTTAGGTCATCCACTTGAGGGAAATTTGCTACTGTCCTACAAACCTATGCACTTGGAGGCCCAACAACGTCTACAAGAAGAAGGTTGTGTAGTAGACAACATCCATCATGGCCAGCTCGGCCGCCTTGTGTAGCTCGACCAACTGTTTCAGCTGGTCGCTGAAGGATACCGGATATTCTGGTCCAAAATATTGAGACCAAAACAGCTTCTCCGTCGAACTCCCTTCCTCGGCTCGATAGAATTCAACAGCATCGGATACGCTGCGCGGCAAATCCGTAAACGCCCCTGTAGAGCACCAAATTCGGGTAAGTAAAAGGAGTGTTTCCTTCACAGACTTGTTTTGCATAATGAAAGCCTCACCCGCCGCAATCTTCTTAGCCGCCTGGAGTTCCTGAAGGGCGCTCTGGGCCTCGGCTCAAGCCTCTTGTGCGCTCTGGCGGGCCATCGCAAGTTCGGACGCATGCATCTTAGAATCACGCTCTAGGGATCCGTACTTCTTGACGGCATCCTGAAGCTCTTGCTGAACCTCGCTGACCCGGGCCTCGTGCTTTTCGCGTACAGCGTGTTCCTTGGCCTCTTTGTCCTCGGCCTCAGCTAATGCCTTCTTGAGGGCCGCCACCTCGGTCGTGGCCCCTAGCATAGTCCATGACACTTTAGTCAGCACGAAGTATTCATCCTTCTTAACATACACGCATAGGTTGTTGCATACCTTGGCTGTCCTCCACCTGCGTCTCCACAAGGCTGAGCTCCTCCTCGGCCCGCTCCAGGCTCTGCTTCAGTTCAGAGACCTCCGCAGTATGAGCAGCAGCAGCCAGCAGCGGCGCCTGCTTCTTTACATAGACATCATATGTTAGACTCCTGCGAAAATTGTTTTGATCCTCCGTTTGGTTTTTCTTTCCGAACACCGAACAAAGCATCAGGGGCTACTGTCTATGCTGTGATATTCTTTCTACAATTATTATTACCTCAAAGCATGTTAAAAGGCTAGTGCAGGCTTCGGTCAGCCCGCTTTTGGCAGATTGAACCTTTTTTATCACCGTACCCATGAGGACACAGTGTTCATCTACAATGGAAGCACCTCGCAGTGCTTCCAGCAGATCATCCAGCGCCTTTGGTTGGACGGAGGCCACCAGCAGAACAAGCACACCCCCTCCTTTCGGGGAAGGTCGTTCGCCGGACTCTGGAGCCGTGCAGGTCTCTGGAATGATATCCGGCTGAGGGCCGAACGGAACTCGGCCCCCACCACAGTCCCCATGGGGGTTTCTTCCCCCATGTGTCCGGCGGCTGTGGAGTCATCCTTGGACGCCGCCCTAACGATCTCCGTAGCCTCCCCTTGGTCGGGAAAGGCCCTTTGGGACACCACCTCGTCATCGCCTTTGGGCGAGGCAAAGTGAGCAGGTGGCGGCGACATGCTGTCCATCTCCTTCGAGTCTAGCGTTCCCTCTGTCGAGGATTGCGGAGAACTGTCGCGGGCCGGACTGCAATAGTATAAATTAAACATATTAATATGGTAAAGGGGAAGGGCCATACATTTGGACGAGCATAAGGTCTTTGGTACTCACGAAGCGGCCCGAGGCTTGGTTCGGGGCATTCGTTCTGGACTGCTATCGACATCCCACGCGGAGTTATCTGCGAGAGAGCCCTTCCCCCTCTTAGTGTCCTTCACCTCTAGGTTCGTGGAGGCCACCCTTTTCTTCCTCCCCTCCGGGGGGGGGGGAGTTGTCTTCTTCCTCCTCCCCGTCGTCGTCTTCAGCGACTGAAGGGCCAGTCTCGTCTGCGGACGACAGGTATGAAGTATCGTTTCGCCGAAGGCCACTCCTGGTCCCCTTGGCCGCCTTCTTGGTCTTCTTCTCTGGCACTTCATAAGGCGCTGGGAACAACATCTTCGTCAGGAGTGGGGTCTCTTCGTCTTCGGGTAGTGGGGCTGGACAGTTAATCCGCCTCGCTATGTCGGTCCAGGCCTAAGGAAAAAATTGACAGGAGAGCTTAGACTTCTTTCTCACAATGCGCTAGTAAAGATTATGCCTTGAGAGCGTGAAAGAACTTAACGAATTAGCTTGCCGGTTCGAGCTAAGCCCATGATCCTTGGTTGTAGGCGGTGGCATCTCGCCGGCCTTGAAAAGCACATTCCAGATATCCTCGTGTGTTGTGCTAAAGAGCTCTAGCAGCGTCTGGTGTTTGGCCGGATCGAATTCCCACAAATAGCAAGTCCGGCATTGGCACGGGAGGATCCGGCAGATGAGCATAACCTGGATCACATTGAAAAGCTTGATTTTGTTGGATATCATGTTCTGGACACATGTCTGGAGCCCTGTCAGTTCGCCCGGAGAACCCCCGGTTAGGCCCTTCTCTTGCCAGGAGATGAGCCGCATCGGAGCTCCGGATCGGAATTCAGGGGCCGCCGTCCAGTTGGTGTCGCGTGGCTCGGTGATGTAGAACCACCCTGACTGCCACCCCTTCACCGTTTCCACGAAAGAACCTTCGAGCCAGGTGACGTTGGGCATCCTACCCAACATAGCTCCTCCGCACTCTGCCTGTTGATCGCTCACCACCTTCGGCTTCACATTGAAGGTCTTCAGCCACAGGCCGAAATGAGGTGGGATGCGGAGAAAGGCCTCGCACACGACAATAAATGCCGAGATGTTGAGGATAAAGTTGGGGGCTAGATCATGGAAATCTAGCCCATAATAAAACATCAGTCTGTGGACGAACGGCTGGAGAGGGAATCCCAACCTGCGGACAAAATGCATGAGGAACACCACTCTCTCATGAGGCTCGAGGGTGGGGATGATCTGTCCCTTGGCCAGAAGTCGGTAAACGATCTCCTTGGCTAGGTATCCGGACTCTCAGAGCTCCTCTATATTTTTCCTCATAATGGAGGAGGCCATCCACTTGCTGCTGGCTCCAGATCCGGACATGGTTGGGTGTTTGTTTGAATGGGAACGAATGAGGACTTGGGCGTTGGAGCTCAAGAACGGAGAGGAAGGAAGAAAGCGTGGGAGAAGAAAGGGGAATCTTATCTCCTTATAAGGGCGGTGAATATCGAACGCCCCTCGTTCGCCTTAAAATTTGCCTGCTCCCAAGGGCTGTCTAAACGACGCGGTTGGGTTACCCACGCCCGTATTGATGAGAATCCCATAATAAGGGGACACGATTTCTGCTTTGACAAGACGTGCCAATGACAACCGCGTCTCGAACCGTGGGGCGAAAAATGGTTCGAAATTATGACCGGACAGGCGTGGCGTCGCATTACTAAAGTTTTCAGCAGATTGAACTTGTGTGTTATTATATTCTCTCTGTGGTTCTGTCTGGTGTGTGTTACAGGTCCGGACACGATCAATTCGTCTGAAGACTACTCGGGAGTTCGGAAGGAGGAACCCGCCTTGCAATGCCGAAGACAGCACTACGCGCCGGATACCTTGTCATTGAAGCCAGGTTCAGGGGCTATTGAGGGAGTCCTGGACTAAGGGGTCCTCGGGCGTCCGACCTGTTATCTATGGGCCAGACTGATGGGTTCTGAATATATGAAGACCGAAGACTACACCCGTGTCTGGATGGGACTCTCCTTGGTGTGGAAGGCAAGCTTGGTGACGGAATATGTAGATTCCCTTCTTTGTAACCGACTCTGTGTAACCCTAGATCCCCCTGGTGTCTATATAAACCGAAGGGTGTAGTCCGGAAAGTATATACTCCACACCTTAGTCATACAGGCTAGACTTCTAGGGTTTAGCCATTACGATCTTGTGGTAGATCAACTCTTGTAATACTCATATTCATCAATATCAATCAAGCAGGACGTAGGGTACTACCTCCATAAAGACGGCCCGAACCTGGGTAAAACTTCGTGTCCCCTATCTCCTGTTACCATCAACCTTAGACGTACAGTTCGGGACCCCCTACCCTAGATCCGCCGGTTTAGACACTGACATTCGTCGTGCCAAGACACCATGTAATGATCAGGTGTGATAAGCTCTACGTTCACATACAATGGGTGCAAGCTAGTTTTGCACGTGCAGAATACTCGGGTTAAACTTGACGAGCCTAGCATATGCAGATGTGGCCTCGGAACATGATAACCCACAAGTATAGGGGATCGCAATAGTTTTCGAGGGTAGAGTATTCAACCCAAATTTATGTATTCGACACAAGGGGAGCCAAAGAATATTCTCAAGTATTAGCTGCTGAGTTGTCAATTCAACCACACCTGGAAACTTAATATCTGCAGCAAAGTGTTTAGTAGCAAAGTAATATGATAGTAGTGGTAATGGTGGTAAAAGGTAACGGTAGCAAAAATAATATTTTTGGTGTTTTGTAGTGATGATAACAATAGCAACGGAAAAGTAAATAAGTGAAGAACAATATATGGAAAGCTCGTAGGCAATGGATCGGTGATAGAAAATTATGCCGGATGCGGTTCATCATGTAACAGTCATAACATAGGGTGACATAGAACTAGCTCCAATTCATCAATGTAATGTAGGCATGTATTCCGAATATAGTCATACGTGCTTATGGAAAAGAACTTGCATGACATTTTTTGTCCTACCCTCCCGTGGCAGAGGGGTCCTATTGGAAACTAAGGGATATTAAGGCCTCCTTTTAATAGAGTACCGGACCAAAGCATTAACACATAGTGAATACATGAACTCCTCAAACTACGGTCATCACCGGGAGTGGTCCCGATTATTGTCACTTCGGGGTTGCCGGATCATAACACGTAGTAGGTGACTATAGACTTGCAAGATAGGATCAAGAACTCTCATATATTGATGAAAACATAATAGGTTCAGATCTGAAATCATGGCACTCGGGCCCTAGTGACAAGCATTAAGCATAGCAAAGTCATAACAACATCATTCTCAGAACATAGTGGATACTAGGGATCAAACCCTAACCAAACTAACTCGATTACATGATAAATCTCATCCAACCATCGTCCAGAAAGCCTATGTTGGAACTACTCACGCACGGCGGTGAGCATCATGAAATTGGTGGAGGATGGTTGATGATGACGATGGCGATGGATTCCCCTCTCCGGAGCCCCGAACGGACACCAGATCAGCCCTCCCAAGAGAGTTTAGGGCTTGGCGGCGGCTCTGTATCGTAAAACGCGATGAATCCTTCTCCCTGGTTTTTTCACCCCGAAAGTGAATATATGGAGTCAGTGTTGAGGTCGGTGGAGCGTCTGGGGGCCCACCAGGCAGGGGGCGTGCCCCCACCCTCGTGGACAGGTGGAGGCCCCCCCTAACATGGGTCTTCCTTCCAGTATTTTTTATATATTCCAAAATAATTCTTTGTTGATTTTCAGGTCATTCCGAGAACATTTATTTCTACACAAAAATAACACCATGGCAATTCTACTGAAAACAGTGTCAGTCCGGGTTAGTTCCATTCAAATCATGCAAGTTAGAGTCCAAAACAAGGGCAAAAGTGTTTGGAAAAGTAGATACGACGGAGACGTATCAGAACACTGAGACCGAAAGGTCGAGCGTGAATCATATAGTAGATATGATCAACATAGTGATGTTCACCATTGAAAACTACTTCATCTCACGTGATGATCGGACATGGTTCAGTTGATACGGATCACGTGATCATTTAGATGACTAGAGGGATGTCTATCTAAGTGGGAGTTCTTAAGTAATATGACTAACTAAACTTTAATTTATCATGAACTTAGTACCTGATAGTATTTTGCATGTCTATGTTGTTGTAGATCAATGGCCCGTGCTACCATTCCCTTAAATTTCAATGCATTCCTAGAGAAAGCTAAGTTGAAAGATGATGGTAGAAACTACACGGACTGGGCCCGTAACTTGAGGATTATCCTCATTGCTGCACGGAATAGTTACGTCCTGGAAGCACCGCTAGGTGCAAAACTCGCTCCAGGAGCAACTCCGGACGTTGTGAACGTCTCGCACGGCAAAGCTGATGACTACTTGATGGTTTAGTGTGCCATGCTTTACGACTTAGAATTAGGACTTCAAAGACGTTTTGAACGTCATGGGGCATATAAGATGTTCCAAGAGTTCAAGTTAATATTTCAAGCAAATGCCCAAATTGGGAGATATGAAGTCTCAAATAAGTTCTACAACTGCAAAATGGAGGAGAATAGTTCTGTCAGTGAACATATACTCAGAATGTCAGGGTACCACAACCACTTGACTCAACTGGGAGTTAATCTTCCTGATGGTAGTGTCATTGACAGAGTTCTTCAATCACTGCCACCAAGCTACAAAAGCTTCGTGATGAACTATAATATGCAAGGGATTGATAAGAAAATTCCTGAGCTCTTCGCGATGCTAAAGGCTGTGGATGTAGAAATCAAGAAGGGTCATCAAGTGTTGATGGTTAACAAGACCACTAGTTTCAAGAAAAGGGGCAAAGAGAAGAAGGGTAACTTCAAGAAGAACGGCAAGCAAATTGCTGCTCAAGTGAAGAAGCCCAAGTCTGGACCTAAGCCTGAGACTGAGAGCTTGTACTGCAAAGGGACTGGTCACTGGAAACAGAACTGCCCCAAGTATTTGGCGGATAAGAAGGATGGCAAAGTGAAAGGTATATTTGATATACATGTTATTGATGTGTACCTTACTAATGCTGGTAGTACCACCTGGGCATTTGCTACTGGTTCTGTTGCTCAAATTTGCAACTCGAAACAGGGGCTACGGATTAAACGAATATTGGCTAAGGACGAGGTGACGATGCGCGTGGGAAATGGTTCCAAAGTCGATGTGATCGCCGTCGGTACGCTACCTCTACATTTTCCGTCGAGATTAGTTTTAGACCTAAATAATTGTTATTTGGTGCCAGCGTTGAGCATGAACATTATATCTGGATCTTGTTTGATGCGAGACGGTTATTCATTTAAATCAGAGAATAATTGTTGTTCTATTAATATGCGTAATATCTTTTATGGTCATGCATCCTTGACGAGTGCTCTATTTTTGTTGAATCTTGATTCTAGTGATACACATATTCATAATATTGAAGCAAAAAGATGCAAGGTTAGTAATGATAGTGCAACTTATTTGTGGCACTGCCGTTTAGGTCATATTGGTGTAAAGTGCATGAAGAAACTCTATGCTGATAGGCTTTTGGAATCACTTGATGCTTGCGAACCATGCCTCATGGGCAAGATGAGTATGACTCTGTTCTCCGGAACAATAGAGCGAGCAACTGATTTATTGGAAATAATACATACTGATGTATGCGGTCCGATGAGTGTTGAGGCTCGCGGCGGGTATAGTTATTTTCTGACCTTCACAGATGATTTGAGCAGATATGTGTATATCTACTTGATGAAACATAAGTCTGAAACATTTGAAAAGTTCAAAGAATTTCAGAGTGAAGTGGAAAATCATCGTAACAAGAAAATAAAGTTTCTACGATTTGATCGTGGAGGTGAATATTTGAGTTATGAGTTTGATCTTCATTTGAAACAGTGTGGAATAGTTTCGCAACTAACGCCACTTGGAACACCACAGCGTAATGGTGTGTCTGAACGTCGTAACTGTACTTTATTAGATATGGTGCGATCTATGATGTCTCTTACTGATTTACCACTATCGTTTTAGGGCTATACTTTAGAGACGGCTGCATTCATGTTAAATAGGGCACCATCTAAATCCATTGAGACGACACCATATGAACTGTGGTTTGGCAAGAAACCTAAGCCGTCGTTTCTTAAAGTTTGGGGATGCAATGCTTATGTGAAAAAGCTTCAACCTGATAAGCTCGAACCCAAATCGGAGAAATGTGTCTTCATAGGACACCCAAAGGAGACTGTTGGGTACACATTCTATCACAGATCCAAAGGCAAGATATTCGTTGCTAAGAATGGATCCTTTCTAGAGAAGGAGTTTCTCTCAAAAGAAGTGAGTGGGTGGAAAGTAGAACTTGATGAGGTAATTATACCTGCTCCCGAATTGGAAAGTAGTTCATCACATAAATCAGTTCGAGTGATTCCTACACCAAACAGTGAGGAAGCTAATGATGATTTAAGGAAATATGCCCGAGAGGCAATAATAAAGTTATTATTTATTTCCTTATTTCATGATAAATGTTTATTATTCATGCTAGAATTGTATTAAATGGAAACATAATACATGTGTGAATACATAGACAAACATAGTGTCACAAGTATGCCTCTACTTGACTAGCTCATTGATCAAAGATGGTTAAGTTTCCTAACCATAGACATGAGTTGTTATTTGATCAATGGGATCACATCATTAGGAGAATGATGTGATTGACTTGACCCATTCCGTTAGCTTAGCACTTGATCGTTTGTTTACTGCTATTGCTTCATTCCTGACTTATACATGTTCTTATGACTATGAGATTATGCAACTCCCGAATACCGGAGGAACACTTTGTGTGCTACCAAACGTCACAACGTAACTAGGTGATTATAAAGGTGCTCTACAGGTGTCTCCGATGGTACTTGTTGAGTTGGCACAGATCAAGATTCGGATTTGTCACTCCGATTGTCGGAGAGGTATCTCTGGGCCCTCTCGGTAATACACATCACTATAAGCCTTGCAAGCATGATAACTAATGAGTTAGTTACGGGATGATGTATTACGAAACGAGTAAAGAGAGTTTCCAGTAATGAGATTGAACTAGGTATTGGATACCGACGATCGAATCTCGGGCAAGTAACATACCGATGACAAAGAGAACAACGTATAGTGTTCTGCGGTTTAATCGATAAAGATCTTCGTAGAATATGTAGGAACCAATATGAGCATCCAGGTTCCGCTATTGGTTATTGACCAGAGACGTGTCTCGGTCATGTCTACATAGTTCTCGAACCCGTAATGTCCGCACGCTTAAAGTTCTGTGACGGTCGATTTTATTAGTTTATATGTTTTGATGTACCGAAGGTAGTTCTAAGTCCCGGATGTGATCACGGACATGACGAGGAGTCTCTAAATGGTCTAGAAATAAAGATTGATATATTGGAAGCCTACATTTGGACATCAGAATAGTTCCGGGTGAAATCAGGATTTTACCAGAGTACCGGAGGGGTTACCGGAACCTCCCAGGGCTAATGGGCCTTGTTGGGACACAAGGGAAAGAGAGAGGGGCCGGCCTAGGGCAGGCAGCGCGCCCCCTTCCCCCTGTCCGAATTGGACTAGGAGAAAGGGGGGCGGCGCCCCCCTTTCCTTCTCTTTCTCTCCCTGCCTTTCCCCCTCCTAGTAGGAGTAGTAAAGGGAGGAATCCTGCTCCTACTAGGAGGAGGATTCCTCCTCCTAGGCACTCCAACAAGGGCCGGCCGGCCTCCCCCTTGCTCCTTTATATACAGGGGCAGGGGGCACCTCTAGACACACAAGTTGATCACAAAGATCTCTCCCAGCCATGTGTGGTGCCCCCCTCCATCATAATCCACCTCGGTCATACTGTAGTGGTGTTTAGGCGAAGCCCTACTGCGGTAGCTTCATCAACAACGTCACCACGCCATCGTGCTGACAAAACTCTTCCCCGAGCTCTACTGGATCGTGAGTTCACGGGACGTCACCGAGCTGAACGTGTGCTGAACGCGGAGGTGCCGTACATTCGGTACTAAGGATCGGTAGATCGTGAAGACGTACAACTACATCAACCGCGTTGTCATAACGCTTCCTCTTAACGGTCTACGAGGGTACGTGGACGACACTCTCCCCTCTCATTGCTATGCATCACCATGATCCTGTGTGTGCGTAGGAATTTTTTTGAAATTACGTTCGCCCACAGTGGCATCCGAGCCTGGTTTTATGCGTAGATGTTATATGAACGAGCAGAACACAAGTGAGTTGTGGGCAATACAAGTCATACTGCTTACGAGCATGTCATACTTTGGTTCGGCGGTATTGTTGGATGAAGCGGCCCGGACTGACATTACGCGTACGCTTACGCGAGACTGGTTCTACCGACGTGCTTTGCACACAGGTGGCTGGCGGGTGTCAGTTTCTCCAACTTTAGTTGAACCGAGTGTGGCTACGCCCGGTCCTTGAGAAAGTTAAAACAGCACCAACTTGACGAACTATCGTTGTGGTTTTGATGCGTAGGTAAGAACGGTTCTTGCTCAGCCCATAGCAGCTACGTAAAATTTGCAACAACAAAGTAGAGGACGTCTAACTTGTTTTTGCAGGGCATGTTGTGATGTGATATGGTCAAGACATGATGCTACATTTATTGTATGAGATGATCATGTTTTGTAACGGAGTTATCAGCAACTGGCAGGAGCCATATGGTTGTCGCTTTATTGTATGCAATGCAATTGCCCTGTAATTGCTTTACTTTATCACTAAGCAGTAGCGATAGTCGTAGAAGCAATAGTTGGCGAGATGACAATGATGCTATGATGGAGATCAAGGTGTCGCGCCGGTGACGATGGTGATCATGACGGTGCTTCGGAGATGGAGATCACAAGCACAAGATGATGATGGCCATATCATATCACTTATATTGATTGCATGTGATGTTTATCCTTTATGCATCTTATTCTGCTTTGTTTGACGGTAGCATTATAAGATGATCTCTCACTAAATTTCAAGATAAAAGTGTTCTCCCTGAGTATGCACCGTTGCCAAAGTTCATCGTGCCGAGACACCACGTGATGATCGGGTGTGATAAGCTCTACGTCCATCTACAACGGGTGCAAGCCAGTTTTGCACACGCGGAATACTCAGGTTAAACTTGACGAGCCTAGCATATGCAGATATGGCCTCGAAACACTAAGACTGAAAGGTCGAGCGTGAATCATATAGTAGATATGATCAACATAGTGATGTTCAACATTGAAAACTACTCCACTTCACGTGATGATCGGTTATGGTTTAGTTGATATGGATCACGTAAGCACTTAGATGATTAGAGGGATGTCTATCTAAGTGGGAGTTCTTAAGTAATATGATTAATTGAACTTAAATTTATCATGAACTTAGTACCTGATAGTATTTTGCTTATCTATGTTGTTGTAGATAGATGGCCCGTGATGTTGTTCCACTGAATTTTAATGTGTTCCATGAGAAAGCAAAGTTGAAAGGTGATGGTAGCAATTACATGGACTGGGTCCATAACTTGAGGATTATCCTCATTGCTGCACAGAAGAATTACGTCCTGGAAGCACCGCTAAGTGCCAAACCTGCTGTAGGAGCAACACCAGATATTATGAATGTCTGGCAGAGCAAAGCTGATGACTACTCGATAGTTTAGTGTGCCATGCTTTACGGCTTAGAACCGGGACTTCAACAACGTTTTGAACGTCATGGAGCATATGAGATGTTCCAGGAGTTGAAGTTAATATTTTAAGCAAATGCCCGGATTGAGAGATATGGATTCTCCAATAAGTTCTATAGCTGCAAGATGGAGGAGAATAGTTCTATCAGTGCGCATATACTCAAAATGTCTGGGTATCATAATCAGTTGACTCAATTGGGAGTTAATCTTCCTGTTGATAGTGTCACTGACAGAGTTCTTCAATCACTGCCACCAAGCTACAAAAGCTTCGTGATGAACTATAATATGCAAGGGATGAATAAGACAATTCCCGAGCTCTTCGCGATGCTAAAGGCTGCGGAGGTAGAAATCAAGAAGGAGCATCAAGTATTGATGGTCAATAGGACCACCAGTTTCAAGAAAAAGGGCAAAGGGAAAAAGAAGGGGAACTTCAAGAAGAACGGCAAACAAGTTGCTGCTCAGGAGAAGAAACCCAAGTCTGGACCTAAGCCTGAGACTGAGTGCTTCTACTACAAACAGACTGGTCACTGGAAGCGGAACGGCCCCAAGTATTTGGCGGATAAGAAGGATGGCAAGGTGAACAAAGGTATATGTGATATACATGTTATTGATGTGTACCTTACCAGAGCTCGCAGTAGCACTTGGGTATTTGATACTGGTTCTGTTGCTAATATTTGCAACTCGAAACAGGGACTATGGATTAAGCAAAGACTGGCTAAGGACGAGGTGACGATGCGCGTGGGAAATGGTTCCAAAGTCGATGTGATCGCCGTCGGCACGCTACCTCTACATCTACCTTCGGGATTAGTTTTAGACCTAAATAATTGTTATTTGGTGCCAGCGTTAAGCATGAACATTATATCTGGATCTTGTTTGATGCAAGACGGTTATTCATTTAAATCTGAGAATAATGGTTGTTCTATTTATATGAGTAATATCTTTTATGGTCATGCACCCTTAAAGAGTGGTCTATTCTTGTTGAATCTCGATAGTAGTGATACACATATTCATAATGTTGAAGCCAAAAGATGCAGAGTTGATAATGATAGTGCAACTTATTTGTGGCACTGCCGTTTGGGTCATATTGGTATAAAGCGCATGAAGAAACTCCATATTGATGGACTTTTGGAATCACTTGATTATGAATCACTTGGTACTTGCGAACCATGCCTTATGGGCAAGATGACTAAAACGCCGTTCTCCGGAACTATGGAGCGAGCAACAGATTTGTTGAAAATCATACATACTGATGTATTTGGTCCGACGAATATTGAGGCTCACGGCGGGTATTGTTATTTTCTCACCTTCACAGATGATTTGAGCAGATATGGGTATATCTACTTAATGAAACATAAGTCTGAAACATTTCAAAAGTTCAAAGAATTTCAGCGTGAAGTGGAAAATCATCGTAACAAGAATATAAAGTTTCTACGATCTGATCGTGGAGGAGAATATTTGAGTTACGAGTTTGGCCTACATTTGAAACAATGCGGAATAGTTTTGCAACTGACGCCACCCGAAACACCACACGTAATGGTGTGTCCGAACGTCGTAATCGTACTTTACTAGATATGGTGCGATCTATGATGTTTCTTACTGATTTACCGCTACCGTTTTGGGGTTATGCTCGGATGCATTCAGTTAAATAGGGCACCATCAAAATCCGTTGAGACGACGCCTTATGAACTATGGTTTGGCAAGAAACCAAAGTTGTCATTTCTTAAAGTTTGGGGCTGCGATGCTTATGTGAAAAAGCTTCAACCCGATAAGCTCGAACCCAAATCGGAGAAATGTGTCTTCATAGGATACCCAAAGGAAACTATTGGGTACACCTTCTATCACAAATACGAAGGCAAGATATTCGTTGCTAAGAATGGATCCTTTCTAGAGAAGGAGTTTCTCTCAAAAGAAGTGAGTGGGACGAAAGTAGAACTTGATGAGGTAACTGTACCTGCTCCCTTATTGGAAAGTAGTTCATCACAGAAACTGGTTCATGTGACATCTACACCAATTAGTAAGGAAGCTAATGATGATGATTATGAAACTTCAGATCAAGTTACTACGAACCTCGTAGGTCAACCATAGCAAGATCCGCACCAGAGTGGTACGGTAATCCAGTTCTGGAGGTCATGTTACTTGACCATGACGAACCTACAAACTATGAGGAGGCGATGATGAGCCCAGATTCCGCAAAATGGCTTGAGTTGAAGTTTGAGATGGGATCCATGTATGAGAACAAAGTGTGGACCTTGGTTGACTTGCCCGTTGATCGCAAGCCATCGAGAACAAATGGATCTTCAAGAAGAAGATAGACGTTGACGGTAATGTTACTGTCTACAAAGCTCGACTTGTTGCAAAAGGTTTTCGACAAGTTCAAGGAGTTGACTACGATGAGACCTTCTCACCCGTAGCGATGATTAAGTCCGTTCGAATCATGTTAGCAATTGCCGCATTTTATGATTATGAAATTTGGCGAATGGATGTAAAGACTACATTCCTGAATGAATTTCTGGAAGAAGAGTTGTATATGATGCAACCTGAAGGTTTTATCGATCCAAAGGGAGCTAAGAAAGTGTGTAAGCTCCAGCGATCCATTTATGTACTGGTGCAAGCCTCTCGGAGTTGGAATAAACATTTTGATAGGGTGATCAAAGCATATGGTTTTATACAGACTTCTGGAGAAGCCTGTATTTGCAAGAAAGTGAGTGGGAGCTCTGTAACATTTCTAATATTATATGTGGATGACATATTTTTGATTGGAAATGATATAGAATTTCTGGACAGCATAAAAGGATACTTGAATAAAAGTTTTTCAATGAAAGACCTTGGTGAAGCTACTTATATACTGGGCATCAAGATCTATAGAGATAAATCAAGACGCATAATTGGCCTTTCACAAAGCACATACCTTGATAAAGTTTTGAAGAAGTTCAAATGGATCAAGCTAAGAAAGGGTTCTTGCCTGTGTTACAAGGTGTGAAGTTGAGTAAGACTCAATGCCCGACCACTGCAGAAGATAGAGAGAAAATGAAAAGTGTTCTCTATGCTTCAGCCATAGGCTCTATCATGTATGCAATGTTGTGTACCAGACCTGATGTGTGCCTTGCTATTAGCCTAGCAGGGAGGTACCAAAGTAATCCAGGAGTGGATCATTGGACAACACTCAAGAACATCCTGAAGTACCTGAAAAAGACCAAGGATATGTTTCTCATTTATGGAGGTGACAAAGAGCTCATCATAAATGGTTACATTGATGCAAGCTTTGACACTGATCCGGAGATTCTAAATTGCAAACCGGATACTTGTTTATATTAAACGGTGGAGCTATCAGTTGGAGCAGTTCTAAACAGAGTGTTGTGGCGGGATCTACATGTGAAGCGGAGTACATTGCTTCTTCAGAAGCAGCGAATGAAGGAGTCTGGATGAAGGAGTTCATATCCTATCTAGGTGTCATACCTAGTGCATCGGGTCTAATGAAAATCTTTTGTGACAATACTGGAGCAATTGCTTTGGCAAAAGAATCCAGATTTCACAAAAGAACCAAGCACATCAAGAGACGCTTCAACTCCATCCGGGATCAAGTCCAGGTGGGAGACATAGAGATTTGCAAGATACATACGGATCTAAATGTTGCAGACCCGTTGACTAAGCCTCTTCCACGAGCAAAATATCATCAGCACCAAGGCTCCACGGGTGTTAAAATCATCACTGTGTAATCTAGATTGTTGACTCTAGTGCAAGTGGGAGACTGAAGGAAATATGCCCTAGAGGCAATAATAAAGTTATTATTATTTCCTTATTTCATGATAAATGTTTATTATTCATGCTAGAATTGTATTAAACGGAAACATAATACATGTGTGAATACATAGACAAACATAGTGTCACTAGTATGCCTCTACTTGACTAGCTCATTGATCAAAGATGGTTAAGTTTCCTAACCATAGACATGAGTTGTTATTTGATCAATGGGATCACATCATTAGGAGAATGATGTGATTGACTTGACCCATTCCGTTAGCTTAGCACTTGATCGTTTGTTTACTGCTATTGCTTTCTTCATGACTTATACATGTTCTTATGACTATGAAATTATGCAACTCCCGAATACCGGAGGAACACTTTGTTTGCTACCAAACGTCACAACGTAACTTGGTGATTATAAAGGTGCTCTACAGGTGTCTCCGATGGTACTTGTTGAGTTGGCATAGATCAAGATTAGGATTTGTCACTCTGATTGTCGGAGAGGTATCTCTGGGCCCTCTCGGTAATACACATCACTATAAGCCTTGCAAGCATGATAACTAATGAGTTAGTTACGGGATGATGTATTACGGAACGAGTAAAGATACTTGCCAGTAACGAGATTAAACTAGGTATTGGATACCGACGATCGAATCTCGGGCAAGTAACATACCGATGACAAAGAGAACAACATATAGTGTTTGTGCGGTTTGACCGATAAAGATCTTTGTAGAATATGTAGGAACCAATATGAGCATCCAGGTTCCGCTATTGGTTATTTACCGGATATGTGTCTCGGTCATGTCTACATAGTTCTCGAACACGTAGGGTCCGCACGCAAGTTCTGTGACGATCGGTTTTATGAGTTTATATGTTTTGATGTACCGAAGGTAGTTCGGAGTCCCGGATGTGATCACGGACATGACGAGGAGTCTCGAAATGATCGAGACATAAAGATTGATATATTGGAAGC
This sequence comes from Triticum monococcum, assembly GCA_034509565.1. Classification (NCBI taxonomy): domain Eukaryota; kingdom Viridiplantae; phylum Streptophyta; class Magnoliopsida; order Poales; family Poaceae; genus Triticum; species Triticum monococcum. The sequence continues at coordinate 254,770,290 of CM067847.1, forward strand.
CTACATTTGGACATCAGATAGTTCCGGGTGAAATCAGGATTTTACCGGAGTACCGGAGGGGTTACCCGAACCTCCCGGGGGCTAATGGGCCTTGTTGAGCCATAAGGGAAAGAGAGAGGGGCCGGCCTAGGGTAGGCAGCGCGCCCCCTTCCTCCTGTCCGAATTGGACAAGGAGAAAGGGGGTGATGCCCCCCTTTCCTTCTCTTTCTCTCCCTGCCTTTCCCCCTCCTAGTAGGAGTAGGAAAGGGAGGAATCCTATTCCTACTAGGACGAGGATTCCTCCTCCTAGGTGCGCCAACAAGGGCCGGCCGGCCTCCCCCTTGCTCCATTATATACAGGGGCAGGGGGCACCTCTAGACACACAAGTTGATCACAAAGATCTCTCCCAGCCGTGTGCGGTGCCCCCCTCCACCATAATCCACCTCGGTCATACTGTAGCGGTGTTTAGGCGAAGCCCTGTTATGGTAGCTTCATCAACATCGTCACCACGCCGTCGTGCTAACGAAACTCTTCCCCGAGCTCTACTAGATCGTGAGTTCGCGGGACGTCACCGAGCTGAACGTGTGCTTAATGCAGAGGTGACATACGTTCGGTAATGAGGATCGGTCAATCGTGAAGATGTATGACTACATCAATCGCGTTGTCATAACGCTTCCGCTTAACGGTCTATGAGGGTACGTGGACGACACTCTCCCCTCTCGTTGCTATGCATCACCATGATCCTATGTGTGCGTTGGAAATTTTTTGAAATTACTACGTTCCCCTACAATGATGATCATGAAACTTCAGATCAAGTTATTACCGAACCTCGTAGGTCAACCAGAGTACGATCCGCACCAGAGTGGTATGGCAATCCTGTTCTGGAGGTCATGTTACTTGACCATGACGAACCTATGAACTACGAGGAAGCGATGATGAGCCCAGATTCCACGAAATGGCTTGAGGCCATGAAATCTAAGATGGGATCCATGTATGAGAACAAAGTGTGGACTTTGGTTGACTTGCCCGATGATCGGCAAGCAATAGAGAATAAATGGATCTTCAAGAAGAAGATTGATGCCAACGGTAATATTACTGTCTATATAGCTCGACTTGTTGTGAAAGGTTTTCGACAAGTTCAAGGAGTTGACTACAATGAGACCTTCTCACCCATAGCGATGCTTAAGTCTGTCCGAATCATGTTAGCAATTGCCGCATTTTATGATTATGAAATTTGGCAAATGGATGTCAAAACTGCATTCCTTAATGGATTTCTTAAAGGAGAGTCGTATATGATGCAACCAGAAGGTTTTGTCGATCCAAAAGGTGCTAACAAAGTGTGCAAGCTCCAGCGATCCATTTATGGAGTGGTGCAAGCCTCTTGGAGTTGGAATATACGCTTTGATAATGTGATCAAAGCATATGGTTTTATACAGACTTTTGGAGAAGCCTGTATTTACAAGAAAGTGAGTGGGAGATGTGTAGCATTTCTAATATTATATGTGGATGACATATTGTTGATTGGAAATAATACAGAATTTCTGGATAGCATAAAAGGATACTTGAATAAGAAATATTGAATGAAAGACCTCGGTGAAGCTGCTTATATATTGGGCATCAAGATCTATAGAGATAGATCAAGACGCTAAATTGGACTTTCACAAAGCACATACCTTGATAAAGTTTTGAAGAAGTTCAAAATGGATCAGTCAAAGAAAGGGTTCTTGCCTGTGTCACAAGGTGTGAAGTTGAGTCAGACTCAATGCCCGACCACTGCATAAGATAGAGAGAAAATGAAAGTCATTCCCTATGCCTCAGTCATAGGTTCTATCATGTATGCAATGTTGTGTACCAGACCTGATGTGTGCCTTGCTATAAGTTTAGCGGGGAGGTACCAAAGTAATCCTGGAGTGGATCACTGGACAACAGTCAAGAACATACTGAAATACCTGAAAAGGACTAAGGATATGTTTCTCGTTTATGGAGGTGACAAAGAGATCGTCGTAAATGGTTACGTTGATGCAAGCTTTGACACTGATCCGGGTGACTCTGAGTCACAAACCGGACACGTATTTATATAGAATGGTGGAGCTGTCAGTTAGTGAAATTCCAAGCAGAGCATCGTGCCGGGATCTACGTGTAAAGCGGAGTACATAGTTGCTTCGGAAGAAGCAAATGAAGGAGTCTGGATGAAGGAGTTCATATCCGATCTAGGTGTAATACCTAGTGCATTGGGTCCAATGAAAATATTTTGTGACAATACTGGAGCAATTGGCTTGGCGAAGGAATCCAGATTTCACAAGAGAACCGAACACATCAAGAGACGCTTCAATTCCATCCGCGATCAAGTCAAGGAGGGGGACATAGAGATTTGCAAGATACATATGAATCTGAATGTTGTAGACTCGTTGACTAAGCCTCTCTCACGAGCAAAACATGATCAGCACCAAGACTCCATGGGTGTTAGAATCATTACTATGTAATCTATATTATCGACTCTAGTGCAAGTGGGAGACTGAAGGAAATATGCCCTAGAGGCAATAATAAAGTTGTTATTTATATTTCCTTATATCATGATAAATGTTTATTATTCATGCTAGAATTTTATTAACCGGAAGCTTAGTACATGTCTGAATACATATACAAACAGAGTGTCCCTAGTATGCCTCTACTAGACTAGCTCGTTAATCAAAGATGGTTAAGTTTCCTCACCATAGACATGTGTTGTCATTTGATAAACGGGATCACATCATTAGAGAATGATGTGATGGACAAGACCCATCCGTTAGCTTAGCATAATTATCATTTATTTTTATTGATATTGCTTTCATCATGACTTATACATGTTCCTCGGACTATGAGATTATGCAACTCCCGAATACCGGAGGAACACCTTGTGTGCTATCAAACGTCACAACGTAACTGGGTGATTATAAAGATGCTCTATAGGTGTCTCTAATGGTGTTTGTTGAGTTGGCATAGATCAAGATTAGGATTTGTCACTCCATGTATCAGAGAGGTATCTCTGGGCCCTCTCAGTAATGCTCATCACTATAAGCCTTGCAAGCAATGTGACTAATGAGTTAGTTGTGGGATGATGCATTATGGAATGAGTAAAGAGACTTGCCGGTAACGAGATTGAACTAGGTACGATGATACCGACGATCGAATCTCGGGCAAGTAACATATCGATGACAAAGGGACAATGTATGTTGTTATGCGGTTTGACCGGTAAAGATCTTCATAGAATATGTAGGATCCAATATGAGCATCCAGGTTCCGCTATTGGTTATTGACCAGAGATGTGTCTCGGTCATGTCTACATAGTTCTCGGACCCGTAGGGTCCGCACACTTAACGTTCGATGATGATTTGTATTATACGTTATGTGATTTGATGGCTAAAGTTTGTTTGGAGTCCCAGATAAGACCATGGACATGACGAGGAGTCTTGAAATGGTTGAGACATAAAGATTGATATGTTGGACGATGTTATTCGAACACCGGATGAGTTCTGAGAGGTACTGGCAACTATCGGAGTGTCAGAGGGTTATCGGAACCCCCCCCCCCAAGGGGAACTAATGGGCCTTCATGAGCCTTAGTGGAGAGAGAGAAGCGCCACAAGGGTCTGCCCCCCCCCCTTGGCAGTCCGAATTGGACTATGGGAAGGGGCGGCGCCCCCCTTTCCTTCCCTTCTCCCTCTCCCTTCCTTCTTCCCCCTTCCACCAAGTGGAATCCTACTAGGACTTGGAGTCCTAGTAGGACTCCTCTCTCTGGCACGCCCTATAGGGTCCAGCCGGCCTCCCCTCTCCTCCTTTATATACGGAGATAGGGGCACCCTAGAACACACAAGATCAATTGTCTTAGCCATGTGCGGTGCCCCCCTCCACAGTTTACCACCTCGGTCATATCGTCGTAGTGCATAGGCAAAGCCCTGTGCCGGTAACTTCATCATCACGCCGTCGAGCTGACGGAACTCTCCCTTGTCCTCAACTAGATCAAGAGCTCGAGGGACATCATCGAGTTGAACGTGTGCTGAACACGGAGGTGCCGTATGTTCGGTGCTAGGATCGGTTGGATCGCGAAGACGTTCGACTACATCAACCGCGTTACTAAACGCTTCCGCTTTCGATCTACGAGGGTACGTGGACACACTCTCCCCTCTCGTTGCTATGCATCACCTAGACAGATCTTGCGTGATCGTTGGAATTTTTTTGAAAGATTGCGTTCCCCAACACACGCACATATCAACTTATCAAAGTAACAAACGCGAATCATATGAGCATGATGAAAACTAACTTGACAACAATTCCCATGTATCCTCGGGAGAGCTTTGCTTTATATAAGAGTTCATTCAGGCTTGTCCTTTGCTACAAAAAGGATTGGGCCACCTTGCTGGATCGTGTTTACTTTTGTTACTTGTTACCCGTTACGATTTATCTTATCAGAAAACTATCTGTTACCGATAATTTTAGTGCTTGCAGAAAATACCTTGCTGAAAAACACTTGTCATTTCCTTCTACTCCTCGTTGGGTTCGACACTCTTACTTATCGATAGAAGTTATATTTTTATGGATCCTCCAACATGTGGTGCTTGCTATTTAGAATATTTTGCTAGCCTAAATTTCTGTACTAAGCGGCAATACTGCTTGTGCATCCAAATTCCTTGAACCAAGTTTCTTCCATGAGTGTCCACCATATCTACCTATATGCAGTATTTAGCTACCATTCCAAGTAAATTTGCATGTGCCAAACTCTAAACCTTCAAATAATAATCTGGTTTGTATGCCCGAATTCCTCATGTAGCAACTAGAGTATCTTCCATGCTAGGTGGGTTATTCTCACAATGAGTGTTTATTCACTTATCATTCACGAGAGAGTGGCTGGTAATTGGGATGCCCAGTCCTATGGTCAAAAGATCAAAAACAAAATCGCAAATAAATTAAACAGAACTCCCCCAGGATTGTTGATAGTTGGACGGTACCTGTTGTTTCAGACCAGCCGTGAATGTGACTGTTGGTGGAGGGGGAGTAAAATATTTTCCTTTTTGTTTGGGGACCGCCTATAATGTATCTAGTATAGAAGATATTGGGAACTCTTGGTTGTTATGTTGACAATGAAAGCATACCGCTCAAAATTATTTCCATCTATGTTTTAAAAGCTTCGACCTCTGGCACCTCTGCAAATCCCTTCTTCCCTCTGCGAAGGGCCTATCCTTTACTTTTATGCAAGAGTCAATAGTATTCCTTCTCATTCCAACCTACTCTTTAGTTGGCAAGCATCATGTGGTGGGGGAAGATCTAAGCATATATGGCCATTCAAATATATTTGATCATGAATTATTATTGTTGGCAATTATCTATATGATAAATAAGTTGGGAGGCGAAACATTAAGCCCCTATCTTTCTCTGTGTTTGATGGATGCTATTTGTTCTAAATATATGCTTTGAGTGGTAGCAATCATGGAAGACTATATGATATTTGAGTATGTGGGATTTGCTAAATCAAAGCTCTTACATAGACCCTTCCTGAAAATAAGATGAATTGCAATTGTTTGATGACTGAGAACATAGTTTGTTAGTTTTCAAGAAAGTTTATGATCTATGCTTTAACATGTGAATAGCTTGCTACTTGATCATGAGAAGCTTTATGATATGAACTACTGTTATGATATATAATGATGCTAGAAAAAGTGATTGAAATTATCATTGATCAAACTTGTGCACTTGATAGCATTCCACATCAAAAATTCTGTTTTTATCATTTACCGACTCGAGGACGAGCAGGAATTAAGCTTGGGGATGCTTGATATGTCTCCAATGTATCTATAATTTTTTATTGTTCCATGCTATTATATTATCCATCTTGGATGTTTTATATGCATTTATATGCTATTTTATATGATTTTTGGAACTAACCTATTAACCTAGAGCCCAGTGCCAGTTTCTATTTTTTTCCTTATTTTTGAGTTTCACAGAAAAGGAATATCAAACGGAGTCCAAATGAGCTAAAAAATTACGGTGATTTCTTATGGACCAGAAGAAGCCATCGAAGCAAAAGAGTTGGGCCAGAAGAGCCACGAGGCCTCCACAAGGGTGGAGGGCGCACCCTCCGTCCTTGTGGGCTCCTCGTGGACCCCCCCTCCTGACGTGAAACCGATGCCAAAAATTCCTATAAATATAGAAACCCCCGAAAAGAAACCTAGATCGGGAGTTCCACCGCCGCAAGCCTCAGTAGCCATCAAAAACCAATCAGGACCCTGTTCCGGCACCCTGCCAGAGGGGGAAATCATCATCGGCGGCCATCTTCATCATCCCGACGCTCTCCATGAGGAGCAAGGAGTAGTTCACCCTCGGGGCTGAGGGTATGTACCAGTAGCTATGTGTTTGATCTCTCTCTCTCTCTCTCTCTCATGTTCTTGATTTGGCACGATCTTGATGTACCACGAGCTTTGCTATTATAGTTTGATCTTATGATGCTTCTCTCCCTCTACCTTCTTGTAATGGATTAAGTTTTCCCTTTGAAGTTATCTTATCGGATTGAGTCTTTAAGGATTTGAGAACACTTGATGTATGTCTTGCATGTGCTTATCTGTGGTGACAATGGGATACTCACGTGATCTACTTGATGTATGTTTTGGTGATCAACTTGCGGGTTCTGTGACCTTGTGAACTTATGCATAGGGGTTGGCACATGTTTTCGTCTTGACTCTCCGGTAGAAACTTTGGGGCACTCTTTGAAGTTCTTTGTGTTGGTTTGAATAGATGAATCTTATATTGTGTGATGCATATCGTATAATCAAACCCGCGTATACTTGTGGTGACATTGGAGTATCTAGGTGGCATTAGGGTTTTGGTTGATGTGTGTCTTAAGGTGTTATTTTAGTATGAATTCTAGGGCTGTTTGTGACACTTATAGGAATAGCCCAATAGATCGATCAGAAAGAATAACTTTGAGGTGGTTTCGTGCCCTACAATAATCTCTTCGTTTGTTCTCCGCTAGTAGTGAATTTGGAGTGACTCTTTGTTGCACGTTGAGGGATTGTTATATGATCTAATTATTTTATCATTGTTGAGAAAACTTGCACTAGTGAAAGTATGAACCCTAGGCCTTGTTTCGAAGCATTGCAATACCGTTTTTTCTCACTTTTATTACTAGTTACCTTGCTGTTTTTATATTTTAAGATTACAAAAACCTATATCTACCTTCCATATTGCACTTGTATCACCATCTCTTCGCCGAACTAGTGCACCTATACAATTTACCATTGTATTGGGTGTGTTGGGGACACAAGAGACTCTTTGCTATTTGGTTGCAGGGTTGTTTGAGGCAGACCATATTCATCCTACGCCTCCCATGGATTGATAAACCTTAGGTTATCCACTTGAGGGAAAATTGCCACTGTCCTATAAAACTCTGCGCTTGGAGGCCCAACACGAGTGTACAAGAAGAAGGTTGTGTAGTAGACATCAAGGGGAATATTTCGCGTTCGCATTGGAATCAAATCACATGGATTTTGGGGTTGGGCCAGCTTGTTGGATTTTTTATATATTTCAGATCTGGTGAACTAATCAGCAAGTGCTTTTGTTTTGTTTTGTGTAACCATGTGAAAAATAAAAGAATGTTGGTTTGGTATGCATTTGGGCTCTCCAATATACTCATTATGTCCTTTTGCTCTTATTTCTAATAAAAGCCCATGTGAAAACAACTATATGTAGGTTTTTGTATGCAAATTGATCCTCATTTTTACGACTTTACATTTTATGGAACCACCATGACTCCATGGACTTTCGATTTTATGATAGTTTCAACTGTAACTATTTACAATTTTTAAGCAGTAACTTGTTTTTAATAGCTTGAATGGTATGTACCTTGCTAGGTGGCAACTAGTGTTGTTTGTATACGATATTTCTTTCTGCTTGTTGGAGTTTGGCCAATTATACGCACACAACATGGTCACTTTCGTTAGTGTATATGTATATGGCAACTTTTTGTGTGCTTTTTGAAAGTGGATTTTCTGGGAACTTTCCTAGTGGTTTCATGTAGGATAAGTTTAGGTTTTCATCCATGGCAACGATATGCTAACTTGGATGGCGACTCTATGTTTCATCCACGATTGCTACCATTTTAAGATTATAGCAATTTCTATGTGTTTATCATGATTAGTGTTTCCCCTTGCTTGCTATTTTGATCCATAACATACCATATACTATATCACATCATAGTTCCCATATGGCAACTTCTACCATTTTGGAGTGGAAAATAAGAAAAGCATACCTTGAACTAAAATTGACATCACTAGTGAGATTTTTAGGCATAACAATACGTACACTTTGTTTTAACTTAATGTTTTTTAACTTCATGTTTCCCCCATTTTTCTCTCCGGGTAATGTGGATCAACATGTTTGTGTGACACGTCCAGACACATGCACCTGGGTTCCTACATGGTAGCGAAATATGGACAAGACTCCTGCCAAACTAGCTCCGTCACCAGGTACGACACTACAATAGCTAACACTGCGAGAAGCATGGCAACTTTTGGTATGGTACCTTTGGGCAATACCAAACTTCACACCACAACATACCCTGAAGGATATGGAGGATATGCAAAAGGAGCCACCCCCTTATTTGTTTTTAAGATGCTTATACATGGTAACTTTCCTTGTTACTAGGCTCGCTATTTAAGATTTATGTGTATGGTTAGTTTTGTGTCACTAGTGTGGTAATTTACAATTTCTATGCATGGTTAGTTTTGTGTCACTCGCCTGGCAAATTTAGTTTTTCATGGATGGAAACTTTTTCTAGGTTTTCATGTGTGCACTTTGTACTAGTCACATGAAAACTCTAGAAATGTTGATCTCTTAATCATGGAAATGTGGAAAATTTTGTACAGGTCACATGAAAAATTTAAAACTTATGTTCTCTAAATCATGGAAACTTTCAAAAATTAGTATTGGTCACATGGAAACTTTAGAGATTTCGTTCTTCAAAATCATGACAACCTTTGAAAAAACCATTCTCTAAATCATGACAACTATATGTTTGTATATAAATACTTAAAATTATGGTAACATAACAACTTTAGAAATTCAGTGATACGCATAACAATTTTGTAAAATGTTCTAGAAATCATGGAAACTATCTATATGTGTATTTGAAATCAAGAAAACATGGTAATGACAACTTGTAAGAAAAATTAAGGTATATGATGTATTTTTTTTGGAAATCAAGGATACACATGGGCATCTTAGAAAATTTGTTCTCTAAACCATGGCAACTATACTTATGAATATGAAAATCTTGAAAACACGGTAACATGGAAAATTTTAGAGAAAACAAATCAAGGATAAGATGACAACTTTAGAAATTCACGGATAACATAGCAACTTTTAGAATTTTTTGCCATGTGTCCATCAAGATCAGCTAATTTTAGCATAAATAGCATGGCAACTTTTTCCCTTTTTTGTTCTGGCAATTTTTTAACCTTTTTCAGTTTGGGATTTGAGAGGGTATGGGGTTGGCATTAGAGAGGTATGGCAATATAACACCATAAATTTTGCACATTTGTATGGTAAGAAAATGGTAACTTTTTCATTTTGAACATGCATTTTACTGAGTATTGGTTATGGATTTTGATGAGGGGTATTAAAGAGGGTGACAACTTTAATATATGAAAGTATGTGGACATTTTATGAATTTTCTATCTACTGTTGTCTATTCTAGACGAAAGTATATGGTAATTTTCTGTCCTTTATATGTCTTCTTTTGTGATGGCAACACTGGGACTCGGGAGGCCCAACAGAGTGAAGGCACATCAGGCCATCACACGCGAGGGGCTAACACTCGTATGACATGAGGCGTGCATTTCATTCGGTCTTAAACACCCTTGTGGGCATACTACGTCGCGCTAGAGAGGACACATAGTGAACGTCAACTCCTTGCTAGCGTCCAAAAACTAAGGGCTAAAATGCAAAGTCCAATGAAGCGGGGAAAATAGATATTAGGAATTAAAACAGAGACATGCCAAAAGGAGGTTTGTAGATGTTGATGCTCTAAACCATGGACGCGTCGCTTATAGATGTGATTGTGCTGCTAGCGGAATTAATGCTTGCCGTGTGGGGCAACGTCATCACTAGAAGGAGATTGTGCAGCTGGAAGGCACAAGTGAGGAGGGGCGTTATCATTTATTAAAGTGATACCTCGCAGCTAGATGTCAAGACAAGGAAGCTGCAAATAAATAATTCTTTTCTAAGGAAGTTAATAAGCAGAAATTCAAAGGCAAGAAGACTAAAAAGACCGAAGAGATCGTATGATATTCATGAGGTCAACTTGCCATTAACACGAAAATTTTAGATATTATAGTGAGAACCCATTCCGACAATAAAAACTAACTTGGTTGCCTTAATTGTCCAAACCAACTTACTGCTCTCAGTGCCACTGGTTGGCACTGATGACCTAATCTCTCCTTCTAGCCTATAAATAGCCAAATAGTCGAAAGCCCTACACGTCTATTTTCCTTTTCAACTTCCGTCCTCAAAATTTGCTAAGATTATCCTTTTATGGTCAATGCCATTATCATCAAGTTTCAGCTCTTTGGCGCTTTCATCACATTGGTGAGTCGTTTATATTCCTTTCCTAGACACTTGTTTCTACCGAGAGACTCTAATCAACCTTATACCTCCAAGACATGGTGGTGCACCCATTCGAGCATATTAACTATGACGATGCTAAACCGTGCCATCATCGGTGTTCCGACGATCCTCTATCATGGATTACAACAACATCGATAGCACGGACCACACCTGAATCATGCATCGCCTTCTCCTCCCACTCTAGCAATCAAGTCGTGTATGCTATTTTTTGTCCCTTCTCAGCTACTGTCCTTACTCCGGGCTGTCTAGTGAGCCTCTCACTACTCCTTTATATCTTTGTCGTCTAATCTCAATTCAACGCCCAAGATATAATCTTTATAACAAGGAACCGGTTCAAAGCATGGGCCTTTGGTCTAGAATCCAATGGCCCACATTAGACGGCCTAAGTCCCAAAGTGGTAAGCACTGGTAGCCCTTGATCTTAGATCGGGCGGCTCTGGGTAGATCACTCATATATAGTCATTGGTTAGTTAATTTTTCGTTTAATAGTTAGATTTCCTTTTTTATTTGCAGCTTCCTTGTCTAAGCCATTCATTTTCTATTCCTTTATTGTGGAAAGTCATTCCAAGCCATTCAACCCACTTCCCTTATATCCAACTACCATAAGTTCAAGTCTTGAGAGAGCAAGATCTCCTGGTTAAGAAAGAAGAGATGAAGAGATGGGTGACTCCATGAATGCTTCTTCGATTCTTTGTAAATCAAATAATTCCACCCTTGTTCTTCAAACGCTACACCTAGTGTTCCGATATTCTTTCACAACTTTGCATGAATGAATTCGTAGAAATGATCAAAAGGAAATTGTAAAAGAATAATACACACTTATAGTTGGTAGCATATATTTCGTTTAATGAGAATTCATGTAATAGACATCTAAGTTTCAACCTTGTGATATTGTCTAGCCTCATATTCACACCTATCCCCTTCCTCCTGTTTTAATTGTTTAAGGTATAAGCTGCAAATTGCACTTATAGTTTCTCCACTTTTTAGTTGCGCGTTGGTTAAATATATTGCTAAGGGGAACTCTGCATGAAATAAACAAGCTGAGAGATAAATGGCACGGTCAAATGCCACCAAGAAGCTAATAATGCATAGCTCCTCACCACATGGATACTAGCGATTGATCACACTTGGCAAGGAGCACCAACACTGATTAGAGAAGAGGGCAGATCTGGCCTGATGTAGTCATAAGAGAGGCATGGTCATTTCAGTACATATGTCTATACGATGTACTTACAACGTTGCTCCTTGCAAAACTATTTTGACTTATTTTTGGGAAAAGCCCAAGGCCATATATTAAATAAAACCAGTGATATAGGCGAAGGTGTTCAATCCTTCGATGAGATGATAACTATCGTTTTTGGTGGAAGTCCACTTTGACAATCCGACTACGAACCTGTGAAGACGCCGCACCTTAGCAATCGCTTTGAGAGGTTACTGACCACGCCGAAGCATGATCAACCTGACCACGAGGGTCTATTTCCTGCACACAAATGAAGAATAAATAGTAAACCGAGATTAAAATCTAGATATTATGAATTTAAGATGAAAGCTTTATTGATGAAAGTGGGGTTCCGAAGCGTCTTGGCCTGGTCGTTGGACACAAACGAAGTACAGGAGTTGCAGCTATAGTGAACTTTAATCTAAACAGAACCCAAGTCTAAATGACGCCCAGAGGGTTGTGTTTATAGGAGAAAAGAGAGGGAATTTCGTCCACCTTTGGCAAGGTGGTACTAAAATCCCTCCTTAGTCGTTTCCCCTATAATACGAACTCTAAAACTGCCGATAAAGAGCTATTTTGAACATACAAGGATCTGGCACAAAAATAAGGTGGTGTAGCACCTAAATAAAGCTATAGACAAAATTTATGAGAGGAAATCTTGTATATTTCATCCCGGTCCTTGTATGTCATCATGGTGGCTTCAAAGTGTTGAAAACTCCATTGGAATTCCCTGCGCACCCGTTTTATTCTCCACACTTGATCATGCTCCAGTGTTCATCGCTCTTGTCCATGCTAGGCCCTTCATTCATAAATAACACAAATGTATCTAATTTAGGCATCATCGTATTCTCGTGAACATTAGAGTCATTACCAAGGAACAGAAGTACCTGATAATTTAATTGGTGTGCGTGAGCTCTAGTATTTGGTCCAGTATATGTAGTAGCAAGTGGTAGGGGTGTAACTATGATAGGGATGTTCTCATCAACCAGACCATACAAGAATATGAAATTACATGGAAGTGTTTGAAGAAAACAAGCATCATCTTCCTATTGCATCCACTAGTGGCACAATGTGAGCAGAGGTCCTTCCCACCTCTAGGCCTCTATCTTACTAGAGCAACCTTGTTGAAACACATGAGGTTGTAGAAGCAACAGTCGAAATGTCACCGATGTAGACCAAAAAACATCGACAACCCTGGTATGGATAGATCGTCGCCCCCAAGAAGCTGGCACTAAGGAAGGCCATAATAGAATCCCAAATCTGGCTTGACAGAGTAGGGGAACACAAACCTCACAAGTTATATGAGGAAGACGTATCAAGATGAGCTTGATTGGGTGGGTGTGTACAGGAGAACAAAAACAAATCTCAACAACAAATCCCTGATGATCGACACTATCCTCCAATTTGCCGATATCACTTTGAGGAAGGACATCAGCATGGGGAAAGACGAGGAACCATTATTCCGATTGCCGCCGCTGCCCCAACTTTACAAGTGATGAAGAACTCGAAGACCTTACAAAACACAGGCCGGACATACAAAAAAATGTTTTAACCTTTGAGGCTACATTGGAGTATGTTCTAATTGATGATTCTGCTTCATGCACATCGAACTAGTATTTGTCTAGCTGATATGTTTTTGCGATTTAACAAGATTTAGTTTATTTTGTTTTGTTCAATATGTTCTAGTGATTGTGCTTCATGCACATGCAACCAGTATATGTTTGGCTAATATGGTTTTCAAGATTTAACAATATTTAATTTATTTAGTTTTGCCTATGTAATAAGGCAATTTTAAGACCATGAGTGACTGTTGTAAAGTCCAAAATTCATAATGATTTCAAACATTAGAGATCCACGATGCAAATAAACAAGATTGGAGAGGTAGACGGTGAGTTTTTTCACTTTCTTTTGAGATGATGGATGTCTCATGTAACAAATAACAATTTTTAATGGCAAAAACCCAAAATTAAATATTTCAATGGTAAAATTAGATCTTCAACTGCCAAATTTTGCTTGTTGGTGGATCTGTAAAGTGGCATTCCTTTAGCCTTTAAATACAGGATCCTACATAGGAAAATGACATCCATTAAATGTTTTAAGATACTTCTTGAAACATTAGAAATCTTTTTATTTTCGATCATTTAAGTCTTATACGATGCAAGGTGTTTAGAAGAGGTGCTTAAAGAAATAGATCAATCTTTTCGTAAGCACTAGTGCCTATTTGTGTACGGTAGACGTCTAATTAGGTCTTGTATAAACCAATCTTTTAAGTGTCTACCCTGTATAAATAGGCATCGATGCTTAACAAAAGTCTGATTTATTTCTCTAAGCATCTAGCATTGCACAAGGCCAACCCACACCGGACGAAGCTTACAGCAGTGGAGGGGAAGGAGAAAGTGGCGCAGGCAAATCCACCTCAGTTGAACCACCCAAGCGACAGGCTGCCCCGAACGGCTCACAAGTCACAAGAAGGCCCAGCCAAGTCAATCGCAGTGCTAAACCATTTCATATAGTATTAAATAAATAGGTTCATGTAAATATGACCTTTATTGTACAGAAAAAGTGGACGGGCGTGTACCATTGCTCATGGAAGAGTTTAAACTAAAAAGTAACACTAATGCCAATCATCAATTCCATTAAACGGACTGTAAATCCTCCTAACAAGAAGCAGCTGAGCAAATAGCAACATGAAACAAACAATTCCATTAAAGAGTTTAGCATTGCTCATGAAAGAGTTTAAGCTAAAAAATAACACTAATGCCGGCCTGTAAATCATCAATTCCGTTAAACAGACTGTAAATCCTCCTAATAAGCAGCAGCTGTGCAAATAGCCAACACGAAAACGTACTTTAATTAAATCCTCCTAAGCAGCAGCTGAGCAAATAGCCAACATGAAACAAACAAGAAGAAAATATCTAATGTAGTATATATTATTGTTTCAATTCATGCACGGTATCAGTTGATTCGGATAACAAACAGGATAAACAAAGATGAAAATAACAGGGACTGCAGTACACGGCATTGAGCAAGCGAGCCAGAAGCGCACCGGCGCATGCAGTACGTCCAACAGAGCAGAGCAGACTAAGTTAACCCTGATATAAATCTAATGATGAGTATACCCTCTAAGCCCCCTCCGATCTCAGCTTAACCCACCCTCACCGGCTCTTCTTCTACTGGGTTTGCCCTTTATGTACACATGAGCAGCTGGGTTGATTTGCCCCGAGCACACACCAACTAGCTAGCAAAATCCTCGCCTCTCACCACTCCTCCGCCATGCTTGGATCTTCGTTGAGGTCAAACAGCAAGTGGCCCTTCTCGTCCCGGTAATTGTTCTCGGTCTTTTGATCCTGCACAACATCAAAGAACACTGCTTAATCAAATACAGGATGACAACAACCAGACGGATCTCGGCAAGATGCGAGATCCGAGGGAATCACGTGGAATCACTGTTAAGAAATCATCGCGGAATAAAATAGTTGTACTCCGTACTCGGATAGATGCAATGCAAAGGCATCGAGACAGCTGCTACTAGCAACAAATAAGCCAGCACACTTATACGAGTAGTAAATTCTTTGAGAAGCTAGTTACTGTAGTAGAGTCGCGGTTCGTTTTTGAAGGAAAGATGTCGCAGCCCTGGCGGGCCTGGTGCTGTGACATGATACCACACCAGTCGCGACTCACGAGCCCATGCCGGACCAGGGAGTGGTCACTGCGGCATCCAATGACCACGTTGGCGACCGATGGGCTGCACCCCACCCCACCCCTGTGCACGTCGGTCGGGAAAGGGACCCGCATCCCGGACTGACACGTAAAGGCACACGCACCACTTTACAACAACCCTGCCGCAAGCAGAGCCAGGAAAAAGTTTATGTTTCCTATTAAAAAAAACTTCACCCAGCTTTCAATCTTCGCGTTAATTTCCACTGAAGATTACTACTACTGTTGGCCGCATTTTTCCGCCTGAATTTAGCAAAATAAACGACGGCAAAAAAGGAAAAAGCCGATGACACGCGATGTCAAACTAGCCATGGAACTCCGTGGGACCGGGTCCACCAAAACTGGCCGGACCCACGGGAAACAGCGCCGGAACCCCGTAGGAAGTCTACAATCTTGCAAGGCAAGTCAGAAGGAAACGAAATTTACCACTACAGGGTGAGAAACACGCGCGGAGAGTGCGGGAAACAGGCGGCCCAAGATGACACGCGGGACCACGCGCAGAGGAAGGAACGAAGCCATCACATGATGGCGATGGGGATTCATTCGTCCACAGCGAAAACACACACATGTACTCCAATTGAGTAATTCCAAATCCGCAGCTAACGACACACAATAATTAATCAATTCGCCTTCCAATTCAAAACCCTGCAATAGTCGACTCTATGAAATTACCCAAGATTTCACGCTCTCTGCTTCCTTTTTTTCTCTCCCTGTTACTTTTCCTTTTTTTCTCGCCCTATTACTGACTGGATTGGATGGAGCGAGGAATAAATAAAAGCGATAAATGCGGCGTATAACAGAACTACTCCATCTATCTACCCTGCCTCGTCGCCCATCGGCCACCTCCACCTACACTAGACACGGCGCCAACGGCCAAGGCAAGGGTCCACACAAAAGCCATACGCTCACGAAAACGACCCCGGAGGCCCGAGTCCGTTGCCAGAGAATGAATGATTTATCCTCTCCGGCGCCGGAACACAAGAACTCCATCCTCTACCCAGCTCATACTGTCCGGTTAGAACTTAGAATCACAATAACCCCCGAGATTCAAACGAAGAACACCACGCAACCCGTATGAACACATCAACGATGGGACGGCCAAAAAAAGATCACGGCGAAGGAACTTCCTCGACAGATTGATGAGTAACGAGACAGAGTCTCGCAGAACCGAGGGGGGAATACAGCTGCAATTCACGCGACTTGAACAAGATTGGCATGCAAGAAAGGCCTCCAGAGTCCAAAAGCGAGACGAATAAACCGCAGAGAATGAGAAAGCGATAAGGCGATTGGAAAAAAAACTCACCTCAAGTTTAACCGCGGGTTGCACGCCGGCGCCGGCGACGGCGATGGAGACGTCCGCCCGCGCGCGCTTCGCCGGCGAGCTGCACCCCTCGTCGCCGCTAGAAGGCACTCCGGATCCGCCCGACCCCTGCGCCTTGCGCTTCGCCGTCGACCGCGCCACCTCGTCCCCGCTCGAGGACGCCCCTGATCCAGCGGCGTTGGCGTAGTCGAAGGGCGTCTCCGGGCTCGATGCCGCCATGGGGCCGTCCGTCCACGCGGCCGCCGCCGCCTGCGCCTTCTCGCTCACGCGCGGCCGCCGCCGCGACCGCACCCGGTCCATGCCGCTCGTGGAAGGGCCGGATCCGGCGGCCGAGACGTAGTACGGCGGCGTCTCCGGCCTCCGCGCCGCCAAAGGTTCGCGCTTCACCTTCGTGACGCGCGGGTGCGACCGCGCCCTCTCCTCCCCGCTGGAGCACGCGCCGGATCTGGCGACAACAGGCTGCCCCAGCCGCGCAAAGGGACTCTCCCACGACAGCAGCCACGCGGTTCCTTTCGCCACCGCACGGGGCGGCAACCGCGGCCGCTTCGGCCACCCCTCCGGAATCGGCGGCAGCTCGTCCTCCCCCTCCTCCGGCCGCTGGAGATCCGCCGCCGCCGGGGCGAGGTCGCCGGACGGGCGCGGAACCCAGTCCGGCCACCGCGCCAGCGTCCTGCTCCGGAGGCTGAGAAGTATCTCGGCGGCCGCGATGGCCATGCCCTGCTCGTCGTACTCCGCCATGGGGAGAGCCGCAGGAGACGAACTCGCGCACGCCGCCGCCCTGAGATGGATGGGAGGTGTGATTTCTTTCTTTTCTCTGGCAGAAATACAGGAAAAGAGGGAGGCGACGGGAGGGCGGGTGGCTTTTATAAGTGGATGCGGAGACGGAGGCGGACGCGAGTTGGGCGAGGAGGAGGAGACGGACAGCAGTGGCCGCCGCCTAGCCCTAGACCTGGTGTTTCTGGACCCGTCTCACCGGCCCCTGGGCCCCTCGCATTGAGCTTGCGGGTGGGTCAAGTCGAGGCCGGGCGAGTCGGTAAACTGCATGAGCTTTGCGTTCTGGAAATCGTCTCCCTGTTACGTGGGCCCGTCCCGTCGGAGTAGTTCTATGTAAGGGAACTGTCTCGCGACTCCATTGGTGGGGAGCGGAGGAATGCGTGTTCGTACTCTGCGTTGTATAGTGCCCTGCTTTTTTAATGGCAGGAAGGTGGGCCCCAGCGAAAAGGCATCAGAGTTTATTAGGGCAGGCCGGATCCGGATGTGGATGCATCTCGCTCTCATGTATCCATCCGTAAACTGCTCAAACTTTCTTTTAGGGCTGCCCAAACTTATAAGAGAATGTTAATTCCCTCCCCGCTAGGGTTTCTGCCATCTCGTCGCCTCCACTCGTGTTGAGTTTTCCATTCCCTTCCCCGCCATCTCTTGCTTGGTCTTCGCTCGGGCGGGACAAGGGGTGATCGTGCATGGTCGCCCGACCTTGGTTAGGGTTCTCGTGGTGATCGGGTGTTAGTATTTTTATCCCGATAGCTACTCTCGGGCTAGGGTTTCATGGCAGTTGAGACATTGAAGGTTGCGACGATGGACCAAAGTGATCTACAAGCAATGATGAAGGAATTATGCCTCGATGGAGATTATCTGGATGTTGTTGTGTTTGAGAACGAGGTGCCGCAATGGATGGAGGCAGCATGTTGGATGACTATAGCGGATAGGCACAAACATAGAACAGAGTAAGTTTTGGTTTTACATGAACATGCGATTGTCATGGGACGTAGCTCAAGAAGTGAAGATCAAGTATGTGGATTAGAACCTTTATAAAATGCAGTTCTCTTGCCTCGGTGACTAGGAAAAGGAGATGGAAGGGGTTTCATGGACATACAAAGGCTTCGCCCTAGTTCTAGCACCTTATGATGGATTTACAAAGCCATCCACATACAAGCTATGTCATGTGAATATTTGAATTCATATTCACGACCTCCTGGACGGGTTTATCAGTATGTTAAATGTCCTTGCTAGCATGGTTGGTAGATTCATTACCGCCGAGTAAGCATCTCAGGATTTTTCAAGAAACTTTTTTCTCATGATTATTAAACTAGATGTTCGAAAGCCACTCAAAAACACAAATTTAGTCATACATGGTGAGAAGCTAGTTACTCCCTCCGTCCCAAAATTCTTGTCTTAGATTTGTGTGACGCCCCCGATTTAATCGTACACTAATCATACATGCAAACATGTACGATCAAGATCAGGGACTCACGGGAAAATATCACAACACAACTCTACAAATAAAATAAGTCATACAAGCATCATATTACAAGCCAGGGGCCTCGAGGGCTCGAATACAAGAGCTCGATCATAGACGAGTCAGCGGAAGCAACAATATCTGAGTAC
Source organism: Triticum monococcum (assembly GCA_034509565.1). Classification (NCBI taxonomy): domain Eukaryota; kingdom Viridiplantae; phylum Streptophyta; class Magnoliopsida; order Poales; family Poaceae; genus Triticum; species Triticum monococcum. The sequence continues at coordinate 254,789,560 of CM067847.1, forward strand.
AGACATAAGTTAAACAAGTTTGCCTTAAGAAGGCTAGCACAAACTGGGATACAGATCAAAAGAGGCGCAAGCCTCCTGCCTGGGATCCTCCTAAACTACTCCTGGTCGTCGTCAGCGGGCAGCACGTAGTAGTAGGCACCTCCGGTGTAGTAGGAGTCGTCGTCGACGGTGGCGTCTGGCTCCTGGGCTCCAACATCTGGTTACGACAACCAGGTAGAAGGAATATAGGGAAAAGAAGGAGAAAGCAACCGTGAGTACTCATCCAAAGTACTCGCAAGCAAGGAGCTATACTACATATGCATGGGTATCAAATGGAATAAGGGTATCATATGTGGACTGAACTGCAGAATGCCGGAATAAGAGGGGGGATAGCTAGTCCTACCGAAGACTACGCTTGTGGTAACCTCCATCTTGCAGCAGGAGAAGAGAGTAGAAGGTAAGTTCACCAAGTAGCATTGCATAGCATAATCCTAACCGATGATCCTCCCCTCGTCGCCCTGTGAGAGAGCGATCACCGGTTGTATCTGGCACTTGGAAGGGTGTGTTTTATTAAGTATCTGGTTCTAGTTGTCATAAGGTCAAAGTACAACTCCGGGTCGTCCTTTTACCGAGGGACACGGCTATTCGAATAGATAAACTTCCCTGCAGGGGTGCACCACATACCCCAACACGCTCGATCCCATTTGGCCGGACACACTTTCCTGGGTCATGCCCGGCCTCGGAAGATCAACACGTCGCAGCCCTACCTAGGCACAACAGAGAGGTCAGCACGCCGGTCTAAATCCTATGGCGCAGGGGTCTGGGCCCATCGCCCTTTGCACACCTGCACGTTGCGTACGCGGCCGGAAGCAGACCTAGCCTAGTGGCTTTCCGGTCCAATCCGGCGCGCGCCACTCAGTCGCTGACGTCACGAAGGCTTCGGCTGATACCACGACGCCGGGATACCCATAACTACTCCCGCGTAGATGGTTAGTGCGTATAGACCAAATGGCCAGACTCAGATCAAATACCCAGATCTCGTTAAGCGTGTTAAGTGTCCGCGAATGCCGACCAGGGCCAGGCCCACCTCTCTCCTAGGTGGTCGGAACCTGCCCTGTCGCTCCGCCTCAAAGATCCACTCGCGGGTTCTCCTACGAGCCTACCCGTCTTTAGTCACCACATGTATCATGTATAAAGTATATAGTGTATACCCGTGATCACCTCCCGAGTGATCACGGCCCGATAGTATAGCAAGGCAGACGGACAAGAATGTAGGGCCACTGATGATAAGCTAGCATCCTATACTAAGTATTAGGTTTGCAGGTAAAGGTAACAACAGTAGTAGCAAGGACAGGCTATGCATCAGTATAGGATTAACGGGAAGCAGTAACATGCTACACTACTCTAATGCAAGCAGTATAGAGAAGAGTAGGCGGTATCTGGTGATCAAAGGGGGGGCTTGCCTGGTTGCTCTGGCAAGAGAGAGGGGTCGTCAACTCCGTAGTCGTACTGGGTAGCAGCGGCGTCGGTCTCGGTGTCTATCGAGAGAAGAGGGGGAGAAACAATAAATATTTAAGCAAGCATATGCATAGTGATGCATGACATAACAAGTAACGGCGTTAGAGGTGCCCTAACGCAGTAGTAGGTGATACCGGTGAAGGGGGATGACATCCGGGAAAGTATCCCCGGTGTTTTGCGTTTTCGGGCAGAGGACCGGAGGGGGAAAGTTGCGAGTTCGATAGGTTAGGGAGGTGTGGTGGATGAACGGGTTGCGTATCCGGAATCGTCTCGTCGTTCTGAGCAACTTTCATGTTGAAAATATTTTAATCCGAGTTACGGATTAAAAGATATGATTTTCTAAAGATTTTATTAATTTCTGGAATTTAATTAATTATTTAAATTAATTCGAAAAACAGATTATTGACATCAGCAGTCAACAGGGTTGACTTGGTCAACCTGACCAGTGGGTCCAGTGGGGACCCACCTGTCATCCTCTAATTAGGTTAACTAGGGTTTAGGTTAATCTAATTATAGTTTAATTAAACTTAACTAATTAATTAAATTAATTAAACCGGATTAATTAACTTAATTAATTTCTTAATTAATTAACTAATTAATAATTAATTTTATTTATTTATTTTTTATTTTTTTATTATTATATATTTTTTTAAACATTTTGGGGCCATGGGGCCCCCGTGTCAGTGGCTAGGGGGAGACCTAGCGGCGAACGGGCATAGGGCGTGGGGCAGACAGGGAGCACCGGGCGTGGCCACGGCGAGGCGCCGGGCGGGGCGGCCAGAGGTCGCCGGGCGCGGGCCAGGGCAGGGGTCGCGGCTGGCGGGGCCTGGCAGCGGCGCGCGGGCCTGCAGGCGTCAACGGAGGCGGGCCCGACGGCGGGGAAGCAGGCCACGGGCGAACGGGCGACGAGCGGCTGTGGCGCGAGGCAAGGCGGGGCGATGGCGCGGGCGCAGGCTGCGGCAGCCGGAGCGGGCAAAGGCAGGAGCGGCGGGGCTGAAGCAGCGAACGGCACGGGCGGCGGTGCGTCGACGGGGAGTAGAGGCGGCCATCCGCGAGGCGTAGATGGCGCGACGCGCGCGCAGTGAGGCACCAGCGGGCGAGCGGTAGTGGCTGTGGGAGGCCAGCGGCGCGGCCGGCCGATGCATGTGTGGCGAAGCGGGGAAGAGGAGAAGGAGCGATGCTCACGGCGAGGTCGTAGGGCCAGTGGCAACGGGGGACGAGGAGGAGGTCGAGGTCGACGGCGGAGCGGGAGGCAGTCCGGCGGGGGAGCGTGCCGGCGCGGCCCAGGCGGCGTGGGGCGGCGCAGTCGTCGCCGCAGGGTCCGTTCCCCCGATCCGATCTGGATCGGGGAGGAGGGGGAAGAGCGAGGGGGCGCGAGTGGGTGGCGGCGGAGTGGCAGGATGAGGGAGACGTGGGGAGGGGAAGTGGGTAGCGGTTAGGGTTTTCCTGGGGGTGGGGGAGGCCATGTAGGCCAGGCGCGGGGTGGGCCGGTTGGGGCCAGTTGGGCTGGCCAGCAGCTGGGCCGGCCTGGCCAACAGCTGGGCCAGCTGGCCCAGTGGGGGGGTTCTTTTTTTTTGTTCTGTTTGTTTTCTGTTTTTGTATTTTTCTTTTCTTTTTTAATTTCTTTTAGTTTAGTTTTTTTTTGTTTTATAAAATATAAATACAACTCCTAAATTAACGTTATAACTTATTCTACTGCCCTAAAAAGTTTGACACCTAAATAAAATAGTTTGCATTATTTTAATTTTTAAAAGGCATTTAATCAATTGTCATAGCTGCTGTTTTAATTACTTTAGAGCCTTTAAACATTTTATAAAAGTGTGATTTCTCCACCATAATTACCTATGCATTATTTGGCTCACTCTGAACATTTTAGTTTTAATATTTGAAAACTTTTATCATTTGCTTGATTTCGAATTTGAATTCGAACTGGTTTCGACCTAACGCGAGATTAGCAACAGTAATCGGGGTGATGTGGCATCATTTGCAGAGGTTTACTGTAGCCTAATTATCCGGGCGTCACAATTCTCCTCCACTACAAGAAATCTCGTCCCGAGATTTAAGAGGGGAGTAAGGGGAAAGTTCTGGTTACGATATTCTAACGGGTCTTCTCGGTCATTGGTTGCTCTTCTCGAAGAGGTCGATCCATAGTGTTGATTCCTTCATACCTATGCACCAATGCATCATGATGAAGTTGTCGTCCTTTCTTCGGGAACTCCATCGTACTTACGAAAGAATAAGGGGGGTATTCCGGAAGAACATATCTCTGCAAGGTTGACTATCTGGTCGATAACATCGGGGAAGGTGGCCGAAAGTAACTCTCGAATGGAAACTTAAGACAATATCGAGAGAAAAGTAAGTAGGTACCATGAGAAGTTTTCGAGCGGGTAGGCAACCGTTCGATGCCTGAAACAAAGTCTGTAAGGGGTTAAAGCAACGGGAATAAGTATTGTGTTTGATACCAGAATTGATGATCCCTTAGAAGGTGGCTCATGAATTACATACGAGACCACACGCGAGGAATAACTTTGGGCACAGGGGGTGTACAGGAGAGTCTGGTTTCGATCCCGTGGAACTGTGGGTTATGGGCCCACCATGTGGTTAAAAGTAGGAAGGGCGTTGACATCTTGCACGGTCATGTAAGCAAGGCATGTCAGAGGGTAGCCTATCAGTTATGTTGACAACAATGTCGGTACCAAGGGCGAGGGACGAAGAGAACCATTTTCCTGCTCGTCGAACGAGGCGGACCATTAGGTAAAGTTCTCATCCATCGGTGGTTACCGGAATGTCATCAACAATAGAAACAGGGTCTCACTGACAGAGGTGTACACCGAGGTGTTTACATAAGCAGTGAATTATTACTGCTTAGTTTATATAGATCACAAGAAAGGTCAAACAAACCAATGAAAAGGAAAATGTGACCATCAGGTTAATCAAAACAATGTAAAGGGAAAATGTGTTTAAACACATTTCAAGGGCATATCCTTCCCAAGGGCAAGCAGAGCATGATATCAGTGACAAGATATAATGTAGAAAATCATTTAGGTAAGGGGAGATAAATTTAATGACATTACCCATACAACAGTGTTTGGATAATTGAGCAAGAAACATTTAGCATTGGGCTTCAAATGTTCTTGTTGAAAATCAGAGTACCACAGACATGCTTCGAGATAGCATGGACATGGTCAACAGGCAAAGGTCGGACTATGAATACACAAAGGATCCATCAGGAACAACTTATAGAATAAGTCTTACAATTTCCTCATGGAAGAATGGCTAACCTTGCCAAAAAGCAAGCTATAACAATAGGTCCTCTGGCCAGGTGTGCCAGGCATGACATCACCTTACCGATATATAAGGATCAATGTTATAACTCTTGGACATATGTCCCAACCATCATATCCGACCAAGATTCAGATTTGATTGATGTTAGGAATCAGGATACCTCAGACTTAGGATGCCTGAGAAAAGAAGGTGCGACACAAATTAACGAGATGACATTGTAAGATTCTCGGGAAATGAACTATGGAAGTGAGTTCTGAAACAAGAGTTCATCATTAAACCAAGGAGATGAGGGGGTGGCTGATAGACTCAGCGACAACTCCTCGAGATTTCCAAAAGATGGGTTTCCACAACTATGTGAACAAGGAGATAACATTTGTCAGATCAGATGACATAATGTTGTATGCTCGAGGGAAACATACACAACTGAACAATGATAGAAGGGTGCAACCAGGAATCTGGACTAGGTAGCACGATCAATGTTTGAATGATGATTCAATAATCAATAGATTTAGAATGAAACTGTAGACCAATAACTTCAAGCAATAGGGTTGCTAGAAGTTTAGAATTTGCACAACACAGACCATTAGTCGGTATTCCGGTTAGAAACAATACGGAGACCAAGAAATGAACGCAAAAGGCGAGAGATATTACTATATCAAGAATTCTCAAGAGGTGGTAAAATTACCACGACATTCCTGACATAAAAGGTGGTAACATTCCAAGGTAAAGAAGAACAAATGCTGTATAGCAAGGATCTCAAGGTATAACTCAAAACACGAATAAGTTTGTGTTGGAGGGAAGGCAATAAAGTGGCCGATGATAATACAATTCATCGGGGGCAAGGATGGTATTTCTCATCATGAATTCAATTGATATCCAGGAAGACCTCATAAGGTTGATGATCTTCATGGCACATTGGTCGAGAGATTTCAAGATGTAATCAATCAGTGACAACATCAAATCAAAGGAATGATGAAGCGGAAGGTTATTGGATCCATGGGCAGGGCACAAACTTGAAATCAAGCTTGTTGTTCAAGGTGAACTGATATGACGAGGAAGATCGACGTAAGCTTAGCTCATCATCGAAAGTTGTGCTCCGGGATTAAGGACCAGGTAGCATAGTTAAAATTTAGCACGATAATGATATAGCCGATCAGACTAGGAATGACATGATCGAGTACAAACTCGGACTTAAAGAAGATTATCAAGAGTTGCTGAACCGTAGGGCAGACTCGGTTTAGTTATCGGTGTCTTTGAGTGTTTAATAACTCAGAGCCCATGAAAACTGTAATCAGTGAGAATGTAGTACTTGATGAAGAACTCATAAGAAGTTATGCAGTTTCAAGATAATCTCGAGATACCAGGGGGTAATACTCGAAGACGGATCAAAGTAGAGGTTGGACCGAGGTATTGATCCACATGAGACAAGTGCTTACACTTGCATCGAAAATGGTATTTAAAAGAGAACATGGTCGGAACCACGATTGTAAAAGGTCGGTTCCCAGATATAAGATGAACTTATACCAAGGGAACTAATATCATTTACAAGAAGCTTCGATGATAGTTTCACATCGGGTCCATGGGCATGAACGCAAAGGCTCAAGGTCGACTCCCAATTCTTCCATGCAAATCCTTTCATTTTACTTCTCGCTTTTGACGAAGCTGTAGTATAGAAATTTTATCTAGCAAAATACCAGAAGAGTATGACTTGTGAAAACTTTCGAGTTCACACAGTTTAGAGAAGGCATATGTTCAACCCATCAGGGCATCTTAGGAGTATATACCACAAATTTCAAGAATAAATAACACCAGCTCGATAGTAGAGCATGTTTGAGAAAGCAGAGGATACAATTTACCAAAGGTATTATGTATCCGAGGAAAGGCTCACAGACTTATTGAATATGAAGGACGCTGTCGGATAAAATCCAGCAAATGATCTGGTGATCCGCAAGGGATCTGGTGCGAGCATCGGTACTCAACCAGAGGGAGAAACAATGCAAGGAGATCAGACTTTAGAAACAACTGACTAATTCAAGGCTCAAATGCAAAGGAATTATCAATTCCAAGACAAGGGATCAGAAGCAATGCTCTGATCAGGGATGGATAAATTGAATAGCCTTAAGGGTACAATCGACAGCAATTTGATTGGTCGAGATCCAGCTCATGTTTTAAAATAACGTCTGAGCCGAAAAGATAATTTAAAAGGATCAACTGATGATTGCGTGCATTCGCACTCAAGTTGAATCAATAGGATCAAAAAACGATGCCTAAGGATACTAACGAATATCGCCAGACATATGGAAAGCATCCATAATGCAAACAAGCGAGAATTTCAAGAGCAATAGGCTGCTCGGGATTTTCGGAAGATCGAATGATATTTTGAAGTCTTTGGCGGAACACCTGAACAACTGGGAATGAGCGGATACCCGATAAGTGCGAGAATTATCCGTAGGGGTGTATATGTGGATAATGAACTGCAAGGCAGTAGGCACAAAGTATTCTCGGAAAATAGAGAGAATTTCCGAGGTATCTTGTAATAACAAGATTAACTGGGAATGAACTTATGGACGACAAGTGTATGTATCTTTCCATATGGACTTATCGGTGGTATGGAATTGCAAAGGCGAAGGACACAAAGGTCTCGGGGAAACATCGGAGAGTATTGTCAGAATCTTCTGTTGCAGCAGGCGATCATCTGGCCTGAAGGGGCTCTCCGGGAGGAAGTATTTTCGAGAACCTAAAGTTAGATTTTAGCAAAATCACTTAACCCGAATAGAAGAGAGTTCAGAGTCCCAGAGTAAAGGTCGAGGAATAAAAAGATCCTACTACCACCCAAACGGCGACGTGTGCCCGTAAGACACACAACCGTGTTAGTAAAAGTTTTTGCAATGTCTAGACTCGACTTCGGCCAAGAAGTGTGGAAGGGGGATTCCTACAGGCAGTTGGCTCTGATACCAACTTGTGACGCCCCCGATTTAATCGTACACTAATCATACATGCAAACGTGTACGATCAAGATCAGGGACTCACGGGAAGATATCACAACACAACTCTACAAATAAAATAAGTCATACAAGCATCATATTACAAGCCAGGGGCCTCGAGGGCTCGAATACAAGAGCTCGATCATAGACGAGTCAGCGGAAGCAACAATACCTGAGTACAGACATAAGTTAAACAAGTTTGCCTTAAGAAGGCTAGCACAAACTGGGATACAGATCGAAAGAGGCGCAGGCCTCCTGCCTGGGATCCTCCTAAACTACTCCTGGTCGTCGTCAGCGGGCAGCACGTAGTAGTAGGCACCTCCGGTGTAGTAGGAGTCGTCGTCGACGGTGGCGTCTGGCTCCTGGGCTCCAACATCTGGTTACGACAACCAGGTAGAAGGAATATAGGGAAAAGAAGGAGAAAGCAACCGTGAGTACTCATCCAAAGTACTCGCAAGCAAGGAGCTATACTACATATGCATGGGTATCAAATGGAATAAGGGTATCATATGTGGACTGAACTGCAGAATGCCGGAATAAGAGGGGGGATAGCTAGTCCTACCGAAGACTACGCTTGTGGTAACCTCCATCTTGCAGCAGGAGAAGAGAGTAGAAGGTAAGTTCACCAAGTAGCATTGCATAGCATAATCCTAACCGATGATCCTCCCCTCGTCGCCCTGTGAGAGAGCGATCACCGGTTGTATCTGGCACTTGGAAGGGTGTGTTTTATTAAGTATCTGGTTCTAGTTGTCATAAGGTCAAAGTACAACTCCGGGTCGTCCTTTTACCGAGGGACACGGCTATTCGAATAGATAAACTTCCCTGCAGGGGTGCACCACATACCCCAACACGCTCGATCCCATTTGGCCGGACACACTTTCCTGGGTCATGCCCGGCCTCGGAAGATCAACACGTCGCAGCCCTACCTAGGCACAACAGAGAGGTCAGCACGCCGGTCTAAATCCTATGGCGCAGGGGTCTGGGCCCATCGCCCTTTGCACACCTGCACGTTGCGTACGCGGCCGGAAGCAGACCTAACCTAGTGGCTTTCCAGTCCAATTCGGCGCGCGCCACTCAGTCGCTGACGTCACGAAGGCTTCGGCTGATACCATGACGCCGGGATACCCATAACTACTCCCGCGTAGATGGTTAGTGCGTATAGACCAAATGGCCAGACTCAGATCAAATACCCAGATCTCGTTAAGCGTGTTAAGTGTCCGCGAATGCCGACCAGGGCCAGGCCCACCTCTCTCCTAGGTGGTCGGAACCTGCCCTGTCGCTCCGCCTCAAAGATCCACTCGCGGGTGCTCCTACGAGCCTACCCGTCTTTAGTCACCACATGTATCATGTATAAAGTATATAGTGTATACCCGTGATCACCTCCCGAGTGATCACGGCCCGATAGTATAGCAAGGCAGACGGACAAGAATGTAGGGCCACTGATGATAAGCTAGCATCCTATACTAAGTATTAGGTTTGCAGGTAAAGGTAACAACAGTAGTAGCAAGGACAGGCTATGCATCAGTATAGGATTAACGGGAAGCAGTAACATGCTACACTACTCTAATGCAAGCAGTATAGAGAAGAGTAGGCGGTATCTGGTGATCAAAGGGGGGGCTTGCCTGGTTGCTCTGGCAAGAGAGAGGGGTCGTCAACTCCGTAGTCGTACTGGGTAGCAGCGGCGTCGGTCTCGGTGTCTATCGAGAGAAGAGGGGGAGAAACAATAAATATTTAAGCAAGCATATGCATAGTGATGCATGACATGACAAGTAACGGCGTTAGAGGTGCCCTAACGCAGTAGTAGGTGATACCGGTGAAGGGGGATGACATCCGGGAAAGTATCCCCGGTGTTTTGCGTTTTCGGGCAGAGGATCGGAGGGGGAAAGTTGCGAGTTCGATAGGTTAGGGAGGTGTGGTGGACGAACGGGTTGCGTATCCGGAATCGTCTCGTCGTTCTGAGCAACTTTCATGTTGAAAATATTTTAATCCGAGTTACGGATTAAAAGATATGATTTTCTAAAGATTTTATTAATTTCTGGAATTTAATTAATTATTTAAATTAATTCGAAAAACAGATTATTGACATCAGCAGTCAACAGGGTTGACTTGGTCAACCTGACCAGTGGGTCCAGTGGGGACCCACCTGTCATCCTCTAATTAGGTTAACTAGGGTTTAGGTTAATCTAATTATAGTTTAATTAAACTTAACTAATTAAGTAAATTAATTAAACCGGATTAATTAACTTAATTAATTTCTTAATTAATTAACTAATTAATAATTAATTTTATTTATTTATTTTTTATTTTTTTTATTATTATATATTTTTTTAAACATTTTGGGGCCATGGGGCCCCCGTGTCAGTGGCTAGGGGGAGACCTAGCGGCGAACGGGCATAGGGCGTGGGGCAGACAGGGAGCACCGGGCGTGGCCACGGCGAGGCGCCGGGCGGGGCGGCCAGAGGTCGCCGGGCGCGGGCCAGGGCAGGGGTCGCGGCTGGCGGGGCCTGGCAGCGGCGCGCGGGCCTGCAGGCGTCAACGGAGGCGGGCCCGGCGGCGGGGAAGCAGGCCACGGGCGAACGGGCGACGAGCGGCTGTGGCGCGAGGCAAGGCGGGGCGATGGCGCGGGCGCAGGCTGCGGCAGCCGGAGCGGGCAAAGGCAGGAGCGGCGGGGCTGAAGCAGCGAACGGCACGGGCGGCGGTGCGTCGACGGGGAGTAGAGGCGGCCATCCGCGAGGCGTAGATGGCGCGACGCGCGCGCAGTGAGGCACCAGCGGGCGAGCGGTAGTGGCTGTGGGAGGCCAGCGGCGCGGCCGGCCGATGCGTGTGTGGCGAAGCGGGGAAGAGGAGAAGGAGCGATGCTCACGGCGAGGTCGTAGGGCCAGTGGCAACGGGGGACGAGGAGGAGGTCGAGGTCGACGGCGGAGCGGGAGGCAGTCCGGCGGGGGAGCGTGCCGGCGCGGCCCAGGCGGCGTGGGGCGGCGCAGTCGTCGCCGCAGGGTCCGTTCCCCCGATCCGATCTGGATCGGGGAGGAGGGGGAAGAGCGAGGGGGCGCGAGTGGGTGGCGGCGGAGTGGCAGGATGAGGGAGACGTGGGGAGGGGAAGTGGGTAGCGGTTAGGGTTTTCCTGGGGGTGGGGGAGGCCATGTAGGCCAGGCGCGGGGTGGGCCGGTTGGGGCCAGTTGGGCTGGCCAGCAGCTGGGCCGGCCTGGCCAACAGCTGGGCCAGCTGGCCCAGTGGGGGGGTTCTTTTTTTTGTTCTGTTTGTTTTCTGTTTTTGTATTTTCTTTTCTTTTTTAATTTCTTTTAGTTTAGTTTTTTTTTGTTTTATAAAATATAAATACAACTCCTAAATTAACGTTATAACTTATTCTACTGCCCTAAAAAGTTTGACACCTAAATAAAATAGTTTGCATTATTTTAATTTTTAAAAGGCATTTAATCAATTGTCATAGCTGCTGTTTTAATTACTTTAGAGCCTTTAAACATTTTATAAAAGTGTGATTTCTCCACCATAATTACCTATGCATTATTTGGCTCACTCTGAACATTTTAGTTTTAATATTTGAAAACTTTTATCGTTTGCTTGATTTCGAATTTGAATTCGAACTGGTTTCGACCTAACGCGAGATTAGCAACAGTAATCGGGGTGATGTGGCATCATTTGCAGAGGTTTACTGTAGCCTAATTATCCGGGAGTCACAATTTGTCTAAATACGGATGTATCAAGTCATGTTTTAGTATTAGATACATCCGTATCTAGACAAATTTAAGACAAGAATTTTAGGACGGAGGGAGTATTTCTCATGAAATATGACTGTTTGTCTGATTGGTGCTCAGTATGCTGGCATGATTGGGCACATTTTCAAGAAGCATGGTGATGGCGTCCATTTTTGAGCTTTCTAGTCTTCAAGAATCTACACGCTCAATGGAGTTGGCGAGGACCTGCCAAAGGACGGAGCAATCAGGGCAGAGGCTCATTTGATTTTTATGCACAACACGCGGGAGAATGATTTTGAAAGGGGAGAGAATGAGGTCCAATGCCAGGAAGACATTTAGAGGAGGATCGGAGCAAGCATATGCAGCGGAAAGAGTAAAGCATGCAAGTTGCAAGAAAGTAAAGGGATGGGATTGGAGCTTGCAAACGCAATGGAGATACGGAGATTTTTGGCATGGTTCCGATAGGTGGTGCTATCGTACGTCCACGTCGATGGAGACTTCAATCCATAAAGGGTAACAGTTGTGCGAGTCCACGAAGGGATCCACCCATGAAGGGTCCACGAAGAAGCAACCTTTTCTATCCCATCATGGCCATCGCCCATGAAGGACTTGCCTCACTCGGGTAGATCCTCACAAAGCAGGCGATCTCCTTGCCCTTACACACTTCTTGGTTCAACTCCACATGTTGACAGAGGCTCCCAAGCGACACCTAACTAATCTAGGAGACACCACTCTCCAAAAGGTAATAAATGGTGTGTTGATGATGAACTCCTTGCTCTTGTGCTTCAAATGATAGTCTCCCCAACACTCAACTCACAGATTTGGATATGGTGAAAAGATGATTTGAGTGGAAAGCAATTTGGGGAAGGCTGGAAATCAAGATTCTTGTGGTAGGATTGGAATATCTTGATCTCAACACATGAGTAGGTGGTTCTCTCTCAGAAAATGTATGGTGGAAGTGTAGGCATGTTCTGATGGCTCTCTCACAAATGGAGAAGGGGGTGGAGGGGTATATATAGCCTCCACACGAAACTCAACCGTTACACACATTTGACCTATCTCGGTGAGACCGAATGATTGAACTCGGGGGCACCGATTAGTTCAAAAATGTGAACGTTAGGAATCTCGATGGGACCGACTGGAACAACTTAGTGAGACCAATGTGCTAGGGCTTAGGGCAAGCATCAACTCAGTGCCACCGATTGCATCAACTTTGTGAGACCGAAGTGAAGCAATAGGGTGTGACGTGAAGGAAATATGCCCTAGAGGCAATAATAAAGTTATTATTTATTTCCTTATATCATGATAAATGTTTATTATTCATGCTAGAATTGTATTAACCGGAAACATAATACATGTGTGAATACATAGACAAACAGAGTGTCACTAGTATGCCTCTACATGACTAGCTCGTTAATCAAAGATGGTTATGTTTCCTAACCATGAACAAAGAGTTGTTATTTGATTAACGAGGTCACATCATTGGTTGAATGATCTGATTGACATGACCCATTCCATTAGCTTAGCACCCGATCGTTTAGTATGTTGCTATTGCTTTCTTCATGACTTATACATGTTCCTATAACTATGAGATTATGCAACTCCCGTTTACCGGAGGAACACTTTGGGTACTACCAAACGTCACAACGTAACTGGGTGATTATAAAGGAGTACTGCAGGTGTCTCCAATGGTGGATGTTGGGTTGGCGTATTTCGAGATTAGGGTTTGTCACTCCGATTGTCGGAGAGGTATCTCTGGGCCCTCTCGGTAATACACATCACATAAGCCTTGCAAGCATAATAACTAAGATGTTAGTTATGAGATGATGTATTATGGAACGAGTAAAGAGACTTGCCAGTAACGAGATTGAACTAGGTATTGGATACCGACGATCGAATCTCGGGCAAGTAACATACCGATGACAAAGGGAACAACGTATGTTGTTATGCGGTCTGACCGATAAAGATCTTCGTAGAATATGTAGGAGCCAATATGGGCATCTAGGTCCCGCTATTGGTTATTGACCAGAGACATGTCTCGGTCATGTCTACATTGTTCTCGAACCGTAGGGTCCGCACGCTTAACGTTACGATGATAGTTATTATGAGTTTGTGCATTTTGATGTACCGAAGGTTGTTCGGAGTCCCGGATGTGATCACGGACATGACGAGGAGTCTCGAAATGGTCGAGACGTAAATATTGATATATTGGAAGCCTATGTTTGGACACCGGAAGTGTTCCGGGTGAAATCGGGATTTTACCGGAATACCGGGAGGGTTACCGGAACCCCCCGGGAGGCAAATGGGCCTATTGGGCCTTAGTGGAAAAGTGAAAAGGGGCTGCCCACAAGGGCTGCGCGCCTCCCCCCTTCCCTAGTCCTATTAGGACTAGGAGAAGGGGCCGGCCCCCCTCTCTTCTCTCTTCTCTTTGGAGAGTCCTATTAGGAATAGGATTGGGGGGGAGTCCTACTCCCGGTAGGAGTAGGACTCCTCCCGCGCCTCTCTCCCTAGCCGGCCGAACCCCTCCCCCTGCTCCTTTATATACGGGGGCAGGGGGCACCCCATAGACACACAAGTTGATCATTGTTGATCGTTCCTTAGCCGTGTGCGGTGCCCCCTGCCACCAAATTCCACCTCGGTCATATCATTGTAGAGCTTAGGCGAAGCCCTGCGTCGGTAGTACATCAAGATCGTCACCACGCCGTTGTGCTGACGGAACTCTTCCTCGACGCTTTGCTGGATCGGAGCCCGAGGATCGTCATCGAGCTGAACGTGTGCTAAGAACTCGGAGGTGCCGGAGTAACGGTGCTTGGATCGGTCGGATCGGGAAGAAGACGTACGACTACTTCCTCTACGTTGTGAGATCGCTTCCGCAGTCGGTCTGCGTTGGTACGTGGACAATACTCTCCCCCTCGTTGCTATGCATCACCATGATCTTGCGTGTGCGTAGGAAAATTTTCGAAATTACTACGTTCCCCAACAGTGGCATCCGAGCCTAGGTTTTATGGTTTGATTTTATTTGCACGAGTAGAACACAAGTGAGTTGTGGGCGATACAAGTCATACTGCCTACCAGCATGTCATACTTTGGTTCGGCGGTATTGTTGGACGAGACAATCTGGACCAACCTTACGCGTACTCTTACGCGAGACCGGTTCCCTCGACGTGCTATGCACACAGATGGCTTGCGGAAGACTGTCTCTCCAACTTTAGTTGAACCAAGTGTGGCTACGCCCGGTCCTTGAGAAGGTTAAAACGGAGTCTATTTGACAAACTATCGTTGTGGTTTTGATGCGTAGGTGAGATGTGTTCTTACTTAAGCCCGTAGCAGCCACGTAAAACTTGCAACAACAAAGTAGAGGACGTCTAACTTGTTTTTGCAGGGCATGTTGTGATGTGATATGGTCAAGGCATGATGCTGATTTTATTGTATGAGATGATCATGTTTTGTAACCGAGTTATTGGCAACTAGCAGGAGCCATATGGTTGTCGCTTTATTGTATGCAATGCAATCGCGATGTAATGCTTTACTTTATTACTAAGCGGTAGTGATAGTCGTGGAAGCATAAGATTGGCGAGACGACAACGATGCTACGATGGAGATCAAGGTGTCGCGCCGGTGACGATGGTGATCATGACGGTGCTTTGGAGATGGAGATCACAAGCACAAGATGATGATGGCCATATCATATCACTTATATTGATTGCATGTGATGTTTATCCTTTTATGCATCTTATCTTGCTTTGATTGACGGTAGCATTATAAGATGATCTCTCACTAAATTATCAAGAAGTGTTCTCCCTGAGTATGCACCGTTGCCAAAGTTCGTCGTGCCCAGACACCACGTGATGATCGGGTGTGATAAGCTCTACGTCCATCTACAACGGGTGCAAGCCAGTTTTGCACACGCAGAATACTCAGGTTAAACTTGACGAGCCTAGCATATGCAGATATGGCCTCGGAACACAGAGACCGAAAGGTCGAGCGTGAATCATATAGTAGATATGATCAACATGACGATGTTCACCATTGAAAACTACTCCATCTCACGTGATGATCGGTTATGGTTTAGTTGATTTGGATCACGTGATCACTTAGAGGATTAGAGGGATGTCTATCTAAGTGGGAGTTCCTAAGTAATTTGATTAACTGAACTTAAACTTATCATGAACTTAGTACCTGATAGTATCTTGCTTGTTTATGTTGATTGTAGATAGATGGCTCGTGTTGTTGTTCCGTTGAATTTTAATGCGTTCCTTGAGAAAGCAAAGTTGAAAGATGATGGTAGCAATTACACGGACTGGGTCCGTAACCTGAGGATTATCCTCATTGCTGCACAGAAGAATTACGTCCTGGAAGCACCGCTGGGTGCCAGGCCTGCTGCTGGAGCAACGCCAGATGTTATGAACGTCTGGCAGAGCAAAGCTGATGACTACTCAATAGTTCAGTGTGCCATGCTTTACGGCTTAGAATCGGGACTTCAACGACGTTTTGAACGTCATGGAGCATATGAGATGTTCCAGGAGTTGAAGTTAATATTTCAAGCAAATGCCCGAATTGAGAGATATGAAGTCTCCAATAAGTTCTATAGCTGCAAGATGGAGGAGAACAGTTCTGTCAGTGAGCATATACTCAAAATGTCTGGGTATAATAATCACTTGATTCAGATGGGAGTTAATCTTCCAGATGATTGCGTCATTGACAGAATTCTCCAATCACTGCCACCAAGCTACAAGAGCTTCGTGATGAACTATAATATGCAAGGGATGAACAAGACTATTCCCGAGCTCTTCGCAATGCTGAAAGCTGCGGAGGTAGAAATCAAGAAGGAGCATCAAGTGTTGATGGTTAACAAAACCACTGGTTTCAAGAAAAAGGGCAAAGGGAAGAAGAAGGGGAACTTCAAGAAGAACAGCAAGCAAGTTGCTGCTCAGGAGAAGAAACCCAAGTCTGGACCTAAGCCTGAAACTGAGTGCTTCTACTGCAAGCAGACTGGTCATTGGAAGCGGAACTGCCCCAAGTATTTGGCGGATAAGAAGGATGGCAAGGTGAACAAAGGTATATGTGATATACATGTTATTGATGTGTACCTTACTAGAGCTCGCAGTAGCACCTGGGTATTTGATACTGGTTCTGTTGCTAATATTTGCAACTCGAAACAGGGACTACGGAATAAGCGGACGCTAGCAAAGGACGAGGTGACGATGCGCGTGGGAAACGGTTCCAAAGTCGATGTGATCGCGGTCGGCACGCTACCTCTACATCTACCTTCGGGATTAATATTCGACCTAAATAATTGTTATTTGGTGCCAGCGTTGAGCATGAACATTATATCTGGATCTTGTTTGATGCGAGACGGTTATTCATTTAAATCAGAGAATAATGGTTGTTCTATTTATATGAGTAATATCTTTTATGGTCATGCACCCTTAAAGAGTGGTCTATTCTTATTGAATCTTGATAGTAGTGATACACATATTCATAATGTAGAAGCCAAAAGATGCAGAGTTGATAATGATAGTGCAACTTATTTGTGGCACTGCCGTTTAGGTCATATCGGTGTAAAGCGCATGAAGAAACTCCATACTGATGGACTTTTGGAACCACTTGATTATGAATCACTTGGTACTTGCGAACCGTGCCTCATAGGCAAGATGACTAAAACACCGTTCTCCGGTACTATGGAGAGAGCAACAGATTTATTGGAAATCATACATACCGATGTATGTGGTCCGATGAATATTGAGGCTCGTGACGGATATCGTTATTTTCTCACCTTCACAGATGATTTAAGCAGATATGGGTATATCTGCTTAATGAAACATAAGTTTGAAACATTTGAAAAGTTCAAGGAATTTCAGAGTGAAGTTGAAAATCATCGTAACAAGAAAATAAAGTTTCTACGATCTGATCGTGGAGGAGAATATTTGAGTTACGAGTTTGGTATACATTTGAAAAACTGTGGAATAGTTTCGCAACTCACGCCACCGGGAACACCACAGCGTAATGGTGTGTCCGAACGTCGTAATCGTACTTTACTAGATATGGTGCGATCTATGATGTCTCTTACTGATTTACCGCTATCGTTTTGGGGTTATGCTTTAGAGACGGCCGCATTCACGTTAAATAGGGCACCATCAAAATCCGTTGAGACGACGCCTTATGAACTATGGTTTGGCAAGAAACCAAAGTTGTCGTTTCTTAAAGTTTGGGGCTGCGATGCTTATGTGAAAAAGCTTCAACCTGATAAGCTCGAACCCAAAGCGGAGAAATGTGTCTTCATAGGATACCCAAAGGAAACTGTTGGGTATACCTTCTATCACAGATCCGAAGGCAAGACATTCGTTGCTAAGAATGGATCGTTTCTAGAGAAGGAGTTTCTCTCGAAAGAAGTGAGTGGGAGGAAAGTAGAACTTGACGAGGTAACTGTACCTGCTCCCTTATTGGAAAATAGTACATCACAGAAAACTGTTTCTGCGACACCTATACCAATTAGTGAGGAAGCTAATGATGATGATCATGAAACTTCAGGGCAAGATACTACTGAACCACGTAGATCAACCAGAGTGAGATCCGCACCAGAGTGGTATGGTAATCCAGTTCTGGAAGTCATGCTGCTAGATCATGATGAACCTACAAACTATGAAGAAGCGATGGTGAGCCTAGATTCCACAAAGTGGCTTGAGGCCATGAAATCTGAGATGGGATCCATGTATGAGAACAAAGTATGGACTTTGGTTGACTTGCCCGATGATCGGCAAGCAATTGAGAATAAATGGATCTTCAAGAAAAAGACTGACGCTGATGGTAATATTACTGTCTATAAAGCTCGACTTGTCGCAAAAGGTTTTCGACAAGTTCAAGGGGTTGACTACGATGAGACCTTCTCACCCGTAGCGATGCTTAAATCCGTCAGAATCATGTTAGCAATTGCCGCATTTTATGATTATGAAATATGGCAAATGGATGTCAAAACTGCATTCCTGAATGGATTCTGGAAGAAGAGTTGTATATGATGCAACCAGAAGGTTTTGTCGATCCAAAGGGAGCTAACAAAGTATGCAAACTCCAGCGATCCATTTATGGACTGGTGCAAGCATCTCGGAGTTGGAATAAACGCTTTGATAGTGTGATCAAAGCATTTGGCTTTATACAGACTTTTGGAGAAGCCTGTATTTACAAGAAAGTGAGTGGGAGCTCTGTAGCATTTCTGATATTATATGTGGATGACATATTGCTGATTGGAAATGATATAGAATTTCTGGATAGCGTAAAGGGATACTTGAATAAAAGTTTTTCGATGAAAGACCTCGGGGAAGCTGCTTACATATTAGG
Organism: Triticum monococcum; assembly: GCA_034509565.1. NCBI lineage: Eukaryota > Viridiplantae > Streptophyta > Magnoliopsida > Poales > Poaceae > Triticum > Triticum monococcum. The sequence goes on from CM067847.1 coordinate 254,808,377, forward strand.
CATAAAGATCTATAGAGATAGATCAAAACGCTTAATTGGACTTTCACAAAGCACATACCTTGACAAGATTTTGAAGAAGTTCAAAATGGATCAAGCAAAGAAAGGGTTCTTGCCTGTGTTACAAGGTGTGAAGTTGAGTCAGACTCAATGCCCGACCACCGCAGAAGATAGAGAGAAAATGAAAGATGTTCCCTATGCTTCAGCCATAGGCTCTATCATGTATGCAATGCTGTGTACCGGACCTGATGTATGCCTTGCTATAAGTTTAGCAGGGAGGTACCAAAGTAATCCAGGAGTGGATCACTGGACAGCGGTCAAGAACATCCTGAAATACCTGAAAAGGACTAAGGATATGTTTCTCGTATATGGAGGTGACAAAGAGCTCACCGTAAGAGGTTACGTTGATGCAAGCTTTGACACTGATCCGGACGATTCTAAATCGCAAACCGGATACGTGTTTACTTTAAACGGTGGAGCTATCAATTGGTGCAGTTCTAAACAAAGCGTCGTAGCGGGATCTACATGTGAAGTGGAGTACATAGCTGCTTCGGAAGCAGCAAACGAAGGAGTCTGGATGAAGGAGTTCATATCCGATCTAGGTGTCATACCTAGTGCATCGGGTCCAATGAAAATCTTTTGTGACAATATTGGTGCAATCGCTTTGGCAAAGGAATCCAGATTTCACAAAAAGACCAAACACATCACGAGACGATTCAACTCCATCCGGGATTTAGTCCAGGTGGGAGACATAGAGATTTGCAAGATACATACGGATCTGAATGTTGCAGACCCGTTGACTAAGCCTCTTCCACGAGCAAAACATGATCAGCACCAAAGCTCCATGGGTGTTAGAATCATTACTGTGTAATCTAGATTATTGACTCTAGTGCAAGTGGGAGACTGAAGGAAATATGCCCTAGAGGCAATAATAAAGTTATTATTTATTTCCTTATATCATGATAAATGTTTATTATTCATGCTAGAATTGTATTAACCGGAAACATAATACATGTGTGAATACATAGACAAACAGAGTGTCACTAGTATGCCTCTACATGACTAGCTCGTTAATCAAAGATGGTTATGTTTCCTAACCATGAACAAAGAGTTGTTATTTGATTAACGAGGTCACATCATTGGTTGAATGATCTGATTGACATGACCCATTCCATTAGCTTAGCACCCGATCGTTTAGTATGTTGCTATTGCTTTCTTCATGACTTATACATGTTCCTATAACTATGAGATTATGCAACTCTCGTTTACCGGAGGAACACTTTGGGTACTACCAAATGTCACAACGTAACTGGGTGATTATAAAGGAGTACTACAGGTGTCTCCAATGGTGGATGTTGGGTTGGCGTATTTCGAGATTAGGGTTTGTCACTCCGATTGTCGGAGAGGTATCTCTGGGCCCTCTCGGTAATACACATCACATAAGCCTTGCAAGCATAATAACTAAGATGTTAGTTATGAGATGATGTATTACGGAACGAGTAAAGAGACTTGCCAGTAACGAGATTGAACTAGGTATTGGATACCGACGATCGAATCTCGGGCAAGTAACATACCGATGACAAAGGGAACAACGTATGTTGTTATGCGGTCTGACCGATAAAGATCTTCGTAGAATATGTAGGAGCCAATATGGGCATCTAGGTCCCGCTATTGGTTATTGACCAGAGACATGTCTCGGTCATGTCTACATTGTTCTTGAACCATAGGGTCCGCACGCTTAACGTTACGATGACAGTTATTATGAGTTTATGCATTTTGCTGTACCGAAGGTTGTTCGTAGTCCCGGATGTGATCACGGACATGACGAGGAGTCTCGAAATGATCGAGACGTAAAGATTGATATATTGGAAGCCTATGTTTGGACACCGGAAGTGTTCCGGGTGAAATCGGGATTTTACCGGAATACCGGGAGGGTTACCGGAACCCCCCGGGAGGCAAATGGGCCTATTGGGCCTTAGTGGAAAAGTGAAAAGGGGCTGCCCACAAGGGCTGCACGCCTCCCCCCTTCCCTAGTCCTATTAGGACTAGGAGAAGGGGCCGGCCCCCCTCTCTTCTCTCTTCTCTTTGGAGAGTCCTATTAGGAATAGGATTGGGGGGAGTCCTACTCCCGGTAGGAGTAGGACTCCTCCTGCGCCTCTCTCCCTAGCCGGCCGAACCCCTCCCCCTGCTCCTTTATATACGGGGGCATGGGGCCCCCCATAGACACACAAGTTGATCATTGTTGATTGTTCCTTAGCCGTGTGCGGTGCCCCCTGCCACCAAATTCCACCTCGGTCATATCGTTGTAGAGCTTAGGCGAAGCCCTGCGTCGGTAGTACATCAAGATCGTCACCACGCCGTTGTGCTGACGGAACTCTTCCTCGACGCTTTGCTGGATCGGAGCCCGAGGATCGTCATCGAGCTGAACGTGTGCTAAGAACTCGGAGGTGCCGGAGTAACGGTGCTTGGATCGGTCAGATCGGGAAGAAGACGTACGACTACTTCCTCTACGTTGTGAGATCGCTTCCGCAGTCGGTCTGCGTTGGTACGTGGACAATACTCTCCCCCTCGTTGCTATGCATCACCATGATCTTGCGTGTGCGTAGGAAAATTTTCGAAATTACTACGTTCCCCAACATGACGCCCCGAGACCGATGCGCCAGGTGTCTTCCAGTTATCCGCTGTTGTTGCCTTGTCTTTCTCTTGCGTGTTGCATCTTGCTATGTCATCATCCGCATTGCATCATCATGTTTTCGAAACTTGCATCCGTCCCGGTCTCCTCGTTCTCTCCGTTGTCCGTTCTGAGCCCAGACACACTTGCACGTGCCTGCGGCATGTCCGAAATATTAATTTATAAGTGGCCGGAAAATGTTCTCGGAATGGGTTGAAAGTTGGCGTGCGGTGTTGTTATGTTGTCAGTAGACCGCCTGCCAAGTTTTATCGCATTCGGAGCTCGTTTGATAGCCCAACCGTTAAACTTATAGCGGCATTATAGCCGGTCAAACGTCGGACGTTTTCGGTCTCCGGAAACAGACGCCGGGCCTCTTTCTCTCTTCTCTCCTCTCAGCCCGAGGCCTTCTGCACAGCCCACAAGCTCCAACCTACCCCTCCTCATGTCCGTGTTGGGGAACGTTGCAGAAAACAAAAAAATTCCTACGTTTCACCAAGATCAATCTATGGAGTCAACTAGCAACGAGAGGAGAGTGCATCTACATACCCTTGTAGATCGCGAGCGGAAGCATTCAAGAGAACGGGGATGATGGAGTCGTACTCGCCGTGATCCAAATCACCGATGACCAAGTGCCGAACGGACGGCACCTCCGCGTTCAACACACATACGGAGCAGATGACGTCTCCTCCTTCTTGATCCAGCAAGGGGGAAGGAGAGGTTGATGAAGATCCAGCAGCACGACGGCGTGGTGGTGGATGCAGCAGTGATCGCAGCAGGGCTTCGCCAAGCTTCTGCGAGAGGGAGAGGTGTAGCAGGCGAGAGGGAGGCGCCAAGACTTGAGGTGTTTCTTGCCCTCCCTCACCCCCCCTTTATATAGGCCCCTTAGGGGGGTGCACCGGCCCTAGGAGATGGGATCACCTAGGGGGGGCGGCGGCCAAGGGGGTGGAGTACCCCCCAAGGCAAGTGGAGGCGCCCCCTCCCCTAGGGTTCCCAGCCCTAGGCGCATGGGGGGCCCAAGGGGGGCGCACCAGCCCACCAGGGGCTGGTTCCCCTCCCCACTTCAGCCCATGGGGCCCTTCGGGATGGGTGGCCCCACCCGGTGGACCCCCGGGACCCTTCCGGTGGTCCCGGTACAATACGGTGACCCCCGAAACTCTCCCGATGGCCGAAACTGCACTTCCTATATATAATTCTTCACCTCCGGACCATTCCGGAACTCCTCGTGACGTCCGGGATCTCATCCGGGACTCCGAACAACTTTTGGGTTACTGCATACTCATATCTCTACAACCCTAGCATCACCGAACCTTAAGTGTGTAGACCCTACGGGTTCGGGAGACACGTAGACATGACCGAGACGGCTCTCCGGTCAATAACCAACAGCGGGATCTGGATACCCATGTTGGCTCCCATATGCTCCTCGATGATCTCATCGGATGAACCACGATGTCGAGGACTTAATCAATCCCGTATACAATTCCCTTTGTCAATCGGTATGTTACTTGCCCGAGACTCGATCGTCGGTATCCCAATACCTCGTTCAGTCTCGTTACCGGCAAGTCACTTTACTTGTACCGTAATGCATGATCCCGTGATCAACCACTTGATCACTTTGAGCTCATTGTGATGATGCATTACCGAGTGGGCCTAGAGATACCTCTCCGTCATACGGAGTGACAAATCCCAGTCTCGATTCGTGCCAACCCAACAGACACTTTCGGAGATACTTGTAATGTACCTTTATAGTCACCCAGTTACATTGTGACGTTTGGCACACCCAAGGCACTCCTACGGTATCCGGGAGTTGCACAATCTCATGGTCTAAGGGAATGATACTTGACATTCAGAAAAGCTACAGCAAACGAACTACACTATCTTTGAGCTAAGCTTAGGATTGGGTCTTGTCCATCACATCATTCTCCTAATGATGTGATCCCGTTATCAATGACATCCAATGTCCATAGTCAGGAAACCATGACTATCTTTTGATCAACGAGCTAGTCAACTAGAGGCTCACTAGGAACGTGTTGTGGTCTATGTGTTCACACATGTATTACGATTTCCGGATAACACAATTATAGCATGAACAATAGACAATTATCATGAATAAAGAAATATAATAATAACCATTTTATTATTGCCTCTAGGGCATATTTCCAACAGTCTCCCACTTGCACTAGAGTCAATATTCTAGTTACATTGTGATGAATCGAACACCCATGCAGTTTTGGTGTTGATCATGTTTTACTCTAGGGAGAGGTTTAGTCAACGGATCTGCTACATTCAGGTCCGTATGTACTTTACAAATCTCTATGTCTCCATTTTGAACACTTTCACGAATGGAGTTGAAGCGATGCTTGATATGCCTGGTCTTCTTGTGAAACCTGGGCTCCTTGGCAAGGGCAATAGCTCTAGTGTTGTCACAGAAGAGAGTCATCGGGCCCGACGCATTGGGTATGACTCCTAGGTCGGTAATGAACTCCTTCACCTAGACTGCTTCTTGTGCTGCCTCCAAGGCTGCCATGTACTCCGCTTCACATGTAGATCCTGCCACAACGCTTTGCTTGCAACTGCACCAGCTTACTGCCCCACCATTCAAAATATACACGTATCCAGTTTGTGACTTAGAGTCATCCAGATCTATGTCGAAGCTAGCATCGACGTAACCCTTTACGACGAGCTCTTCGTCACCTCCATAAACGAGAAACATGTCCTTAGTCCTTTTCAGGTACTTCAGGATATTCTTGACCGCTGTCCAGTGTTCCATGCTGGGATTACTTTGGTACCTTCCTACCAAACTTATGGCAAGGTTTACATCAGGTCTGGTACACAGCATAGCATACATGATAGACCCTATGGCTGAGGCATAGGGGACGACACTCATCTTTTCTCTATCTTCTGCCGTGGTCGGGCTTTGAGCCGTGCTCAATCTCGTACCTTGCAATACATGCAAGAACCCCTTCTTTGACTGATCCATTTTGAACTTCTTCAATATCTTGTGAAGGTACGTGCTCTGTGAAAGACGAATGAGGCGTCCTGATCTATCTCTATAGATCTTGATGCCTAATATATAAGCAGCTTCTCCAAGGTCCTTCATTGAAAAACACTTGTTCAAGTAGGCCTTTATGCTTTCCAAGAATTCTATATCATTTCCCATCAACAGTATGTCATCCACATACAATATGATAAATGCTACAGAGCTCCCACTCACTTTCTTGTAAATGCAGGCTTCTCCATAAGTCTGCATAAACCCAAACGCTTTGATCATCTCATCAAAGCGAATGTTCCAACTCCGAGATGCTTGCACCAGCCCATAAATCGAGCGTTGGAGCTTGCACACCTTGTCAGCATTCTTAGGATCGACAAAACCTTCCGGCTGCATCATATACAATTCTTCCTTAAGGAAACCATTAAGGAATGCCATTTTGACGTCCATTTGCCATATCTCATAATCATAGAATGCGGCAATTGCTAACATGATTCGGACGGACTTCAGCTTCGCTACAGGTGAGAAAGTCTCATCGTAGTCAACCCCTTGAACTTGTCGATAACCCTTAGCGACAAGCCGAGATTTATAGATGGTCACATTACCATCTGCGTCTGTCTTCTTCTTAAAGATCCATTTATTTTCTATGGCTCGCCGATCAACGGGCAAGTCAGTCAAAGTCCATACTTCGTTTTCATACATGGATCCTATCTCGGATTTCATGGCTTCCGGCCATTTGTCGGAATCCGGGCCCGCCATTGCTTCTTCATAGTTCAAAGGTTCACCGTTGTCTAACAACATGATTTCCATGACAGGGTTGCCGTACCACTCTGGTGCGAAACATGTCCTTGTAGACCTACGAAGTTCAGTAGCAACTTGATCTGAAGTTTCATGATCATCATCATTAACTTCCTCTCTAGTCGGTGCAGGCACCTCAGGAACATTTTCCTGTGTTGAGCCACTTTCCAGTTCAGGAGGTAATACTTCATCGAGTTCTACTTTCCTCCCACTTACTTCCTTCAAGAGAAACTCTTTCTCTAGAAAGGATCCTTTCTTGGCAACAAAGATCTTGCCTTCAGATCTGAGGTAGAAGGTATACCCAATAGTTTCTTTAGGGTATCCTATGAAGACGCATTTTTCCGACTTGGGTTCGAGCTTTTCAGGTTGAAGTTTCTTGACATAAGCATCGATTCCCAAACTTTTAGAAACGACAGCTTAGGTTTCTTCCCAAACCATAATTCATACGGTGTCGTCTCAACGGATTTTGACGGAGCCCTATTTAAAGTGAATGTGGCAGTCTCTAAAGCATAGCCCCAAAATGATAGCGGTAAATCGGTAAGAGACATCATAGATCGCACCATATCTAATAGAGTGCGATTACGATGTTCGGACACACCATTACGCTGAGGTGTTCTAGGCAGCGTGAGTTGTGAAACTATTCCACATTTTCTTAAGTGTGTGCCAAATTCGTGACTCAAGTATTCTCCCCCACGATCTGATCGCAAGAACTTGATTTTCCTGTCACGTTGATTCTCAACCTCACTCTGAAATTCCTTGAACTTTTCAAAGGTCTCAGACTTGTGTTTCATTAAATAGACATACCCATATCTACTCAAGTCATCAGTGAGGGTGAGAACATAACGATAGCCACCGCGAGCCTCAACACTCATTGGACCGCACACATCAGTATGTATGATTTCCAATAAGTTGGTTGCTCGCTCGATTGTTCCTGAGAACGGAGTCTTGGTCATTTTACCCATGAGGCATGGTTCGCATGTGTCAAATGATTCGTAATCAAGAGACTCTAAAAGTCCATCTGCATGGAGCTTCCTCATGCGTTTGACACATATGTGACCAAGGCGACAGTGCCACAAGTATGTGGGACTATCATTATCAACTTTACATCTTTTGGTATTCACACTATGAATATGTGTAACATTACGCTCGAGATTCATTAAGAATAAACCATTCACCATTGGAGCATGACCATAAAACATATCTCTCATATAAATAGAACAACCATTATTCTCGGATTTAAATGAGTAGCCATCTTGAATTAAATGAGATCCTGATACAATGTTCATGCTCAAAGCTGGCACTAAATAACAATTATTGAGGTTTAAAACTAATCCCGTAGGTAAATGTAGAGGTAGCGTGCCGACGGCGATCACATCGACCTTGGAACCATTCCCGACGCGCATCGTCACCTCATCCTTCGCCAGTCTCTGCTTATTCCGCAGCTCCTGCTTTGAGTTACAAATATGAGCAACCGCACCGGTATCAAATACCCAGGAGCTACTACGAGTACTGGTAAGGTACACATCAATTACATGTATATCACATATACCTTTCGTGATGCCGGCCTTCTTGTCCGCTAAGTATTTGGGGCAGTTCCGCTTCCAGTGACCACTTCCCTTGCAATAAAAACACTCAGTCTCGGGCTTGGGTCCATTCTTTGGCTTCTTCCCGGCAGCTTGCTTACCGGGCGCGGCAACTCCCTTGCCGTCCTTCTTGAAGTTCTTCTTACCCTTGCCTTTCTTGAACTTAGTGGTTTTATTCACCATCAACACTTGATGTTCCTTTTTGACTTCTACCTCTGCTGATTTTAGCATTGCAAATACTTCAGGAATGGTCTTTTCCATCCCCTGCATATTGAAGTTCATCACAAAGCTCTTGTAGCTCGGTGGAAGCGACTGAAGGATTCTGTCAATGACCGCGTCATCCGGGAGATTAACTCCCAGCCGAGTCAAGCGGTTATGCAACCCAGACATTTTGAGTATGTGCTCGCTGACAGAACTATTTTCCTCCATCTTACAGCTGAAGAACTTGTCGGAGACTTCATATCTCTTGACCCGGGCATGAGCTTGAAAAACCATTTTCAGCTCTTCGAACATCTCATATGCTCCGTGTCTCTCAAAACGCTTTTGGAGCCCCGGTTCTAAGCTGTAAAGCATGCCGCACTGAACGAGGGAGTAATCATCAGCATGTGTCTGCCAAGCGTTCATAATGTCTTGTTCTGCAGGGAAAGCAGGTGCTTCACCTAGCGGTGCTCATAGGACATAATCTTTCTTGGCAGCTATGAGGATGATCCTCAGGTTCCGGACCCAGTCCGTATAGTTGCTGCCATCGTCTTTCAGCTTGGTTTTCTCTAGGAACGCGTTGAAGTTGAGGACAACGTTGGCCATTTGATCTACAAGACATATTGTAAAGATTTTAGACTAAGTTCATGATAATTAAGTTCATCTAATCAAATTATTCAATGAACTCCCACTCAGATAGACATCCCTCCAGTCATCTAAGTACAACATGATCCGAGTCAACTAGGCCATGTCCGATCATCACGTGAGACGGACTAGTCAACATCGGTGAACATCTTCATGTTGATCGTATCTTCTATACGATTCATGCTCGACCTTTCGGTCTTCTGTGTTCCGAGGCCATGTCTGTACATGCTAGGCTCGTCAAGTCAACCTAAGTGTTTGCATGTGTAGATCTGTCTTACACCCGTTGTATGTGAACATTGGAATCTATCACACCCGATCATCACGTGGTGCTTCGAAACAACGAACTGTCGCAACGGCGCACAGTTAGGGGGAACACTTTCTTGAAATTATTATGAGGGATCATCTTATTTACTACCGTCGTTCTAAGTAAACAAGATGCAAAAACATGATAAACATCACATGCAATCAAATAATAGTGACATGATATGGCCAATATCATATAGCTCCTTTGATTTCCATCTCGGGGCTCCATGATCATCTTGTCACCGGCATGGCACCATGATCTCCATCATCATGATTTCCATCATCGTGTCTCCATGAAGTTGCTCGCCAACTATTACTTCTACTACTATGGCTAACGCGTTTAGCAATAAAGTAAAGTAATTTACATGGCGTTTCTCAATGACACGCAGGTCATACAAAAAAATAAAGACAACTCCTATGGCTCCTGCCGGTTGTCATACTCATCGACATGCAAGTCGTGATTCCTATTACAAGAACATGATCTCATACATCACATATATATCATTCATCATTCATCACAACTTTGGCCATATCACATCACATGACACTTGCTGCAAAAACAAGTTAGACGTCCTCTAATTGTTGTTGCAAGTTTTACGTGGCTGCAATAGGGTTCTAGCAAGAAGGTTTTCTTACCTACGCCAAAACCACAACGTGAATTGCCAATTTCTATTTACCCTTCATAAGGACCCTGTTCATCGAATCTGATCCGACTAAAGTGAGAGAGACAAACACCTGCCAGCCACCTTATGCAACTAGTACATGTCAGTCGGTGGAACCGGTCTCACGTAAGCGTACGTGTAAGGTTGGTCCGGGCCACTTCATCCCACGATGCCGCCGAATCAAGATAAGACTAGTAACGGTAAGAAAATTGACAATATCGACGCCCACAACTACTTTGTGTTCTACTCGTGCATAGTAACTACGCATAGACCTAGCTCATGATGCCACTGTTGGGGAACGTTGCAAAAAACAAAAACAAAATCCTACGTTTCACCAAGATCAATCTATGGAGTCAACTAGCAACGAGAGGAGAGTGCATCTACATACCCTTGTAGATCGCGAGCGGAAGCATTCAAGAGAACGGGGATGATGGAGTCGTACTCGTCGTGATCCAAATCACCGATGACCAAGTGCCGAACGGACGGCACCTCCGTGTTCAACACACGTATGGAGCGGATGACGTGTCCTCCTTCTTGATCCAGCAAGGGGGAAGGAGAGTTTGATGAAGATCCAGCAGCACGACGACGTGGTGGTGGATGCAGCAGTGATCGCAGCAGGGCTTCGCCGAGCTTCTGCGAGAGGGAGAGGTGTAGCAGGGGAGAGGGAGGTGCCAAGACTTGAGGTGTTTCTTGCCCTCCCTCACCCCCTCTTTATATAGGCCCCCTAGGGGGGTGCGCCGGCCCTAGGAGATGGGATCTCCTAGGGGGGCGGCGGCAAGGGGGTGGAGTACCCCCCAAGGCTAGTGGAGGCGCCCCCTCCCCTAGGGTTCCCAACCCTAGGCGCATGGGGGGGCCCAAGGGGGGGGCGCACCAGCCCACCAGGGGCTGGTTCCCCTCCCCACTTCAGCCCATGGGGCCCTCCGGGATGGGTGGCCCCACCCGGTGGAACCCCGGGACCCTTCCAGTGGTCCCGGTAGAATACCGGTGACCCCCGAAACTCTCCCGATGGCCGAAACTGCACTTCCTATATATAATTCTTCACCTCCGGACCATTCCAGAACTCGTCGTGACATCTGGGATCTCATCCGAGACTCCGAATAACTTTCGGGTTACTACATACTCATATCTCTACAACCCTAGCGTCACCGAACCTTAAGTGTGTAGACCCTACGGGTTCGGGCGACACGTAGACATGACCGAGACGGCTCTCCGGTCAATAACCAATAGTGGGATCTGGATACCCATGTTGGCTCCCACATGCTCCTTGATGATCTCATCGGATGAACCACGATGTCAAGGACTTAATCAATCTCGTATACAATTCCCTTTGTCAATCGGTACGTTACTTGCCCAAGACTCGATTGTCAGTATCCCAATACCTCGTTCAGTCTCGTTACCGGCAAGTCACATTACTCGTACCGTAATGCATGATCCCGTGATCAACCACTTGATCACTTTGAGCTCATTGTGATGATGCAATACCGAGTGGGCCTAGAGATACCTCTTCGTCATACGGAGTGACAAATCCCAGTCTCGATTCGTGCCAACCCAACAGACACTTTTGGAGATACCTGTAATGTACCTTTATAGTCACCCAGTTATGTTGTGATGTTTGGCACACCCAAGGCACTCCTACGATATCCGGGAGTTGCACAATCTCATGGTCTAAGGGAATGATACTTGACATTCAGAAAAGCTACAGCAAACGAACTACACGATCTTTGAGCTAAGTTTATGTAACGCCCTCGATGCGGCTATATCTCCCACGTGTCGAAGCATGACTTTGAGGCATAACCGCATTGAAAGCAATGTCGCAAGTGAGGTAATCTTCACACAACCCATGTAATACAATAGGGGAAAAAGATACATAGTTGGCTTACAATCGCCACTTCACACAATTACATGAATAAAGCATTACATCATCCAAATACAAACAAGGTCCGACTACGGAACCAAAATGAAAGAAAAACCCCAAATGCGACAAAGGTCCCCGATCGACCCCAACTGGGCTCCACTACTGATCAACTAGAACGAAACAACATAAAGGACAAGATCTTCAACGAGCTCCTCCTGAGCTTGGTTGCGTCATCTGCACGGACTCATCGGCACCTGCAAGCTGGTTTTGGAAGTATCTGTGAGCCACGGGGACTCTGCAATCTCGCACCCTCGCGATCAAGACTATTTAAGCTTATGGGTAAGGTAAAAGGTATGAGGTGGAGCTGCAGCAAACGACTAGCATATATGGAGACTAACATACGCAAATGAGAGCGAGAAGAGAAGGCAAAGCACGGTCGTTAAAGTATGATCAAGAAGTGATCCTATAGCAACCTACGTCAAGCATAACTCCAACAACCGTGTTCACTTCCCGGACCCCACCGGAAAGAGACCATCACGGTTACACACGCAGTTGATACATTTTAATTAAGGTCGACTTTAGGTTTTCTACAACCGGACATTAACAAATTCCCATCTTCCCATAACCGCGGGCACGGCTTTCGAAAGTTCAATCCCTGCAGGGGTGTCCCAACTTAGCCCATCACAAGCTCTCACGGTCAATGAAGGAATAGACCTCCACCCGAGACGTTCCGATCAGACTCGGTATCCCGGTACAACAAGACATTTCGACAGGGTAAAGCTAAACCAGAAACACCGCCCGAATGTGCCGACAAATCCCGATAGGAGCTGCACATATCTCTTTCTCAGGGCACACTCAGATGAGCAGTCCGTACAACTAAAACCAGCCCTCGAGTTTCCCCGAGGTGGCACTGCAAGGGGCTCTAGTTTGGACCAACACTGAGAGGAGCACTGGCCCGGGGGGGGGGGGGGGGCTAAAATAACGATGACCCTTGAGCCGGCCGACTCAAGGGAAAGAAAAGGCTAGGTGGCGAATGGTAAAACCAATGTTGGGCATTGCTGGAAGAGCTTTACTTAAGGCGAACTGTCAAGGGGTTCCCATTATAGCCCAACCGCGTAAGGGACGCAAAATCTGGGAACATAACATCGATATGACGGAAACTAGGGGGGCAAGAGTGGAACAAAACACCAGGCATAAGGCCGAGCCTTCCACCCTTTACCAAGTATATAGATGCATTAATTAAATAAGATATATTGTGATATCCCAACAAGTAAACATGTTCCAACAAGGAACAACATCTCCATGTTCCAACAAGGAACAAACTTCAATCTCACCTGCAACTAACAACGCTATAAGAGGGGCTGAGCAAAGCGGTAACATAGCCAAACAACGGTTTGCTAGGACAAGGTGGGTTAGAGGCTTGGTTCAACAATATAGGAGGCATGATAAGCAAGTGGTAGGTATCGCAGCATAGGCATAGCAAAAGAGCGAGCAACTAGCAAGCAAAGATAGAAGTGATTTCGAGGGTATGGTCATCTTGCCTGAGATCCCGCAAGGAAGAAGAATGAGTCCATGAAGAAGACAAACGGATGTAGACGAACGAATCCTCACAACACGACGTTATCGGAACTCACCCGAGAAGCAACACCGGAAAGGAGCAAACAACCATCACATAATCATGGCATGATGCACAATCGAGTATGATGCATGTCCAGTTTAATGAAGCATGCCATGGCAAAGTGCACAAACAATCCTACAAATTAAGTGGAGCTCAATATGCAACGAGTTGCATATTGACGGAGCACCACATCAATTATTTAGTTCGATCTTGTTTATGTACCCAACAATATTAAATGTTGTTAAACATGGCAAGAGGGTGAAGCAAATGAAAAACTACCCATCTAGTCAAGTTTAAATGAGGCCGGGAACAACAAACAACAAATCCGGAACTCCTCATGTGCATATATTAGGTTAGGTCCTGTTCTGCCCTAAACCATATTTTAGAGTTGTTAAACATGCAAAGTAAGGCCACCATGTTAAACTAGGCATTTTTCTACCCCATTTACATATAAAGATTACTTAATTCGGAGCTACGGTTATTTAGTTATGAATTAAAGAATTTTAACATGGCATAGGAGTAAATTTAACCAAACATCATTTTAGACATTTTAACCATGGATGAAAGTGACATATTATTAAACTAGACAAAATTTTGAGCAAGTTTCATATATAAATCATTTTAAACCGATACACGGTTAGTGAGTTATTAAATGCATGAACTAGGGGGACTTTTTTGTAAAACTGGCAGCCTCTGGAACAAAAAGCTAAAATCGCAACAGGGAAATAAAAACACACTGGGCCGAATCCAGTCGCGGGCCTAACAGGAACAGGCGCTGGAAGGGAGATTTCTCACCATGGGCTATGGCCCAGGTCGGTGGAAGAGGCCAAGGCAGGACGCATCGAACTTGACGATTCAATGGGTATGAAGCAACGGAAACGCACAGGCCTCCCCTGCACAGGCCTCCTCAATGTAGGTGGTACGGTTGTAACACCCTCGATGCGACTATATCTCCCACGTGTCGAGGCACGACTTAGAGGCATAATCGCATTGAAGGCATATGTCGCAAGTGAGGTAATCTTCACACAACCCATGTAATATAATAAGGAAAGAGATACATAGTTGGCTTACAATCGCCAATTCACACAATTACATGAATAAAGCATTACATCAACCAAATACACTCATGGTCCGACTACGGAACCAAAATAAAAGAAGAACCCCAAATGCGACAAAGGTCCCCGATCGACCCCAACTGTGCTCCACTACTACTCAACTAGAACGGAACAACACAAAGGACAAGATCTTCATCGGGCTCCTGAGCTTGGTTGCGTCATCTGCACGGTCTCATTGGCACCTGCAAGCTGGTTTTGGAAGTATCTGTGAGTCACGAGGACTCAGCAATCTCACACCCTCGCGATCAAGACTATTTAAGCTTATGTGTAAGGTAAAAGGTATCAGGTGGAGCTGCAGCAAGCGACTAGCATATATGGTTGCTAACATACGCAAATGAGAGTGAGAAGAGAAGGCAAAGCATGGTCGATAAAAATATGATCAAGAAGTGATCCTGGACTACCTACGTCAAGCATAACTCCAACAACCGTGTTCACTTCCCGGACCCCGCCGAGAAGAGACCATCATGGTTACACACGCGGTTGATTCATTTTAATTAAGGTCAACTTCAAGTTTTCTACAACCGGACGTTAACAAATTCCCATCTGCCCATAACCGCGGGCACGGCTTTTGAAAGTTCAAATCCCTGCAGGGGTGTCCCAACTTAGCCCATCACAAGCTCTCACGGTCAACGAAGGAATAGACCTCCACCCGAGACGTTCCGATCAGACTCGGTATCCCGGTACAACAAGACATTTCGACAGGGTAAAGCTAAACCAGCAACACCGCCTAAATGTTCCGACAAATCCCGATAGGAGCTGCACATATCTCTTTCTTAGGGCACACTCAGATGAGCCAGACGTCGGGTAAGCCAGCCCAGAGTTGCCCCTGGTAGCCTCGGACATCGCTCAGTTGGACCAACACTCAGAGGAGCACTGGCCTGGGGGGGGTGGGGTGGGGGGTAAAATAAGATGACCCTTGAGTCTGCAGAACCGAAGGGAAAGAAAAGGCTAGGTGGCGAATGGTAAAACCAATGTTGGGCATTGCTGGAAGAGCTTTACTTAAGGCGAACTGTCAAGGGGTTCCCATTATAGCCCAACCGCGTAAGGGACGCAAAATCCGGGAACATAACACCGATATGACGGAAACTAGGGCGGCAAGAGTGAAACAAAACACCAGGCATAAGGCCGAGCCATCCACCCTTTACCAAGTATATAGATGCATTAATTAAATAAGATATATTGTGATATCCCAACAAGTAAACATGTTCCAACAAGGAACAACATCTCCATGTTCCAACAAGGAACAAGCTTCAATCTTCACCTGCAACTAACAACGCTATAAGAGGGGCTGAGCAAAGCGGTAACATAGCCAATCAACGGTTTGCTAGGACAAGGTGGGTTAGAGGCTTGGTTCAACAATATGGGAGGCTTGAAAGCAAGTGGTTGGCATCGTAGCATAGCATAGCAAAAGAGCGAGTATCTAGCAAAGCAAAGATAGTGGTGATTTTGAGGGTATGATCATCTTGCCTGAAATTCCGCAAGGAAGAAGAACGAGTCCATGAAGAAGATAAACGGACGTAGTCGAACAGATCCTTACAAACACGACGTTATCGGAATTAACCCGAAGAAGCAACACCGGAAAGAAAGCAAACAATATAGTAAAACAACCATCACATAATCATGGCACGATGCGCAATCAAGTATGATGCATGTCCGGTTTAAAGATGCATGGCATGGCAAAGTGCACAAGCAATTCTACAAATTAAGTGGAGATCAATATGTAACGAGTTGCATATTGACGAAACACCACAACAAGTTATTTAGTTCGATCTCGTTTAAGTACCCAACAAAATTAAATGTTGATTAACATGGCAAGAGGTGAAGCATAAGTAAATTAAACATTTAGGCAAGTTTAAATGGGGCCGAAACAACAAACAACAATTTCGGTAAAACCCCATATGCATTAGTAATTTAATGCAAACAACAATTTTAACCAATCTTGAAGTTGTTATCATGATGCGGATGACATGTGCAAGTTTATGCAATTTTTATTAAAAGTTTGACAAAAGCATTAAGAAGCATTTTGTCGTCATGGCAGAACAAAAACGGTGCCACGGCAACTACAACGGAAATGGTGCCACGGCAACATTCCGGGTGATCCGACAACTCATTGAGATGTCGGTGCAAGAGAAAATGTGGGTGAATGGATCATGCGAGGATGGTGGGGTGATCCCGGATACCGGGTTTTCCCATGGGTCGACGGCATGGCAACCGAGGAGGAACGAGCAATGACAACTCGGACACGGTTCGAACATGAGCATCTGAAACATCGCAAGCATTCGTTTCACGGACGTCGTCTCGGGTTATACCTTTGTGGTGTGCAAATGGGACGGTTCTCGTTCGGTGCCAAGTAGAGGAAGTACACGTTCTCGCGATCACGGTGACGGTAGTGGTATGTGTCATCGGTAGCTGAACTTGGCGATCCAGAGAGGGTACTTGCCAATCCCACAACACTGTAACCGTTCACGGCAAAGAACTTGATGTTCACGGGTCTTCCAAAACGGTGTGGTACTTGGCGAAGTGCACGTCCACGGTAGTCGAACTTGACGGTTTTTGTTCATGGGTCTTCGGCGTCGGTAGTCGTTCTAGGCGCCGGGTGTCGAGGTACTTGACGCATTGTCGTGTGTAGTCGTACTCAGTGTCCTCGAGGCAATGATTATAGTCGTGGTACTTGGCGAAGTGCACGTCCACGGTAGTCGAACTTGACGATTCAACGGGTATGAAGCAACGGAAACGCACAGGCCTCCCCTGTACTTGGCGCAATCCGAGACGATCTCGACAATCCAGCGAGGCAGCAGTACAGGGCAGTCTTCGTCTTGGCAGGGCAGCGGTCCAAGCGAGCAGCAGCTCTCGAAGCCCTGTGAGGAACCAGCAATAGGTGACGGGATCCTCTGGATCCGGACGGGAACGGAACACCGGCGAGTGGGGTTCAGCGAGGAACTCGATCGGCGGTGATGACGAGTCCTGGCACGAGCGAAGGGCATGGGGACGGCGCTGGCCCTCTCCTCCAGCGAAGCAAGACGATGGCGAGCGGGGTTCAGCGATGCAGGGGAGTCCTGCTGGCTTGTCGCGACGAACGAGCGAGGACGACCAGGGGCGCGAGGCACTTGAGGGCGCGGGGGCACGATGGAGCTCGGTGGGCGTGCTCATCTACGCGCGGACAAGGACGACGACTGCGGTCACAGGCCGGCGCGACAGCGGCATGGGGGAGGGAGGAGGCGGCGGAGCAGGCTCGCGGGGCTAGAAGGACCGCAATGTCGAGGAGGACGAGGGAGTGCGTGTCGAAGGGGATCGGGCAGCGAGCGTTGGGGCGCTGGGAGAAGGAGGGATCGAGAGATGGGGAGGGCAGAGGCTGTGGTTCTCTCTCTGGCAGCGCACAGGAGAGATGAAAGAGATCGAGAGATAGGTGGCGGCGCTACGGGAGGGAGGAAAGAGATCGGGAGAGAGTTAGGGTTTGGAAGGGTGGTTGGGCCGGCCTGGGACCGTGAGGTAAGATGGGCCGGGGCTGCAGTGAAGGATGGCCTAGCTGGTCCTAAACGACCTGGTGGGCTGGGATCTCTTCCCTCTCATGACTCTTTAGCAGAAAAGGATTAAAGAGAAGGAAAAGAAAGAGAGGTTAGGGAAGAAGCTTGAGCAGGAGGGTATTTTTCTTGGAGTAAAAAAATGAGTTTAACCCAAGAAAAGTAGAAATGGCATGACCGAAAGATATAAATTCAAACTCATTTGAATTTAATTCAAATGTGTTTGAACTAGGACTTGGTTATAGAAGTGTCCAAAATGTTGAGGTTTTTGATGGAACTCCGGAAAGTGAAGAAAGAATATATGGCAAGGTTTGAGGAGCAACTCTAAGCAGAGAAGACCTGAGAGTTTTAAATTGCAAGTGTGTTCGCGGTAAATCCAAATAATTGGAATATTAACTGTAGCTCTCTAAATATCGAGAGGATATGTTGTATAGAGAAATCACCAGGTGAGTTCCCTCAATTTAAATAGATCAAAGATCTATGCATTTTATTTAGTTGGGTTTTAAAGAAGAGGTGCAAGAAGACATGATGCAATGCACATGATGCCATGATGAATGCAACAAGCGAAACAAAACACACGACGAAACCCGGAAAACATGGAAGGCACCTGAAGCTCCGATCTTGTGGCGTTACAACACTCCACCACTACGATAGGATCTTGTCCCGAGATCTAGAATGGCGCCGGAGGGAAAACGGAAGAGAAAGAGAAGAGGTATAATTAAGTTGCTTCTTTGACAAACGAGTGAGACCAAAGAACCTTGAAAAGGTTAAGCCAAAAAGAGAAAAGAATACAACGGAGATGAACGAAGTTGAAAACACTCCGTTAGAAAAGAGGGACGAAGAACATTGCGAAAAACCTTGAGGTTGAAGGGCAAGATGTATATTGAAACCACTCCGATTAAAACGAGATAGAGAATGATTAAGAATGATATAATTTGAGCAGCATTCCGTCTGAGAAGGGAGGCAAAACTTGGCAGAATGGGAAAAATTCGAAAAGCAGGCACGACACTCCGGTTAAAAGGATAAGGATGAAAAGAACACGATCCTGACAAAACAAGAAGATGGGTTTGAAGAGAGCAGCAACACAATGCCTCCAGAACAAAAGTAAGAATGGAATGAATGAAGGGAAAACGAGAGCACGCTTACAACACATGCTAGAACGGAATTGTTGGAAAACCAACAACGAAAAGAGTAATATTGATATGGTCTTATGGAATACAACTCAAACATTATGAGGTGACCACCTGCCACTCACGGGAAGAAGAATTGGATTGGCATGAACAAGGAGACGAGAAGCTTATTTCACCGGAAGGATATATGAAGAACTTGGATCATATATGAGCACAATTATAGCAACACTCCTTAGGGAAGGCTTTAGGTGAAGTATAACCCAAGATAACTCCAATGACGAGATTGATGGATCTAAAATACCTCATCTTGATAACTTGTGAAACACAAAACATGAATTCAAATTATCAAGAATGACATAATACCACCTCCAATGATATGGAAGAAAGAATGCACTCCGGATTACAATATGAAGAAAACTTGAGCTCCTTAGAAAAGAATCTCAATGAACTCTTGGAGAGGGGATATAAATCCTTGATGAACCATCAAGTATAGCGTCCATGAAGAAACTCCGGTAAACAAAAGAATAATCACACGAAAGGAAAAGAGAAGTTGAAAACACAAGGTGAGGACTTTCAATGATTAGATGGATCTCCGCGGTGAAATAATTGGAAGAAGTTGGAACTCCGGGAAAAAGAGAAGATAAAACAACTGAAACTGAGAATTTGAAGGGCCTCCAGAATAAAGATTTAATCACTTAAATGAACAAAAATAAGAATTATGGTATGCTTGTCCTTCACCAGTTAAATTGATGGCAATCAACGGATTTGGCACACTACTTATTCTCGTAGCAAGGATTAAGAGAGATATATCGCCAACTTGGGAAGGTCTTCTTTGAACCACCGGTAGGATTGACAACGAATAAATTGATAAGGAAGAGAAACCTGGAAGAACCACCGTAAGAATTGGTTATGAACAAAGTAAAGATAAAGAAACACCGGGAAGAATTAGCAAATGGACGAAGATGCTTGAGAGAATTTAGATGGAATTTAATATAATAGATCATGGACCGATTAGAGATCACTTGAACGCTGCACCGGTAAGATCGTTTAATGATAACTGAAAGCTGAGAATGAATAAACCTGACTTGATGAACTCCGGATAACAAACTGAGAATACTCTTGAATTGCTCCGGAAGAGTGAAAAGAATTCTCACAGTCAAAAACAATTATGAGAGGATGGCAACAAGCTAGAATCACGAATCTTGAAGAGAATGGAGGAAGATTAAAGAGAAACTCTTCTTCGGTCTCTGAATCTAAGAATGACGACAAGAAACACCACCAAAAATTATTTAGACACTCTGGAAGAATCAAAACGAAGAGGTTGAGCCAACGATGAAGAGAATTTGAAAGATCTTGGAGAAAACATTTGACTGATAATAAATCATTCTTACGTCAAACTTTGAAAAGAATTTAGGATAGCTCCGGGAAAAATAAGAAGAGTCGGGTAAGATCCTGGGAAAAGGCCTGTGGGTTAGGGCCCACTCAAAAGATACACCATTGAATGATTTAAAAGATAAGTTGCACCGGTTGAATTAAATGACTTGAATGAGATAACAATGTCGAAAGAGCTTGAAAGGATCTTGAATGACAAGATGAGCCTTTCGAGAAAACTTGAGCACTCCGAAACAATTGAATAGTAAGCAGTGAATGTTTAAGAATTGCACCGGCATGAGAAAGCATTGAAATACGGAAAATAATATGATCAACACCGAAAGCTTGACTTGGTTCCACCAGAGAAGAAAAGAGCGAGGAATGATGAACTAGAAGCTTTGTTAGAATCTTCATGAGAAACACCGGATACGAACATTGAAGGAAAAGAATGGAGAGGCTTCACAAGAATAAAAGGATGCTTGATTAAGAAATCTGAGTCGTCGAAGAAAAAGGGTGGGTGGGCGGGAAAACAAAGACAACTTGGAACGGATGAAACAAACACCATTAAGAAGTGATAATTGATCTTGCGAACGTTGAAATGATCGGATCCACTTGAAGAGAAGCACACCAGTTGAAAAGGATTGACATGACAATCTCGATTATCATGAAGGATTATTATCCACATCGGGGTATGAGAACAACATTAGAGAAGGTATGGAATCAACATTTGACATTGAAGCAACTCGAATACCACAAATCAAAACAAAACAAGTATTGGCTTGCAGAATAAGCCGGAACAAACATATGATAGAGATTTCGTCCGAAGTTTTCGTGGTGGGACCTACACGGGCTCGATCGTATAGCACCATCATGTACAAGGCAGTGCACATGACATACGAAGCGTCCCCGAGTCGGCATAGCCAAGGACTCTTTAAGACACAACGAGACCACTGTAAAACCGACCGTGAATAGGCGGACCACTAGACGTCGAACCCCAATTTCATATCATACATCTGTCGGAAAGATATTCTAAGAGCTACTTGAATTCCCACTTATAAACTCCCGAACCTTTCCGGTTATGCAATCAGGTGTTGGGGATACAGGGGAAGCATAATATCTCACCCAAACTAGCAAATCCTACATCCAGCTGTATCCATCCTTCAACACATAACCAAGAAACCTTCGGAAATCATCTACCTCAACCTTCGAAAAGCATCCGTTATACAAGTTATGGCAATACTCCCGAACTCCCGCCCCAGTACTGGGTGGCGTCGAGGTTATCTCACCAACGAACTGCATAAAAGAGATTTTCGATGTCGGCGTACTAGACTCAGGTATTCCAGAACTGCAACGATAAAATTATGACGACAACACCTCAGAGCTCAACTCCCCGGGACACTTCCACAAAACCCCTGACAGGAGGCACCAAGATAATGTTCTCATCATAAAACCATCGGAACGATTCCAAGATACCCGCGTGATCCTAATTTTTTTTAGTGAAATTTGATAAGAGAAGAGTCAAAACTCTACGTCAGGATGCCTTACCAGAGCGATGAGGAGACTGGGAAGTAAAAAGAATTCCTAAACTCTCCGATATATAATTCCTAAGTGACTCAAAACATTTTTTCTACACACAACTCGGCCGCTAAAAACGATCAATCAGTGGGGGCTCCTAAGGTCGGGGAAGGCTCTGATTACCAACTTGTAACACCCTCGATGCGACTATATCTCCCACGTGTCGAGGCACGACTTAGAGGCATAATCACATTGAAGGCATATGTCGCAAGTGAGGTAATCTTCACACAACCCATGTAATATAATAAGGAAAGAGATACATAGTTGGCTTACAATCGCCACTTCACACAATTACATGAATAAAGCATTACATCAACCAAATACACTCATGGTCCGACTACAGAACCAAAATAAAAGAAGAACCCCAAATGCGACAAAGGTCCCCGATCGACCCCAACTGTGCTGCACTACTAATAAACTAGAACGGAACAACACAAAGGACAAGATCTTCATCGGGCTCCTCCTGAGCTTGGTTGCGTCATCTACACGGTCTCATTGGCACCTGCAAGCTGGTTTTGGAAATACCTGTGAGTCACGAGGACTCAGCAATCTCACACCCTCGCGATCAAGACTATCTAAGCTTATGGGCAAGGTAAAAGGTATGAGGTGGAGCTGCAGCAAGCGACTAGCATATATGGTGGCTAACATACGCAAATGAGAGCGAGAAGAGAAGGCAAAGCACGGTCGATAAAAATATGATCAAGAAGTGATCCTGGACTACCTACGTCAAGCATAACTCCAACAACCGTGTTCACTTCCCGGACCCCGCCGAGAAGAGACCATCACAGTTACACACGCGGTTGATTCATTTTAATTAAGGTCAACTTCAGGTTTTCTACAACCGGACATTAACAAATTCCCATCTGCCCATAACCGCGGACACGGCTTTCGAAAGTTCAAATCCCTGCAGGGGTGTCCCAACTTAGCCCATCACAAGCTCTCACGGTCAACGAAGGAATAGACCTCCACCCGAGACGTTCCGATCAGACTCGGTATCCCGGTACAACAAGACATTTCGACAGGGTAAAGCTAAACCAGCAACACCGCCCGAATGTTCCGACAAATCCCGATAGGAGCTGCACATATCTCTTTCTTAGGGCGCACTCAGATGAGCCAGACATCGGGTAAGCCAGCCCAGAGTTGCCCCTGGTAGCCTCGGACATCGCTTAGTTGGACCAACACTCAGAGGAGCACTGGCCCCGGGGGGGGGGGGGGGTAAAATAAGATGACCCTTGAGTCTGCAGAACCCAAGGGAAAGAAAAGGCTAGGTGGCGAATGGTAAAACCAACGTTGGGCATTGCTGGAAGAGCTTTACTTAAGGCGAACTGTCAAGGGATTCCCATTATAGCCCAACCGTGTAAGGGACGCAAAATCCGGGAACATAACACCGATATGACGGAAACTAGGGCAGCAAGAGTGGAACAAAACACCAGGCATAAGGCCGAGCCTTCCACCCTTTACCAAGTATATAGATGCATTAATTAAATAAGATATATTGTGATATCCCAACAAGTAAACATGTTCCAACAAGGAACAATCATCTCCATGTTCCAACAAGGAACAAGCTTCAATCTTCACCTACAACTAACAACGCTATAAGAGGGGCTGAGCAAAGCGGTAACATAGCCAATCAACGGTTTGCTAGGACAAGGTGGGTTAGAGGCTTGGTTCAACAATATGGGAGGCTTGAAAGCAAGTGGTATGCATCGTAGCATAGCATAGCAAAAGAGCGAGCATCTAGCAAAGCAAAGATAGTGGTGATTTCAAGGGTATGATCATCTTGCCTGAAATTCCGCAAGGAAGAAGAACGAGTCCATGAAGAAGATAAACGGACGTAGTCGAACGGATCCTCACAAACACGACGTTATCGGAATTAACCCGAAGAAGCAACACCGGAAAGAAAGCAAACAATATAGTAAAACAACCATCACATAATCATGGCACGATGCGCAATCAAGTAAGATGCATGTCTGGTTTAAAGAGGCATGGCATGGCAAAGTGCACAAGCAATTCTACAAATTAAGTGGAGATCAATATGCAACGAGTTTCATATTGACGAAACACCACAACAAGTTATTTAGTTCGATCTCGTTTAAGTACCCAACAAAATTAAATGTTGATTAACATGGCAAGAGGTGAAGCATAAGTAAACTAAACATTTAGGCAAGTTTAAATGGGGTCGAAACAACAAACAACAATTTCGGTACAACCCCATATGCATTAGTAATTTAATGCAAACAACAATTTTAACCAATCTTGAAGTTGTTATCATGATGCGAATGACATGTGCAAGTTTATGCAATTTTTATTAAAAGTTTGACAAGAGCATTAAGAAGCATTTGGTCGTCATGGCGGAACAAAAACGGTGCCACGGCAACTACAATGGAAATGGTGCCACGACAACATTCCGGGTGATCCGACAACTCATTGAGATGTCGGTGCAAGAGAAAATGTGGATGAACGGATCATGCGAGGATGGTGGGGTGATCCCGGATACCGGGTTTTCCCATGGGTCGATGGCATGGCAACCGAGGAGGAACGAGCAATGACAACTCGGACACGGTTCGAACATGAGCATCTGAAACATCGCAAGCATTCATTTCACGGATGTCGTCTCGGGTTATACCTTTGAGGTGTGCAAACGGGACGGTTCTCGTTCGGTGCCAAGTAGAGGAAGTAGACGTTCTCGCGATCACGGCGACGGTGGTGGTATGTGTCATCGGTAGCTGAACTTGGCAATCCAGAGAGGGTACTTGCCGGTCCCACAACACTGTAACCGTTCATGGCAAAGAACTTGATGTTCACGGGTCTTCCAAAACGGTGTGGTACTTGGCAAAGTGCACGTCCACGGTAGTTGAACTTGACGGTTTTTGTTCATGGGTCTTCGGCGTCGGTAGTCGTTCTAGGCGCCGGGTGTCGAGGTACTTGACGCATCGTCGTGTGTAGTCGTACTCGGTGTCCTCGAGGCAACGATTATAGTCGTGGTACTTGGCGAAGTGCACATCCACGGTAGTCGAACTTGACGATTCAACGGGTATGAAGCAACGGAAACGCACAGGCCTCCCCTGTACTTGGTATCAGAGCCAGGTTTCGATCTTGGGACCTGTGGGTTATGGGCCCACCACGCTTCCGCTGCGCTACTCTGAGCCACCTCGGGGAAACTTGTAACGCCCTCGATGCGGCTATATCTCACACGTGTCGAAGCACGACTTAGAGGCATAACCGTATTGAAAGCAATGTCGCAAGTGAGGTAATCTTCACACAACCCATGTAATACATAAGGGAAAAGATACGTAGTTGGCTTACAATCGCCACTTCACACAATTACATGAATAAAGCATTACATCATCCCGATACAATCAAGGTCCGACTACGGAACCAAAATAAAAGAAGAACCCCAAATGCGACAAGGTCCCCGATCGACCCCAACTGGGCTCCACTACTGATCAACTAGAACGAATACAACACAAAGGACAAGATCTTCACCGAGCTCCTCCTGAGCTTGGTTGCGTCATCTACACTGACTCATCGGCACCTACAAGCTGGTTTTGGAAGTATCTGTGAGCCACGGGGACTCAGCAATCTCGCACCCTCGCGATCAAGACTATTTAAGCTTATGGGTAAGGTAAAGGTATGAGGTGGAGCTGCAGCAAGCGACTAGCATATATGGTGGCTAACATACGCAAATGAGAGTCAGAAGAGAAGGCAAAAGCACGGTCGAGAAACTATGGTCAAGAAGTGATCCTAGAACAACCTGCGTCAAGCATAACTCCAACACCGTGTTCACTTCCCGGACTCCGCCGGAAAGAGACCATCACGGTTACACACACGGTTGATGCATTTTAATTAAGGTCCACTTCAGGTTTTCTACAACCGGACATTAACAAATTCCCATCTGCCCATAACCGTGGGCACGGCTTTCGAAAGTTCAAATCCCTGCAGGGGTGTCCCAACTTAGCTCATCACAAGCTCTCACGGTCAACGAAGGAATAGACCTCCTCCCGAGACATTTCGATTAGACTTGGTATCCCGGTACAACAAGACATTTCGACAGGGTAAAACTAAACCAGCAACACCGCCCGAATGTCCCGACAAATCCCGATAGGAGCTGCACATATCTCGTTCTCAGGGCACACTCAGATGAGCAATCCGTACAACTAAAACCAAACCGCGAGTTTCTCCGAGGGGGCGCTGCACAGGGCTCTAGTTTGGACCAACACTCAGAGGAGCACTGGCCCAGGGGGGTTAAAATAAAGATGACCCTTGAGTCCGCGAAACCCAAGGGAAAAAGAGGCTAGGTGGCGAATGGTAAAACCAATGTTGGGCATTGCTGGAAGAGCTTTACTTAAGGCGAACTGTCAAGGGGTTCCCATAATAGCCCAACCGCGTAAGGAACGCAAAATCCGGGAACATAACACCGATATGACGGAAACTAGGGTGGCAAGAGTGGAACAAAACACCAGGCATAAGGCCGAGCCTTCCACCCTTTACCAAGTATATAGATGCATTAATTAAATAAGGTATATTGTGATATCCCAACAAGTAAACATGTTCCAACAAGGAAGAACATCTCCATGTTCCAACATGGAACAAACTTCAATCTTCACCTGCAACTAACAACGCTATAAGAGGGGCTGAGCAAAGCGGTAACATAGCCAATCAACGGTTTGCTAGGACAAGGTGGGTTAGAGGCTTGGTTGAACAAAGTAGGAGGCATGATAAGCAAGTGGTGGGTATCGCAGCATAGGCATAGCAAAAGAGCGAGCATCTAGCAAAGCAAAGATAGTACTGATTTCGAGGGTATGATCATCTTGCCTGAAATCCCGCAAGGAAGAAGAACGAGTCCAAGAAGAAGCCAAACGGACATAGACGAACGAATCCTCACAACACGACGTTATCGGAACCAACCCGAAGAAGCAACACCGGAAAGGAGCAAACAACATAGTAAACAACCACCACATAATCATGGCATGATGCGCAAACAAGTATGATGCATGTCCGGTTTAATGAAACGTGACATGGCAAAGTGCACAAACAATCCTACAAATTAAGTGGAGGTCAATATGCAACTCCGTTGCATGTCGACGAAACGCCACATCAATTATTTAGTTCTCTCCCGGTTATGTACTCAACAATATTAAATGTTGATAAACATGGCAAGAGGGTGAAGCAAATAAAACTACCTATCTAGTCAAGTTTAAATGAGGCCGGGAACAACAAACAACAAATCCAGAATTCCTCATGTGCATATATTAGGTTAGGTCCTGTTCTGCCCTAAACCATATTTTAGAGTTGTTAAACATGCAAAGTACTTCCACCATGTTAAACTAGGCAAAATTCTACCCCATTTACATATAAAGTTTATTTAATTCGGAGCTATGGTTAAATAGTTATGAATTAAATCATTTTAACATGGCATAGGAGCAAATATATGCAAACAACATTTTAAACATTTTGAACATGGATGAAAGTTGCATATTAAGAAACTACACAAAATTCTAAGCAACTTCCATATATTAAGTTTTTACATGTGATGCACCGTTTGTGAGATATTATATGCATGTTGCTTGGGGGGTTTTCTGCAATTTTGTAATCCACTGGATAATAGATAAATTCACAGACGCTGGAAAAAACATGATATGGGCCGAATCTGGCTGGCCCGACAGGAGCACTGGGTGCGGCTTGGGGGTTTCTCACCATGGGCCAAGCCCAGAACCGTGGAGAGGGCGCTGGGGCAGGCCGGCTGGGCCTTGCGGGCTGCTGCGGGACTTGGCGCTCCCGAGGCCACGCGGAAGCGACGCGCTGCGGGCGCGGTCAACGCGCCTGACCGGATCGAGCCATGCTCGATGCAGGGGAAGCAGAGAGCGACGGCAGCGGGTCTCGGCGCGGGGAAGGAGGCAGACGGCGGACGCGACAGGATGTGGGGCCCACGGGCTGACGATGTCACGGACGCGAGCGGAGGAGCTCATTGCCCACGACCATGGCTGCTCTCCTATGCAACAAAACGACGACAGGACGGGGAAAATCAGCAGTGATGCGAGGGAAAAAGGCAGGGGGAAACAGTGGAGGAGCTCACCCACGGCTCCGGTCAGCGAGGTCGAGGGAGGCAGAGACAACAGGGAGGGAAGGTGCTGCTCGGTTCCTGCAGAGACATGAGAGAGAGAGAGGGGAACACGCTGTGAGAGAGGAGCAATGGAGGAAGAAGTGCGAGGGAAGGAGGCAAGGTAGGGCGCTCATCTGCTGGTTCGGCCAGCCGGTGGCGGGGCTCCTGTAGTTATTTGGGTGGCCGGCGACGACGAGCTTCAACAAGAGCCGGACGCAAGGGGATGCGCTGGTCGGGAGAGAGGTCGAGATCGAGCTCCTCTCGATCTGGAGTGGGGTGGTGGCGTGGGGGATTGGGTCGATGGGGATAACGAGGAGGAGACCAGGGGAGGCGCTGCGGGATCCAAGGAGGATGGCGGCGCATGATGGGATGGATGGGACACGAGGCCTAAAATTTAGGGTTAGGGGGCTATATATATAGTAAGAAGGTCCAAAAGAGGCTAGATCGGACCCTCCGATTTAAATCGGGCGGACGAGAAAAATAGGCTAGGGAGTCCAAATAATAAAATGGTGATATTTTGTAGATGTTTGGGGATGATCCGGACACGACGGTAACGACTGCTCGGGTCGGGTCCGGGACAAATTTCAGACGCGCGCGAGGGGGGTCGTAGGCTGACGAGAGAGGTTAGTTTGGACCTGGCGGTAGGTAGTGGGCTGTGTAGACGGTCTCGAACTGAGAGAAGAGAAGAGAGGGAGGCCCCTCGACTATTTCCGGAGACCGAAAACGTCCGACATTAGACCGGCTATACTGCCACTATAGTTATCCGTTGGGGCATCAAACGATCTCCGAATGCGATGAAACTTGACAGGCGGTCTATCTACACTATAATAAGACCACACGTCAACTCTCATCCCATTCCGAGAACATTTTCCGGCCACTTATAAAATACTATTTCGGACATGCCGCAGGCGCGTGCAAGTGTGTCTGGGCTCAGAATGGACAACGGATGGAACGAGGAGACCGGGACGGATGCAAGTTTTGAAAAACATGATGATGCAATGCACATGATGACATGATGAGATGTAACACGCAAGCAAAAGACATGGCAACAACAGCGAATAACTGGAAGACACCTGGCACGTCGGTCTTGGGGCGTTACAACACTCCACCACTACGAGAGGATCTCGTCCCGAGATCTAGAATGGCACCGGAGGGAAACGGAAGAGGAAGAGAAAAGGTAAAACTAAGTTGCTTCTTTGACAAACGAGTGAAACCAAAGAACCTTGAAAGGTTAAACCATTTCGAGAAAAGAATACAACAAAGATGAATGAAGTTGAAAAAACTCCGTTGGAAAAGAGGGACAAAGAACATTGCGAGAAAAGAAAAAAACCTTGAGGTTGAAGGGCAAGATATATATTGAAACCACTCCGGTTAAAACAAGATAGAGAAGGATTAGAATGATATAATTTGGACAGCACTCCGACTATAAACGGAAGGAATTGAACATGAATTTGACAAGATGAGTGGATACTTGATGAAAACAACAATACACTGCCTCCAGAACTATTGAAAGAATGGAACAATGGGTAAGAAAGCTTTCAGACAGCATTCCGGTTGAGAATGGAGGTAAAACTTGATAAGATGAGAGAGCTCGAATGAAAACACGACACTCCGGTTGAATGGATAAACAAAAGGAAAGAACATGATCTTTGACAAACGAGATGATGGGTTGAAAAGAGCAACAACACAAAGCCTCCGGAAGAAAAGAGAGAAATGGAATGGAATGAACGGAGGAGAAAACAACATCTTCTACCTTGAATGAGCTTGCAAAAGCATCTTTAGGAGAAAGTTCAAACGGAGTTGTTGGAAAACCAACAACGAAAAGATAAGCTTGTAGTGGGCTTATGGAGAACATCTCAAAATTATGAGGTGACAATCTGCCACTCACGGGAAAAGAATTGGATTGATAAGAACAAGGAGACGAGAAATTATTTCACCGGGAGGATAGATGAAGAACTTGGGTCATTATAAGCACCATAAATAGCAAAATCCTTAGGGAAAGCTTTAGGTGAAATATAACCCAAGATAACTCCAACGAAGAGGTTGATGGATTTAAAATACCCCATTCTTAACAACCTGTGAATCATGAAACATGAACTCAAATTATCAAGAGTGGCATAATACCACCTCCAATGATAAGGAAGAAAGAATTGCACTCCGGATAGCAAGAAGAAGAAGAATGCTTGAGCTCCTCTAAAAAGAATCTTGATGAACACTTCGAGAAGAAATTAAATCCTTGATGAACCCTCTTGTAGAATCTTCATGACGAACTCCGGTAAACACAAGAATGATCGAACGAAAAGAAAGATGAGGAAAGTAAGGTTAAAACCTTGCAATGATTAGATGAATCTTAGCAACGAGATAAAGAGAAAAACTTGGCACTCCGGGAAAAGAAAGATGAACAAATGGAAACAAGAATTTGATGAGCCTCCGGAATAAGGAATTAATCACTTGTGTGAAACAAGAGTAAGAATTATGTTATGCATATCCTTCACCAATTAAATTGATGACCAACAATGGATTTGGCATACTACTTACTCTCCTAGAAAGGATTAAGGTAGATATTGCATAAATTTGAGAAGGTCTTCGACGAACCACCGGTAGGATGAAAGAACGAATGAATCGATACAATAACAAAGGAAGAGAAATCTTGAACGAGCCACCGGTAAGAATTGAAAATACACGAAGTAGGGGTGACTCACCGGTAAGAATTAGTAAATGAATGAAGGTGCTTGAGACAAACTAGATACATGAGAATGAAGGGATCACGAGCTGATTAGAGACCACTTGAATGATGCACCGGTAAGATTGGAGCATCAAAGCTGAAAGCTGAGAATGAATTAATTCTGAGATGATGGACTCCGGATGAACAAACTGAAAAGAATCTTGAATTGCTCCAGATAGGTGAAAAGAATCCTGACAAACAAAAACAATTATGAAAGGATGGCAACAAGCTAGAATCACAAATCTAGAAGCGAAAGGAGCAAGATTAAAGCGAAACTCTTCTTCGGTCTTCAAAACTAAGAATGCCTTCGAGAAACACCACCATGAATTGCCGAGGCACTCCAGAATGAAAAATTAGAAAGGTTGAACCAACGATGAAAAGAATTTGAAAGATCTTGCAGAAAGACATTTGACTGATGACAATTCATTCTTACGTCAAACTTCGAAAAGAATATGATGGTAGCTCCGGGAAAATAAGAAGAGTCAGGTAAGATCCTGGAAAAAGACCTGTGGGTTAGGGCCCACTCAAAAGAAACACCGTAGAACGATTTAAAAGAGAGAATGCACCAGTTGAATTTAAATGGCTTGAATGAGATAACAACCTCGAAAGATCTTGTACGAATGCATAGTGGAAAACACGAATCTTCGAGATATCTTGAGCACTCCGGAACAAATGAATAGAGAGAAATGAATGGCTATGGGGTGCACCGGCACAAGAAAATCATTTGAAATACAGAAAAAATATGACCAACACCGAAAGCTTGAATTGGTTCCACCGGAGAAGAAAAGGAATGAGGAATGACGAACTTGAAGCTCCGTTAGAATCTTCATGAGAATCATCGGTTAAGAATATTGGAAGAAAAGAATGAAGAGACTTCACATCAATAAGATGGATACTTGATAAAGAAATCCGAGTCCTTGAGGAAAAAGGGTGGGTGGGCGGGAAAACAAAGGCAACTTGGAGACGGATGAAACAAACACCATTGAGAAGAAGTGATAATTGATCTTGCGGAAGTTGAAATGGTCGGATCCACT
Source organism: Triticum monococcum (assembly GCA_034509565.1). NCBI lineage: Eukaryota > Viridiplantae > Streptophyta > Magnoliopsida > Poales > Poaceae > Triticum > Triticum monococcum. The sequence goes on from CM067847.1 coordinate 254,840,267, forward strand.
AGAAGGGAAGCACACCGGTTGAAAAGGATTGACATGACAATCTCGATGATCAAGAAGGATTGGTATCCACATCGGAGCATGAGAACACCGTTTAGAAAAGGTATGGAATTAACATTTGACTTTGAAGCAACTCGAATACCACAACTCAAAACAAAACAAAGAATTGGCTTGCGGAATAAGCCAGAACAAACATATGATCGAAATTTCGTCCGAAGTTTTCGTTGTGGGGCCTACACGGGCTCGATCGTACAACACCATCATGTACAAGGCAGTGCACATGACATACGAAGCGTCCCCGAGTCGGCATAGCCAAGGACTCTTTAAGACACAACGAGACCACTGTAAAACTGACCGTGAATATGCGGACCACTAGACGTCGAACCCCAATTTCATATCATACATCTGTCGGAAAGGATATCCTAAGAGCTACTTGAATTCCCACTTATAAACTCCCGAAATTTTCCGGTTATGCAATCAGGTGTTGGGGATACAGGGGAAGCATAATATCTCACCCAAACTAGCAAATCCTACATCCAGCTGTATCCATCCTTCAACACATAACCGAGAAAAACTTCAGAAACCATCTACCTCAACCTTCGAAAAGCATCCGTTATACAAGTTATGGCAATACTCCCGAACTCCCACCCCAGTACTCGGTGGCGTCGAGGTTATCTCACCAATGAACTGCATAAAAGAGATTTTTGATGTCGGCGTACTAAACTCAGGTATTCCAGAACTGCAATGATAAATTTATGACGACAACACCTCAGAGCTCAACTCCCCGGGACACTTCCACAAAACCCCTCACAGGAGGCACCAAGACAATGTGCTCATCATAAAACCATCGGAACGATTCCAAGATACCCGCGTGAAATTTGAGAAGAGAAGAGTCAAAACTCTACGTCAGGATGCCTTACCAGAGCGATGAAGGGACTGAGGAGTAAAAAGAATTCCTAAACTCTCCGATATATAATTCCTAAATGACTCAAAACATTTTTTTCTAGACACAACTCGGCCGCTAAAAACGATCAATCAGTGGGGGCTCCTAAGTTCGGGGATGGCTCTGATACCAACTTGTAACACCCTCGATGCGACTATAGCTCCCACGTGTCGAGGCACGACTTAGAGACATAATCACATTGAAGGCATATGTCGCAAGTGAGGTAATGTTCACACAAACCCATGTAATACAATAGGGGAAAGATACATAGTTGGCTTACACCCGCCACTTCACACAATTACATGAATAAAGCATTACATCATCCAGATACAATCACGGTCCGACTACGGAACCAAAATAAAAGAAGAACCCCAAATGCGACAAAGGTCCCCGATCGACCCCAACTGGGCTCCACTACTGATCAACTAGAATGAAACATCACAAAGGACAAGATCTTCAACAAGCTCCTCCCGAGCTTGGTTGCGTCATCTGCACGGACTCATCGGCACCTGCAAACTGGTTTTGGAAGTATCTGTGAGCCACGGGGACTCAGCAATCTCGCACCCTCGCGATCAAGACTATTTAAGCTTATGGGTAAGGTAAAGGTATGAGGTGGAGCTGCAGCAAGCGACTAGCATATATGGTGGCTAACATACGCAACTGAGAGCGAGAAGAGAAGGCAAAGCACGGTCGATAAAAGTATGATCAAGAAGTGATCCTAGACTACCTACGTCAAACATAACTCCAACAACCGTCTTCACTTCCCAGACTCCGCCGGAAAGAGACCATCACGGTTACACACGCGGTTGATGCATTTTAATTAAGGTCAACTTCAGGTTTTCTATAACCGGACGTTAACAAATTCCCATCTGCCCATAACCGCGGGCACGGCTTTCGAAAGTTCAAATCCCTATAGGGGTGTCCCAACTTAGCCCATGACAAGCTCTCACGGTCAACGAAGGAATAGATCTCCACCCGAGACATTCCGATCAGACTCGGTATCCCGGTACAACAAGACATTTTGACAGGGTAAAACTAAACCAGCAACACCGCCCGAATGTGCCGACAAATCCTGATAGGAGCTGCACATATCTCTTTCTCAAGGCACACTCAGATGAGACATCCTACAAGTAAAACCAACCCTCAAGTTGCCCCGAGGTGGCCCCGCAGTCTACTCGGTCGGACCAACACTCAGAGGAGCACTGGCCCGGGGGGGGGGGGTTAAAATAAAGATGACCCTTGAGTCTGCAGAACCCAAGGGAAAGAAAAGGCTAGGTGGCGGATGGTAAAACCAATGTTGGGCATTGCTGGAAGAGCTTTACTTAAGGCGAACTGTCAAGGGGTTCCCGTTATAGCCCAACCGCGTAAGGGACACAAAATCCGGGAACATAACACCGATATGACGGAAACTAGGGCGGCAAGAGTGGAACAAAACACCAGGCATAAGGCCGAGCCTTCCACCCTTTACCAAGTATATAGATGCATTAATTAAATAAGATATATTGTGATATCCCAACAAGTAAACATGTTCCAACAAGGAACAACATCTCCATGTTCCAACAAGGAACAAACTTCAATCTTCACCTTCAACTAACAACGCTATAAGAGGGGCTGAGCAAAGCGGTAACATAGTCAAACAATGGTTTGCTAGGACAAGGTGGGTTAGAGGCTTGGTTCAACAATATGGGAGGCATGATAAGCAAGTGGTAGGTATCGCGGCATAGGCATAGCAAAAGAGCGAGCAACTAGCAAAGCAAAGATAGTAGTGTTTTCGAGGGTATGATCATCTTGCCTGAAACCCCGGAAGGAAGAAGAACGAGTCCATGAAGAAGACAAACGGACATAGTCGAACGGGTCCTCAGAACACGACATTGTCGGAAACAACCTGAAGAAGCACACCGGAAAGAAGCAAACAACATAGTAAACAACCACCACATAGACATGGCATGATGCACAAACAAGTATGATGCATGTCCGGTTTAATGAAGCATGGCATGGCAAAGTGCACAAACAATCCTACAAATTAAGTGGAGCTCAATATGCAATGAGTTGCATATTGACGAAGCACCACATCAGTTATTTAGTTCACTCTCGGTTATGTACCCAACAATATTAAATGTTGTTAAGCATGTCAAGAGGTAAAACATAAAGGGATTATCTATCTAAACAATTTAAATGGGGCCGAATATAGCAAACGACAAATCCGATAAATCCCCATATGCATATAGCAAATTAATACAAACCACAATTTTAAATATTCTTGATGTTGTTAACATGATGCGGATGACATGTTCAAGTTTATGCAAGTTTTTAAAGAAAATGTTGATAAGAGCAATATATGGAGCATATGTCATCATGGCGGAAAGAAAGGATGCCACGGCAACATTCCGGTTCCGGTAACTCGATTGAGATACCGATGCAAAGGAGAAGTGTGCGGATGCGTGCAAAAGATGGTGGGGTGCTCCCGGATTCCGGGTGTCCCACGAGTCGACGGCAAGGCAATGAGGAACGCGCAAGGAACAACTCGGACATGGTGCAAATACGGGCATCTCATACAACCCACATTCGTTCTCGAAAGGTCATCTCGGGGTTATACCTTCGAAGCGTGCATTTTCGAAGTGAATCGGTTCGGAGAGGAAGTAGTCGTTCTCGCGACGGTAGTGGTTCACGTTTCAAAGAGGAAGTAATTGTTCATGTTCCGTAGATGTTCGGGGTCACGACAAGGAACTTGACGTCCATGGGGTCTTCGCGGCTGGACGGTAGTGGTACACGTTTCGTAGACGTTCGAGCCATCTGTAGCAGTACTTGATGAATCCCGAAACAGACTTGGCGTCTTCGTGCGTAGGGGTACTTGGCGTTTCCGGAGACGACGGTAGAGGTACTTGACGCGTCATTGTGGTACTTGGCAAAAATCACAGAGAAGATGCTTGGCGGTCCTGGTATGGACTTGGCGTCCATGTAGTCGATCTTGCAGATCTTGACGGTCCAACACAAAACATCACAAGGGGCCTCGGGGCGGCGGCAGCAAGGAGACGGTGGTGGTGGTGAGCGGCAGAGGCTCGCCGGAGAAGCTGGCGGCGACTGGGCGCGATGTGATGGGGCCCCTGGTCGCCGTAGAGGAAGCAGAGGATGGCGCAGGTCCTACGGCGACGGAGAACGGCAGGATGCGGCGAGGAGGAGGCCGCAGGTGAGGGAGGAGGTTGGGCGCGCGGCGCATGGTGGTGGAGGCGAGATCCGGGCGTGGGGACTCCTCCCTGGTGTGTTGCGTGTGTGTTTGCCGGCGGTGTGAGAGGACGAGAGGGAGAGATCGAGAGGAGGGAGGCAAGCGAGGAGGAGGCAGAAGGGATCGGGCGAGGCGCTCCTCTCGTGCGTGGTGACGGCGTGAGGGAGGAGACGAGGGAGAGTGGGGGATCGGGCAGGGGGGTTCAGGCTAGGGTTATGAGGGATTGGTGGGGGCGGCTGGGCCTTGGCCTTGGGCCGGCGCGGGAGGTTGGGAGGCCCAGGCTGCTGGGCTCCTTCTCTCTCTCTCTTTCTCTAATTCTCTTTTCAAAACAGAAAATAAAGAGAAAGAAAAAGGGAAGAAAAGAAAGGTTAGAGAAAGAGTTGGGCATGGGGATAATTTCCACGGACTCGTAAAAATGTGCACGGTCAATGAAAAATAGGAGTGGCAAGATTGCAGGAATTAAATTCAAAAGGTTTGAGCAAGGACTAGGAATTAGAGGTTTCCAAAAATGTTGGGATTTTTGGTGGAGCTCCGGAAGATGATGAAAGAATAAATGGCAAAGTTGGAGATCAAGAATTAAGACAACAAAGGCATTAGGATATTTTGTAAGTGTGTTATGGTTAATCCCAAATAAATGGAATATTTACTATAGCTCCCTAAATATCGAGAGGATATGTTTTAAAGAGAATCACCATGTGAATTCCCTTGATTTAAATGGATCAAAGATCCATGCCATTTATTTAGTTGAGTTGCAAAAGATTTATGAGATGAAGGCATGATGACATGATGCAATGCACATGATGCAAAGATATGAAATGCATGACACGCAAGCAAAAGACGAGGCAACAACAGCGAATAAGCGGAGGACACCTGGCACATCGGTCTCGGGGCGTTACAACACTCCACCACTACGAGAGGATCTCGTCCCGAGATCTAGAATGGCACTGGAGGGAAAACAGAAGAGAAAGAGAAGAGGTAAAACTAAGTTGCTTCTTCGACAAACGAGTGAAGCCAAAGATCCTTGAAAGGTTAAACCATTTCGAGAAAAAAATACAACAGAGATGAGCGAATTTGAAAACACTCCGTTGGAAAAGAGGAACAAGGAAGAACAACTTCGGGCAGCACTCCGATTGAAAAGAAAAGGAATTGAATAAGAACTTGATAAGATGATAAGATACTTGATGAAATCACAATACACTGCCTCCGTAACTATTGAATGAATGGAACAAGGGGTAAGAAAGATCTCAGACAGCACTCCGGTTGAAAAGAGATGCAAAGCTTGATAAGGCGAAGAAAACTTGAGCCAAAAGGCACACCTTCGGTTAAATGGATAAGCACGAAAAGAACATGCTCTTGACAAGAGCAAGAAGAAGGTTTGAAGAAAGCAGCAACACAATGCCTCCGGGAGAAAGAAATAGAAGATAGATAATTGAAATAAAAGAATGTTGAAGAAAAAGCCAACTTCTGCCACAAAAGAGTTTGAAAAGGCATCTTAAGGAGAAGGGTCGAACGGAATTTTTGGAAAACCAACAACGAAAAGGATAATCTTGATATGGTCTTATGGAATACAACTCAAATTATGAGGTGTCAACCTGCCACTCACGGGAAACAGAATTGGATTGATATGAACAAGGAGACGAGAAACTTATATCACCGGGAGGATAAATGAAGAACTTGGGTCATTTATGAGCACCATAAATAGCAACAATCCTCAGAGAAGGCTTTAGGTGAAATATAACCCAAGATAACTCCAATGACGAGATTGATGGATTTAAAATACCTCATTCTTAATAACACGTGAATCATGAAACACGAACTCAAATTATCAAGAATGACATAATACCACCTCCAATAATATGGTAGAAAGAATTGCACTCCGGATTAGAATATGAAGAAAAGCTTGAGCTTCTTAGGAAAGAATCTCGATGAAAGAGGTTTTAGGTTTTGAAGACCGAAGAAGATTTTGCCTCCATATCTTATCCGTTCTCTCCTCAAGATTCGTGATTCTAGCTTGTTGCCATCCTCTCATAATTGTTTGATTTTGATAATTCTTTTCACCTATCCGGAGCAATTCAAGATTCTGTTCAGCTCGATTATACGGAGCCCACCATCTAAGATTTATTCATTCTCAGCTTTAAGATATCATTCTCCAAATCTTACCGGTGCATCATTCAAGTATTTTCTTATCAGCTCTTGATCTCTTCGTTCTCTTGTATCTAAATTTGCCGAAGTATCTTTGCTCGTTTTCAATTTCTTGCCGGTGATTCACCCCTTTTTATTTCGTTCATCCCCAATTCTTATGGTGGTTCGTTCAAGATTTCTCTTCCGTATTAATTCGTTCGTGGTTTCAATTCTACCAGTGGTTCACTGAAGACCTTCCCAAGTCTGATGTTATCTCTCTTAATCTTTTCTACGAGAAAAAGTAATATGTCGAATCCGTTGATTGTCATCAATTTATTTGGTGAAGGATAAGCATAATGTAATTCTTATTCTTGTTTCATCGAGTTTATTCAATTCCTATTTTCCGGAGTGGCTCATCATACTTATTCTTGGTTTCAAGTGCTCATCTTTCTTTCCCGGAGTCCCAAGCTCTAATTACCACGGAGATCCATCTAAAGCATTACAAGGTTTCACCTTGTGTTTTCAACTTCTCTTTATTTTCGTTATCTTTTGTTTACTGGAGTTCTTCTTGAAGGTTCTACATGATGGTTCATAAAGGATTTAAATACGTTCTCGAAACGTTCATCAAGATTATTTTCAAAGGAGTTCAAGCTTTCTTCTTCTTGTAATCCGGAGTGCAATTTCTTTCTACCGTATCGTTGGAGGTGGTATTATGTCATTCTCGATAATTTGAGTTCATGTTTCATGATTCACACGTTATTAAGAATGAGATATTTTAAATCCATCAACCTCTTCGTTGGATTTATCTTGGGTCATGTTTCACCTAAAGCCTTCCCCAAGGATTGTTGCTATCTATGGTGCTCATAAGTGACCCAAGTTCTTCTTTTACCCTCCCGGTGAAATATTTTCTCGTCTCCTTGTTCATATCAATCCAATTTCTTTTTCCCGTGAGTGGCAGGTTGCCACCTCATAATTTGAGATGTATTCCATAAGACTATATCAAGCTTATTCTTTTTGTTGTTGGTTTTCCAACAACTCCGTTCTAGCATTTGTTGTAACCATGCTCTCTCAAGATCTTGTTTCCCTGCATTCCGAAGGCATTGTGATGTTGCTCTCTGCGACCCATCTTCTTGCTTTGTTAGGATCGTGTTCTTGTCATCCTTATCCTTTTAAACGGAGTCTCGTGCCCACTTTTCGAGTTTTTCCCATCTTGTCAAGTTTTTGCCTCCCTTCTCAACCGGAGTGCCGCCTGAAATCGTTCTTACCCTTTGTGCCATTCTTTTCAATAGTTCCAGAGGCAGTGTGTTGTTGATGTCATCGAGTTTACTCTCATCTTGCCAAGTTCTTGTTTGACTCTGGAGTGCTATCCAAATTATTTCATTCTTATTCCCTCTCTATTTTGTTTTGACCGGAGTGGCTTCAATGTCTATCTTGTCACTTAAGCTCGTCTTTTTCGTTGTATTTCTGACTCCTTGGCTAACGGAGTGTTTTTCACTTTGTTTATCTCCGTTGTATTATTCTTTTCTATTTGTTCAACCTCTCAAGGTTCGTGGTTTCACATGTTTGTCAAAGGAGCAACTTAGTTTTACCTCTTCTCATTCTCTTCCGTTTTTTCTTCCGGTGCCATTCTAGATCTCGGGACGAGATCCTCTCGTAGTGGTGGAGTGTTGTGACGCCCCGAGACTGATGAGCCAGTTGTCGTCCAGTTATTCACCGTCGTTGCCATGTCATGTGCTTGCGTGTTGCATCTTGTCATGTCATCATGTGCATTGCATCATCATGTTTTCAAAACTTGCATTAGCCCGGGTTCTCCCAGTTCCGTCCGTTGCCCGTTCTGAGCCCAGACACACTTGCGCGCGCCCGCGGCATGTCCGAAATAGTATTTTATAAGTGGCCGGAAAATGTTCTCGGAATGGGTTGAGACTTGGCATGCGGTGTTGTTTTGTTGTCAGTAGACCGCCTGCCAAGTTTCATCGCATTCGGAGTCCGTTTGACGCCCCAACGGATAACTATAGCGGCAGTATAGCCGGTCTTTTCGTCGGACGTTTTCGGTCTCCAGAAACCGTGCCGGGCTGCATCTATCTCCTCTTCTCCCTTCTCAGACCTTTGCCTTCTGCACTACCTCTCACCGCCAGGCCCTACCTAACCTCTCTCGTCAGCCCGCGGACCTCCTCCCGCGCGCGTCCGAAGTCTGTCCCGGACCCGACCCGGACAGTCGTTACCGTTGTGTCCGGATCATCCCCAAACATCTACAAAACGTCTCCGTTTTCTCATTTGGACTCCCTAGCCTATTTTTCACAACCGCCCGATTTCGATCGGAGGATTTAGATTAGCCCCTAAGCCTAGTCCACCTTCTATATAAACAACCTATCCTAACCCTAGTCTACCCAGTTCCATCCGCGCTGCCGCCGCTCTCTTTCTCGGGATCCATCCCCACCTATCACAGCCTCCGACCAAATCCCTGGTTTTCCGTGCAGCCGCCCGAGCATCTCGATCCTGAGTGGATCGCGCGCTTCGCCTCCAAGCCCGGCCTCCCCTGCTCATGCCCCGAGCCTCCCGTCGCCAAGGAGCACGAGCTCCTTTGCCTCGCTGCCACGCCAACCGGAGCAGCAGCCCAGCCGGCCATCCCCGTCGCTGCCGAACCTCGCCGCCACCCCTGAGCTCCACCGCGCCGCCGTTGCCCGGATCCGGCGCCGGCCAGTCGGATCCGCCTTGTCTGCTACCTGCACCGCCCGGAGTTGTGCCTTCGTCCGCGCCAAGTCTGCCGCCGTCCTGCTTTGCTAGGTCGGGCACGGGCGCCTGCCTCCTCGCGCGCTTCGCCCGGCCGCCCGCGGCGCGCCCCTGCTCCCATTCCCTGCCATCGGAGCCGCCCTCCGCTGCTGCCTTGCCGCCGTTCCCCCACGTCCTCTGCTTTGTTCGAACCAGGGAAGGGGACGAGTGCCCCTGCGTTGACCCGGCCTCGTTCGGCCTCCCGTGCCAGGTCGCTCGGCCTGCATACATCCGGGTGGGCCTCAGCCTGCTGTGTCCTGCCTTGGCCTCTTCCACCGACCTGGGCCATAGCCCATGGTGAGAAATCCCCCTTCCAGCGCCTATTCCTGTTAGGCCCGCGATTGGATTCGGCCCAGTGTGTTTTTATTTCCCTGTTGCGATTTTAGCTTTTTGTTCCAGAGGCTGCCAGTTTTACAAAAAAGTCCCCCTAGTTCATGCATTTAATAACTCACTAACCGTGCATCGGTTTAAAATGATTTATATATGAAACTTGCTCAGAATTTTGTCTAGTTTAATAATATGTCACTTTCATCCATGGTTAAAATGTCTAAAATGATGTTTGGTTAAATTCACTCCTATGCCATGTTAAAATGCTTTAATTCATAACTAAATAACCGTAGCTCCGAATTAAATAATCTTTATATGTAAATGGGGTAGAAAAATGCCTAGTTTAACATGGTGGCCTTACTTTGCATGTTTAACAACTCTAAAATATGGTTTAGGGCAGAACAGGACCTAACCTAATATATGCACATGAGGAGTTCCGGATTTGTTGTTTGTTGTTCCCGGCCTCATTTAAACTTGACTAGATGGGTAGTTTTTCATTTGCTTCACCCTCCTGCCATGTTTAACAACATTTAATATTGTAGGGTACATAAACGAGATCGAACTAAATAATTGATGTGGTGCTTCGTCAATATGCAACTCGTTGCATATTGAGCTCCACTTAATTTGTAGGATTGTTTGTGCACTTTGCCATGCCATGCTTCATTAAACCGGACATGCATCATACTCGATTGTGCATCATGCCATGATTATGTGATGGTTGTTTATTATGTTGTTTGCTCCTTTCCGGTGTTGCTTCTCGGGGGAGTTCCGATAACATCGTGTTGTGAGGATTCGTTCGTCTACGTCTGTTTGTCTTCTTCATGGACTCGTTCTTCTTCCTTGCGGGATCTCAGGCAAGATGACCATACCCTCAAAATCACTTCTATCTTTGCTTGCTAGTTGCTCGCTCTTTTGCTATGCCTATGCTGCGATACCTACCACTTGCTTATCATGCCTCCTATATTGTTGAACCAAGCCTCTAACCCACCTTGTCCTAGCAAACCGTTGTTTGGCTATGTTACCGCTTTGCTCAGCCCCTCTTATAGCCTTGTTAGTTGCAGGTGAAGATTGAAGTTTGTTCCTTGTTGGAACATGGAGATGTTGTTCCTTGTTGGAACATGTTTACTTGTTGGGATATCACAATATATCTTATTTAATTAATGCATCTATATACTTGGTAAAGGGTGGAAGGCTCGGCCTTATGCCTGGTGTTTTGTTCCACTCTTGCCGCCCTAGTTTCCGTCATATCGGTGTTATGTTCCCGGATTTTGCGTCCCTTACGCGGTTGGGCTATAATGGGAACCCCTTGACAGTTTGCCTTAAGTAAAGCTCTTCCAGCAATGCCCAACATTGGTTTTACCATTCACCACCTAGCCTTTTCTTTCCCTTGAGTCGGCCGGCTCAAGGGTCATCATTATTTTACCCTCCCCCCGGGCCAGTGCTCCTCTGAGTGTTGGTCCAAACTAGAGCCCCTTGCAGCGCCACCTCGGGGAAACTCGAGGGCTGGTTTTAGTTGTACGGACTGCTCATCTGAGTGTGCCCTGAGAAAGAGATATGTGCAGCTCCTATCGGGATTTGTCGGCACATTCGGGCAATGTTGCAGGTTTAGTTTTACCCTGTCGAAATGTCTTGTTGTACCGGGATACCGAGTCTGATCGGAACGTCTCGGGTGGAGGTCTATTCCTTCGTTGACCGTGAGAGCTTGTGATGGGCTAAGTTGGGACACCCCTGCAGGGATTGAACTTTCGATAGCCGTGCCCGCGGTTATGGGCAGATGGGAATTTGTTAATGTCCGGTTGTAGAAAACCTAAAGTCGACCTTAATTAAAATGTATCAACTGCGTGTGTAACCATGATGGTCTCTTTCCGGTGGGGTCCGGGAAGTGAACACGGTTGTTGCAGTTATGCTTGACGTACGTTGCTATAGGATCACTTCTTGATCATACTTTTATCGACCGTGCTTTGCCTTCTCTTCTCGCTCTCATTTGCGTATGTTAGTCTCCATATATGCTAGTCGCTTGCTGTAGCTCCACCTCATACCTTTTACCTTACCCATAAGCTTAAATAGTCTTGATCGCGAGGGTGCGAGATTGCTGAGTCCCCGTGGCTCACAGATACTTCCAAAACCAGCTTGCAGGTGCCGATGAGTCCGTGCAGATGACGCAACCAAGCTCAGGAGGAGCTCGTTGAAGATCTTGTCCTTTATGTTGTTTCGTTCTAGTTGATCAGTAGTGGAGCCCAGTTGGGGTCGATCGGGGACCTTTGTCGCATTTGGGGTTTTTCTTTTATTTTGGTTCCGTAGTCGGACCTTGTTTGTATTTGGATGATGTAATGCTTTATTCATGTAATTGTGTGAAGTGGCAATTGTAAGCCAACTATGTATCTTTTTCCCCTATTGTATTACATGGGTTGTGTGAAGATTACCTCACTTGCGACATTGCTTTAAATGCGGTTATGCCTCTAAGTCGTGCTTCGACACGTGGGAGATATAGCCGCATCGAGGGCGTTACAGCTTAGGATTGGGTCTTGTCCATCACATCATTCTCCTAATGATGTGATCCCGTTATCAATGATATCCAGTGTCCATAGTCAGGAAACCATGACTATCTTTTGATCAACGAGCTAGTCAACTAGAGGCTCACTTGGGACGTGTTATGGTCTATGTGTTCACACATGTATTACGATTTCCGGATAACACAATTATAGCATGAACAATAGACAATTGTCATGAACAAAGAAATATAATAATAACCATTTTATTATTGCCTCTAGGGCATATTTCCAATAGTCCGGAGCCGTCGGATCGAGATCGGAGGCTCCAAAACCCCCTCCTAACCACCTGACTCCCCTCCTTGCATCAGTGCATCGAACCCCTCGCGCGCGTCCGAAAGTTGTCCGGAACCCGACCCGGGGAGTCATCACCATTGGGTCCGGATCATCCCCAAATATCTATAAATCATCTTCGTTTTATTTATCGGACTCCCTAGCCTATTTTTCTCGACCGCCCGATTTCGATCGAAGGGACGAGTTAGTCCCTACCCTAAACTCATCTGATATAAATATCAGTCAAACCCTAGCCTATCCTGTCCCATCCACCAAATCCCCTCACCCGCCGCCGCCACTCTCTTCATCGGATCCAACCCGCAGCCAGCTTCTCCTATCGTGGAATTGTCATGGCAAATGTCCTTCGTGTCAGGACTTAGTCTCGAGGCCAACGCATCTATGCGGTAGCCTGAGAGGGGTTGATCGGGACGAGAGACGCAACACACAAGACAAGGATTTAGACAGCTTCGGGCCCCGGGAAACATCATCCAGTAATAGCCCTACATGTTGTTTGTGGCTAGATCTTATTATGCTCATCAGGGAGACGCCGCATAAGACGGCTCCCCTTTAGTTGTGTCTAGCCTTAGAGATTGTTTCTTGCCCCTCCCTCTTGGGGTGACCTGCCCCTCCTTATATAAGTTGAAGGGGCGGGTTACATGTGGAGTCCTATTAGGATCAGGACTAGTTTATTACAAGTGGAATCCTAGTCTGCCCCTTAAGGGAAAACTCCTTATGCCTTTCCTCGTAAACCGGCCCACCATAACATGAGCCGGTCTTCCAGGCCTTGGGCCTAGTCTTCTATCCGACCCGCTGTTAGGGCCATCCATGAGTCGCCAGGCTCATGAGTCGCCAGGCTCGTGAATTTGGCAGACGAGTACACCAACGCTGTCAATTTTGACGCGTCAATGACCCTTATTTTTGTTGGACCTTCTAGATCCGATACAAGCAATCTCTCAAGGAAAGGCGCATTCTCAATGACCATAACGTGGAACAGCTGGAGTGATCTCTTCCCAATTGATGTCTTGTTGCGGGGCCAGCAAGATACATAAATCCATTGGAGATTTGTTGAGGCGATGTGGAGGCTAATGAACCCGTGGATCTTCTCAAGACGAAGGTACTCGAGCATAGTATAGCTGCGGACCAGGTGCTCCATAGCCTTCTTCGAGATGACAATGTTGAAGAGGTCGAGCTGCTTGAGTTGAGGGAGAAGAAGAGCGGGCGCAACATTAATCTGGGGAAGATAGCAGGAGCTGAAGCTGGCGCGGCGCAGCATTGGCGTGAGGCGGAGCGCGGATGGCGATAGAGAGCGACATCGTCCAGCTTCAAAGCTGAGCACCTCGAGCTGATCTAGGGCGGGGGATAAGAACCACTCGTCAAACTTGGGTTGGACCTTGCAGTTGGTACTGAACATGCGGATGTCAAGGCGTTTGGCTGACCCAGGGTGCGATGAAAGGATCTTGGAGACTGCGGCCATGCGTTTGCAATCCCCGTCGCAGAGGCAGCTGTCAATGGTGAGGTTGAGGGGGACACAGCGCCAGAGGAGGCACCACTGCCGGGAGAGCAGGGCGGTCCGCACGGTAGATTTGGTGGGGAGGAGGCCAATGATGACGAGCAGCGTGTCATCGGGGAGGCTGCTGATGAAGTCCAGGCTCGCCGAATGCGGTTTTGGCTCGAGCTGCCTCCGCTTGTTGGCTGCCTCGCCGTCCATCTCAACCGGCGGCGATGCCAGTGTACATGTGTGCTGGTGTGTGTTGTGTGCTGGGTGTGCGCGAGTGCGTCCTTCTGTGCATACCGCCGCGCGGTGGTGAATTGTGCGCGAGTGCGTCCTTCGCACGCAAGAAGTTTATCCTCAATGCGCCCTCAATTTACTAGCGTGCGAGGTGCTACCCCGAGTGGTTTCAACTTTGTTTACTTCACCGCGTGTCAGATGGGCCTCTAGTTTACTTATTTTCACCCACTGCCACATGAGCCAGCACACGAAGATACAGAACACGAGCTGACAAGGCAGCATGTGGATTGGTTGACCAGTCAACTAAACAATATACGGAGCTATACGCTGACACAGTGAGCGTATAATCCGTCGGTATAGAGAGTTCGAGTGACAGGGGAGGACTGTGAGAGATAGCAGAGAGAGATAAAGAGCTACTCCCTTCGTTCGATAATGTAGTTCCAACTTTTTTTTAAGTCAAACTTTTGAAACTTTGACCAAGTTTATAAAGAAATTACTTATATCTACAATACCAAAGATAAATGATAGTATGAAGTAAGTACATGTTGTGATGAATCTAATGATCGTTCTAGATGTAACTATTTTTCTCCACATATACCTGGTCAAACGTTTCTGAGGTTTGACTTTTCAAAACATCCATATGCTTATGGACGTGAGAGAGTCCCTGGCACGAGAGAGAGAGAGAGAGAGAGAGAGAGGGAGAGTGAAAAAGTGTGTGTGCGTGTGTGAAAGAGACATGGACAACACACGATAAAAGTAGAGAAAAAGCGTGCGTGTCTTATGCAAACATATCACACATGCATCTTCGACAATGGAGGCAAGGTAAGGAGATAGTGTGTGGTTGTTTGGAACTGAGAGAGCAAGACCCCTAGCACGTGGCCAAGAGGGGTCTGACGAACAAGGGAGATAGGTCGAGAGAGACGTACGGAGAAAATGCAGACATGGGGAGGAGAGAGTGTATGTTTGTCATAGAGAGATCCCCTGGAGATCGTGATGGGACTACATGGGTGGGAGATCGAGTGACAAGGTGTGTGCGCGATAGAAGATGCCCCGAGAGATATCGAGATAGATGTATGGATGGAAGGAGACAATACGTGTGTTCCTGTTGGCTAGTAAGAGATAATCATACTTAGGAGGGGGGGAGTGCTTGCGCCTATGATGGATTGAGGGATTATGGTACTTAGGGGGGTGCGTGTCACATGGAGAGAGAACAAGGGCGGAGAGTGTTGGATGGATCTATATGTATAGAGCGAGCGAGACATGTGTATGTGTGAACCAGGGAGATATAAGGCCAGTTTGGCTTGCGTCATGAGCATCTTTTGCCTGGCATGGGGTTGTGGCTGGATTTCATGCACGCTTGTTTGGTTGCTACACTGTGAAAAAGAAAGCCCACCTGGCCTGGGTTCCCTTGCATTTAATTTAGCCTGGCTGAACTCCAGACACTGCAAGTAGCCTGGCCCAGGCGACCGATTTTGAACGCCTGGTCGTGTGGCCACGAGGCTAACAGCAACATGGATGGGTATTAGCATTAAATAATTTATGCATGGATTGATTGATGGGACGTTGATGCTTTGCCTGGCCCAGGCATGAACCAAACGCTTCAGCACCACACAAGCCTGGCTAGGCAAAAATATTTTACATCTCACATCCACACCAGGCAGTACCGGCCATCAAGGCATGAGGGTCAGGTCACGGACCAAACTGACCAATAAAGTTTGAGAGAGATTGAGGAGCCCCGATAAGGCTGAGTGGTGCGTCAGATAGCTGAGAGGGGGCAAGAGATATTCCATCCGCTCGATAATGTAGTGCATGTAAATTTTTTAGAAGTCAAACTTTGGAAACTTTGATCAGGTTTACGCAAATGTTATTTATATCTACAATACCAAAGATACATCATACAAAACTACATCTCATGGTGAATCTAATGGTATATGTTTGCCGTACTAGATGTAATTCTTTTTCTCCACGTACATGGTCAAACTTTGTGATGTTTGACTTTTCAATAAATCTATATGCTATGGACCGAGGAGAGTGCCTCAGTCGATATAGATCAAGTGCGTGTGAAGGAGAATGAGTAAGTGTGCAAAAAGAGTATGTGTGTGAAAGAGAAAGTGACAACAAACGATAAATTAGAGAGAGAGAGTGTGTGTTTTTTTGTTTCTTATGCGAACATATCACGCATGCATCTCCAAGATGGAAAAGCGAGGCGGGGAGATACACGAAGATAGCTAGTGTGTGATTGTTTGCAATGGTGAGAGACACCCTTGTAGCACATGTCCAATAGAGGTGTGACCAACAAGGAACAAAGGTCGAGAGGGACACATGGATGGCATGGACGCGTGGGGAGGGAGAGAGGGTGTGTTTGTGATAGAGAGATCCCGTCGAGATCGTGAGGGGACTATATGGGTGGGAGATTGAGGGAGTGCGTGCGCGATAGAAAGATGCCCCGAGAGAAATCGAGATAGACCATGCACATGTTTGTGATGGAGACTAAGATTAGCTAGTCATATACATATAGGGGGACTGCGTGTGCCTACAATTGAGTGAGAGACCATCATACTTGACTAGCTGGGCATGAGATTGTGTGTGTGCGCGTGTGAGATGGAGAGAGAACGAGGGGGAGATATAGAGTTTTAGATGGGCCTATCGAGCGCGAGTGAGATATGCATGTGTATGTGTGACCCAGGTGGATGGAGAGTTTGAGAGAGGGGGGGGGGGGAAGAGCTCGGAGACGACATAGTGGTGCGTGAGAGAGTTACAGGCAAAGAGCCAAGGAATCTGTGTGCATACGATGAGTGCACCCAAGATATCTAGCTTGGACTAGCTAGAGTATCATACATAGTGTGCGAGAGAGACCTATAAATGGTGTATATATGCATGCGAACTAGAAAGACGCCCCCCACACACACACAAAGAGAGAGAGAGAGAGAGAGAGAGAGATGGAGAGATGGAGAGAAAGGGAGAGGGATGAACAAGGTTTTTGTGTCGGATGCGTGCGATAGAATTGAAGATTGTCGGAGAGAGGGAGAGAGAGAGAGAGAGAGAGAGAGAGAGAACAGGAGTCCGGGAGAGGGGGAGGTCGCGTTTTATGCATCAAAGACTGATATAAACCATGTTTTGATATAAACTTGCATTCAAATATTTAAATTGGAGAACATGTTGTCCGCAATCCACACATGAACGGATATATGCATATATCAAACAAGTTCATTAATTTGACCTTCAACATGTTCATGGAGTACTATGATACTGTACAACATGCTACTCGATTGAGGTGTTCAATTTTGGATTTAGTTCACTATTTTGACCTACTGAACGAGCTATTTCATTGAATCGAGATATTTCATGTAGCGACCCGACCCGAATGGATCCAGTCTCTGTGCTTATGTGTCATCCCTGGATCAGTATGCTGACACACACAGTACTCGAAGGATTTATAACAGAGGTAAATCACATGTATAAAGTAACGTAAATACTATTACCTCAATCCATATAGCGGAAGCAACAAGGTTGTGGATTCCCATCAACACCAATGGCAAGGTTGAGTGTAGAAATAATAACCCTAACGTATCACTTACTCGCTGTAAGAAACCTGCAACATGAGACGTTGTAGCCCGAAAACGGGTCAGTACATTGAATGTACTGGCAAATTCACACCATAGAGAATGATGAATAGAGGCTATCACTACATGCATATTTGGCTGGTGGAAAAGCTCTATGGTTACAGTTTTGCGTAAAGCCAATTTTTCCCTACTGCAAAGGAATAAATTTATTTAACTATTATGGTGCTTGTTGAACATTGAGAATGGTTGACAGCATTCTCAATCCCAATTAAGTAACATCATTAAACCCAACAATATTCATTAGAAGTAACATGATGAGATCAACAGGATAATCCAAGAACTACATACTCAAGATGTCCATAACCGGGGACACGGCTAATCATGATTAGTTTGTTTACTCTGCAGAGGTTTGCGCACTTTTCCCCACAAGACTCGATCGCCTCCGTTGGATTTCTCGCACTACTGGTGTTTGAGAAATGGATGACCGAGACATAGTCTTTCAAAAGCGCTAGCACCTTACGATGGAGTAGACCGTACCACCTACAACCCCTACATCTGCTAGTCTACCCCTATAAGAGTTCGCACGACTTAGTCAACTATGCCAGAGCCCATAATGGCTTGTGGCTGCACACGTAAGTATTTAGCATGAAAGATCTTATGATCCCTTTGAGCCTGGGTGGCGGTCCGAGAAAAAAACAGGCAAGTCCTGATAGACATCAGGTGCCTCAGTCCACCCAGATGTGTGTTTAAGTTGCCACCTTAGATAAACCATTAAATTATCAATCTCACATCTGTCATGGATTTCACTCACCCAATCCACGTCTACTAGCATAGCATGGCATAATAAGCAAACGTAAAAGTAACTCCCAAAGGTTTCATAGTAACAGGTAGTAGGTACTACCTCATCTACTTCCCATCCCACAATTTAATTAGATCCTAATCATGTAATGTGTGAGGATTGATCTAATGCAATAAAACTGGGTTGTAGAAAAGGTATGATCAAAGTGTGAACTTGCCTGCAATGTTGATGAAGATGATGCGCACTCAAAACTCTTGATAGATCTACTCGTCACACTCCGGTCAATCTATCGTAAGCAAGCAATAGTAACCACACAATGAGTACTCATCTACTGCACAGGTAAAACTTGAACAAGAGATCGAACCAGAAAGTTCAACTTAAGAACTCCGGTTGAGAAGGAAGAAAGAACCGAACAAACGACGGAAAAACAAACGACGAAAGAAAACAACTCGGTTCTAGAAGGTTGAAACTAGGTCAAATTTTACTGTAGCAAAATCTTGTTCAAGTTGATTAGACGGAACGGCGGTTTCGAGACGAAACTCTAGGTGCTTGAATCACCTGATTCCGATAAACGAGCGAGAAGAAAAACTAGAACGAAGATCGGATCTGAGATCGCGATCGCGGAATAGATCCGACGAGAAGAAAAAGAAGAACGGTTGAACGAACGGACGTTCGTTAACCTAGAAGAATAATCCGGTGATCACGTTCGTTAGGATGAACGGTCCGGCGAACGATCTCGGGCAACTAAATCGGAAAAGAAAACGGATCCGATCTAGGGTTTCGAGAAAAGAAACCAGATCGTAAAACCGATCTAGAAAACCGAAACGGTTTGGCGAAGAAAAACGAATTGGAGAAAAAGAATCGGAACGATTAGAAGAAAACGATCCGATGAGAAGATTAGATGTAGCGTGGGGCTACCTCCGGTGAAGTCTTCGGCGAGGAACTCCGGCGGCGTGGCGTGAGCGGCGGCAAGGTGCGGCAGCGGCGGTGACGCAGGGCGGCGGCGGGTGAGGCGGCGTGGCGCGGGTGAGGGGCGCGGGGTGGGGCGGCGGGTGAGGCGGCGCGGGTGGTGCGGCACTAGGGCGCGGTGCGCTTGGGGCTTTGGGGCCTTGGATTTGATGTGTTTAGAGGGGGGGTGCTTGGGTATTTATATTGGGGAGGGGTGAGGAAACTTGGAGTAGAGGACAAGAAATAAAGTAGGAATAGGAAAGAAAAAGAGGGAAAAGATCTAGAAAAAAAATGAACGTAGACGAATTCTACTAGGAATCCTAAAAGGAAAAAAAGGCGGCGGCTCCTGCGCTTGGGTGCCTGGCGCGAGGCTAGCGCTAGCGCTAGCGCTGCTGGGGGCGGTGGCCTCCTGGCCGGCGGCTGGGCCTTTGGCCCAAGGGCGCGCTGGATTTTTTTTAACAGATTTCGTGCACAGAAAAACCAAAAGAAAACTAATTAAACGGACTCCAAAATTCTAAAAGTAAATTTTCCCCGACTCCTAAAAATGAGTCAAACAAAATGAACTTTTCTCCGGACCTAAAACACAATTTTCGAAAACACGCATTTTTCCCTATCCAAAGAAATCGCAAACAAACACCGGAAAACCGAAATTGATCTATTTATTAAATCTTCATTTTTCCTTAATTGGGAAAAGTCATGTTATTTCCCTCTCTCATATTTTGACATCGGAAAAAATATTTGAAGATGAAATAAATAAATCAAACGACCCTCTTTCAAAAATTTGAGAAAACTCCCAACTCATATTTCATATAATTTGAAGAAGTCATTTTATCTTCTCTCGTGAAAATCATTGAGTTGCATAGAGTTGCAGAATTGGAAATATTTTTCCAAATGAAATTCAAATGTTTTCAGCACCCCTTGTCATTTTAAATAAATGGAAGAAGTCATGTCATCTTCTCTCCAGGGTTTCGTGGTGAAAAGAATTTGAATTTACGGAGATCAAAAAGCAAAAATGAAAGTTTGGGAAAGTCCTTTTATTCCCTCTCATTTAACTTTCAAAAGCTTCGAATTCACTCACTTTCAGACAATCAATCAAACAATCAATCAATCTATCTATTTGTTTATAACATTCCAAAATTTAGAATTTTGGGATGTTACAAACCTACCACCCTTAAAATGAATCTCGTCCTCGAGATTCGAAGAGGCTAGAAAGAAAATGTTAGGGTTTGGGGGTCTCAAAATCCATCGATCAACACACGGTGTCTGGGGTGCTACCACCCTTAGAAGCATGGTTACAGCTCCATCGAATCTCATATAGTCCATCCTTATTCTTGACAGTGTCGGTCTTCTCGGATCCTCGAGAAAATTCCTTCTCTGCCTTTTCCGGTAGTGGCATAACCTTTTCCTCAATTCTTTTGTCCTTTCATCTTGGTAAGGTTATTCTGAGATTGGGTCTTCTTAGCTGACGGGTCTGGCGCCAAAACTAAACAACTATCGATATCTCATGGTGGTCAACAATTTATGGTTTCTCCTGCAGGAAATGGGTCTAGGTTGATCCTTACCGTATAACCTACGGTTGGCAAAAGCTGCCTTCTACAAGAAAAAAAAATACCTATACCATTCTAAGGTTTAAACAAGGTTTAATATCGTCGTCTCTCTACTATAGGTAAGTCACTCAGATTTACCATCCCATATAGCAAGGCGAATAATAAGAGTAAGTCGGTATGGTGATCAATCCATCCCGCACCCAAATCATTACCTTATATATGGTTTAGCGAATCTCGCATTCTAACACTCGGTCATCCTCACAAGCATTGCAGAATTTCTCTTGTCGACGAACCAAGTTCGGATATATCCATAGATTCTGCAAGCCAGACAAACATCTATCGTTCCTTCACAACTCTCAGGTTTTGCGTCACTCCTATAAAATCATCTATCGATAAAATCGTAACTTCTTCCAGGGTTTTTCCTTCAGCAAGAATGTGCTTGCTTCTTGGCAGGTCCTGGGGCCTGTGGGTTATGGCCCATCTCATCACTTGTAGTCCTTGAACTTATCATCGGGCAACTGATCGTTATTCCAACATCCAACTTCCAGCTTCCTAGCATACTTAAAATCTACCCAATTGTACTGTCTCCCTTCCTTCTATTGGCACCAAACTAGGACATGATTACTCAGACTCATCATGGAGTTTCCATTGATCCATATTTCCAACATCATACCTCCTTTATATCCAATGGTAACTCATCTCTTCATCCTCGTGGGATATCCCATATACCGAGACAAAACTCATACTTATGAAGTCCATATTCACTTCGTGGAACATCATTATCCTTTTCAGGATCAAGCGTCCTTACAGGGGAATATTGGCCATCTCTGCATGGCACTTCTTCAACTGGGAAACGTGAAACACATCATGAACTCCTGACAGTCCTTCGGGTGACTCCAACTTATTGGCCACTTCTCCCATACGCTCCAAAACTCGGTATGGTCCTACAAATCTCGGGGCTAATTTTCCCTTAACTCCAATCCATTTAACTCCTTGCATAGGGGACACGCGAAGATATGCTTTATCTCCAATTTCATAGACTACCTCCTTGAGTTTTTGAGTCTATCTAACTCTTATGTCTGGACTGAGCTACTTTCAGTCTATCTCAAATCAACTTAACCTTCTCTTCTGACTCCTTGATCACATTTGGTCCAAACAACTGACGGTCTCCAACTTCATCCCACACACTCTTGGGTATCATACATATAGAGACAAAACTCGTATTCATTTTGTCCGAAATCCACTCAGTGGAGTATTTTTATCTTTTCCAGGGGTCAAGGGTTCTTACAGGGTACTACCACCCTTAAAATGCACAAATCTTCCATAGACCATATTTCTCATATCCTCGAAAATGGTCAACATCTTTCCTCATAGAGTAACTCATAAAATCCAAATCAGTACCAACACTGCTAACTTTATTGATTTCTCAAATTATTACAATCTCCTGTTTTTCCATTACATGCCTCAACTCAACACCTCAATATAAAGGAAAAATGTTCTCACTACTACTACTATATTTCTTCTGTCACAAACTCAACTATTTATCACAAGTCACCTGCTCCTTCGGACAATCTCTGGCAAAGTGCCCTGCTTCATTACAACGGAAACATATTACTTCTGACAAATATCGAGGTTTCCTTTTTGGGCAACTGTTGAGGTAGTGCCCTGACTCCTTGCACCTATAACAGATGATATGACTCAGGTTCCTCCTGGGCTCCAATCGTTTTCTCTTCCTGGACTTTTCCATTCCAATCAGGGCTTCTATTTCCTGTGGGTCATATTCTACTTCCTCTGTCGGGAATTCTACTAGATCCCCATTCAAACAATTTTGGGAGATGTGTCCTTCTTCTCCACATGAATAGCATGACTTGGTGCAGGGTTTAATTGGCTCTTCTTTGGGTGTGTCCTCCACCTCTTTCTTCATCACAGGTCCTTCTAAACTTTCCATAGGGGCTCCTTTCATTGCTTCTTTCTTCTGCTGGATGGTTCTTTGTACCAAGGGGTAAATGTGACACTGAGCAGGGTAGTGGGTAGTCCCTTCACACAAGAAACAAGTAATCTGCCTATTTGGGCATTCTTCAGCTGGGTGACTCCCTTCACAATTAGGGCATTCATCCTTGTGTTCTTTATGGGTGTGTCCTATTTCTCCACAAATCTTGCATGCACAAGGTTTCTTCATGTCCTTTTCATAAGGCTTCAACTTCTGGGAAACAAGGTGAGATCTTTGAAGAGTCAACTTAAATTCTTTCCAAGTGGTTACTCCTTGCCATCCATTGATGGTTTGGTACATTCTCCAACAAGTAGCAGCACCTCTTTCAAAGCATTGAAAAGCATGCTGTGCCATAACCTTTCCGGCTATAGGGTTGTTCTCCATATGATCCTCCATCTTCTGAATCCATCGGTCTGTCTCCAACTGACTCATCGGTCCAGAAAATACAAGCTCATCTCCATTCATCCTCTATTAGGTCCATGGGTTTTGGGGTGAGATAAGAGAGATCGAGAGGGATGCACACAATACAAACAAAGGTTTTGAAAAGACAGGTTTTACTGTGGCTGTCGGAAAAACATCAAACAAATGACAGCTCACAAACGTCGCATCTAACGTAGGTATAGGACAGGGGTTTGGTCTTCTAAAGGTCAATAAATCTTCAACGTCTCCAAACTTGTCAAGCCTTGTTCATGCCTCCAATGGCTTCTTCCGATCATGCTTGTCTTTATCAAGTTCTTTTGCCAGATCATCTCTGTTGACGTGAAATCTCTCGTGACATCCTTTAATATTCTGGAGTTGCGTTCCAAAATTTTGGTTTCAACATCTTTCACATGAACCTTGGTCATACTGTCCTTCAGTTTCCTGACAAATCTCCGGTATCTCGGGGTTGTAGCTCCTCCAGCTTGGCTGCTTCAACTTCTGGGTCCTAAGTTCTTCATGAAATGCTCCTTGTCAAAATACGGCTTCTTGTAGCTCCATCTTAACTTCCTGATGTACTACTCCAGATCCTGGTGATACACCAGCTAAGGTTAAAACTTCATCTTACTAATAGGTGCTCCATCAGCCTTCTTCCATCAAATCCATTCTGAAGAAATGCATCCTTAACTCAGCACAGTGTCAATAGCATGAGGGGGTGATGACATCACAGGTAACCGTGTTTCTGCTCTTGTCATTTCCATGAGCTATCATTCCATAGTTGATATCTCCTGCCTTAGGGTTTCTTGAAAAAACTTTAAGTCCTATGCTCCATGTTCTAGTCTTTCTCCAACACACCTTGATCTCGGGTATCCATAGTCTGCCAAGTTCCATAAGGGTAGCCTTCCTAGGTCATGCAAATCTAGGAATTCTTCAGAGCCTTCAATTTTTACTTGTCTTCGGTCTTCAACCATTGTAGATTCCATTATTCAGATGCACGAAAAATACTCTTCATTCCGAAGTGGTCTTAGTTGTCTGATATCTTGTACATCTTGGAGTGGTCTCATTAGTCGAATCTTCGTGTGGTCAAAAGGGGAAAGGGGTATGGTCTCACTAAAGGGAATTTTTGAATAAGCTCAGAAGAGAAGAGAGGTAAAAGATCTTTTTGAAAGGGAAAATTGTAGAGAAAATCTTTGCTATGGGCTTGCCAGTTTCTAGGGTCACGTCCTACAGTTAACATGTGCTCTGATACCATCTTGTAGCGACCCGACCCGAATGGATCAAGTCTCTGTGCTTATGTGTCATCCCTGGATCAGTATACTGACACACACAGTACTCGAAGGATTTATAACAGAGGTAAATCACATGTATAAAGTAACGTAAATACTATTACCTCAATCCATATAGCGGAAGCAACAAGGTTGTGGATTCCCATCAACACCAACGGCAAGGTTGAGTGTAGAGATCATAACCCTAACGTATCACTTACTGGCCGTAAGAAACCTGCAACATGAGACGTTGCAGCCCGAAAACGGGTCAGTACATTGAATGTACTGGAAAATTCACACCATAGAGAATGATGAATAGAGGCTATCACTACATGCATATTTGGCTGGTGGAAAAGCTCTATGGTTACAGTTTTGCGTAAAGCCAATTTTTCCCTACTGCAAAGGAATAAATTTATTTAACTATTATGGTGGTTGTTGAACATTGAGAATGGTTGACAGCATTCTCAATCCCAATTAAGTAACATCATTAAACCCAACAATATTCATTAGAAGTAACATGATGAGATCAACAGGATAATCCAAGAACTAGACACTCAAGATGTCCATAACCGGGGACACGGCTAATCATGATTAGTTTGTTTACTCTGCAGAGGTTTGCGCACTTTTCCCCACAAGACTCGATCACCTCCGTTGGATTTCTCGCACTACTGGTGTTTGAGAAATGGATGACCGAGACATAGTCTTTCAGAAGCGCTAGCACCTTACGATGGAGTAGACCGTACCACCTACAACCCCTACATCTGCTAGTCTACCCCTATAAGAGTTCGCACGACTTAGTCAACTATGCCAGAGCCCATAATGGCTTGTGGCTGCACATGTAAGTATTTAGCACGAAAGATCTTATGATCCCTTTGAGCCTAGGTGGCGGTCCGAAAAAAAAACAGGCAAGTCCTGATAGACATCAGGTGCCTCAATCCACCCAGATGTGTGTTTAAGTTGCCACCTTAGATAAACCATTAAATTATCAATCTCACATCTGTCATGGATTTCACTCACCCAATCCACGTCTACTAGCATAGCATGACATAATAAGCAAACGTAAAAGTAACTCCCAAAGGTTTCATAGTAACAGGTAATAGGTACTACCTCATCTGCTTCCCATCCCACAATTTAATTAGATCCTAATCATGTAATGTGTGAGGATTGATCTAATGCAATAAAACTGGGTTGTAGAAAAGGTATGATCAAAGTGTGAACTTGCCTGCAATGTTGATGAAGATGATGCGCACTCAAAACTCTTGATAGATCTACTCGTCACACTCCGGTCAATCTATCGTAAGCAAGCAATAGTAACCACACAATGAGTACTCATCTACTGCACAGGTAAAACTTGAACAAGAGATCGAACCAGAAAGTTCAACTTAAGAACTCTGGTTGAGAAGGAAGAAAGAACCGAACAAATGACGGAAAAACAAACGACGAAAGAAAACAACTCAGTTCTAGAAGGTTGAAACTAGGTCAAATTTTACTGTAGCAAAATCTTGTTCAAGTTGATTAGACGGAACGGCGGTTTTGAGACGAAACTCCAGGCGCTTGAATCACCTGATTCCGATAAATGAGCGAGAAGAAAAACTAGAACGAAGATCGGATCTGAGATCGCGATCGTGGAATAGATCCGACGAGAAGAAAAAGAAGAACGGTTGAACGAACAGACGTTCGTTAACCTAGAAGAATAATCTGGTGATCACGTTCGTTAGGACGAACGGTCCGGCGAACGATCTCGGGCAACTAAATCGGAAAAGAAAACGGATCCGATCTAGGGTTTCGAGAAAAGAAACCAGATCGTAAAACCGATCTAGAAAACCGGAACGGTTTGGCGAAGAAAAACGAATTGGAGAAAAAGAATCGGAACGATTAGAAGAAAACGATCCGATGAGAAGATTAGATGTAGCGTGGGGCTACCTCCGGTGAAGTCTCCGGCAAGGAACTCCGGCGGCGTGGCGTGAGCGGCGGCAAGGTGCGGCGGCGGCGGGTGAGGCGGCGCGGCGCTGGTGAGGGGCGCGGGGTGGGGCGGCGGGTGAGGCGGCGCGGGTAAGGGGCGCGGGGTGGGGCGGCGGGTGAGGCGGCGCGGGTGGTGCGGCACTAGGGCGCGGTGCGCTTGGGGCTTTGGGGCCTTGGATTTGATGTGTTTAGAGGGGGATGCTTGGGTATTTATATTGGGGAGAGGTGAGGAAACTTGGAGTAGAGGACAAGAAATAGAGTAGGAATAGGAAAGAAAAAAAAGAAAAAGATCTAGAAAAAAAAACGAACGTAGACGAATTCTACTAGGAATCCTAAAAGGAAAAAAAGGCGGCGGCTCCTGCGCCTGGGTGCCTGGCGCGAGGCTAGCGCTAGCGCTAGCGCTGCTGGGGGCGGTGGCCTCCTGGCCGGCGGCTGGGCCTTTGGCCCAAGGGCGCGCTGGATTTTTTTAACAGATTTCGTGCGCAGAAAAACCAAAAGAAAACTAACTAAACGGACTCCAAAATTTTAAAAGTAAATTTTCCCCGACTCCTAAAAATGAGTCGAACAAAATAAACTTTTCTTCGGACCTAAAACACAATTTTCGAAAACACGCATTTTTCCCTATCCAAAGAAATCGCAAACAAACACCGGAAAACCGAAATTGATCTATTTATTAAATCTTCATTTTTCCTTAATTGGGAAAAGTCATGTTATTTCCCTCTCTCATATTTTGACATCGGAAAAAATATTTGAAGATGAAATAAATAAATCAAACGACCCTCTTTCAAAAATTTGAGAAAACTCCCAACTCATATTTCATATAATTTGAAGAAGTCATTTTATCTTCTCTCATGAAAATCATTAAGTTGCATAGAGTTGCAGAATTGGAAATATTTTTCCAAATGAAATTCAAATCTTTTCAGCACCCCTTGTCATTTTAAATAAATGGAAGAAGTTATGTCATCTTCTCTCCAGGGTTTCGTGGTGAAAAGAATTTGAATTTACGGAGATCAAAAAGCAAAAATGAAAGTTTGGGAAAGTCCTTTTATTCCCTCTCTTTTAACTTTCAAAAGCTTCGAATTCACTCACTTTCAGACAATCAATCAAACAATCAATCAATCAATCTATTTTTTTATAACATTCCAAAATTTAGAATTTTGGGATGTTACATTTCATTTTGGGGTTGATTCGCATTTTTGAGTGGGTCAACTATTTGTCATATAGTAAATCGCTAGCAACGAGCATGTAAAAACACATTACTCCCGAGCATCATCTCTCCATCTAAAAAAGAACTGGCAAGCTAATATTTCAAAATTTGATCCGAATCGACTTGGTAAGGTAGACGTGGATGCTCGTTCTCCCAAAATTTGAACGAACCGTTAAACATCCTCTCTGCTCGGTGGAATTCGCCCGAGAAAATAAATGGGAGACGTGAAATTACCATCCTATGTGGGACACACATCAATTGGCCCGTTGTACATCGAGGGTAGGTTCGTAACTTCATCCAAGCCCGCCTTCTCCTCGACCAAAATGACATGTGCCAAATAATTCATAAACCATGGTAGGCAAAACATGCTCTCCTTGCCCGAAATAGCTCGCGCCCACTATTTCAAAACACGCTCTCCTCGCCCGAAATCGCTCGCGCCCACTATAGTTCAAAACACGCCCTCCTCGCCCGAAATCGCTCCCGCCCAGAGAAGCAAAGTTACTCTACTATCCCCGACCCTCAGTACACAGACCCAAGCCGAGAAGCCTATAGGCAAGGGTAGAACTGTAACTCCCCCTCACATTTCAGACAAATGCGTCCGTAAGACATGGTTCCACTCCCCTCCCAATTTCCCCCGCCCGCCCCCATTCATACCTCGTGGGCGCCAAATCACCTTCTCCCCGGGAAGCTCCCTTCTCCCGAGCCGCGAAACCTCAGCCCCACCTCCATGGCGCCCCCACCGTACCAATTTCACAGCCGCCCTCCTCCCTAATGCGGGAGACGCTGTCCATTTGCCGTCGTGCACTAGGCCGTGTGCCTCTTACTCCGTGCTACTGGTGCTGCCTCGATGACGGCCGCGTGAACCGTACCGGAGCCGATTCACCCCCGCCATTGTTCACGGCGCCAGATCGGCTCCAACTTCGGATCCGTCCAGAGTCCTGGCGCTGCTTCGGCGTAGCCGTCGACCGTCGCGACATCGCTCTTTCCCTACCGCCGGTCGCCACCGCAACCGCGCCGGCCTCACCGACTCGGCAGCTGGACCTGCCTACTTCACCATGCCGCCAGATAGGTCGCACCCTCATCTCAAATCACTTTATTTAGGCGTCAGTTGTCTGAATTTTTATTCTGGGCCAATCGATTTGCAACGGGAAGCAGCACCCCTCGAGGCGGCGGAGCTCCTAGGCTGCCGATTGGCTGGTGTCTAACGTAAGGGTGTGGGGCCGCAAAGTTCGCTGCGGAAGCAGTGCTTAGATGGCTATCTTTTAGAGTTGCATGGGTTGAAGGTACTGCCACTGCCGGATCTGGATGACGGGGAGTCTTTGTGGATTGGCCCGGGGGCGGCGCAACCACGACAGTGTGGTGGGGCGGGAGCGGGGTTTTGGCCGGGACCACGGACGGCGGAGGCAGGCTACTCTGCCGTTGGTCACTGGCTCTTCGGGGAAGATTCCGAACAGTGTCAGCCGGGAGGCACAAGACGGCCAGTCATCCGGCGTAGATCGGACAGTACCAAAATAAAATAAAATCGTGTGACACCAATTTAGTCTTCAGTCAATAGACGTGTGACCACTCTCGTACCTTGCTGTTGATCTCTTAGTGTATTTCTTCAGATCAAAGAGATATGTCGTTCTTAACATTATGCGTTATCTTCATCTTCAGACACACCGTCTTCCGACTCACCGCAGCTGCTCCAACAAGGGAAGCATACACCAGAAGGGAGCTATAGTCCCCACTCAACAGTTCCCTGCATCGAATGTGTGTGCCCGACATGCACATCCACAACAACTGCAGGGCCATCGACAAGTCAGCACATGATGCTCACTCCTATGGATGGCAGCCAGATAGGTTGTACCCTCATCTTACTTGTGTGCAACATTTATGGCTTTGTTATTCATCTAAGCATGGAAAATAGATCATCACATTTCACTGTATATTGATGCTGATCTCTTACGGGTCTTGTTCAGGAGTTAACGCTGTTCCATAGTTCAGCTAAGATACTTTTTCTTTAGGTAACATTGTTCCATAGTTACCATCTATCATCTAATGCTATCCCACAGGCTGGTGATTATAGTATTATACAACTTCTAGTATTTCCCATGTTGTTCTTTAATACTTTTGTGTGCCATCTAGTTAATCTCGAGTGCAAATGATACATATTCTGTAGCTTTCATCTGTGTTCTCCCTTTAGTTTATGAGACATGTTGCTGCTAGTTAACCCCGGTCCTACTATTTATGTCGTCTCCTACAGGCACTCATTACATAAATCTAACTACTATTTGTCTTCCATGCATGTCAGATATAATTGGACACACTGATATATCCACAAGAACCTCACGGAGCAATGTAAATGCCAATAAACTTGATGTCAATGATACCCAATATGATGGAACATGTAAAGGCAGTTCTTCAGAAGACTTGCAGAAAGATGATGAATCCTCTTCACCCCACAAGGCCCTTGCCCTAACTTGGCCTGTGATATGGGTACAACATGCATATAATGTCCTGGAGTGTATCTACCCTGTTGCAATGCCATGTGCTTAGCATGCTGATCATGCATGGAAATATGTCATGCCTTCCTGTTTTTCAGTACCTATTCCATTCATGATAACATGTTTTCAAATTCAAGTACTGTCATTCTACTCTATCACAATGCCATCTGCTTAATTTGGACATCATGCTTCTGAATATCTTATGCATTGTTATTCATCAGTATGTACTTCATCTGTCTACCATACATGTTTTTTTACATTGAAGTGTTGTTCTAGTGCTCTGTTGCAATGCCATCTTATTTTCCCAATCATACACATGTATGTTGCCTTAGTTATTTTTGTACTTATTCCGCTAGCATACAATTTTACATTCAACTAGTGTTTTTCTTGCTGTGTTGTCCTGTCGTATCCCTAGCTCTTACACCATACTCCCTTCGTCCAGATTACATGTTGCCGAAATGGATAAAAAGGATGTATCTAGAACTGAAATACGCCTAGACCCATCCATTTTTTTCCGGATGGAGGGAATACATGTCAATATGTCATGCATTTCTATTCTTTAGTACCTATTTCATCTCTCTGCTGCCGCATGTTTTATAATTAAAGCACCATTCTTCTATACAAGGAATGCAAGGGGAAGACGACTATGTTAGAATCTGAAGGGTTACAAACAAGGCCTTTGTAAAAGATCCAAACGCCAGGAGATAATAAACCAACTCCAGTTTTTATAGATACTGCTCCAGCACAGAGAAACCCAACTCCTACTAATAATAAGCAGATTCCAGTGGCCAAAGAACTAGTCCGCTCTAGTCCAGCAAAAATATGTCAACTCAATTCTAAGAAGCGTGTGCGTATCCTTGAATCATGAAATTTTATAGCATGCTAATCATATTTTCTACATGTTTCTTACCCACCTCTCTTTTAGAAAATAAGCTTAACAGATAGAAGATTTTCCGCAATGGTATCGTTTATGAGGAAAGATTCTTGCAGGAATTCTCTGTGCTCCAATGCAGATGTAAGTACCTGTTGTATATCACTATATTTTTACATCAGCATGTATTTTGTTAATCGGCGTGAATCCAACATTTATCTGATCTAAATTTAGTTGTAGCAAAATGTATGATTAAAGGCCACAATGTTGATTTTTGCAAGGAAAACTGCCTGGTCGTTTTGCATCCTGAGCTGCATGAGTGTACTATCTCATATCAATGGGTTTGAATACTTTGGTTCTGCAGTGGGTTTTTCAGTGTTTTTTTTACTGTTGTCCTGTCGTATCCCTAGCTCTTACATCATACTCCCTCCGTCTGGATTAAATGTCGCAGAAATGGATAAAACTGGAATATAACTGAATCCATTTGGTTATAAAACTGGAATTGTAGTGCTAGAAGAATGGTATTTCAGTTCTAGATATGCTATCTCATATCACGCACATAACTGAATTGTAGTGCTTCTCTGGTTGCCCATTCATTCATTGTGTCAATGTTGCTTTCGTATTACCTTACCTGGCTGATGATAGCTGTGCCATATTGTGTTAATTTGGTGTAGGCTAGTTGCCCAAACGTTCATTGTGCCAATGTTGCTTTCCTATTATCTGACTTGGCCAATGATAGCAATGCTAGTGTGTTAATTTTGTGCAGGCTGCTGAAGATAAGAAGACAAACTCTGAAAACAGCAAGGCAACCCCATTGTTTCTTTCCAGTAAATCTAGGCCAGGTAATATGGCAATAACTCATGATTAATCTATTTGGTTCCCGTCCTAATTTATGTTATGATGCAGTGGTCAAGACACTCTCCACTATCAATAATACAAGCCTGCCAAAATCGCCATCTGAATCTGTTCAGTATCCTCTGTCTCGAATGCGATGGAATAAATGTATGTTTGTGAACCAATTAATGGATGAAACAATGATGGAAATGGTGGATGAATCAGAGGTGCAGAGTCGTGCGACACAACAACTGATCAATGTTTTCAGAGACAATGTGGCAAAGCAGCAAGAACTTGCCCACATGCTTATGGCCGTCATCTGTGCCGAGGTTGCAGATTGTGACGTTGTAGATGGTTAGGTTCTGCTCATTTATTTGCACTGGAATCAATCTTTGATTGCCCAGTGGATGTAATTTCCTATAATATATTCTGGATGTGCAACGTTATTCCCTGTATGGCGTACCTTTGCTCGTCGTAATGGGCTCAAATTATCTAATTTGGCCTAAAGACATGAACGAACTTTAGTGGGCCCATTAAGTTAATGGGCCGTTACTAGGCCGAAAGTTAATGGTCGGCCCTCTTACCTCCCGGGTCGTTAACAGGCCGACATCGAAGCGGGCAACAGGTGGCCCCAATTTATTTCACGGGCCGTTAACAGGCCGTTACTAAGTTTGGGCTACATATGGCCCAACTATACTGTAGGCCTTTAGCAGGTTGAAAGAGAAAGCAGGCTTGTATTGGACCATGAAGAGCATGGGCTGCTAAGAGGCCAAAAGTCAGGTCGTATTGTAAACGGCCCAACTATGTTGTGGGCCTTTAGCAGGCCGAAAGAGAAACCGGGCTGGTATTGGACCATGAAGGGCATGGGCCGTTAAGAGGCCAAAACTAAGGTCCGACTATAAATGGCCCAACTCATTTATGGTCCGTTAACAGGCCGAAAGGCACACAGGGTCAGGAATTGGCCCAACACTTAAATGGGTCGCTAAAAGGCCAAACTCAGGTCTGACTACAGATGGGCCCAACTGATTTATGGGCCGTCAACAGGCTGAAAGTGACACTGGGCCAGAAATTGGCCCAACACTTAAACGGGCCGCTAAAAGGCCGAAACTCAGGTCCGACTACAAATGGCCCATCAGATTTATGGGCCATCAACAGGCTGAAAGACACACCGGACCGGAAATTAGCCCAACATTTAAATGAGTCACTAAAAGGCCGAAAGATGTACATCCTGAAAATTGGCCCATCCATTAAATGGGCCGTTAACAGGCAGAAATCTCATCGGGCTGATATTGAACCCAAATATATAGCGGGCTGTTAACGGGCTCAAACTAACGATGGGCTGCAATGGTGTCAAATCTTTAACGGGCCAAATTGGCACATCTCGTATGGGCCGTGGGCTTAAATGGACCTGACACAAGTAGGCCTTATATGGGCCGGCCTGCTAATTTTTACTGGGCCGGCCTTTTTCACCGGAATCGGCCACTATTGGGCCGTGCCATGTGTCGACCTATCATAGGCACCTCCTGTCCAATGAGTGGATGACATCTGTCCCAACGATGAGCTGACACGTGTTTCCTCTAGCCAATGATGATTTTACACGTGGAAAATCCCCATTGGTCGGTGCTGTTAACAGGTTATCGGATCCAAAACCCGACCCGATAGCTTAACGATGTTCTGTTACGGTGGATGCCACGTGTCGGTCACCCTTGACGAAAGAACTTCTGTGATGCGCGATTTATCGTCATGGAAGTGGACACTTCTGTGATGATAATTTTGGTAATGTCATGGAACACTTCTACGACAGCACAGGTATGACTATCTTGATTCTGTCATAAATTTTCATGGATGTACATGCATGACAAAAAACGCGACCTACTGTGACAAACACGTATCATCACGGAAGTGTATTTTTTTTGTAGTGTTGGTACCTGTACGCTTCGGTGTTGCCCTGAGAATGAGATATGTGCAGCTCCTATCGGGATGTCGGCGCATCGGGCGGTTTTGCCGGTCTTGTTTTACCATTGTTGAAATGTCTTGTAATCGGGATTCCGAGTCTGATCGGGTCTTCCTGGGAGAAGGAATATCCTTCATTGAGCGTGAGAGCTTGTGATGGGCTAAGTTGGGACACCCCTGCAGGGTTTTGAACTTTCGAGAACCGTGCCCGCGGTTATGTGGCAGATGGGAATTTGTTAATATCTAGTTGTAGAGAACTTGACACTTAACTTAATTAAAATGCATCAACTGCGTGTGTAGCTGTGATGGTCTCTTCTCGGCAGAGTCCGGGAAGTGAACACGGTTTTTGTGTTATGTTTGTGCATAAGTAGTTTTAGGATCACTTCTTGATCACTTCTAGTTCACGACCGCTGCATTGCTTCTCTTCTCGCTCTTATTTGCGTATGTTAGCCACCATATATGGTTAGTTATTGCTGCAACTCCACCTCACTACCCTTTCCTACCCATAAGCTCAAATAGTCTTAATCTCGCGGGTGTGAGATTGCTGAGTCCTCGTGACTCACATATACTTCCGAACAGTTGCAGGTGCCGATGATGCCAGTGCAGGTGACGCAACTGAGCTCAAGAGGGAGCCCGATGAAGATCTTGATCATTATTTTGTTTCGTTTCCTGTTGGTCAGTAGTGGAGCCCAGTTGGGACGATCAGGGATCTAGCAATTGGGGTTGTCTTCTTTTATTTTGGTTCCGTAGTCGAACCTTGATTGTATTCTGGATGATGTATGTTTAACTTGTATTATGTGAAGTGGCGATTGTAAGCCAACTCTTTATCCCTTTCTTATTCAATACATGGGATTGTGTGAAGATTACCCCTCTTGCGACAAACCTACCATGCGGCTATGCCTCTAAGTCGTTCCCCGACACGTGGGAGATATAGCTGCATTGTGGGCGTTACATAGGGCAACAGAGTATCTGTCCAGCCAACTCGGTGAGACCGATTTCATAACTTGGTGAGACCAAAATAAATGCAACAAGTCAGAGAGCGTTGGCAAGGCCATCTCGGTGAGACCGAGACTCGTATCGGTGATACCGAACTCTTAGGTTTCTGGCTGTGGCTATGTCATATGAACTCGGTGGCGTTGGATATGAAGAATCGGTGGGGCCAAGTTGGAGTTTAGGATTTTGACATATATGGATGGAGAAAGTGGTTGAGGGTTTTGGAGCAATATCACTAAGAATTTGAGAAAGCAAGCCATTAAGCAACACCTCATCCCCTTTTAATAGTATTGGCTTTACTATGGACTCAATGTGATCTTGGATCACTAAAATAAAGAAGAAGAGTCTCGAGCTTTTGCCAATCTTTTGTCCTTAGCACCTTGATGGGGTTCCACATCCGCTTGTGCTTTCCACGCCATTGTTGGACTTGTCTGAGATACACTAGATGAAACTATTAGTCCAACAAGAGATATGTTGACATTAATTACCAAAATCACCAAGGGAGCACTTGTGCTTTCAATATTCCCCTTTTTGGTAATTGATGACAACATACATCGAAGCCTTAAGTAAAAGATAGGAAGAGTAATAAGCAAAGCTTTGGATAGACATGTAACATGCATAAGCTCCCCCTATATGTATGCAATCATGTGAAGATAGAGTGTAAGAACATGTGAATGCATAACGTGATAGAGTAAGCAGAGAGTTACATGTATCCTGGCTATATGCATCAGAGAAAATAATGTGGTTGAGAAATGTACCGTCATGTTTACGATTCCTCTTGCGAACATTATGTGCAACAACAAGAGATCACCATGCACATGAGTGTGATGCATATACTTACCTTGTGGTCTTGAGCTAACTTTTGAGGGAGTAGACTTGAGAAAACAAGGTTAGGCAACACAAGAACACTCCAAATAAAGCAGTTTCAAAGAACAACAAGAATACCAAGATGGGATGACATGTAATGTGTGAGTACTTCATTTAGATATAGACATGTCCCCAAAGATTAATGATGTGCAATAAGTTCCAAAGATTTTTCTCTCTTTAAGCATAGACTCTTTCTCCCCCTGAATCTAATACTGGATAATGGGAGAAGGTAGGGTGAGATAAACTCAGAGCAATAAGATTAGAGAATGGGTAAACAGAGCTAAACTAGAATCAATCATGGTAACATGTCTTCCCCTCTATAGACATGTGACTTCTCTCCTCCTACTAACAAGCATCTATAGAAGATCTTAGATGTGCTCTATGATTTTGATAAGCTTTGATGTGCTCTTTCTCCCCCTTTGACATCAATTTCTAGGAAGGTCTTCTGGAGTATGAGTCAAGTAGGTGTGGTCCTTGAGAGTCACTACAAAGCAGCGTGTAGCTTGAGATGTTGATAGAAGAAAAGGAATCACTAAGTGGAGCTGAAGAAAATTAGCCATATCAAATGAAAAAAAGTTTTCTCAGTGTTGAAATCGGCGACGCCGATCTGTTTCCATTGGTGACTCCAAGATAGCAGAGTCACTGAAGGTGCTCATCGGTGAGACTGAGCTAGTCCTTGCCGGTTGTATCGATGATCTATGTACAAAGAAACCTTGTATTTCGGTCTAGCCGACGGGCTTGGATTGGTGAGACTGAGTTCAACATAGAGCAAAAATTTGTCAACTCAGCTCACTTGGCAAATGAAATCTCACAAGAATTGTCATTAAGATTTGTAATGAATTAACTGAAGAAACACAGACAACTGACAGAAAATTTAAAAGAGATCTAGATGAAGTTTTTTTGTTTGAAAGGAAAGAAGGGACACAAAGGCAAGAAAATATGCAAATGGAAAATCAACTATGCAGCAAGGACACTAGAGAACTTCATCTAAAGTTGGTCGGCGACAATGTCACCTATGTTAGTGTTGGGGAACGCAGTAATTTCAAAAAAATCCTACGCACACGCAAGATCATGGTGATGCATAGCAACGAGAGGGGAGAGTTTCGTCCACGTACCGTCGTAGACCGTAAGAGGAAGCATTATGAGAACGCGGTTGATGTAGTCGTATGCCTTCACGATCCGACTGATCCAAGTACCGAACGTACGACACCTCCGAGTTCAGCATATGTTCAGCTCGATGACGTCCCACGAACTCCGATTCAGCAGAGCTTCGAGGGAGAGTTCTGTCAGCATGACGGCGTGATGATGGTGATGATGATGCTACCGACGCAGGGCATCGCCTATGCACCGCTATGATATGACCGAGGTGGATTATGGTGGAGGGGGGCACTGCACACGGCTAAAAGATCAACTGATCAACTTGTGTGTCCATGGGGTGCCCCTTCCCCCGTATATAAAGGTGTGGAGGAGGGGGAGGGCTGGCCCTCTACTATGGCGCGCCCTGGGGAGTCCTACTCCCACCGGGAGTAGGATTCCCCCCTTCCATGTAGTAGGAGTAGGAGAAAAGGAAACGGAAAAGAGAAGAGAAGGAAGGAGGGGGCGCCGCCCCTCCCCCTAGTCCAATTTGGACTAGGCCTTGGGGGTGTGTGCATCCTCCCCTCTCTCTTTCCACTAAAGCCCAATAAGGCCCATATACTCCCCGGCGAATTCTCGTAACTCTTTGGTACTCCGATAAATACCCGAACCACTCAGAACCTTTCCGATGTCCGAATATAGCCTTCCAATATATTGATCTTTACGTCTCAAACATTTAGAGACTCCTCTCATGTCCCTGATCTCATCTGGGACTCCGAACAACCTTCGGTAAATCAAAACACACAAACTCATAATACCGATCGTCACCAAACATTAAGCGTGCGGACCCTTCGGGTTCGAGAACTATGTAGACATGACCGAGACTCATCTCCGGTCAATAACCAATAGAGGAACCTGGATGCTCATATTGGCTCCTACATATTCTACAAAGATCTTTATCGGTCAAACCGCATAATGGTATATGTTGTTCCCTTTGTCATCGGTATGTTACTTGCCCGAGATTCGGTCATCGGTATCTCAATACCTAGTTCAATCTCGTTACCGGCAAGTCTCTTTACTCATTCTGTAATGCATCATCCCGCAACTAACTCATTAGTCACATTGCTTGCAAGGCTTAGTGATGTGCATTATCAAGAGGGCCCAGAGATACCTCTCCGGCAATCGGAGTGACAAATCCTAATCTCGATCTATGCCAACTCAACAAGTACCATCGGAGACACCTCTAGAGCACCTTTATAATCACCCAGTTACGTTGTGACATTTGGTAGCACACAAAGTGTTCCTCCGGTATTCGGGAGTTGCATAATCTCATTGTCAGAGGAACATGTATCAGTCATGAAGAAAGCAGTAGCAACAAACTAAACGATCATCGTGCTAAGATAACGGAATGGTTCAAGTCAATCACATCATTCTCTAATGATGTGACCCCGTTAATCAAATGACAACTCATGTCTATGGCTAGGAAACTTAACCATCTTTGATTCAATGAGCTAGTCAAGTAGAGGCATACTAGTGATACTCTGTTTGTCTATGTATTCACACATGTACTAAGTTTCCGGTTAATACAATTCTAGCATGAATAATAAAAAGTTATCATGATATAAGGAAATAAATAATAACTTTATTATTGCCTCTAGGGCATATTTCCTTCAGTCTCCCACTTGCACTAGAGTCAATAATCTAGTTCACATCTTTATGTGATTAGTTCACATCTCCATGCGACTAAAACCCAAAGGGTTTACTAGAGTCGATAATCTAGTTCACATCGCTATGTGATTAACACCCAAAGAGTGATCATCTTTTGCTTGTGAGAGAAATTTAGTCAACGGGTCTGGCACATTCAGAGCCGTATGTATTTTGCAAATTTTCTATGTCTACAATGCTTTGCACGGAGCTACTCTAGCTAATTGCTCCCACTTTCGATATGTATTTAGATCAAGACTTAGAGTCATCTAGATCGATGTAAAAAGCTTGCATCGATGTAACTCTTTACGACGAACTCTTTTATCACCTCCATAACCGAGAAATATTTCCTTAGTCCTCTAAGGATAATTTTGACCACTGTCTAGTGATCTACTCCTAGATCACCATTGTACTCCCTTGCCAGAATCATGCTAAGGTATACAATAGGACAGGTACACAGCATGGCATACTTTATAGAACCTATGACTGAGGCATGGGGAATGACTTTTCATTCTCTTTCTATTTTCTGCCGTGGTCGGGTTTTCTGTCTTTACTCAACTTCACACCTTGCAACACAGGCAAGAACTCATTCTTTGACTTTTCCATTTTTGAACTACTTCAACATCTTGTCAAGGTATGTACTCATTGAAAATATATCAAGCGTCTTGGTCTATCTCTATAGATCTTGATGCTTAATATGTAAGTAGCTTCATCGAGGTCTTTCTTTGAAAAACTCTTTTCAAACACTCCTTTATGCTTTCCAGAAAATTCTACATTATTTATGATCAACAATATGTTATTTAGATATACTTATCAGAAATGCTGTAGTGCTCCCACTCACTTTCTTGTAAATACAGGCTTCACCGCAAGTCTGTATAAAACCATATACTTTGATCACTTTATCAAAGTATATATTCCAACTCCGAGATACTTGCACCAGTCCATAGATGGATCGCTGGAGCTTGCACACTTTGTTAGCACCTTTAGGATTGACAAAACCTTCTTGTTGCATCATATACAGCTCTTCTTTAAGAAATCCATTAAGGAATGCAGTTTTGACATCCATTTGCCAGATTTCATAAAATGTGGCAATTGCTAACATGATTCGGACAGACTTAAGCATCGCTATGAGTGAGAAAATCTCATCATAGTCCACATCTTGAACTTGTCAAAAACCTTTTACGACAATTCGAGCTTTGTAGATAGTAACACTACTATCAATGTCCGTCTTCCTCTTGAAAATCCATTTATTCTTAATGGCTCACCGATCAACGGGCAAGTCAATCAAAGTCCATACTTTGTTCTAAACATGGATCTCATCTCAGATTTCATGGCTTCAAGCCATTTCGCGGAATCTGGGCTCATCATCGCTTCCTCATAGTTTGTAGGTTTGTCATGGTCAAGCAACATGACCTCCAGAACTGGATTACTGTACCACTCTGGTGTGGAACATATTCTGGTTGACCAACGAGTTTCGGTAGTAACTTGATCTGAAGTTTCATGATCATCATCATTAACTTCCTCACTAATTGGTGTAGGAATCACTAGAGCTGATTTCTGTGATGAACTACTTTCCAATTCGGGAGAAGGTACAATTACCTCATCAAGTTTTACATTCCTCTCAATCACTTCTTTCGAGAGAAACTTCTTCTCTAGAAAGGATCCATACTTAGCAACGAATATCTTGCCTTCGGATCTGTGATAGAAGGTGTACCCAAAAGTTTCCTTTGGGTATCCTATGAAGACACATTTCTCCGTTTTGGGTATGAGCATATCAGGTTGAAACTTTTTCACATAAGAATCATAGCCCCAAACTTTAAGAAATGACAACTTTGGTTTCTTGCCATACCACAGTTCATATGGTGTCATCTCAATGGATTTAGATGGTGCCCCATTTAACGTGAATGCAGCTGTCTCTAATGCATAACACCCAAACGATAGTGGTAAATCAGTAAGAGACATCATAGATTGCACCATATCTAATAAAGTATGGTTACGATGTTTGGCCACACCATTACACTGTGGTGTTCCAGGTGGCGTGAATTGCGAAACTATTCCGCATTGTTTCAAATGAATACCAAACTTTGTAACTCAAATATTCGCCTCCGCGATCAGATCATAGAAACTTTATTTTCTTGTTACGATGATTTTCCACTTCACTCTGAAATTCTTTGAACTTTTCAAATGTTTCAGACTTATGTTTCATTAAGTAGATATACCCATATCTGCTCAAATCATCTCTAAAGGTCAGAAAATAACGATACCCGTCGCGAGCCTCAACAATTATCGGATCGCATACATCAGTATGTATTATTTCCAATAAGTCAGTTGCTCGCTCCATTGTTCCGGAGAACGGAGTCTTAGTCATCGTTGATCAAAGATGGTTAAGGTTTCCTAACCATGGACATGAGTTGTCAGTTGATAATGGGATCACATCATTAGAAGAATGATGTGATGGACAA
This sequence comes from Triticum monococcum, assembly GCA_034509565.1. Lineage (NCBI taxonomy): Eukaryota > Viridiplantae > Streptophyta > Magnoliopsida > Poales > Poaceae > Triticum > Triticum monococcum. Next base: position 254,881,140 of record CM067847.1, read on the forward strand.
GACCCATTTGTTATCTTAGCATAATGATCGTTCAGTTTTATTGTTATTGCTTTCTTCATGTCAAATACATATTCCCTCGACTTTGAGATTATGCAACTCCTGGATACCGGAGGAATGCCCTGTGTGCTATCAAATGTCACAACATAACTGGATGATTATAAAGATGCTCTATAGGTATCTCCAAAGGTGTTTGTTGAGTTGGCATTGATCGAGATTAGGATTTGTCACTCCGTGTATCGGAGAGGTATCTCTGGGCCCTCTCGGTAATACACATCATAAGCTTGCAAGCAAATGACTAAGGAGTTAGTCATGAGGTGATGTATTACGGAACGAGTAAAGAGACTTGCCAGTAACGAGATTGAACTAGGTATGAAGATAAGGATGATCGAATCTCGGGCAAGTAACATGCCGATGGATAAAGGAAATTATGTATGCTGTCATAACGGTTCGACCGACAAGGATCTTCGTAGAATATGTAGGAGCCAACATGGGCATCCAGGTTCCGCTATTGGTTATTGACCGGAGAAGTGTCTCGGTCATGTCTATATAGTTCTCGAACCCGTAGGGTCCGCACGCTTAATGTTCGATGACGATATAATATTATATGAGTTATGTGAGTTGATGACTGAATGTTGTTCGGAGTCCCGGATGAGATCACAGACATGAAGAGGGGTATCAAAATGGTCAAGAGGTAAAGATTGATATTTAGGTGATAGTATTCAGACACCAGAAGTGGTTCGGGAGGTACCGGGTACTTATCGGGTCACCGGAAGGGGTTCCGGGCACCCCCGGCAAAGGATATGGGCCTTATGGGCCAAGAGGGGAAATGCACCAGCCACAAGGGGCTGGTGCGCCCCCCATATGGGACGGCCAAGGAGGAGAAGGAAAGAGGGGAAGGGAAAGGAGAGAGAGGAATAGGATTCCCCCTTCCTTCCCTCTCCGCCTCTCTTTCCTTCCCCCTCCGATATATATGGCAGGGGGGCACGTGGCTTGGGAGGAGCCCAAGTAGGATTGGGTCCTACTTGGGGCGCCTCCTGGCCTCTCCCCTCCCCCTCCCACCTATATATATATGTGGGGGGGGGGGGGGGGGCGCCTAGCACACCCCAGACAATTGTTTAGCCGTGTGCGGTGCCCCCTCCACCGTTTACACCCTCTGTCATATCTTTGCAGTGCTTAGGAGAAGCCCTGTGAGGATCACTTCAACATCACCGTCACCATGCCACCGTGCTAACAGAACTCATCTACTACATCGACATCTTGCTGGATCAAGAAGGCGAGGGACATCACCGAGCTGAACGTGTGGAGAACACGGAGGTGTCGTGCGCTCGGTACTTGATCGGTTGAAGCGTGAAGAAGTTCGACTACATCAACCGCGTTGTGGAACGCTTCCGCTTATGGTCTACGGGGGTATGTAGACACACTCTCCCCCTCATTTCTATGCATCTCCATGGATAGATCGTTGCGTGTGCATATAATTTTTTTGTTTAGAATTTTTTTGTTTTCCATGCAACGATTCCCAACAATGGCATCATGAGCCAGGTCTATGCGTAGATGATATGCATGAGTAGAACACAAAGAGTTGTGGGCAGTGATAGTCATACTGCTTACCACCAATGTCTTATTTTGATTCAGCGATATTGTGGGATGAAGAGGCCCGGGCCAACCTTACATCCACACACGTGAGACCGGTTCCACCGACAGACATGCAACTAGTTTTGCATCAAGGTGGCAGGCGGGTGTCCGTTTCTCCTACTTTAGTTCAATCAAATTTGATTGTGGACGGTCCTTGAAGAAGGTTAAAGCAGCAAGCTTGACGAGACAGCGTTGCGGTTTTATGCATTGGTGAGAACGGTTCTTGCTAGAAACCCGTAGCAGCCACGTAAAACTTGCAACAACAAAGTAGAGGACGTCTAACTTGTTTCTGCAGGGTATGTTGTGATGTGATATGGTCAAGACATGATCTGATATATGTTATTGTATGGGATGATCATGTTTTGTAAGATATCTCGCAACTAGCAGGAGCCTTATGGTTGTCTATTTATTGTATGAAATGCATACACCATGTAATTGCTTTACTTTATCACTATGCGTTAGCGATAGTTGTTGAAGCAATAGTTGGCGAGACGACCACGACGCAACGATGGAGATCAAGGTGTCGAGCTGGTGACGATGGAGATCATGACGATGCTTTGGAGATGGAGATCAAAAGCATGAGATGATCACATATTTTGATTGCATGTGATGTTTATCTTCTATGTATCTTATTTTGCTTAGTACGGCGGTAGCATTATAAGATGATCCCTTCACTAAATTTCAAGGTAAAAGTGTTCTCCCTGAGTATGCACTGTTGCTACAGTTCGTCATGTTGAGACACCACGTGATAATCGGGTGTGATAGACTCTACGTTCACATACAACGGGTGCAAGACAGTTTTGCACATGCGGAATACTTGGGTTAAACTTGACTAGCCTAGCATGTACAGAATATGGCCTCGGAACACTGGAGACCGAAAGGTCGAATGTGAATCATATAGTAGATATGATCAACATAGAGATCTTCACCATTGATGGCTACCCCATCTCACGTGATGACCGGTGTTACGTCTCCAATGTATCTATAATTTTTGATTGCTCCATGCTATATTATCTACTGTTTTGGATGTTTATGGGCTTTATTATACACTTTTATATCATTTTTGGGACTAACCTATTAACCCAGAGCCCAGTGCCAGTTTCAGTTTTTACCTTGTTTTAGAATATCGCAGAAAAGGAAAACCAAACGGAGTCCAATTGACTTGAAACTTCACAGAACTTATTTTTGGATCAGAAGAAGCCCAGAAGACTTGGAGTGCACGTCAGGGGATCTAAGAGGAAACCACGAGGCAGGGGGGCACGCCCACCCCCTGGGCGCGCCCTCCACCCTCGTGCCCCCCCTGACGTACTTCTTCCGCCTATATATATATACCCTAAAAACATCGGAGAGCACAATAGATCGGGAGTTCCGCCGCCAGAAACCTCCGTAGCCACCGAAAACCAATCGAGACCCGTTCCGGCACCCCGCCGGAGGGGGCATCCCTCTCCGGTGGCCATCTTCATCATCCCGGTGCTCTCCATGAAGTTTCCCCTTTGAAGTTATCTTATCGGATTGAGTCTTTAAAGATTTGAGAACACTTGATGTATGTCTTGACGTGTGTATCTGTGGTGACAATGGGATATCACGTGATTCACTTGATGTATGTTTTGGTGATCAACTTGCGGGTTCCGCCCATGAACCTATGCATAGGGGTTGGCACACGTTTTCGTCGTGATTCTCCGGTAGGTACTTCAGGGCACTCTTTGGGGTTCTATGTGTTGGTTGAATAGATGAATCTGAGATTGTGTGATGCATATCGTATAATCATACCCACGGATACTTGAGGTGACATTGGAGTATCTAGGTGACATTAGGGTTTTGGTTGATTTGTGTCTTAAGGTGTTATTCTAGTATGAACTCTAGGGCTGTTTGTGACACTTATAGGAATAGCCCAACGGATTGTTTGGAAAGAATAACTTTGAGGTGGTTTCGTACCCTACCATAATCTCTTCGTTTGTTCTCCGCTATTAGTTACTTTGGAGTGACTCTTTGTTGCATGTTGAGGGACAGTTATGTGATCCAATTATGTTATTATTGTTGAGGGAACTTGCACTAGTGAAAGTATGAACCCTAGGCCTTGTTTCAACGCATTGCAATACCATTTACGCTCACTTTTATCATTAGTTACCTTGTTGTTTTTATATTTTCAGATTACAAAAACCTTTATCTACTATCCATATACCACTTGTATCACCAACTCTTCGCCGAACTAGTGCACCTATACAATTTACCATTGTATTGGGTGTGTTGGGGACACAAGAGACTCTTTGTTATTTGGTTGCAGGGTTGCTTGAGAGAGACCATCTTCATCCTACGCGTCCTACGGATTGATAAACCTTAGGTCATCCACTTGAGGGAAATTTGCTACTGTCCTACAAACCTCTGCACTTGGAGGCCCAACAACGTCTACAAGAAGAAGGTTGTGTAGTAGACATCAACCGGACATGGGTTAGTTGATTTGGATCATGTATTACTTAGATGACTTACGGGATGTCTATTTGAGTGGGAGTTCTTTAGTAATATGATTAATTGAACTTAATTTATCATGAACTTAGTCTTGATAGTTTTGCATATCTGTGTTGTAGATCAATAGCTCGTGATATAGCTCATGTATTTTTTTGATATGTTCCTAGAGAAAACTAAGTTGAAAGATGATAGTAGCAATGATGTGGACTAGGTCCGTGATCTGAGGATTATCCTCATTTCTGCACAGAAGAATTATGTCCGTGATGCACCACAAGCTGACAAACCTATTGCAGGAGCAGATGTAGATGTTATGAATGTTTTGCAAGCTCGATATGATGACAACTTGATTGTTTAGTGCGCCATGCTTTACAGCTTAGAACCGGGACTTTAAAAATGTTTTGAACGCCATGGAGCATGTGAGATGTTCCAAGAGGTGAAATTGGTATTTCAGACTCATGCCCGTGTCAAGAGGTATGAGACCTCTAACTAGTACTTTGCCTACAAGATGGAGGAGAATAGCTTAACTAGTGAGCATGTGCTCAGAATGTCTGGGTACTACAATCGCTTGAATCAAGTGGGAGTTAATCTTCCAGATAAGATAGTGATTGACAGAGTTCTCTAGTCACTATCACCAAGCTACTAGAACTTCGTGATAAACTATAATATGCAAGGGATGACAAAAATGATTCCCAAGATCTTCACGAGCCTGAAATTGGCGAAGGTAGAAATTGAGAAAAGAGCATCAAGTGTTGATGGTTAACAAGACCACTAGTTTCAATAAAAAGGGCGAGGGAAAGAAAGGGAACTTCAAGAAGAATGGCAAGCAAGTTGCCACTCCCGGGAAGAAGCCCAAAGCTGGACCCAAGCCTGAAACCGAGTGCTTCTACTGCAAAGGAAATGGTCACTGAAGTGGAACTGCCCCAAATACTTGGAGGATAAGAAGGATGGCAAAGTGAACAAAAGTATATATTTGATATACATGTTATTGATGTGTATTTTACTAGTGTTCATAGTAACCCCTAGGTATTTGATACCGGTTCAGTTGCTAATATTAGTAACTCGAAACAAGAGTTGCAGAGACTAGTTAAAAGCAAGGTGACGATGTGTGTTGGAAATGATTCCAAGGTTGATATGATCACCATCGCACACTCCCTCTACCTTCGGGGTTAGTGTTGAACCTAAATAAATGTTATTTGGTGTAAGCGTTGAGCATGAATATGATTAGATCATGTTTATTGCAATACGTTTATTCATTTAAGTTAGAGAATAATTGTTGTTCTATTTACATGAATAAAACCTTCTATGGTCATACACCCAATGTGAATGGTTTATTGAATCTCGATCGTAGTGATACACATATTCATAATATTGATGCCAAAAGATGCAAAGTAGATAACAATAGTGCAACATACTTGTGGCACTGCCATTTAGGTCGTATTGGTGTAAAGCGCATGAAGAAACTCCATGCATATGGACTTTTGGAATCACTTGATTATGAATCATTTGATACTTGCGAACCATGCCTCATGGGCAAGATGACTAAAACTCCGTTCTCCGGAACAATGGAGCAAGCTAATGACTTATTGGAAACAATACATACCGATGTATGTGGTCCGGTGAGTGTTGAAGCACGCGGCGGGTATCCTTAATATTCTGACCTTTACAGATGATTTGAGTAGGTATGGGTATATCAACTTGATGAAACACAAGTCTAAAACATTTGAAAAGTTCAAAGAATTTTAGTGTGAAGTGGAGAATCATCATAACAAGAAAATAAAGTTTATACGGTCTAATCACGGAGGAGAATATTTGAGTTATGAGTTTGGCCTTCATTTAAAACAATGTGGAATAGTTTCACAACTCACGCCACCTGGAACACCACAGCGTAATGGTGTGTCTGAATGTCGTAACTGTACTTTATTGGATATAGTGCGATCTATGACATCTCCTACCGATTTACCACTATCTTTTTGGGTTATGTGATAACCCACAAGTATAGGGGATCACAACAGTTTTTGAGGATAGAATATTCAACCCAAATTTATTGATTCGACACAAGGGGAGCCGAAGAATATTCTCAAGTATTAGCAGCTGAGTTGTCAATTCAACCACACCTGGAAACTTAATATCTGCAGCAAAGTGTTTAGTAGCAAAGTAATATGATAGTAGTGGTAACGGTAGCAAAAGATAATGATAGCAAAAGTAATGTTTTTGGTATTTTGTACTGATTGTAACAATAGCAACGGAAAAGTAAATAAGCAAAGAACAATATATGGAAAGCTCGTAGGTAATGGATCGGTGATAGAGAATTATGCCAGATGAGGTTCATCATGTAACAGTCATAACATAGCGTGACACAGAACTAGCTCCAATTCATCAATGTAATGTAGGCATGTATTCCGAATATAGTCATACGTGCTTATGGAAAAGAACTTGCATGACATCTTTTGTCCTACCCTCCCGTGGTTGCGGGGTCCTAGCGGAAACAAAGGGATATTAAGGCCTCCTTTTAATAGAGTACCAGACCAAAGCATTAACACATAGTGAATACATGAACTCCTCAAACTACAGTCATCGTCGGGAGTGGTCCCGATTATTGTCACTTCGGGGTTGCCGGATCATAACACATAGTAGGTGACTATAGACTTGCAAGATAGGATCAAGAACTCTCATATATTTATGAAAACATAATAGGTTCAGATCTGAAATCATGGCACTCGGTCCCTAGTGACAAGCATTAAGCATAGCAAAGTCATAGCAACATCAATCTCGGAACATAGTGGATACTAGGGATCAAACCCTAACAAAACTAACTTGATTACATGATAAATCTCATCCAACCCATCACCGTCCAGCAAGCCTATGATGGAATTACTCACGCACGGCGGTGAGCATCATGAAATTGGTGATGAAGGATGGTTGATGATGACGATGGCGATGGATTCCCCCCTCCGGAGCCCCGAACAAACTCCAGATCAGCCCTCCCGAGAGGTTTTAGGGCTTGACGGCGGCTCCGTATCGTAAAACACGATGAATCCTTCTCTCTGATTTTTTTCTCCCCGAAAGCAAATATATAGAGTTGGAGTTGAGGTCGGAGGAGCTCCAGGGGGCCCACGAGGTAGGGGGCGCGCCCAGGGGGCAGGCGCTCCCCCACCCTCGTGGCTAGGGTGTGGGCCCCTGGTGTTGATCTTTTGCTAGTATTTTTTATTATTTCCAAAAAGACGCTCTGTGGAGTTTCAGGTCATTCTGAGAACTTTTGTTTCTGCGCATAAATAACACCATGGCAATTCTGCTGAAAACAACGTCAGTCGGGGTTAGTTCAGTTCAAATCATGCAAGTTAGAGTCCAAAACAAGGGCAAAAGTGTTTGGAAAAGTGGATAGGATGGAGACGTATCATTATGCATTAGAGATAGCTGCATTCACAATTAATAGGGCACCGTCTAAATTCGTTGAGACAACACCGTATGAACTGTGGTTTAGCAAGAAACCTAAGCTGTCGTTTCTTAAAATTTGGGGTTGCGACACTTACACTAGTACATCAAGGTGCTATACAAACGGTTTTTAACCCCTTTCCGCGACGACGTTTGGAACCATCGCCTAGTGAGTGTGGGCGATAGGGGGGGTCCTTCCCACATGTCCCAGAAACTGTCGGGGATATGCCCTCCTGGCACACACGCTCGGCAACGAGGTCGCGTGCGACCGGCGAGCGACCAAATACGGTTATACATATAATAGTACTCAAAAATACAATTATACAGGCGAAATCATTTCTGGTCGTAAGTACATCCCACATAGTCAGTCCTCGCTAAACGTTTCCGTTAGTATATACATCCCACACAGTCGCTCCAAGGAAAATGTTTCTGTTCGCAGGTACATCACACACAATTTTTCCCGTTAAATTGTTTGAGATAGCGTTTCCAGTGCACATGATATTAACAATTTTATCGTTTGCGTTATTGAATGCATCACACGTGGTTCATAGAATAAAACTATGTGGCAAAGGCTGTCCATCACACAGTTTTTATGTGGTAAACGTTTGCGCCAGGTGGCCTAACGCAAACAGTTTTCAAGAGATGTCGTGTGTGATTGTTCATTAATCTAACACGATTTATTCCTATAAACTGTGTGCGTTGCCTCAGGTCATCACCCATAGTGTTTTCTCAATAACCGTTTGCAATAGAAAAACCCAATTAGAAGGCTAATTATCCTATTATTAATCATCCATTTGTTAATCTAATTGACATTTCATATTAAGCACACAATATATTTCATTTTGATAATTGAAATACATCATAGTACAACATCATATAGCTTCAGCACTCAGCTACCCCATTACACAACTACACCAACACCAAATTTCACATGCAACATCTATAACCTTTCGAAATTAGCATCATAGACGGTACATAGACAAATGTATCTCATCTAGAAAACTGTTGATGCACAAAGCGAATATTGAGCATTCATTGATGTTGAAGGTCTTTGCAACTTTAGGCCAGTGCCTGTGGATGATTGACCATCCATCCTTCATCCTCTTCAGGAACACTTCAATATTGAACCATGGGTGTTGTATGAATACCTTCCTCGCCTCCTGACCATACAAGTGGTTTGAGAGGTAATCATCAGTGAACTGCTTTGGAAAGGCCTGAAAACAAGGATGTGCATAAATATCTTCTCTATATTGGAAATGGGGCAAAGAAATGAAAAAGGCAAGGTATAATAGTCAGTACCATCATGTACTGAACTGATGTCTTGTTCATTGTGCAGACAAAGATCATGTTGTTTTTTGTCACTAATTTCTTTATCATAACAATCTTCTAAGTTTCTTGACTTGACTGATATTCATGGACAACTCATTTCCCCGTATGTAAAAAGGGTCGAACAGTGGGTCAAAACCTTTGACAGCAGGGCCCACATGTGCAAGACCAAATTGTTAAAAACCTAAATATTAGAATGGTTCCTGCAATTTCACAATAATGTGCTATTAGACAAAGGACCATGCATGTGCAAACCTCGATTGTAAACCTCAGTGCTTCCCATTGTTTCCCTGCAACACATATAAGGTAGTTAGTCATCAGGTTAAGTGAGGGTTTCCCATAAGGTAGTTTCCCGGCAAAATTGTTTGTAAAAGTGGATAGGACGGAGACGTATCAACTCCCCCAAGCTTAAACCTTTGCTTGTCCTCATGCAATTCAGTTGACAAACTGAAAGTGATAAAGAAAAACTTTTACAAACTCTGTTTGCTCTTGTTGTTGTAAATATGTAAAGCGAGCATTCAAGTTTTCAGCAAAGATTATGAACTAACCATATTCACAATAACGCATAGGTCTCATGTTTACTCATATCAATGGCATAATCAACTAGCGAGCAATAATAATAAATCTCAGATGACAACACTTTGTCAAAACAATCATAATATGATATAACAAGATGGTATCTCGCTAGCCCTTTCTAAGACCGCAAAACATAAATGCAGAGCACCTTCAAAGATAAAGGACTAACTAGACATTGTAATTCATGGTAAAAGAGATCCAGTCAAGTCATACTCAATGTAAACTAACAGTAATGAATGCAAATGACAGCGGTGCCCTCCAACTAGTGCTTTTTAGTAAGAGGATGATGACTCAACATAAAAGTAAATAGATAGGCCCTTCACAGAGGGAAGCAGGGATTTGTAGAGGTGCCAGAGCTCAGTTTTGAAATAGAGATGAATAATATTTTGAGTGGTATACTTTCATTGTCAACATAACAAGCAAGAGATGGCGATATCTTCCATGCTACACACATTATAGGCGGTTCCCAAACAGAATGGTAAAGTTTATACTCCCCCTCCACCAACAAGCATCAATCCATGGCTTGCTCAAAACAACGAGTGCCTCCAACTAACAAGAGTCCCAGGGGGAGTTTTTTTGCAATTATTTTGACTTAGTTTGCATAAAGCATGGGACTGGGCATCCCGGTGACTAGCCATTTTCTCGTGAGTGTGGAGCGAAGTCCACTCCTCTTGAGAATAACCCGCCTAACATGGAAGATACGGACAACCCTAGTTGATGCATGAGCTACATACAAAACAGAATGTTTATTTGAAGGTTTAGAGTTTAGCACATACAAATTTACTTGGAACGGCAGGTAGATACCGTATATAGGTAGGTATGCTGGACTCATATGGCATAACTTTGGGGTTTATGGGATTGGATGCACAAGAAGTATTCCCGCTTAGTATAGGTGAAGGCTAGAAAAAGACTGGGAAGCGACCAGCTAGAGAGCGACAACAGTCATAATGCACCATGAACATAAATATTGTAGAGGCTATGTTGATTTTGTTTCAACTACATGCGTGAACATGTGCCATGTCAAGCCACTCGAACATTCAAAATAGGATACCACCCTATCATACCACATCACAACCATTTTAATAGCATGTTGGCACGCAAGGTAAACCATTATAAGCTCCTAGCTAATTAAGCATGGCACAAGAAACTATGATCTCTAGTTGTCATTGCAAACATGTTTATTCATAATAGGCTGAATCAGGAACGATGAACTAATCATATTTACAAAAACAAGAGAGGTCGAGTTCATAACAGCTTTTCTCATCTCAGTCAGTCCATCATATATCATCATAATTGCCTTTCACTTGCACGATCGAATGATGTGAATAATAATAATAGTGCACGTGCATTGGACTAAGCTGGAATCTGCAAGCATTCAATAAACAGGAGAAGACAAGGCAATATGGCCTCTTTTGTCAGATCAACAATAATGCATATAAGAGCCACTTCAACAATTTAATTATGGTCTTCTCCTATCGACCCCCAAAGAAAAGAAATAAAACTATTTACACAGGAGAGCTCCTAACAAGTAAAAAGAAGAACATGAAAACTTTTTGGGTTTTCTTTTTAATTACTACTACAAGCATGGAAATTAGAACTAGCTAAAAGCTACAACTAATTTTTTGTTTTTTCTTAAGGTTTATTAAGCACACAAGAAGATAGCATAAAAAAGGAAATAAACTAGCATGGGTGATACAATGAAAAAGTATGAGCACCGACATCTAACAATGAGTGTGTGAACATAAATGTAATGTCGGTGAGAAATACGTACTCCCCAAGCTTAGGCTTTTGGTCTAAGTTGGTTTATGGCCAAAGTTGGCCTGGTGGATATCCATAGTAATAGTTGGGGTCGTACTGCGAAGAAGAAGACTCTGATTGCCACTGATTGGCAATCATCTTTGGATGCCACTGGTAATTAGACTAACGTGGAGGATCAACTTGTGGTTCCGACTTTGGCTATGTGGCTGATGTAGGGTTCCAGTAGGCGTGAATAACCTCTAACGGAACAAGGTACTTGCCTGTAGATAAATCAAACAAGGAAGGAGCAGGCAGGGTAATAGTCTTAGGATGATGTTTATCAAAGAACAATTTGTATTTAAGCTCCCCTTCCCTATTCTTAACAATAAAATCATGTGCCATCATACTCTTATAATCTAAATAAACAGGAGGCAACAATTTTTCTTCCTTCTCATTGTGCCTAATAGGTATGTTAAAATGTGTAGCTAGGCGTGAAGCATAGATGCCTCCAAAGATGGGGCCCTTTGTACGGTTTAGACTTAACCGTTTAGCAATAATACCGCCGATACTAACAGAGTTATCACAGAATAAACCGTGGAACAAAATAATAATATCAGGAACACTAAGGTTTCCACAGTTTCCGTGACCAATTAAGCAATGACTAGCAAATATTGCAAAGTAGCGCAAAACAGGAAAATGTATGCTAGTGATTCGTGCATCAGAAACCTTCCTCGTTTCCCCTACAATGATGGTATCAATAAACCCATCCACATCACCGCGGTGTGGTTCCTCTATTGTGCCCTCGAAAGGGATCAAACAAACCCGACAAAAATAATAAAGTGACATCTCCTTATGCTCATCATATAAATAAAACTCCACCGTAGGTGGTGAGCTCCTAGCATGGAAATGAAAATTTTGCACAAAGATACTGGTGAGTAAGAGATACTGTTCGCGTTTGTCGTGGAGGAAGGCGGTGAGGCCTGCATTCTCAGCCAATTCATAAAAATCATCATAAATCCCGCCTGCTCTCAAGAAATCATCGGAAGGCCATTCATACGGCCGAACTTCCGTGGTGCGAGGCAGATTATATTTGGGCCTCTCTGCTTTTTCATTTTGCTTTTCCTTTGAGGTTCGGCTCGATGAGCCCCTCAAAACTCTATTCATTATTTTCTGAAAGAATCTGAAATTTTTAGTAACTTCAAATAAAAGTGAGCCAAGCTTAACAAAATCGATAGCAACTACTCCTACAAGTGTCTAGAGCCTATATCATGCATCAAAACTACTTGGAACCACATAAATTTGACATGCAAGCTCAAGAACAGGGTCACCTAAGCAGCAAAAATATGCAATGAATAAAGCACTAGAACAAAAACTAATTGGACCAATGGAGGAGTCACATACCAAGGAACAATCCCCCCAAGTAGTTTTGTGAGAGGTGCTTTGAGCAAGGAGATCGAAAATCGCAGCAAAATGAGCTAGAACTCGTGCTTGAGCTGGATGGTGATTTTTTTGGGAGGAAGAAGAAGTGTGTGGGTGCAGGAATAAGTGGAGGGGAGCCACCGTGGGCCCACGAGGCAGGGGGCGCGCCCAGGGGGGCAGGGCGCGCCCTCCACCCTCGTGGCCAGGTGGATGCCCCCCGTGCTGTGTTCTCAGTGCTAAATATTCTCAAATATTCCAGAAAAAATCATATTTAAATTTCAGGGCATTTGGAGAACTTTTATTTTCGGGGTATTTTTATATTGCACGGAAATTCAGAAAACAAACAGGAAAATACTAATTTTACTTTATTTAATATAAATAACAGAAAGTAAAAGGAGGGCACAGAGAGTTGTGTTTTCTAGTTTCATCCATCTCATGCTCATCAAAAGGAATCCACTAACAAGGTTGATCAAGTCTTGTCAACGAACTCATTCCGAATAACATGGAACCGGAGAAATTTCGAATAACACTATGTTACCTCAACGGGGATATGTACATCCCCAATAATAAGAGTATCATATTTCTTCTTGACAGTAGGAAGAGGAAATTCGAAACCTCCAAAAATAATCGATGAAAATTTTCCAATAGAATTGATATTGTGGACTTGAGGTTGTTTCCTCGGAAAGTGTACCGTATGCTCATTACCATTGACATGAAAAGTGACATTGCCTTTGTTGCAATCAATAATAGCCCCTGCAGTATTCAAAAAGGGTCTTCCAAGAATAATAGACATACTATCGTCCTCGGGAATATCAAGAATAACAAAGTCCGTTAAAATAGTAACGTTTGCAACTACAACAGGCACATCCTCACAAATACCGACAGGTATAGCAGTTGATTTATCAGCCATTTGCAAAGATATTTCAGTAGGTGTCAACTTATTCAAATCAAGTCTACGATATAAAGAGAGAGGCATAACACTAACACCGACTCCAAGATCACATAAAGCAGTTTTAACATAGTTTCTTTTAATGCAGCATGGTATAGTGGGTACTCCTGGATCTCCAAGTTTCTATGGTATTCCACCCTTAAAAGTATAATTAGCAAGCATGGTGGAAATTTCAGCTTCCGGTATCTTTCTTTTATTAGTAATAATTTCTTTCATATACTTAGCATAATGATTCATTTTAAGCATATCAGTTAATCACATCCGCAAAAAGATAGGTCTAATCATTTCAGCAAAGCGCTCAAAATGCTCATCATCCTTTTTCTTGGATGGTTTGGGAGGAAAAGGCATGGGTTTTTGAACCCAAGGCTCTTTTCCTTACCATGTTTCCTAGCAACAAAGTCTATCTTATCATAACGTTGATTCTTTGATTGTGGGTTATCAAGATCAACAGCAGGTTCAATTTCTATATCATTATCATTACTAGGTTGAGCATCATCATGAACATTATCATTAACATTATCACTAGTTTCAGGTTCATTACCGGATTGTGTTTCAGCATCAGAAATAGAAATATCATTTGGATTCTCAGGTGTTTCAGTAATAGGTTCACTAGAAGCATGCAAAGTCCTATCATTTTTCTTTTTCTTCCTTTTAGAAGGACTAGGTGCATCTATATTATTTCTCTGAGAATCTTGCTCAATTCTCTTAGGGTGGACTTCAGGATACAAAGGTTCCCGAGTCATTTTACCAGTTCTAGTAGCCACTCTAATAGCAAAATCATTATTCTTACTATTCAATTCATTGATCAACTCATTTTGAGCTTTAAGTACTTGTTCTACTTGAGTGGTAACCATAGAAGCATGTTTACTAATAAGTTTAAGTTCACCTTTGACATTAGCCATATAATCACCCAAGTGTTCAAGCATATCAGCACTGCGTTTTAATTCTCTACCCAAATAAGCATTGAAGTCTTCTTGCTTAACCATAAATTTATCAAACTCATCTAAGCATGGGCTAGCAAACTTAGTAAATGGGATTTCAGCTTTATCATATCTATAGAGATAATTTACCTTCACTACCTGTGTTGGGTTATCAAGACCATGTATTTCTTCAATAGGAGATGGATTAAAATTATGCATTTCTTCGACAGGCGGTAAATTAAGACCATGTATTTCTTCAATAGGAGGTAAATTCTTAACATCTTCAGCTTTAATACCTTTTTCTTTCATAGATTTCTTTGCCTCTTGCATATCTTCAGGATTGAGAAATAGAACACCTCTTTTCTTCGGAGTTGGTTTAGGAATAGGCTCAGGAGCTGGCTCAGGAGGTGTCCAATTATTTTCATTTGTCAACATATTATTCAATAGAATTTCAGCTTCATCCGGTGTTCTTTCCCTGAAAACAGAACCAACACAACTATCCAGGTAATCTCTGGAAACATCAGTTAGTCCATTATAAAAGATATCAAGTATTTCATTTTTCTTAAGAGGATGATCAGGCAAAGCATTAAGTAATTGGAGAAGCCTCCCCAAGCTTGTGGGAGACTCTCTTCTTCCATTTGCACAAAATTATATATATCCCTTAAGGCAGCTTGTTTCTTATGAGCAGGGAAATATTTAGCAGAGAAGTAATAAATCATATCCTAGGGACTAAGCACACAACCAGGATCAAGAGAATTAAACCATATCTTAGCATCACCCTTTAATGGGAACGGAAATATTTTAAGGATATAAAAGTAGCGAGATTTCTCATCATTAGTGAACAGGGTGGCTATATCATTTAATTTAGTAAGATGTGCCACAACAATTTCAGATTCATAGCCATGAAAAGGATCAGATTCAACCAAAGTAATTATATCCGGATCAACAGAGAATTCATAATCCTTATTAGTAACATAGATAGGTGAAGTAGCAAAAGCAGGGTCAGGTTTCATTCTAGCATTAAGAGTTTGCTGCTTCCATTTAGCTAATAACCTCTTGAGCTCGTATCTATCTTTGCAAGCTAAAATAGCTATAGCAGCTTCTTTTTCCAAAACATAACCCTTAGGAATAAGAGGCGATTCATATTTATTAGGGGGAGAGTCTTCATCATCACTTTTGTCAATATTATCAGTTTCAATAATTTCATTCTCTCTAACCCTAACAAGTTGTTCATCAAGAAATTCACCAAGTGCCACAGTAGTATCAAGCATAGAAGTAGTTTCATCATAAGTATCATGCATAGTAGAAGTGGCATCATCAATAACATGCGACATATCAGAACGAATAGCAGAAGCAGGTTTAGGTGTCGCAAGCTTACTCAAAACAGAAGGTGAATCAAGTGTAGAGCTAGATAGAGTTCCTTACCTCCCCTCGTAGTTGAGGGATAAATCTTGGTTTTTGGATCTCTCAAGTTCTTCATAATGATAAGCAGATATAAATCCCAAGTGACTCAAAGAATAGAGCTATGTTCCGTGGCGACGGTGCCAGAAAGTAGTCTTGATAACCCACAAGTATATGGGATCGCAACAGTTTTCGAGGGTAGAGTATTCAACCCAAATTTATTGATTCGACACAAGGGGAGCCAAAGAATATTCTCAAGTATTAGCAGCTGAGTTGTCAATTCAACCACACTTGGAAACTTAATATCTGCAGCAAAGTGTTTAGTAGCAAAGTAATATGATAGTAGTGGTAACGGTAGCAAAAGGTAATGATAGCAAAAGTAATATTTTTGGTATTTTGTAGTGATTGTAACAATAGCAACGGAAAAGTAAATAAGCAAAGAACAATATATGGAAAGCTCGTAGGCAATGGATCGGTGATAGAGAATTATGCTGGATGCAGTTCATCATGTAACAGTCATAACACAGGGTGACACAGAACTAGCTCCAATTCATCAATGTAATGTAGGCATGTATTCCGAATATAGTCATACGTGCTTATGGAAAAGAACTTACATGCCATATTTTGTCCTACCCTCCCATGGCAGCGGGGTCCTAGCGGAAACTAAGGGATATTAAGGCCTCCTTTTAATAGAGTACCGGACCAAAGCATTAACACATAGTGAATACATGAACTCCTCAAACTACGGTCATCGCCGGGAGTGGTCCCGGTTATTGTCACTTCGGGGTTGCCGGATCATAACACATAGTAGGTGACTATAGACTTGCAAGATAGGATCAAGAACTCTCATATATTTATGAAAACATAATAGGTTCAGATCTGAAATCATGGCACTCGGGCCCTAGTGACAAGCATTAAGCATAGCAAAGTCATAGCAACATCAATCTCAGAACATAGTGGATACTACGGATCAAACCCTAACAAAACTAACTCGATTACATGATAAATCTCATCCAACCCATCACCATCCAGCAAGCCTACGATGGAATTACTCACGCTCGGCGGTGAGCATCATAAAATTGGTGATGGAGGATGGTTGATGATGACAATAGCGACGAATTCCCCTCTTCGGAGCCCCGAACGGACTCTAGATCAACCCTCCCGAGAGGTTTTAGGGCTTGGCGGCGGCTCCGTATCGTAAAACACGATGAATCCTTCTCTCTGATTTTTTTCTCCCCGAAAGCAAATATATAAGGTTGGAGTTGAGGTCGGAGGAGCTCCAGGGGGCCCACGAGGTAGGGGGCGCGCCCAGGGGGTAGGCGCGCCCCACCCTCGTGGCTAGGGTGTGCCACCCTAGTCTTGATCTTTTGCCAGTATTTTTTATTATTTCCAAAAAGATGCTCTGTGGAGTTTCAGGTCATTCTGAAAACTTTTGTTTCTGCACATCAATAACACCATGGCAATTCTGCTGAAAACTGCGTCAGTCCGGGTTAGTTCCATTCAAATCATGCAAGTTAGAGTCCATAACAAGGGCAAAAGTGTTTGGAAAAGTGGATACAATGGAGACGTATCATTATGCATTAGAGATAGCCGCATTCACCATTAATAGGGCACCGTCTAAATTCGTTGAGACGACACCGTATGAACTGTGGTTTAGCAAGAAACCTAAGCTGTCGTTTCTTAAAATTTGGGGTTGCGACAGTTACACTAGTATAGCAAGGTGCTATACAAACGGTTTTTAACCCCTTTCCGCGACGGCATTTGGAACCATCGCCTAGTGAGTGTTGGCGATAGGGGGGTCCTTCCCACATGTCCCAGAAACCGTCGGGGATATGCCCTCCTGGCACACACGCTCGGCAAAATGAGGTCGTGTGTGACCGATGAGCGACCAAATACGGTTATATGCACAATAGTACCCAAAAATACAATTATATAGGCGAAATCATTTTCGGTCGTAAGTACATCCCACATAGTCAGTCCTCGCTAAACGTTTCCGTTAGTATATACATCCCGCATAGTCGCTCCAAGGAAAACGTTTCTGTGCGTTGCCTGAGGTCATCACCCACGGTGTTTTCTCTATAACCATTTGCAATAGAAAAACCCAATTAGAAGGCTAATTATCCTATTATTAATTATCCATTTATTAATCTAATTGACATTTCATATTAAGCACACAATATATTTCATTTTCATAATTGAAATACATCATAGTACAACATCATATAGCTTCAGCACTCAGCTACCCCATTACACAACTACACCAGCACCAAATTTCACATGCAACATCTATAACCTTTTGAATTAGCATCATAGATGGTACATAGACAAATGTATCTCATCTAGAAAACTGTTGATGCACAAAGCGAATATTGAGCCTTCATTGATGTTGAAGGTCTTCGAAACTTTAGGCCAGTGCCTGTGGATGATTGACCATCCATCCTTCATCCTCTTCAGGAACACTTCAATATTGAACCATGGGTGTTGTATGAATACCTTCCTCGCCTCCTGACCATACAGGTGGTTTGAGAGGTAATCATCAGTGAACTGCTTTGGAAAGGCCTGAAAACAAGGATGTGCATAAATATCTTCTCTATATTGGAAATGGGGCAAAGAAATGAAAAAGGCAAGGTATAATAGTCAGTACCATCCTGTACTGATCTGATGTCTTCTTCATTGTGCAGACAAAGATCTTGTTGTTTTTGTCGCTAATTTCTTTATCCTAACGATCTTTCTAAGTTTCTTGACTTGACTGATATTCATGGACAACTCATTTCCAAATATGGAAAAAGGGTCGAACAGTGGGTCAAAACCTTTGACAGCAGGGCCTACATGTGCAAGACCAAATTGTTAAAAACCTAAATATTAGAATGGTTCCTGCAATTGCACAATAATGTGCTATTAGACAAAGGACCAAGCATGTGCAAACCTCGATTGTAAACCTCAGTGCTTCCCATTGTTTCCCTGCAACACATATAAGGTAGTTAGTCATTTGGTTAAGTGAGGGTTCACATGCTATCAGTAAAATATGTTGATGAAAAATAAGCACATTGCAGATTCATTAGATTAATTCAGGCCACATGGAAAAACCATTTATCCAAACCAAGCATGATCAAGAACTAGGAAATATAGCATTTGTATATATTTCTCATGTATTAAGTGCAGCCAAATTCGTTATTCCTCACATGCACAACAATAGAAATTCTACCCACGACAATTGGACATCGCATTGCAGAATTGAACCAAGCAGTTAATTAAACACCACAACAAATGAACCAAACATTAACTGAGCACCACATTGCACAATATAACATACTCCTAATAGAAGATCAGACAGTTAACCAAACCAAGCATGCTTAAAAACTTGGAAATATAGCAATTGTATTTGTTTCTCATGTATTTAGTACAACCAAATTCAATTTATTCCTCACATGGTAAACAATAACAGAATGCACCCACAACAATTGAACATCGCATTGCAGAATTGAACCAAATAGTTAACTAAATACCACAACAAATGAACCAAATGTTAACTGAGCACCACATTGCACAATATAACATACTCCTAATAGAAGATCAGACAGTTAACCAAACCAAGCATGCTTAAGAACTAGGAAATATAGCAATTGTATTTGTATCTCATGTATTTAGTACAACCAAATTTGATTTATTTTTCACATGGTATACAATAACAGAATGCACCCACAAAAATTGAACATCGCATTCCAGAATTGAACCAAACAGTTAACTAAACGCCGCAACAAATGAACGAAACGTTAACTAAGCACCACATTGCACAATGTATACCATACTAGAAGATCAGACAGTTAACCAAACCAAGCATGCTTGACAATTTGGAAATATAGCAATTGTATTTGTTTCTCATGTATTTTGTCAAGAAAAATTCAATTTATTTATCACATGGAAGACTACAAAATTGCACCCTAAAGAATTGAACATCACATTTGCAGAATTGAACCAAACAGTTAACTGAACACAACAACTAATTAACCAAACAGTTAAAAGGGTGGGCTCGAGAAAATGCCACGAATTGTCTATTAAAGTAGCCAACCGCGTTGCCTCGTCGGCACACGAGGCGTCAACGGTGGCCTGGACGGCGAGGTGCGCCTCCAAGATCTTGGGTTCGGCACGAATGCCAGCCATCGTGACCTTATCCGCGCGTGCGGCCGCGATTTGCTTCTCCGCTGCCAAATGCTCCTTGAGATCCTGGCTATACTGCGTGCACCATGTCTTAGGGCGGCGCTTATTTGGTGGAGGGTTCAGTGATTCGGGTGGAAGGTGTCGCGCCAGCGATCGGGGCATGTGGGATGTGGAAGGAGGAGGAGGATGGGGGTCGGGTGTGGATTACCTGCCTGGATGGACGAGGACGAGCAGCGTGAAGGAGGGTCACCGGCGAGGAGGCGGCGCTGCAAGCAAGGAGTGAAGGTTTCAACTTGGAAAGGAAGGCGGAAACAGGGGAAATGTGGCTTTTGGTAAGGGGGAGAGGCGGGGAGGTAGATATTTCCGCGGAAGCTGAAAATTTGGAATCGCTTCAGCAAAAAAAACTGGCGCGCAAAGTGTCATCAGACACGGTCCCTTATTCAGAACTGTGTACGATATGTGAATATCACAAACGATTCAGATAGCTTAACCTGTGTGTGATGAGTTTGAGCGTCAAAAATTTTGGTTCTAATTTCCATGGTTATAGTGGTCATCCACATCATTGCATAATTTGGGTACATAAAGGAGACTACAGCATACCCACACTTCTTAATCAAGCAAGTTCAGCAATTAAACAGAGCTAGCTGACCTAAACATTACTCTAACAAATTAAAGACCGACGCTCTTAGTTAAAGAAAACAAAGAGTACTACTACGGCTGGTGCTCGTCGATCTCCGCCGCCGCCTCCATGTCCAGCTCGCGCCCGACAGTCTCCCGAGGAAGGGGCTCCATGGCATCCATCGCACCATACTCGGCAAGCATCTCGCCATCCGCATCTGCCATCTCTTTGGAATAGGCCACCATGAGCTGTGCGTGGGCGACCGCGATCTGGGCTTCGGCGGGCTCCGTCGTGGAAGGTATGCCGCCCAGGAACGGACGGCTGCTCGAACACTCTTGGCGATTGCCAACTCTTCGGCCGTGGGTTGTCGACTGTTACCAAAGAAGCTTCGTTCGATTTTGTTAGGACCCCGATTCTAAGCCACATCGGTCTAGCCGGTAACACCTCATATCACTTTGCGGCCTCACGCACGGTATTCCACGGGTGTCGCCTTACCATGGCCCGGGACCGTTTGCGCCTTTTGGCTCGCGTATATGACAATGTCGCTAGCATCCATATGACTGAGAACCCAGGCCGACATGGCTAGTCGTGAACCCAAAGCGGCACAGACCTATGGAGACAGGCATACATGAATCACAACGAACATGTCGGTCATCAACGAGTGATTCCGGGCTGTAGCACTGGGCTAGCAGGACTCCGGGGGATCCCGGGCTGTAGCAGGCTAGACAGGACTCCGGAGATCACCGCGTGACATTTCCCCGAAGGGACAGACATAGGGACGAAGTGAAACACATGCCGGCCAGTCAAGTGTCCTGAACAGTAGTGCTGGGCTAGCAGGACTCCGGTGAACCGGGCTGTAGCGGACTACTATGGCTCGAGGAGCACTAGACTACATTTCCCCATAAGAAAGGCTACGAAGGGCAAACAACTAGATTGTCGGATCCCACTCATACCAAGCATTTCAATCATACATACAATATGCTCGATATGAGTACATACAACATGGCATCACAACAAAACTCTACAACTCAAGTACTTTATTTAAAGGCTCCAGGGAGCCATACATAACATATCCATACAGGTAGGGGTCACATGACCCGACACTCAAGTCATACAGTCATACAAGCACATGCGGAAGCAACTAGTCTGAGTACAGACTCTAGAAAGAAAGAAGGCTTCTCGAAGCCTGTCTATCTACATAGGGCCCTCCATGGCCTGGATCACCACCTGGGTGGCTAGTCACTCGTCGACGTCAAGGTCTACGTAAAACCCATCGGAGGGGGCAGTGTTGTCATCTGAAAACAATAAATAAGCAAACATGAGTACAAAGGTACTCAGCAAGTCTTACATCAGAACCTACTGTACATGCTCATTCTCAAGAAGGTGGTGGGGTTTATGCAGCAAGCCAGCTTTGACTCTTGGCTAAGCTATCCTACGGAATCTTTTAGCAAAATAGTTTTCGCACACGAGTCCACTACTCACCATCACAATACTCCACCGTGGATCCTCCCTCGTATCCTGCGAGGGGGCCATCCTCGGTACTCACACTTATCTTGAGTCTTTTAGTAGTATCCATTAACTTGTCCATGATCTGTATATGCAATCAAGTAGTCCTTTACCGCGGACGCGGCTATTCGAATAGTTTCATACCCTGCAGGGGTGTACTTCGTCACACATGTTTCCACCACTTAGCGTCTGCACACGAAATGTGCTCGGTAGACTTCAAGCGAAAACCGACGTGGGTGTAGACCACGACCTGACTAACCTCACAAGTCTCTAGTCCAGGGTCATCGCCTATTCAGGTTCCATCCACAAGGAAATCCGGCCGGGGTGTCCTCAACGGCCCCGAACGATGTGAACAGGGTTCCCGAGACACCAAACGGGTGACTCGGTACATCGTGCCACGGTGTATCTACCGCAACATAGCCCACCCCTAGGGTCAGCGCTACGCACGGCCGCCAACACATATCCTACAAACACCAGAAACTAGTTGCAACTCCTGGACTGAGGCGAGAGGGGTCGGTAAGTCGAGCGGGGTCATATTTCAGGGCCCAATGTGTGGTAGTAGCTGAATCTTAATTCACGTATACAGAACTCAGTTCTTAGGGACGGCTTCAATGAAACAACCCACCATGTACTCCTACATGGCCTCTCATCGATACCTTTACCAAAACATGTTCAACACATCCCACATATTACTGGCACAAGCATTTCACTCTAGCCCATCACCCAGATGAACCAGACCTGACACAACTCTAAGCATAGCAGGCATAGCAAGGTAGGAATCACAAAACATGGCTCAAACAACTCCTACACATGCTAGAGGGTTTCATCTAGTTACTGTGGCAATGACAGGTCATGCAGAGGATAAGGGTTCAACTACCGTAGCACCCAGCAGTTTGAATCATGTTGTCTTAATGCAGTAAACAAGAGCAGGAGCGAGAACATGGGTTGTATCGGAATGATCAATGGTTGCTTGCCTGATGGAGTGGTAACGGGATACTGCCCTTCAGTTGGATACTCGTGAATATCCTCGGAGGCAGAACCTACCACGAAGAACACAACCGAGCACGATCAACACATGACGATATGCAACAATATGATGCATGCTATGACATGGCAATATGGATGTGTCTTGAGCTAATGCAACTAGCTATGATTTAAATGGAGTTGGTTTGAGTACAAGATTCAAATTCCAACCCCATATATGATTATTTAAATGCCCTTTATTTGTTTTGTCCAAAACAGGGGACAAACATTGTTCAAACATGCATGAAAATGGTACAGATGGATTCCTTGAATTTTTCTGATAATTTTACATATATAACTTGTCTCATTTGGAGTTATGGTTGAATTTCTATGATTTTTCAAAGTTTTGGTTATTTTCTGGAATTTCCTGAATTATTTTTAAACTAGAAAATGATTTACTGCGTCAGCACTACATCAGCATGACATCAGCAAGTCAACTGGGCTGCCTCCAGGTCAAACCTGACCAGTGGGTCCCACTGGTCAGTGACTCTAGTTGGTTCCTGTGGCTGACGTGTGGGACCAGGTCAACTGTGACGTGGCAAAGTCAAACTGACAGGTGGGGCCCTCCTGAGACCGGTGCTAATCTAACAGAATATTTAACTAACTAATTAAGCACTAGGGCCCACATGGCAGTGACTTTAGAGGGGTGGTTAGTGGGTTAGTTAGCCGCTAATGACGGCCACGTCGGCTACCGGCGTTTAGCCGCCGGCGACCTCAGATCGCGGCGGCGTCCGCGTCGGGATTTCGCTATAGGCGATGGTTTGGCGCGCTGGGGGCACCAGGGAGGAGCTCGTGCTCGTGCGCATCTAGGGAGACCAACGAGAGGTGCGGGGGTGGCCGAAGCTGACGGCGGCGAGCTCTCTTGCGGCCGCCGGAGTTCGGGCGCCGATGAAAACGACGACGCCGTGCATGGGAGGATCAACTGGTGGTGGCTACGTGTTCTGCAGGCTCTCACAAAGCCAACGGCCATATGAACGGGGCCGATTGGCCACCGGAGCCTCGTCGCCGGCGAGCTCGGGGGGCGCCGCAGTTCGGTCATCAAGGGGGCGACGGCTACGGCGATCAATTGAAGCGGGGAAGTGGGGGAAACGGTTGCGGAGCTCACAGCGGTGCCGTAGGGATGGTTAGCGGGCTCGGGGGCGTCCTGCGTGCGGCGAATCGATGATGAAGGTGGCCGGAGCCCGAGGTGGAAGACGACGGCGATGGCGATGTTGCTGGCCTCCCGGGGTCACGTGCCTTGGCGTGTGGCTCTACGGCGTCGAGGCGAAGCTCATGGGGATGCTGGCCGGCGTGGGGGGTGCTGGTGGCCACGGTAACGACAAGCGACTCTCGGATGAGCTCGGGGAAGAGAGTCAGGGGAGCGAGAGAGGGTGGAGCGAGTGAGGGAGAGGAGCGAGGGGACACGGGACATCGTCGTGGCGTCGCTAGGAGGGCCGGGGGAAGCAGGAGGTGGAAGCAGGAGGTGGCTTCGCCTCCTGCGCGCGCGCCACGCCGTCGTCCTCCTGGCAAAGGAAGGAGACGACTGGCGCCCGGCTCTGGTGGGCTGGGCCGTGCTGGGCCGGTTGGTGGCGCCAGGTAAGTGGCCCACTGGCCTACTCTCTCTCTCTCTCAAATTTTATTCTGTTTTCTATTTTTGCTATTCTGTTTTGATTTAGTTTAAATACTAAATCATTTTATAAAATCCTGAAAATATTTATGGACACTTTCTGAAATATTTCAGTGGCCCAAAAATAATTCCAACATTATTTGAGCATTTGAATTATTTAATAGTATTTAAATGCCCAAATTCAAATATTTATGAATTAAATCAATGCCCTTTTGTTGACCTAAAAATATATGCACCATTTTTCCCAAGGGTTCTAACCCAAGGCAAAGAGGGTGAACATATCTGAAGGGCATTTCAGGTTCATTGAATTTATTTTTAGTAAACCCTAGTTGATTTCAGGGGGGGGGTGCTGGGGGTTCTGCTTTCCCCATTTCCATTTCTGATGAAAGTAAACATGATGCACACTCTAATGCATAACCTAGCTAGGGTGTGACAACTCACCCCCACTCAATAGAATCTCGTCCCGAGATTTAGGATCATCTGGGAAGAAGGTGGGGTACTCGAGTCGAAGACGATCCTCCCTTTCCCAGGTGGCTTCTTCCTCGGAATGGTGTGACCATTGAACCTTGAGAAACTTGATATTATGGCGTCGAGTGGTACGCTCGGCTTGATCAAGGATACGAACGGGGTATTCCCGATAAGAAAGGTTATCTTGTAAATCAAGCGTTTCGTGGTCCACTCCACGGATAGGATCCGCGAAGCAACGCCTGAGTTGCGAAACATGGAAGACGTCGTGAACTCTGGAAAGATGCGGAGGTAGTTCCAATTGGTAGGCAACTTCTCCTCGTTTGACAAGAATGCGAAAAGGTCCAATGTAACGAGGAGCCAATTTGCCTTTGATACCGAAGCGATGGGTTCCCTTTAACGGGGTAACCCGAAGGTAAGCTTTCTCGTCAATTTCAAATGTCATAGGCTTATGCTTACGATCATATTGACTCTTTTGGCGAGATTGGGCCGTTTTCAATTTCTCACGAATAACGCGAACCTGCTCTTCTGCTTCCTGAATCATATCCGGGCCAAAGAGTTGTCTTTCCCCGGTTTCTGACCAGTTAAGAGGCGTTCGACATTTTCGTCCATAGAGAACTTCGAAGGGAGCCTTGCCCAAACTAGCTTGATAGCTATTGTTATAGGCAAACTCCGCGAATGGAAGGCATTTCTCCCAACTCATTCCGAACGAGATAACAGAAGCTCGGAGCATATCTTCCAGAATTTGATTTACTCGCTCTACTTGACCACTTGATTGAGGATGGAAGGCGGTGCTAAAGGAGAGATGAGTTCCCATAGCATTTTGGAAACTTTCCCAAAATCGAGAGGTGAAGAGACTTCCACGGTCTGAGTTAATTTCCAATGGGACACCATGAAGAGACACTATTCGGGAGATGTATAGGTCAGTTAGCTGGCTAGCGGTGATACTCTCACGAACAGGTAGAAAATGGGCTACTTTGGAAAGACGGTCGATCACGACGAAGATGGCATTATTTCCCCTCTTGGTCCTGGGAAAACCAGTGATGAAATCCATACTGATTTTGTCCCATTTCCATTCAGGAATAGCCAAAGGTTGAAGGGTACCAGCAGGCCGTTGATGCTCTGCTTTAACACGACGACAAACGTCGCAATTAGCAATGTATTGAGCGATTTCTCTCTTCATCCTAGTCCACCAAAACCTCTGGCGTAGGTCTTGATACATTTTAGTACTACCGGGATGAATGGTGAGAGGGGATTCATGAGCTTCCTTAAGGATCATCTGGCGTAGATGTTGGTTCTTGGGAACCACCAGGCGGTTCTCAAAGAAGACAGCACCATGCTCATCCATGGAAAAACATTTAGCTACTCCGCTAGCAATGTTTTCCTTAATCTGGGATATGCCCTTATCACGCTTTTGGGCAGCTATGATTTGATCCATAAGGGTAGGTTTCGCCACCAGGGTGGATAGGAATCCTTGAGGAACAATGTGAAGATTAAGCTTACGAAATTCCTCATGGAGAAGTGGTTGACTTTGTTGTAACATCAGGTTGTTACAGTAGGACTTACGACTTAGTGCATCAGCCATGACATTGGCTTTGCCAGGGGTGTAAGTTATTCCTAAGTCGTAATCCGAGATCAACTCGACCCAACGCCTTTGCCTGAGATTCAAATCTGGTTGGGTGAAGATATATTTCAAGCTTTGGTGATCGGTGAAGATCTCGCAACGATTACCGAGGAGGTAATGTCGCCAGGTTTTGAGTGCATGGACTACAGCCGCAAGCTCTAGATCATGTGTGGGATAATTTTCCTCATGTGGGTGTAATTGCCGTGAAGCATAGGCAATTACTTGACGATCTTGCATGAGTATGCAACCTAGTCCTTGTCGCGAGGCGTCGCAATAGATAATAAAGTCCTTGGAGAAATCTGGTGGTACCAGTACGGGAGCAGATGTCAGGCGTCTTTTCAGTTCCTGAAAACTGAACTCACACTGTGGAGTCCACTCGAACTTTTTATCTTTCTTGAGGAGTTCAGTTAGAGGTTTAGCAACCTTGGAGAAATTCTCGACGAAGCGGCGGCAATAGCTCGCTAGGCCAAGGAAACTCCGAACTTGCTTGACCGAAACAGGTGGAGTCCAATCAAGGACGGCTTGAACTCGCTCGGGATTGACAGCAATACCCTTACCAGAGATTACATGGCCTAGATAGGTCACTTCTGACAACCAAAATTCACACTTGGAGAATTTGGCATAAAGGCGATGCTCTCGAAGTTTCATCAATACCAGCCTTAGATGTTCGGCATGTTCCTCTTCATTCTTGGAGTAGATGAGTATGTCATCGAGGTATACTACGACGAATTTGTCCAAGTACTCCATGAAAACCGAGTTCATTAACCGGGAGAAAGTGGCCGGGGCATTGGTTAAACCGAAGGACATGACGGTGTACTCGTATTGGCCATAACGAGTAACAAAAGCCGTTTTGGGAATGTCCCCGTTTCTGATTTTGATTTGATGGTAGCCCAACCTCAAATCCATCTTGGAGAAAACTGAGGATCCAGCGAGCTGATCATACAGGTCGTTGATCCTGGGAAGCGGGTATTTGTTCTTGATGGTGACCAGATTGACAGGTCGGTAATCCACAACCATTCGATCCGTTCCATCCTTCTTCTTGACGAAGAGGACGGGGCAAGCCCAAGGAGAGGAGCTAGGACGGATGAACCCTTTGTTCAAGGACTCATCGAGTTGGTTCTTAAGCTCGGCTAGTTCTAAGGGTGCCATCTTGTAGGGTCTTCTAGCAATTGGAACGGTTCCTGGTACAAGGTCTATCACAAACTCGACATCCCGGTCAGGTGGACCACCTGGCAGTTCTTCCGGAAACACATCCGGGAAGTCTCGGACTACCGGAACGTCCTCAAGGTCTGGAAGGGGGTTGGCATTGAGAGAGTAAAGTTGGCGCTTGGCCACTCGAGTTAAGACATTAACTGTCTTACCCGAGGGATGAGTAAGTTGAACGGTTCTAGTGGCACAATCGATCTTGGCGTAATGAGCCGACATCCAGTCCATACCCAAGATGATGTTTATGTCGGAGGACTTGAGAGCTATTAAAGATGCAAGGAAGACAAGCCTATCGACAAGAATTTCGTTCCCATGGCTTACCCTAGAAGTTTGCCATTTGGAACCCGGAGTTTGAATTACCATGGAAGTGGGCATGTCACAGAATGTCGTGTTATGCAACCGAGCATAATTCTCGGATATGAATGAATGAGATGCTCCTGTATCGAAAAGAACAGATGCCGGATGGCAGTTAACAAGGAGCGTACCAAGGACGACGTTGGGATCCTCATGAGCCTCTTCGGCTGAGACGTAGTTGACATGGCCACGTGCAGTAGTGGCCGGCTTGGCGTAGAAAGTCTTTCCCGCGGGCTTACCACGGCCAACGGACTTTCCAGCTTGATTGGGGTTGTTCTGGGGACACTCTCGACTATAGTGACCCGGTTCTCCACACTTGAAGCATGTTACCACAGTGGGGCGTGGAGCAACATTAGCAGCGGGGCCACCATAGGGCTTGGACGGTGAAAATTGCTGGTTGGGACGAGGCGCCTCAGAGGATGGCCTCGGGGTGAATCTGGGTGGCAGTGCGGTGCTTGGAATCCACACCCGGCGCTTCTGAGCTCCAGAGCTAGATGAAGACCCAAAATCACGGGAGTGCTTGCGTGAAGCGTCATAATCAGTCTGGCCTGTCTCAGCACTGATAGCTTTATTGACCAGCTTCTGGAAGGATGTGCACTCGTGCAGACGGAGATCGCGGCGAAGCTCAGGGCTAAGTCCCTTATGGAACCTTGCCTGCTTCTTGCCGTCAGTAGAAACCTCTTCAGGAGCATAGCGTGCCAGGTTCCCAAATTCTCGGCTATATGCATCCACAGTCAACCTTCCTTGGGCGAAGTTGCAGAACTCCTCCCTCTTGCGATCCATGAGACCTTCCGGAATGTGATGCTCACGGAAAGCCTCGCTGAACTCAGCCCAGGTAGTGATTTGGCCGACCGGGCGCATAGCTTCGTAGTTTTCCCACCAATGGCTAGCGGGGCCCTCGAGATGATAAGCAGCATAGGTAACCTTGTCGGCTTCAGCTACGTTGGCAGAACGTAGCTTGTGGGTGATGCTGCGAAGCCAATCATCCGCGTCGAGGGGCTCGACGGAATGGTTAAACTTTGGGGGGTACAGCTTGATAAAGTCGTTGATTGACACCAAGTCATTTCGTGGGTGGCGTGCAGTGTTCTGCTCAATCCGCTCCAGCAGGCGGTTGGTCTCACGCTTGTTCCTTTCCGCCTCCAGCATTACTTCGGCTAGGGAAGGTGGGTGAGGCAAATTTTCACCTCTAGCTGCATTGGCTTCCCCTTGCTCCGGGGCAGCAGGGTTTCCGCGGGTGTTGACCATCCTAGAAGGAAACAAGACAACGGTTTAGACAAGGATGGCTCAAACTTAACAGGGAAGTGCAGAATGTAAAGGATAACGCGGAATGCAGAGATGCTCATTCGTATGCCATGGTAATATAAAACTGCCATATATACACCAACGGTCATACTCGTCATACATAGTTTAGTACAAGCCCATGCTACAGTACAACTATGAAGGTAGACGTTACATCTCATCGGAGGCATTCCGAGTCCCTATACATTATTTGTCTACACCTCCGGAATCGATTACACACCAAGTCGTATTCCACAAGTCACACAGGACAGTGGAGATACAACTACTACAATACTAGTGGTACTACTACTAACTCAGATAGCTCCGTAGTAGTCCTCATAGAAGTCACCTCCATAGCCTGGAAGTTCAACGTGATCATCCGGAAACAGACGGTCCTAAGGAGCCTGTGGACCATAGGGGCTAGGATAAGGTCTTGGACCAACAAACGGTGGCCTACGGGGACCAAGGGGTGGGGTGATGCCTCCCACATCACGCCAATCCACCATGTCTGGCAGAGCTGCTCTCACAGGATACAGATCCCTGGTATCCATACATCCAGCTTGCACCGCGGGTGCAAACCGAGTCAATGTGGCCCAATGATCAGCACGGGTATTAAAGAGCTCCAGCCTCAAGGCCCGATTCTCTCGGTCCTTATCTTCGAGCATCTCAGCGGTGGTACGAGTTAATGAGTCCTCCTGAGTGGAGTCAGCATAGATAGCCTGAAGATACCCCTGCGCTCCCGGAAGTGAAGCTGGCATGTAACGGAAGTCAGTGTTCCGAAGCAGGCCAGTCCGGACTCGCAAGATGGTCATCATGGAATAGGCAGCATCCTGCACAGCCATCTCAATGGTAACTCCGAGTCCATAGGAATAGTGAAGGGGCTCGGTAGATCCAGGATAGGAAGGAAATATCCTGACGGTGCATAAATACTGGCTTTGATTAAAGTCACGTAACTGCTCTTCAACAGTGTATTCAGGATACCAACGGTATCCTGTCTCGATCATGACTCGGACCAACATAGCAGTATGACCGGGCACGTCGAGGCACCTGGTCAGGCGAACCACTTGATTTTGAGACTGATTGGCCATCTGAAAGCACAGCCACAAGACAAAGACATCAGAATTCCTAGGGAAAATTGGGCAGCATAACGGCTGTAAATGCTCAGAAAAAGATTTGAGACATCCACAACAGTTCACAATACTGCTCAACAGCATCATATCAAGGTTCTGATTCAAATAGCCACGTACTAAAATAGTAGAAACTGGACTGAAACTCGTAGCAATAATCCTATGAGCTACTACGGATTAGTAACACGTGAACCTGATAGAAGAAGAGAGCCTAGTCCTTAACCCACGTTGAATGAGAAGAGAATGACTCAGATCAGAAGCATAGGGTAAGGAGTAAAAAGAACCTTACGTTCCCTCCCACAATCAATTCCCTTACATATAACTAAAGCATTTCTAGACTCGACATCGACCAGTTTGGCTGAACGAACCTACAGGCAGTCCGGCTCTGATGCCAACGCTGTCAGGACCCCGATTCTAAGCCACATCGATCTAGCCGGTAACACCTCATATCACTTTGCGGCCTCACGCACGGTATCCCACGGGTGTCGCCTTACCATGGCCCGGGACCGTTTGCGCCTTTTGGCTCGCGTATATGACAATGTCGCTACCATCCATATGACCGAGAACCCGGGCCGACATGGCTAGTCGTGAACCCAAAGCGGCACAGACCTATGGAGACAGGCATACATGAATCACAACGAACATGTCGGTCATCAACGAGTGATTTCGGGCTGTAGCACTGGGCTAGCAGGACTCCGGGGGATCCCGGGCTGTAGCAGGCTAGACAGGACTCCGGAGATCACCGCGTGACATTTCCCCGAAGGGACAGACATAGGGACGAAGTGAAACACATGCCGGCCAGTCAAGTGTCCTGAACAGTAGTGCTGGGCTAGCAGGACTCCGGTGAACCGGGCTGTAGCGGACTACTATGGCTCGAGGAGCACTAGACTACATTTCCCCATAAGAAAGGCTGCGAAGGGCAAACAACTAGATTGTCGGATCCCACTCATACCAAGCATTTCAATCATACATACAATATGCTCGATATGAGTACATACAACATGGCATCACAACAAAACTCTACAACTCAAGTACTTTATTTAAAGGCTCCAGGGAGCCATACATAACATATCCATACAGGTAGGGGTCACATGACCCGACACTCAAGTCATACAGTCATACAAGCACATGCGGAAGCAACTAGTCTGAGTACAGACTCTAGAAAGAAAGAAGGCTTCTCGAAGCCTGTCTATCTACATAGGGCCCTCCATGGCCTGGATCACCACCTGGGTGGCTAGTCACTCGTCGACGTCAAGGTCTACGTAAAACCCATCGGAGGGGGCAGTGTTGTCATCTGAAAACAATAAATAAGCAAACATGAGTACAAAGGTACTCAGCAAGTCTTACATCAGAACCTACTGTACATGCTCATTCTCAAGAAGGTGGTGGGGTTTATGCAGCAAGCCAGCTTTGACTCTTGGCTAAGCTATCCTACGGAATCTTTTAGCAAAATAGTTTTCGCACACGAGTCCACTACTCACCATCACAATACTCCATCGTGGATCCTCCCTCGTATCCTGCGAGGGGGCCATCCTCGGTACTCACACTTATCTTGAGTCTTTTAGTAGTATCCATTAACTTGTCCATGATCTGTATATGCAATCAAGTAGTCCTTTACCGCGGACGCGGCTATTCGAATAGTTTCATACCCTGCAGGGGTGTACTTCGTCACACATGTTTCCACCACTTAGCGTCTGCACACGAAATGTGCTCGGTAGACTTCAAGCGAAAACCGACGTGGGTGTAGACCACGACCTGACTAACCTCACAAGTCTCTAGTCCAGGGTCATCGCCTATTCAGGTTCCATCCACAAGGAAATCCGGCCGGGGTGTCCTCAACGGCCCCGAACGATGTGAACAGGGTTCCCGAGACACCAAACGGGTGACTCGGTACATCGTGCCACGGTGTATCTACCGCAACATAGCCCACCCCTAGGGTCAGCGCTACGCACGGCCGCCAACACATATCCTACAAACACCAGAAACTAGTTGCAACTCCTGGACTGAGGCGAGAGGGGTCGGTAAGTCGAGCGGGGTCATATTTCAGGGCCCAATGTGTGGTAGTAGCTGAATCTTAATTCACGTATACAGAACTCAGTTCTTAGGGACGGCTTCAATGAAACAACCCACCATGTACTCCTACATGGCCTCTCATCGATACCTTTACCAAAACATGTTCAACACATCCCACATATTACTGGCACAAGCATTTCACTCTAGCCCATCACCCAGATGAACCAGACCTGACACAACTCTAAGCATAGCAGGCATAGCAAGGTAGGAATCACAAAACATGGCTCAAACAACTCCTACACATGCTAGAGGGTTTCATCTAGTTACTGTGGCAATGACAGGTCATGCAGAGGATAAGGGTTCAACTACCGTAGCACCCAGCAGTTTGAATCATGTTGTCTTAATGCAGTAAACAAGAGCAGGAGCGAGAACATGGGTTGTATCGGAATGATCAATGGTTGCTTGCCTGATGGAGTGGTAACGGGATACTGCCCTTCAGTTGGATACTCGTGAATATCCTCGGAGGCAGAACCTACCACGAAGAACACAACCGAGCACGATCAACACATGACGATATGCAACAATATGATGCATGCTATGACATGGCAATATGGATGTGTCTTGAGCTAATGCAACTAGCTATGATTTAAATGGAGTTGGTTTGAGTACAAGATTCAAATTCCAACCCCATATATGATTATTTAAATGCCCTTTATTTGTTTTGTCCAAAACAGGGGACAAACATTGTTCAAACATGCATGAAAATGGTACAGATGGATTCCTTGAATTTTTCTGATAATTTTACATATATAACTTGTCTCATTTGGAGTTATGGTTGAATTTCTATGATTTTTCAAAGTTTTGGTTATTTTCTGGAATTTCCTGAATTATTTTTAAACTAGAAAATGATTTACTGCGTCAGCACTACATCAGCATGACATCAGCAAGTCAACTGGGCTGCCTCCAGGTCAAACCTGACCAGTGGGTCCCACTGGTCAGTGACTCTAGTTGGTTCCTGTGGCTGACGTGTGGGACCAGGTCAACTGTGACGTGGCAAAGTCAAACTGACAGGTGGGGCCCTCCTGAGACCGGTGCTAATCTAACAGAATATTTAACTAACTAATTAAGCACTAGGGCCCACATGGCAGTGACTTTAGAGGGGTGGTTAGTGGGTTAGTTAGCCGCTAATGACGGCCACGTCGGCTACCGGCGTTTAGCCGCCGGCGACCTCAGATCGCGGCGGCGTCCGCGTCGGGATTTCGCTACAGGCGATGGTTTGGCGCGCTGGGGGCACCAGGGAGGAGCTCGTGCTCGTGCGCATCTAGGGAGACCAACGAGAGGTGCGGGGGTGGCCGGAGCTGATGGCGGCGAGCTCTCTTGCGGCCGCCGGAGTTCGGCGCCGATGAAAACGACGACGCCGTGCATGGGAGGATCAACTGGTGGTGGCTACGTGTTCTGCAGGCTCTCACAAAGCCAACGGCCATATGAACGGGGCCGATTGGCCACCGGAGCCTCGTCGCCGGCGAGCTCGGGCGGCGCCGCAGTTCGGTCATCAAGGGGGCGACGGCTACGGCGATCAATTGAAGCGGGGAAGAGGGGGAAACGGTTGCGGAGCTCACAGCGGTGCCGTAGGGATGGTTAGCGGGCTCGGGGGCGTCCTGCGTGCGGCGAATTGATGATGAAGGTGGCCGGAGCCCGAGGTGGAAGACGACGGCGATGGCGATGTTGCTGGCCTCCCGGGGTCACGTGCCTTGGCGTGCGGCTCTACGGCGTCGAGGCGAAGCTCATGGGGATGCTGGCCGGCGTGGGGGGTGCTGGTGGCCACGGTAACGACAAGCGACGGCGACGGCGACTCTCGGATGAGCTCAGGGAAGAGAGTCAGGGGAGCGAGAGAGGGTGGAGCGAGTGAGGGAGAGGAGCGAGGGGACACGGGACATCGTCGTGGCGTCGCTAGGAGGGCCGGGGGAAGCAGGAGGTGGAAGCAGGAGGTGGCTTCGCCTCCTGTGTGCGCGCCACGCCGTCGTCCTCCTGGCAAAGGAAGGAGACGACTGGCGCCCGGCTCTGGTGGGCTGGGCCGTGCTGGGCGGTTGGTGGCGCCAGGTAAGTGGCCCACTGGCCTACTCTCTCTCTCTCTCAAATTTTATTCTGTTTTCTATTTTTGCTATTTTGTTTTGATTTAGTTTAAATACTAAATCATTTTATAAAATCCTGAAAATATTTATGGACACTTTCTGAAATATTTCAGTGGCCCAAAAATAATTCCAACATTATTTGAGCATTTGAATTATTTAATAGTATTTAAATGCCCAAATTCAAATATTTATGAATTAAATCAATGCCCCTTTTGTTGACCTAAAAATATATGCACCATTTTTCCCAAGGGTTCTAACCCAAGGCAAAGAGGGTGAACATATCTGAAGGGCATTTCAGGTTCATTGAATTTATTTTTAGTAAACCCTAGTTGATTTCAGGGGGGGTGCTGGGGGTTCTGCTTTCCCCATTTCCATTTCTGATGAAAGTAAACATGATGCACACTCTAATGCATAACCTAGCTAGGGTGTGACAGATTTGAGCGGTGACCGCCACGAGCTGGGCGTGGGTGGCCTCGACATGGTCGTGGGCAACCTCCATTAGAGCTAAGGTCGCCGCTGCGGAACGGACAGCTGTTGTGCCGCTCTTGCCAGTTGCTATCCCCGAGGCAGATGTTGTTGCCCGCTGCCTCAGAAGCAACAACGGCCGTTTGGGCTGCCTTGGCCGCCTGGACGCAGATTGTGGTCGCCCTCACGAAGCTTGTTAGCACGCGCCTGGTGGCTGCGGCCGCGCTCTCGCCGAAGTGGGCCACCGAAATTCCCCTCACGAGGCGGGTCCATTCACCGGCGACGATTGAACAGTGAAATGATATTTGGGGAGCGAGCTAGTGTGCTTGACACACCGGCTGTGGACTATAGCCATCGCACCTTCTCGCGTAAGCCTTATTCGTACTATACTCTGACGGTCCTCCAAGATATTTTGTGTTGCATCTCACACGGTTGGTGATAATAAATTGTGTGCGATCTACTTGATTTTTCGTCTTGATTTGAATTACATAATGGGGTCACAACTGCAAAGGATGGTGTCTGAATTGCTAGAACTTTTATCTGCAGTGAACATGCAACTATAGGCGTGTCGTCAAAAAAATTGGAATTATTCAAGGTTCGTTTGGACGTTTTTATACATTAACTTGGTTTTGTAGGCATTTCAGGTGCCTAATTCAAATTTGAACTACACACACATGCTCCAGTGCATATAAACGGATTGAAAAATCAAATATGTGTCCTTGGTTGCATGCTTAGGTCCCATGCAAGAAACGGGATTGAATGTCAAACAACCTGCCACCGTAACTCAGCCGCAAACATTGAGATACCCGGTTTTTAAATTCTAGTAAACCCAAAACTCATCTGAAATTCATGAAACTTGGCATGCTATCATGGAGCGGCATCAATATGCCGTGGTAAATTTTTTGTCCCATTTGGGGCAAGTTTGGGTATGAGCTTCTCACAAACTAGAGCTTCTCACAACAAGCGTGATGGTTTCGGTAGGGAACGTGTCACCTTTGGGGACGAAACGATATCTGTTGCCTCTTATTTCTTTCAAAAAATTGCTAGTGTCAACATAGAACAACATGAGTGTTGTGCTAAATTCTGGAAATTTTTGGGGTTCGTTTGGACATTTTTATACATTAACTGGGTTTTCTAGGCATTTTGTGTGCATAATTCAAATTTGAACTACATGCACATGCTCCGGTGCAAATAAATTGGTTCAAAAATCAAATCTGTGTCCTTGGTTGCATGCTTAGATCCCATGCAAGAAATGGGAATGAATGTCAAACACCCTGCCACCGTCACTCGGCCGCAAACATTGAGATACCTGGTTTTTAAAATTCTAGTGAATCCAAAACTTGTCTGAAATTCATGGAACTTGGCATGCTATCATGGAGCGGCAATAACATGCCGTGGTAAAAAAATTGTCCCATTTGGGGTAGGTTTGGGTATAAGCTTCTCACAACAAGCGTGATGGTTTCGGTAGGTAACGTGCCATCTTGGGGGACGAAAAGATATCTGGTGCCTCTTATTGCTTTCAAAAATTTTCTAGTGTCAACAGAGAACAATAGGAGTGTTGTGTTAAATTTTGGAATTTTTCGAGGTTCGTTTGGACATTTTTATACATTAACAGGGTTTTCTAAGTATTTTATGTGCATAATTGAAATTTGAACTACAGGCACATGCTCAAGTGCATATAAATTGGTTGAAAAATCAAATTTGTCTCCTTGGGTGCATGCTTAGGTCCCATGCAAGAAATGGGAATGAATTTCAAACACCAGGGCACTATTGATTGCCGACAAAACGTTGAGATACTTTGTTTTTAAATTCTAGTAAATCGAAAACTCATCTGAAATTCATGAAACTTGGCATGCTATCATGGAATGGCACCCGACATGTTGTGGTATTTTTCGTGTCCATTTTGAGAGAAGGCACACACGAATAACAGCCAACAAAGGCATTTTGAAACAAATGGCTGCCACTGTAACATCTCAAACGTTTTGTATAATTTAAATTGTGTGCATTCTGTTAACCATTCACGTGAGGCCACACCTCACTATTTTAATGGCTAGGAGGTGTCGTGCGGATAGGTGCTTGAGTGCTTGACTAAACGGGAGGCGTGCGAGCTGTACTCCAATGCGGATGTCGGCATTCTAGGAACGGGGGTGTGACGCCCCAAGACCGGAGCTTCAGATGCCTTCCAGGGTTCCGGGTTTCGTCGTGTGTTTTGTTTGGTTCGTTGCTTTCATCATTGCATCAAGTGCATTGCATCATGTCATCATGCCATCATGTCATTTCTTTTTCTTAACTCAACTAAATAAACCGTATGGATCTTCGATCCATTTAAACCGAGGGAATTCACATGGTGATTCTCTTTATAACATATCCTCCCGATATTAGGGAGCTATATTAAATATTCCATTTTCGGAATCACTTATAACACACTTGCAATTTATCACATGCCCTTTTCTGCTTCAAGTTTGGTTCCCAAACTTGTACTGTAATTTCTTTCGTCACTTCCCCGAGCTCCACCTAAATTCTCAACATTTCTGGTGCACTTCAAAACCCTAGCCCTAGTTCAAACCATTTGATTAAACTCAAATGAGTTTGAATTCATATGTTCCGATCTTGCCACTTCTAATTTTCTTGGACCATGCATATTTTTAAGCGTCCGGGAATATTGTCCTCATGCCCAGATTCCACCCCTACCTTCTCTTTCTTTTTCTTCCTCTTTTCTATTTTGTTTTAATATGGAAAAGAGTAAGAGAGAGAGAGAGAGAAGAGAGCCCAGCCAGGCAGGCCCATCCGCGCCTAGACGCTTCCCTCTCCACTGGGCCTCCCTAGGCCTATTCCCGCGCCAGCCCACCTACCCTCCTAACCCTAGCCCCGACCAGATCCCTCTGACCGATCCCATCTTCCCTCGTCTCCCTCCTCTCGCCGCCAAGAGCCCCTGCTCCCGATTCCTCATCTCCCCGTTCCTTCCCTGTGTCACATGCACGTACACATCAAGCATCAGGAGAGCCTCCGCCGCCCTATACCTTCGTGTCCTGCCGGATCTTCATGCGCCTCGCCCCGACTCCCCGCGCCTCGCCCCGACTCCGTTCGGCTTCCTCGCCGGGGGCCGCTGCCGCAGCCCTGCTGGACTTCGGGGACCCGGAGCGCGGCGCCTCCGCCCTGTTGCTCCGTTCATGAGCTCCGCCGGACCTTCCTGCAGCCTTGCGTGTCGAGTTCCCGAGCCCCCTCGTCCAGGAGCTCCACGAGGAGAGGAGCAACAATGCCGGAGCGTCAGCTTCGCCCACTGCTTCTCTGGATGCCGCGCCTTAGCAAGCTCCTCCGTCCCCTCCTCGCGCTGATCCCCATGGCCATGGCACCGCCGGCCTCCATGGTTTGCCGCGCCCCTGCCGGCCACTCCTTCCTCGCGCCGCACCACCAGACCCGGCGCCCGGCCACGTCGCAGCCCCTGCTGCCGGCGACCTCGCCTGGACACGTCAAGCTCCGCTGCCCAACCTGCATCATGCTGTTCATCCTAGTCCCTCTGCTGCTCCCCGGTGTCAAGTCTGCTGCTGCGTCATCGTCTGCATCCACCATGGCCTCGCCTCTGCTCGAAGCAGATGAACAGCAGCGTCCGCCGCACACTTCCTTTGCATCGTCACGCCCCGCGCCAAGTCCTGTTTGTGGATTTCGTCAAGTTCGAGCTTCGTTGAACGAGGGCTTTTGCCTTGCTCATTTTGGGACGTGACAAGTTCCTCTTCGAAAGAACGTCCGCATGATGATCTGACAAGTACCGTGGCACCGAAGACCTTTCATGCGTCAAGTACATGTCCGAGGATTTCACCAAGTACCACGACGGCCGTTATTCATAAAGTACCCCTTCGGATCATCAAGTTTCGGTTGCCATCGTCGTGAACTTCTTTTGAAACGTGTATCACTAACGCCAAGTACTAGTTCTATGAGGACCGCCAAGTTCGTCTTCCGTCGTCTCCAAAACCGCCAAGTACCACATCGATACGAGAACAACTACCCTCGACGTGCATTTTGCCAAGTACCACTACTGTCGACCTCCGAAGAACAGGGTTTTGCCGAGTACCCCTTCGTTTTGTCAAGACCATCAAGTCCCTCGACGACAAGTGCACGACTACGCGGATTGTACCAAGTACCCCTTCGTTTCGACGAGACCAGCAAGTCCAAAGAATGCCAAGTTCGACGACGCTCTCCGCCCGAACGACTACCGCCGACGCGTACCTCTCCGTCGTTGTGGGTTTCGTCAAGTTCAATAGTGAACCCCGAAGCCCTCGGATTTGTCAAGTCTGAAGGTGCAAGTACCACTTCGAACCATGTACCACGACCATCGCTGAAGACCCCTTGTACGTCAAGTTCCGTGTCGTGACCCCGAACAACTATGAAACGAGAACAACTACTTCGACTACCGTCACGGAACGTCTACTTCCCCTACACCAGATCAAACTCGAACCCCTCCGATAATGCATGCTTCGAAGGTATAACCCCGAGACGACGTCCGTGAACGAATGCTTGCGATGTTTGAGATGATCATGTTCAAACCATGTCCGTTTTGTCACTCGTTTTCATGCCACTAACTCGTGGGAACCCGGTATTCGGGAGCGCCCCACCATCTTTTGCCCGCATCCGCACATTCCTCCTTTGCATCGGTATCTCAATCGAGCTACCGGAACCGGAACATTGCCGTGGCACCGTTACCGTTATCGTTGCCGTGGCACCCCTTTTCATTTCCGCCACGATGACAAAATGCTTCATAATGCTCTTATCAACATTTTCTCAAAATTGCATAAAACTTGAACATGTCATCCGCATCATGTTAACAACATTAAGATGGTTTAAATTGTTGTTTGCATTAATTTACTAATGCATATGGGGATTTATCGGATTTGTTGTTTGCTATATCCGGCCCCATTTAAATTGTTTAGATAGATAATCCCTTTATGTTTCACCTCTTTCCACGATAATCAACATTTAATATTGTTGAGTACATAAACGGGAGAGAACTAAATAAGTCATGTGGTGTTCCGTCAATATGCAACTCGTTGCATATTGAGCTCCACTTAATTTGTAGGTTTGCTTTTGCACTTTGCCACGCCATGCTTCATTTAACCGGACATGCATCATACTTGGTTGTGCATCATGCCATGTTTATGTGATGGTTGTTTTACTATGTTGTTTGCTTCTTTCCGGGTTACTTCTCGCGTTAGCTTCGGTTTCGTTCCGGAGTTGTGAGGATCCGTTCGACTACGTCCATTTGTCTTCTTCATGGACTCGTTTTTCTTCCTTGCGGGATCTCAGGCAAGATGACCATACCCTCGAAATCACTTCTATCTTTGCTTGCTTAGTTGCTCGCTCTTTTGCTATGCCTATGCTGCGATACCTACCACTTGCTTATCATGCCACCCATATTGTTAAGCCAAGCCTCTAACCACCTTGTCCTAGCAAACCGTTGTTTGGCTATGTTACCGCTTTGCTCAGCCCTTTTTATAGTGTTGTTAGTTACAGGTGAAGATTGAAGTTTGTTCCTTGTTGGAACATGGAGATGTTGTTCCTTGTTGGAACATGTTTACTTGTTGGGATATCATAATATATCTTATTTAATTAATGCATCTATATACTTGGTAAAGGGTGGAAGGCTCGGCCTTATGCCTGGTGTTTTGTTCCACTCTTGCCGCCCTAGTTTCCGTCATATCGGTGTTATGTTCCCGGATTTTGCGTTCCTTACGCGGTTGGGCTATTATGGGAACCCCTTGACAGTTCGCCTTGAATAAAACTCCTCCAGCAATGCCCAATATTGGTTTTACCATTTGCCACCTAGCCTTTTCTTTTCCCTTGGGAGTCGCGCTCCTGA
Organism: Triticum monococcum; assembly: GCA_034509565.1. NCBI lineage: Eukaryota > Viridiplantae > Streptophyta > Magnoliopsida > Poales > Poaceae > Triticum > Triticum monococcum. Next base: position 254,922,425 of record CM067847.1, read on the forward strand.
GGGTCATCTTTTTTTAAACCCCCCTGGGCCAGTGCTCCTCTGAGTGTTCGTCCGACCGAGCTGCCTGCGGGGCCACCTCGGGGAAACTTGAGGTTTGGTTTTACTCGTAGCTAGTCTCATCTGAGTGTGCCCTGAGAACGAGATATGTGCATCTCCTATCTGGATTTGTCGGCACATTCGGGCGGTGTTGCTGGACTTGTTTTATCTTTGTCGAAGTTGTCTTGTAGAACCAGGATGCCGACTCTGATCGGAATGTCTCGGGAGAAGGTTTATCCTTCGTTGACCGTGAGAGCTTGTGATGGGCTAAGTTGGACACCCCTGCAGGGATTTGAACTTTCGAAAGCCGTGCCCGCGGTTATGGGCAGATGGGAATTTGTTAATGTCCGGTTGTAGAAAACCTGAAGTTGACCTTAATTAAAATACATCAACCGCGTGTGTAACCGTGATGTTATTTTCTCGGCGGAGTCCGGGAAGTGAACACGGTGTTGGAGTTATGCTTGACGTAGGTTGCTCTAGGATCACTTCTTGATCATAGTTGTTCGACCGTGCTTTGCCTTCTCTTCTCGCTCTCATTCGCGTATGTTAGCCACCATATATGCTAGTCGCTTGCTGCAGCTCCACCTCATACCTTTTACCTTACCCATAAGCTTAAATAGTCTTGATCGCGAGGGTGTGAGATTGCTGAGTCCCCGTAACTCACAGATACTTCCGAAACCAGTTTGCAGGTGTCGATGATACCGTGCAGGTGACTCAACCAAGCTTAAGGAGGAGCTCATTGAAGATCTTGTCCTTTGTGTTGTTCCGTTTCCAGTTGATCAGTAGTGGAGCCCAGTTGGGGTCGATCGGGGATCTGTGTAGCATTTGGGGTAGTCTTCTTTTATTTTGGCTCCATAGTCGGGCCTTGATTGTATTTGGATGATGTAATGCTTTATTCATGTAATTGTGTGAAGTGGCGATTGTAAGCCAACTATGTATCTCTTTCCCTTATGTATTACATGGGTTGTGTGAAGATTACCTCACTTGCGACATTGCTTTCAATGCGGTTATCCCTGTAAGTCATGCTTCGACACGTGGGAGATCTAGCCGCATCGAGGGCGTTACAGGGGGTGCCCAGACTTGCCTGCCTGCGACCCACGGCCTGGCTCCACCGACGGCCTGGTACGGCCCAGCTTCAGCATCAACAACCCAAGACCCTCGCGAGGGGCCAAGCCTCGCGAGGCGGAAGACGGCAAGACCTCCACAAGGAGCGGCCTCCTCAGGCTAGCTCCTGAGGAGCCGAGATTTCTATGCAGGCCTCACCTCGCGAGGTCCAGATGACGTGAGCCATGACGACCAAGGGCGGGCGGGCGCCAGCGGGCATAGTGTACCAGTTTCCTCTTTGGTGCTAAAGAGGCAAGCGTAGGCGCGGAGTCTCGAGGGATCAACCAAAGGTTTCCATTCCGGTGCAACAAGACCAAGACTACCAGGACGGAGGTCATCGCCGAGCCCACCACGGCGTCACGACCAGAGGGTTTTGCAGGAGGAGACTACTTTTGTCATGATAGCATGTACTAGTTGTGTCCCTTCGAATTTTCCATTGTGGGATCCCTTCCCCCCCTTACATTTGGGAAGAGGACCAAGGCCACTATAAATAGGGCTTAGCCACTACCATAGAGAGGGATCCGAACCCTGGATGTCATCCTCTCCCCACCAGCTCAAGAATACGCCTCCTCTTAAGGTTGTTCTCCTACTGTACTAGTTCATTACTAGCCCCTCGAGGCCAATCCACCACAAAGCAGGATTAGGGTTTTACACCACAAGGTGGCCCGAACCTGGGTAAACTGTCGCGTCCCGTTTCCTTCCCGTTCATCGAGCTAGGCCGTGAGTTTAGCAAGTAGGGAGACTGGGGAGGATGAGTTCTTTGCATGCACCCAGAGTTCGAACCTCTCGAGGGTTTGCGGAACCCGAATTTCATCATTTGGCATGCCAGGTAGAGGTGCGTCGAAGGTCCGCCTCTTTGTCGGTTGTGCTCTGCTACTCGGTACTCATGGCGGACGCTCCTCCATCGACCGGATCGACGTGCGCTTTCAGGGGAGCCGAGGGCCTCTGAGCTTTCGCCCCCGCCCTGCGGCGGGTGCAGTGGCCGCCCAAGTTTAGGCCGGACCTGCCGCCCCGATACGACGGAGCGGCGGATCCGGCATGTTTTCTCCGGGCATACAAGGAAGCCGTGTTGGCAGCCGGTGGCGACGGCAAGGTCATGGCCAACTGGCTTCCCATGGCCCTTACAGGCGCGCCGCGCACCTGACTTCTAAGCTTGCCAGGGTCTTCTGTAGCCTCCTGGGAGGAGCTGCGCGACCTCTTCATCACACGCTTCGTGGCGCCGACGCCCCATGCCATCGCAACCCTCCTCGGCGGTTCATAAGCGCTGCCCTCGGGCCGCCACATCAAGAAGTTCTTCCGCCAGGTGGGGCCACTCACGTCTAGCAGGGAGCTCCTCCAGGCTGGGCGGTGCCTAAGGCCGACCTCACCTTCAATTTGAGGGACCACCCCGCGACCACCGCGGGAGCCGACGCACTCCCAATGCTCTGCACCCCCACCATCTGCAACGTAGAGGTCACCAAGACCCTCATCGATGGTGGAGCCGGCCTGAATGTGCTCTCTATGGAAGCTTTCGGCTTGCTTCACATGCCCTATGGCCGGCTTCGCCCCACCAAGCCTTTCTCCGGAGTCGTGATGGCTCCACCTGCCCCCTGGGGCAGACCCGCCTCCCCGTCACCTTCAACACCCGCGACAACTACCGCATCGAGCTTATCAACTTCGACATCGCCCGCATCGGCCTCCCGTACGACGCCATCCTCGGGTATCCGACCTTGGCCAAGTTCATGGCAGCAACCTACCCCGCCTACAATCTTATGAAGATGCCGAGGAGCAGCGGCGTCCTCACTGTGGTGGGGGACGCAAAGGAAGCATTGTTGGCCCTCAAGCTCGCCTTCAGGGCCGCAGCGGCCGCGCGCCTGAATGAGGAAGGAGCCCCGGAGGCTCTAGGGGCTGCGCCAGCAGAGAAGAAGCAGTTGTTCTCTCGAGATCGTGCCGAGACAAAGCTGGTGCTGGTTGACGAGGACGGGGCATCAGGCGCCACCTTCACAATAGGCGTCGGCTTCCCTCCAGACCAAGAGAATGGGTTGGCTAGCTTCCTGCACGTGAACAAGGATGTGTTCGCGTGGGAGACCAAGGACCTGGTTGGAATTCCGAGGGGGATAATCGAGCATCACCTGAGGGTGTGCCCCAACGTACGCCCGGTGAAGCAGAAGGCACGACGTCAGTCCATGGAGAAGCAGTCGTTCATCGTCCAGGAGACATGCAATCTGCAAGAAGCTGGTGTCATTCGGGAGGTGCGGTACCCAGAATGGCTGGCGAACCCGGTCATTGTCCCCAAGAAAGGTGGGAAGGAGCGCATGTGTGTTGATTTCACCAACCTCAACAAGGCTTGCCCTCAAGACCCCTTCCTGCTTCTGCACATTGATCAGATCGTCGACTCCACTGCCGAGTGCGATCTGCTGTCCTTTTTGGATGCCTTCCCGGGCTACCACCAAATCAAGATGGCGGTGCAGGATGTTGAGAAGACAGCCTTCCTGACTCCATGCAGGGTGTATTGCTACACCTTCATGTTGTTCGAGATGTGTAACGCTAGAGCGACTTTCCAGCAGCTGATGCACATCGCTCTAGGCCAGTAGCTCGGAGGCCTACATCGACAACATAGTGGTGAAGTCTCGGGAGGCAAGGGCCCTTATTAAAGATCTAAAGGAAACATTTGCTAGCCTTTGCGGGGTGGATCTGCGACTCAACCCAGAAAAGTGTGCATTTGGCATCCCCTCCGTCAAGCTATTGGGCTTCCTGGTGTCGCACAGGGGGATCGAGGCCAACCCGGAGAAGGTCAAGGCAATAGAAAGGATGAGCCCGCCACAAACCCTCAAGGAGATGCAGAAGCTGGCGGGCTGTGTGACCTCGCTAGGGCGCTTCATCTCCAAGCTGGGAGAACGCACCCTCCCATTGTTCAAGCTGATGAAGAAGAAAGGACCATTCGAGTGGACTCCGAAGGTCGACGCGTCATTCCAAGACCTCAAGAAGTACCTCACCAGCCCGCCGGTGATGGTAGCGCAACGCTCCTCGAGCCCTTGGTGCTCTACCTAGCCGCCACGCCCCACTCTACCAGTGCAACACTGGTGGCGGTCCGGGAGGAGCGCCTGGCCAAGGGCTCATGAAGGAGCACCCCGCACCCAGTTGAGACGCAACGGCTTCAGGACGGCGCTCCTGAGGCCTCGGCTACCTCAGCAGATGATCAACCTCCTCAGGACGGTGCTCCTGAGGCCTCGGCAGCCCAACGAGCGACCAAGCTCCTGAGGCCATCCAGTCTTAGGAGGTACAAGACTCCACCAACACTTCAACCCTCGTCGAGCACCTAGTGTACTTCGTCAGCGCGGTGCTATGCGATGCGCGGGCATGCTACCCCATGCAACAAAAGCTCTTGCTGGCACTCCTCGTCGCCTCCCGCAAGTTGCGCCACTACTTCCAAGGCCACCCCATCAAGGTTATCTCAGCTTACCCCCTAGAAAGGGTGCTTCGGATCCCCAATGCTGTGGGAAGAGTCTCCAAATGGAACATAGAACTGCAGGCATTCCAGTTGGAGGTCAGCACCACCAGAGTCATCAAGGGTGCAACACTTGCTGACTTCGTGGCGGAGTGGACCAACGTCCCCAGCCCTGAAGAAGACAAGGACCGGCCTCTCTCGCCTAGAAGCGAGGCTCCGGACGGTTGGGTCATGTACTTCGACGGTGCATTAGCGCATCAGGGCGCAGGGGCTGGAGCCGTGCTTATCTCGCCCACCTAGGACAAGCTCTACTACGCCATGCAGCTCTGCTTCCAGTAGTGCGAGAAGGTCTCCAACAACATCACGGAATACGAAGGCCTGATCACCGGTATTAAGGCTACGACAGCCTTGGGAGTGAGGTGCCTCACCATCAAGGGCGACTCCCAGCTCCTCGTCAACTTCTCCAATAAAGTATACGAGCTGAAGGACGAGCACATGGAGGCATACCTCGAGGAGGTACATAGAATTGAGAAACAATTCTTGGGCCTAGAATTGCAGCACGTGCCGCACGACACGAACAAGGAGGAAGAAGACATCGCCAAGAGGGCGTCCCGGCACCTGCCACAGGAGCCTGGCGTCTTCGAGGAGTAGCTCTTCAAGCCATCGGCAGCCCCCTCCACAATGGAACCGGCAACGCCTGAGGAGGAGCTCCCCCCATCACCACCCTCAGGCGCACCTGCTTGCGGCCCGACCTCGGGGGCCCACCTGCTCCTCACGCTCGAGCCTCGAGAGGGGTGCTGGACCGAGGAGTTCAAGGCGTACCTACTCTAGGGGACCCTGCCGGAGAAGGAGGAAGAAGCGGAGCGTGTGGCTCGCCAGGCCAGAGCCTACAACATTTGGGATGGTGAGCTTTATCGAAAACAGCCGAACGATGTCTCTCTGCAGTGCATCTCCAGGGAGCAGGGACACGAGCTGCTGGCCAACATACATAGTGGGGATTGCGGGCATCACTCTTCGTCGCGCACCCTCATGGGCAAGGCATTCCGCAGTGAGTTCTACTGGCACACGACGCTCAATGACGCCACTGAGCTGGTGAGATCTTGTGAAGCCTACCAGTTCCTTGCCAAGCAGACCCACCAGCCCGCTCAGGGTCTCTAGACCATCCTGCTCTCCTGGCCGTTCGTGGTCTGGGGGCTTGGCATCTTGGGCCCGTTCCCTCGAGCGCCCGGGGGCTACCGCTACCTCTACATCGCCATCGACAAGTTCGCCAAGTGGTCGGAGGTGGAAGCCATCCGCCCATCCCAGCTGGCTCAACAGTCAAGTTCATCAAGGGCCTCATGAGCCAGTTCGGCGTCCCCAATCATATCATCACTGACAACGGCTCGCAGTTCACTAGCAACCTTTTCAACACATATTGTGTTAATATTAGAACACAGATATGCTACGCCTCAGTGGCATGATGACCCACAAGTATAGGGGATCTATCGTAGTCCTTTCGATAAGTAAGAGTGTCGAACCCAATAAGGAGCAGAAGGAAATAATAAGTAGTTTTCAGTAAGGTATTCTCTACAAGTACTGAAATTATCGGTAACAGATAGTTTTGTGATAAGTTAATTTGTAACATGTCTATATCTACTAATAAAGCAAGGTGCGTTTCACCAATTTTTTCATCCGTTCACCATATAAAATTATTTTATTCCGTACTTATTCCGAGGTGGTACTAAAAAAATTGATTCAAGATGCATCGCGCTAAAAAGTTGCATGTGCTTTCCCTGCCTATGACACATCATCTTATGGGCCTGCGTCGTCTTATGGGCCTGCCCACATGAGCCGCCTGACCTGAGTTTCACATAAGTATTAACAAGAATATAGTACCACCTCGATTGTTTACATGGAATTGTAACAATTTATATACCTGGGCAAAGTGCGAAGGTCAGAAAGACAGAGGGACTTCGACCCGACCCGAGAAAGAATCGAATCAAGAACAAAACAAGATGAATCATCCCAAGGCTTCGGAACATGCATCAGATCAAAATTGCCATGCACCCAAACGAACTGATCTGGAGGAACCAGACCTTGTGCATAGCAGAACCACCACTTGAGATAATAAGAAAAAATGAAGACCAGACCCGATGTGAGTAGATCAAGCAAACAAAACATGGGGATTATATTAGGCAAAAATAAGAGAAACAAATCCACCGGCAAACCATGGAGCAGCTCCAAAGAGGACACCAAGAACAAGGACACTGGAGTGAGAGGCGAGGGGCCAACGAATGAAGAAAAGAGGGAAAGCTAGGCGGAGAGCACGAGGAACGGAGGAAGGGGGGCTGGGGTAATCACGCTGGCTCCCACAAATATATTTTCGTTTTTTAGGCAAACAAATATACTCCCTGGCGTCCCTGTACAGTTTATGCTGGCTAAATTAGAGGAAAGTCTTTTTTATTGTAATGGGATCGGAAGAGAGATATGCGTGCGTGTGCATGTCTCCAAAGTGAGCATGTTTTTTTTCTAAACTAAGTGTGCATGTTTTTTTTAGAGAAATAGCCTACCGTCTACATGAAATGCTTGTGTTTAGGCCAAGTGCAAAAAGAAAAGAAGGAAATATAATCTTGCAAGCCAAACAACCAACATTTTTTAAAGAAGAACCAACATAGGAAAACTTATTTTGTTTCGAATATTAATAGGAAGTTGTATACAAAAAATCACACTTCAATGCATCACTACTTTTTTATCCGGTGATAGTGCGATGCTAAAGGATGTGCCGTCGAAAGACATGAATGTGGCTTCATAAAAAAAATTATGGGCATAAAAAATCCTATCACCACAGCGGTCGGAAGACATGCAAGAGTCACTAAACACTTGTGGTGATTTTTTTTATGTGCAATGCACGACACATTTAATTGCTAAGTACAAAGGTCAAAGGAAACTTTCTTTTAAAAAACACAATACGAATGCAAGCGCTTATAAACACATACATACACTCAACCTACAGAGATTGAGCCGACTGGTAATGAGATTGATGAAATCACCATGAACATCTTGTTATTGACGCCAAAGTCGCCTCTCACGGAAAGAAGGCTACGCCTTTATGAGACATCAAAGCGTCAAACATCGATTTTAATTCTTACTGGTATTGGAGTATCATTATCCTGCTAACCATTCATCCTAAACTTGGTTCACAGGGTTAAAACCAAAACTACCAATTCATGCATGGACATGCATGCATGCATTGCAATAATGGACACTAAAATAGGATATACATTTCTTCTATACTTCCGCCTCGACTCCATGCCCCCGCCATTCTACGCTGATGTTTATTTTGGGGGGGCACATAAATTTTCTCCATTGCAACACACGTGCATATCTGCTATGAAAATAAAATAAAATCTTCAAACCAAACATCTAACCATCTCTAAAAAACAACATTGGAAAAATCCGTTTGGATTCAAATGTTTTCAAAATTAAAGAAAACTTTTGGATTAGTTACTGAACTCTCAAATAATATACAACAATTCCGTCAAATGCATATCCCATTAAAAATACATACACCGCTCCTCTTCCACCCGATGTTAGTGCTAAGCGGAAGGAGGTGCCATCGAAGGACATCATTGTGAATTTCTCAGCTCAATACTCCATGGTCCGGACACCATTAATCCTATTTTTTAACTGCGAACATAGAGCATTTGTGTTTTTTGAGATGAGTAGTGTTTCAAATTGTTCTTGATTTCAAAAAATATTCACATTTTTAAATATGTTCACGCTTTTAGAGAATTATAAAATTTCCAAAAAAAGAGAGTTCATTTTTCTTTAAAATACATTCAAATTGTTCACGAAATTAGAAAACCAGAACTTAGAAAAAAATAGTGTGTTCAAAAAAAAGTTCAGCTTCAAAACATGCTCTAATTCTAATAGAAGAATTAAAAAAATCAACAAATATTCAATTTTATAAAAAAAGAATAAATAAATATTCATGTTTTTCCGAAAAGCAAAAACCAATTGAGACTTTATTTCATGTCCATCAAGCACTACCCTTCCACCAGATGCAGGATGTTCGAGTAGCTTCTCTATGTCTACTTTCATGCTTCGAAAAGCAATAATAGTGTACCCTTATCACCGATGTTTATCAGAAGATATAAGAAATGACGTGTAATGCACACAGAGTAAGTTTCGCGATTTTTTTGCCTGTTGCAATGCACGGGCATTTGCACTAGTAACAAGTAACAAAAATAAATAAGGTGCAGCAAGATGGCCCAATCCTTTTTGTAGAAAAGGACAAGCTTTGACAAACTCTTATATAAAGGAAAACGCTCATAAGGACACATGGGAATTATCGCCAAGCTAGTTTTCATTACACTCATATGATTCACGTTCGGTACTTTGATAATTTGATATGTGGGTGGACCAGTGCTTGCGTACTGCCCTTCCTTGGACAAGCATCCCACTTATGATTAACCTCTCTTGCAAGCATCCGAAACTACAAAAGAAGTATTAAGGTAAACCTAACCATAGCATGAGACATATGGATCCAAATCAGCCCCTTACGAAGCAACGCATAAACTAGGGTTTAAGCTTCTGTCACTCTAGCAACCCATCATCTACTTATTACTTCCCAATGCCTTCCCCTAGGCCCAAACAATGGTGAAGTGTCATGTAGTTGATGTTCACATGACACCACTAGAGGAAAGACAACATACATCTCATCAAAATATCGAACGAATACCAAATTCACATGACTACTTATAGCAAGACTTCTCCCATGTCCTTAGGAACAAACGTAACTACTCACAAATCATATTCATGTTCATAATAAGAGGGGTATTAATATGCATAAAGGATCTGAACATATGATCTTTCACCAAATAAACCAACTAGCATCAACTACAAGGAGTAATCAACACTACTAGCAACCCACAAGTACCAATCTGAGGTTTTGAGACAAAGATTTGATACAAGGGATGAACTAGGGCTTGAGATGAGATGGTGCTGGTGAAGATGTTGATGGAGATTGACCCCCTCCTGATGAGAGGATCGATGGTGCTGAAGATGGTGATGATTTCCCTCTCCCGGAGGGATGTTTGCCGGGCAGAACAACTCCGCCGGAGCCCTAGATTGGTTTCGCCTCGTGGCGGCGGAGTTTCGTCCCGAGAGCTTGCTTACGATTTTTTCCAGGGCGAAAGACTTCATATAGCCAAAGATGGGCACTGGAGGCCTGCCAGGGGGCCCATGAGGCAGGGGGCGCGCCCAGGGGCATAGGGCACGCCCCCACCCTCATGGATGGTGGGTGCCCCCCCTCTGGTGCTTCCTTCGCCCAATATTTTTTATATATTCTCAAACTGGCTTCCGTGGAGTTTCAGGACATTTGGAGCTGTGCAGAATAGGTCTCTTATATTTGCTCCTTTTCCAGCCCAGAATTCCAGTTGCCGGCATTCTCCCTCTTCATGTAAACCTTGTAAAATAAGAGAGAATATGCATAAGTATTGTGACATAATGTTTAATAACAACCCATAATGCAATAAATATCGATATAAAAGCATGATGCAAAATGGACGTATCAACTTCCCCAAGCTTAGACCTCGTTTGTCCTTAGACGGAAGCCGATATCGAAAAATATGTCCACATGTTTAGAGATAGAGGTGTCGATAAAATAAAATATGGACATGAGGGCATCATGATCATTCTTATAACAGCAACATATATATATATATTGTCATATGATTTCTTATGCTAAAATAACAATTCATTCACAATTTCAAGTATGAGTCAGAAACTTCATTGAAAACTAACAAACTATAATCTCAGTCATTGGAGCAATTGCAATTTATCATAACATCAGAAAGAGTCAATATAAGAGCTTTTCAGTAAGTCCACATACTCAACTATCATTTAGTCTTTCACAATTTCTAACACTCACGCAATACTTATGTGTATGAAGTTTTAATCGGACACAGAGAAAGATAGGGGCTTATAGGTTTGCCTCCCAACCTTTTACCTCAAGGGTAATGTCAACAAAAATAGTTCATGAAAACTCACATCCAATTAGCTATATATATCAGGATCTTTCCAACACACAGATCTTGCCAAAGGATAAGATGTAAAAAGGAAAGGTGAAGATCACCATGACTCTTGCATGAGACAGAAATAAAAGATAGGCCCTTCGCAGAGGGAAGCAGAGGTTGTCATGTGTTTTTATGGTTGGATGCACAAAATCTTAATGCAAAAGAACGTCACTTTATATTGCCACTTGTGATATGGACCTTTATTATGCAGTCCGGCGCTTTTATTACTTCCACATCACAAGATCGTATAAAGCTTATTTTCTCCACACTAATAAATCATACATATTTAGAGAGCATTTTTATTACTTGCAACAATGACAACTTACTTGAAGGATCTTACTCAATCCATAGGTAGATATGGTGGACTCTCATGGCAAAACTGGGCTTAAGGATATTTGGAAGCATAAAGTAGTATCTTTACTTCGTGCAAGGAATTTGGCTAGCATGAGAGGGAAAGGCGAGCTCAACATGTTGGATGATCCATGACAATATAATTTATTTTGGATGTAAGAAAGCATAACCCATTACGCTGTCTTCCTTGTCCAACATAAACTCTTTAGCATGTCATATTTTAATGAGTCCTCACAATCATAAAAGATGTCCAAGATAGTATATTTATATGTGAAAACCTCTCTTTCTTTATTAATTACTATTAGAAACGATGACCAAAACTATGTTTGTCAACTCTCAACAACTTTTATTCATCATACTCTTTATATGTGAAGTCATTACTCTCCATAAGATCAATATGATCTCTTTATTTATTTTTATTCTTACTTTTATTCCCTCAAGATCATAGCAAGATAACCAAGCCCTTGACTCAAAACTAATCTTTATTATATATAGCTCACACACTCGATTACATAGAAGGATCATGAAGCAAAACTCAAAACTAAATCATACTAAAACTTTATTCTACTAGATCGTGATATTATCAAAAGGATCGAACTAAGAAAAAATGGTAAAGATAAAGTGTGATGGTGATACGATACCGGGGCACTCCCCCAAGCTTGGCAGTTGCCAAGGGGAGTGCCCATACCCGATACTCAATTCTCCTTTGGTGGTAGTGATGATGGAGTTATTGATGATGTAGGCTTGTCGTCCAGCATCAAGCGCAGGAGATGCTCCAACTTACGAATAATGCTCTTGAGTGCGATGATATGCTCTTGTAAGAGAATATTTTCACGAGTTAGATACTTGTTCTGCACCTGAACTATTTCAATCATCATGAAAGCTTCAATTTCAGTAGGGGTAAGAAGATTGTAATGAGGTTGAAGGATGTCTTCTTCTTCTTCAGCTGCCGGAGCTTGATCCTCCGTGGCATTCTTGATCCCATCATCCTTGTTGATCTCCCCTGGTTCTTCTCTCTTCAGCTCTATCTTCATTAGCCAAGCATCATCGCCCTCATTGTTGGGGGAGGGGGACGGCATGATGCCTGGCCTTGACAACTCTGGCAGAAAACAGCTCAAAACAAAAACAAAGGATATTTGCGTGGTATGGTGATCAAAACCTTCGGGAGATTATATAATGAATTTTTACCGACCAAAAGAAGTATTGTGCAAGAAAACAGAGTCCAGACGGCACATGAGGTGCCCACGAGGCAGGGGGCACGCCCAGGGGGTAGGGCGCACCCTCCACCGTCATGGATGCCTCGTGTCCTTTCCAGACTGCTTCCTAGTTTCCTATTTTCTTAAATATTCCAAAATGGAGAAAAATTGCTATTAGAACTATTTTGGAGTCGGTTTACTTACCGTACCACATACCTCTTCCTTTTCGGAGGCTGAAACGTTCTGGAAGGTGTCCCTTATATACTCCTCCGGGGTTACGGTTTCAATAACATTAGTTTAAACATTTATAGGATTACCTAAGATATAATGTTTGATTCTTTGACCGTTCACTACCCTCGGATTTGTGCCTTCGAAGTTATTGATTTTTATGGCACCGGAACGATAGACCTGCTCGATAACATAAGGACCTTCCCATTTAGAGAGGAGTTTTCCTGCAAAAAATCTTAAACGAGAGTTGTATAACAACACATAATCACCTACATTAAACTCATGTTTTTGTATCCTTTTGTCATGCCATCTTTTAACTTTTTCTTTAAACAGTTTGGCATTCTCATAAGCCTGGGTTCTCCATTCATCAAGTGAGCTAATGTCAAATAGTCTCTTCTCACCGGCAAGTTTGAAATCATAATTGAGCTCTTTAATGGCCCAATATGCCTTATGTTCTAGTTTTAGAGGTAGGTGACATGCTTTACCATAAACCATCTTATACGGAGACATACCCATAGGATTCTTATATGCAGTTCTATAGGCCCACAATGCATCATCAAGTTTCTTGGACCAATTCTTTCTAGATCTATTAACAGTCTTTTGCAAAATTAACTCTATTACTCAGTTCTACTTGACCACTAGACTGTGGATGATATGGAGATGCAATTCTATGATTAACATCATACTTAGCAAGTATTTTACGGAAAGCACCATGAATAAAATGTGAACCACCATCAGTCATTAAGTATCTAGGGACTCCAAACCTCGGAAAAATAACTTCTTTAAGCATCTTAATAGAGGTGTTATGATCAACACTACTCGTTGGAATAGCTTCTACCCACTTAGTAACGTAATCAACAACAACTAAAATATGTGTGTACCCATTAGAGGAAGGAAACGGTCCCATATAACCAAAGCCCTAAACGTCAAATGGTTCAATAACAAGTGAATAATTCAAAGGCATTTCTTGATGTCTACTAATATTACCAATTCTTTGACACTCGTCACAAGACAAGACAAACTTATGGGCATCCTTGAAGAGAGTAGGCCAATAAAAACCGGATTGCAATACCTTATGTGCAGTTCTATCTCCAGCATGGTGTCCTCCATAAGCCTCGGAGTGACACTTGCGTAGGATCTGCTCCTGTTCATGCTCAGGTATACAACGTCTAATAACACCATCTACTCCTTCTTTATAAAGGCATGGTCATCCCAGAAGTAATGTCTTAAATCATAGAAAACCCTTTTCTTTTGTTGGTATGTGAAACTAGGTGGTATAAATTTAGCAACAATGTTATTAGCATAATCAGAATACCATGGAGCAGTACGAGAAGCATTTATGACAGCTAATTGTTCAGCAGGAAAGCTATCATCAATAGGTAGTGGCTCATCAAGAACATTCTCTAACCTAGACAAGTTGTCTGTAGCGGGGTTCTCAGGTCCCTTTCTATCAATAATATGCAAATCAAATTCTAGTAGCAAGAGAACCCATCTAATAAGTCTAGGTTTAGCATCTTTCTTTTCCATAAGATATTTAATAGCAGCATGATCAATGCGAACAGTTACTTTAGAATCAACAATATAAGGTCTGAACTTATCACAAGCAAAGATTGCAGAAAGTACATTATCAGCCTATTTTTGACAAGCTCCAACGCAACACCTCCGGATGGAACAAGCTTATGCTTCCCACTGCCAGACGGCTTGCTCTGATCACCTTCGTCTTATATGCTTTGCCAGTCTTCTAGATTTTGGCCATTGAACCTCCTCATTGGGCTGTCAAAAAGTTTGACAAAAGATGCAGAGGGTTCCTTTGGGCAAATAAAGATGAGGCAACTGGGGGTAAATGTCTGGTTAATTGGAAGCAAGTATGCTTACCTAAAAAGTTTGGCGGCCTTGGGATTCCCTGTCTGCTCCAAAAAAGTGAGGCAATGAGATGCAAGTGGCTGTGGCTTTCGTGGATGGACACTATGCGACCCTAGCGTGGTTTACCTCTGCCTATCACCAGCTCGATCAGGGCTCTCTTTGAGGCTTCAGTCCAATTCAACATTGGGGATGGCGCCAACACGTAGTTTTGGACAGACCCTTGGCACAACAGAGAAAGTTTCAGCTCAAGGTTTCCTGACTTATTCAAGCATTGCACTGTCAAATCGATCTCCATCCTTCATGCTTTGACTGACGGAAAATGGATGCGACACTTCAAGAGCAACCTTTCCCAAGACGCTATTACCCAGTTTACTGAAGGAAATATGCCCTAGAGGCAATAATAAAGTTATTATTTATTTCCTTATATCATGATAAATGTTTATTATTCATGCTAGAATTGTATTAACCGGAAACATAATACATGTGTGAATACATAGACAAACAGAGTGTCACTAGTATGCCTCTACTTGACTAGCTCGTTAATCAAAGATGGTTATGTTTCCTAACCATGGACAAAGAGTTGTTATTTGATTAACGAGGTCACATCATTAGTTGAATGATCTGATTGACATGACCCGTTCCATTAGCTTAGCACCCGATCGTTTAGTATGTTGCTATTGCTTTCTTCATGACTTATACATGTTCCTATGACTATGAGATTATGCAACTCCCGTTTACCGGAGGAACACTTTGGGTACTACCAAACGTCACAACGTAACTGGGTGATTATAAAGGAGTACTACAGGTGTCTCCAATGGTGGATGTTGGGTTGGCGTATTTCGAGATTAGGGTTTGTCACTCCGATTGTCGGAGAGGTATCTCTGGGCCCTCTCGGTAATACACATCACATAAGCCTTGCAAGCATAATAACAAAGATGTTAGTTACGAGATGATGTATTACGGAACGAGTAAAGAGACTTGCCAGTAAGAGATTGAACTAGGTATTGGATACCGACGATCGAATCTCGGGCAAGTAACATACCGATGACAAAGGGAGCAACGTATGTTGTTATGCGGTCTGACCGATAAAGATCTTCGTAGAATATGTAGGAGCCAATATGGGCATCCACGTCCCGCTATTGGTTATTTACCAGAGACGTGTCTCGGTCATGTCTACATTGTTCTCGAACCGTAGGGTCCGCACGCTTAACGTTACGATGATAGTTATTATGAGTTTATGCATTTTGATGTACCGAAGGTTGTTCGGAGTCCCGGATGTGATCACGGACATGACGAGGAGTCTCGAAATGGTCGAGACATAAAGATTGATATATTGGAAGCCTATGTTTGGACATCGGAAGTGTTCCGGGTGAAATCGGGATTTTACCGGATTACCGGGAGGGTTACCGGAACCCCCCGGGAGCCAAATGGGCCTACGTGGGCTTTAGTGGAAAGGTGAGAGGGCAGCCCACAAGGGCTGTGCGCCTCCCCCCTCCCCCTAGTCCTATTAGGACTAGGAGAAGGGGCCGGCCACCCTCTCTCTCTCTCCCCCTTTGGGGAATCCTATTAGGAATAGGATTGGGGGGAGGAGTCCTACTCCCGGTAGGAGTAGGACTCCTCCTGCGCCTCCTAGCTTGGCCGGCCAGTCCTCCCCCTCTCATCCTTTATATACGGGGGCAGGGGACACCCCATGACACACAAGTTGATCCTTGAGATCGTTCCTTAGCCGTGTGCGGTGCCCCCTGCCACCAAATTCCACCTCGATCATACCATTGTAGTGCTTAGGCGAAGCCCTGCGTCGGTAGTACATCAAGATCGTCACCACGCCGTCGTGCTGACGGAACTCCTCCCTGAAGCTTTGCTGGATCGGAGCCCGGGGATCGTCATCGAGCTGTACGTGTGCTAAGAACTCGGAGGTGCCGGAGTAACGGTGCTTGGATCGGTCAGATCGGGAAGAAGACGTACGACTACTTCCTCTACGTTGTGTGATCGCTTCCGCAGTCGGTCTACGTTGGTACGTAGACAACACTCTCCCCTCTCGTTGCTATGCATCACCATGATCTTGCGTGTGTGTAGGAAAATTTTGAAATTACTACGTTCCCCAACAGTGGCATCCGAGCCAGGTTTTTTATGGTTTGATGTTATTTGCACGAGTAGAACACAAGTGAGTTGTGGGCGATACAAGTCATACTGCCTACCAGCATGTCATACTTTGGTTCGGCGGTATTGTTGGACGAGACGATCCAGACCAACCTTACGCGTACTCTTACGCGAGACCGGTTCCCTCGACGTGCTTTGCACATAGATGGCTTGCGGAAGACTGTCTCTCCAACTTTAGTTGAACCAAGTGTGGCTACGCCCGGTCCTTGAGAAGGTTAAAACGGAGTCTATTTGACAAACTATCGTTGTGGTTTTGATGCGTAGGTGAGATGAGTTCTTACTTAAGCCCGTAGCAGCCACGTAAAACTTGCAACAACAAAGTAGAGGACGTCTAACTTGTTTTTGCAGGGCATGTTGTGATGTGATATGGTCAAGGCATGATGCTGATTTTATTGTATGAGATGATCATGTTTTGTAACCAAGTTATCGGCAACTGCAGGAGCCATATGGTTGTCGCTTTATTGTATGCAATGCAATCACGATGTAATGCTTTACTTTATTACTAAGCGGTAGTGATAGTCGTGGAAGCATAAGATTGGCGAGACGACAACGATGCTACGATGGAGATCAAGGTGTCGCGCCGGTGATGATGGTGATCATGACGGTGCTTCGGAGATGGAGATCACAAGCACAAGATGATGATGGCCATATCATATCACTTATATTGATTGCATGTGATGTTTATCCTTTTATGCATCTTATCTTGCTTTGATTGACGGTAGCATTATAAGATGATCTCTCACTAAATTATCAAGAAGTGTTCTCCCTGAGTATGCACCGTTGCCAAAGTTCGTCGTGCCCAGACACCACGTGATGATCGGGTGTGATAAGCTCTACGTCCATCTACAACGGGTTCAAGCCAGTTTTGCACACGCAGAATACTCAGGTTAAACTTGACAAGCCTAGCATATGCAGATATGGCCTCGGAACACAGAGACCGAAAGGTCGAGCGTGAATCATATAGTAGATATGATCAACATGACGATGTTCACCATTGAAAACTACTCCATCTCACGTGATGATCGGTTATGGTTTAGTTGATTTGGATCACGTGATCACTTAGAGGATTAGAGGGATGTCTATCTAAGTGGGAGTTCTTAAGTAATATGATTAATTGAACTTAAATTTATCATGAACTTAGTCCTGGTAGTATTTTGCAAATCATGTTGTAGATCAATAGCTCGCGTTGTTGCTTCCCTGTGTTTATTTTGATATGTTCCTAGAGAAAATTGTGTTGAAAGATGCTAGTAGCAATGATGCGGATTGGATCCGTGATCTGAGGTTTATCCTCATTGCTGCACAAAAGAATTATGTCCTTGATGCACCGCTAGGTGACAGACCTATTGCAGGAGCAGATGCAGACGTTATGAACGTTTGGCTAGCTCAATATGATGACTACTTGATAGTTTAGTGCACCATACTTAACATCTTAGAATCGGGACTTCAAAGACATTTTGAACGTCATGGACCATATGAGATGTTCCAGGAGTTGAAGTTAATATTTCAAGCAAATACCCGAGTTGAGAGATATGAAGTCTCCAACAAGTTCTATAGCTAAAAGATGGAGGAGAATCGCTCAACTAGTGAGCATGTGCTCAGATTGTCTGGGTACTACAATCGCTTGAATCAAGTGGGAGTTAATCTTCCAGATAAGATAGTGATTGACAGAATTCTCTAGTCATCATCACTAAGTTAGTAGAACTTCGTGATGAACTATAATATGCAAGGGATAACGGAAACAACTCCCAAGCTCTTCGTGATGCTGAAATCAACGAAGGCAGAAATCAAGAAAAACAACAAGTGTTGATGGTTGACAAGACCACTAGTTTCAAGAAAAGGGCAAAGGGAAGAAGGGGAACTTCAAGAAGAACGGCAAGCAAGTTGCTGCTCAAGTGAAGAAGCCCAAGTCTGATCCTAAGCCTGAGACTAAGTGCTTCTACTGCAAAGGGACTGGTCACTGGAAGTGGAATTACCCCAAGTGATTGGCGGATAAGAAGGATGGCAGAGTGAACATAAGTATATTTGATATACATGTTATCGATGTGTACTTTACTAGTGTTTATAGCAAACCCTTAGTATTTGATACCAGTTCAGTTTCTAAGATTAGTAACTCGAAACGGGAGTTGCAGAATAAACAGAGACTAGTTAAGGGTGAAGTGACGATGTGTGTTGGAAGTGGTTCCAAGATTAATATGATCATCATCGCACACTCCCCTATACTTTCGGGATTAGTGTTGAACTTAAATAAGTGTTATTTGGTTTTTGCGTTGAGCATGAATATGATTTGATCATGTTTATTGCAATACGGTTATTCATTAAAGTCAGAGAATAAATTGTTGTTCTGTTTACATGAATAAAACCTTATATGGTTACACACCCAATGAAAATAGTTCGTTGGATCTCGATCGTAGTGATACACATAATCATAATGTTGATACCAAAAGATGCAAAGTTAATAATGATAGTGCAACTTATTTGTAGCACTGCCGTTTATGTCATATTGGTGTAAAGCGCATGAAGAAACTCCATGCTGATGGGATTTTGGAATCACTTGATTATGAATCAGTTGATGCTTGCGAACCATGCCTCATGGGCAAGATGACTAAGACTCTATTCTTCGGAACAATGGAGCGAGCAAAAGATTTGTTGGAAATCATACATACTGATGTATGTGGTCCGATGAATATTGAGACTCGCGACAGGTATCATTATTTTCTGATCTTCACAGATGATTTGAGCAGATATGAGTATATCTACTTGATGAAACATAAGTCTGAAACATTTGAAAAGTTCAAAGAATTTCAGAGTGAAGTGAAAAATCATCGTGACAAGAAAGTAAAAGTTTCTACGATCTGATCGCGGAGACAAATATTTGAGTTACGAGTTTGGTCTTTAGTTAAAACAATGTGAAATAGTTTCACTACGCACGCCACCTGGAACACCACAGCATAATGGTGTGTCCGAACGTCATAACCATACTTTATTGGATATAGTACAATCTATGATGTATCTTACCGATCTACCACTATCGTTTTGGGGTTATGCATTAGAGACAGCTGCATTCACGTTAAATAGGGCACCATCTACATCCGTTGAGACGACACCGTGTGAACTATGGTTTGGCAAGAAACCTAAGTTGTCGTTTCTTAAAGTTTGGAGTTGCGATGCTTATATGAAAAAGTTTCATCTCGATAAGCTCAAACTCAAATCGGAGAAATATGTCTTCATAGGATACCCAAAGGAGACAGTTGGGAACACCTTCTATCACAGATCCGAAGGCAAGACATTCGTTGCTAAGAATGGATCCTTTCTAGAGAAGGAGTTTCTCTCGAAAGAAGTGAGTGGGAGGAAAGTAGAACTTGACGAGGTAACTGTACCTGCTCCCTTATTGGAAAGTAGTTCATCACAGAAATCTGTTCATGTGACTACTACACCAATTAGTGAGGAAGCTAATGATGATGATCATGTAACTTCAGATCAAGTCACTACCAAATCTCGTAGGTAAACCAGAGTGAGAACCGCACCAGAGTGGTACGATAATCCTGTTCTGGAAGTTATGTTACTAGACCATGACGAACTTGCGAACTATGAGGAAGCGATGATGAGCCCAGATTCCACGAAATGGTTTGAGGCCATGAAATCTGAGATGTGATCCATGTATGAGAACAAAGTATGGACTTTGATGGATTTGCCCGATGATCGTTAAGCCATAGAAAATAAATGGATCTTCAAGAGGAAGACGGACGCTGATAGTAGTGTTACTATCTACAAAGCTAGAATTGTCGCAAAAGGTTTTCGACAAAGTTCAAGGTGTTGACTACGATGAGATTTTCTCACTCGTATCTATGCTTAAAGTCTGTCTGAATCATGTTAGCAATTGCCGCATTTTATGAAATCTAGCAAATGGATAAACAAAACTGCATCCCTTAATGGATTTACTAAAGAAGAGTTGTATACGATGCAACCAGAAGGTTTTGTCAATCCTAAAGGTGCTAACAAAAATATGCAAACTCCAGCGATCCATCTGTGGACTGGTGCAAGCATCTCGGAGTCGGAATATACGCTTTGATAAGTTGATCAAAGGATATAGTTTTATACAGACTTGCGGTGAAGCCTGTATTTACAAGAAAGTGAGTGGGAGCACTACAACATTTCTGATAAGTATATGTGAGTGACATATTGTTGATCGGAAATAATGTAGAATTATTCTGTAAAACATAAAGAAGTGTTTGAAAGGAGTTTTCAAAGAAAGACTTCGGTGAAGCTGCTTACATATTGAGCTTCAAGATCTATAGAGATAGATTAAGACGCTTGATAAGGTTTTTCAATAAGTACATACCTTGACAAGATTTTGAAGTAGTTCAAAATGGAACAGTCAAAGAAAAAGTTTCTTGCCTGTGTTACAAGGTGTGAAGTTGAGTAAAGACTCAAAGCCCGACCACGACAGAAGATAGAAAGAGAATGAAAGTCATTCCCTATGCCTCATTCATAGGTTCTATAAAGTATGCCATGCTGTGTACCAGATCTATTGTATACCCTGCACTGATTTGGCAAGGGAGTACAATAGTGATCTAGGAGTAGATCACTGGACAGCGGTCAGAATTATCCTTAGTGAAATAAGGATATGTTTCTCGATTATGGACGTGACAAAAAGGTTCGTCGTAAAGGGTTACGTCGATGCAAGTTTTTGACACTGATCCAGATGAATCTAAAGTCTCAATCTGGATACATATTGAAAGTGGGAGCAATTAGCTAGAGTAGCTCCGTGCAGAGCATTGTAGACATAGAAAATTGCAAAATACTTACGGATCTGATTGTGACAGACCCGTTGACTAAAATTATCTCACAAGCAAAACATGATCACACCTTAGTACTCTTTGGGTGTTAATCACATAGCGATGTGAACTAAATTACTAAATCTAGTAAACCCTTTGGGTGTTGGTCACATGGTGATGTGAACTATGGGTGTTAATCACATAATGATGTGAACTATCGATGTTAATCACATGGTGATGTGATCTAGATTATTGACTCTAGTGCAAGGGGGAGACTGAAGGAAATATGCCCTAGAGGCAATAATAAAGTTATTATTTATTTCCTTATATCATGATAAATGTTTATTATTCATGCTAGAATTGTATTAACCGGAAACATAATACATGTGTGAATACATAGACAAACAGAGTGTCACTAGTATGCCTCTACTTGACTAGCTCGTTAATCAAAGATGGTTATGTTTCCTAACCATGGACAAAGAGTTGTTATTTGATTAACGAGGTCACATCATTAGTTGAATGATCTGATTGACATGACCCGTTCCATTAGCTTAGCACCCGATCGTTTAGTATGTTGCTATTGCTTTCTTCATGACTTATACATGTTCCTATGACTATGAGATTATGCAACTCCCGTTTACCGGAGGAACACTTTGGGTACTACCAAACGTCACAACGTAACTGGGTGATTATAAAGGAGTACTACAGGTGTCTCCAATGGTGGATGTTGGGTTGGCGTATTTCGAGATTAGGGTTTGTCACTCCGATTGTCGGAGAGGTATCTCTGGGCCCTCTCGGTAATACACATCACATAAGCCTTGCAAGCATAATAACAAAGATGTTAGTTACGAGATGATGTATTACGGAACGAGTAAAGAGACTTGCCAGTAACGAGATTGAACTAGGTATTGGATACCGACGATCGAATCTCGGGCAAGTAACATACTGATGACAAAGGGAGCAACGTATGTTGTTATGCGGTCTGACCGATAAAGATCTTCGTAGAATATGTAGGAGCCAATATGGGCATCCACGTCCCGCTATTGGTTATTTACCAGAGACGTGTCTCGGTCATGTCTACATTGTTCTCGAACCGTAGGGTCCGCACGCTTAACGTTACGATGACAGTTATTATGAGTTTATGCATTTTGATGTACCGAAGGTTGTTCGGAGTCCCGGATGTGATCACGGACATGACGAGGAGTCTCGAAATGGTCGAGACATAAAGATTGATATATTGGAAGCATATGTTTGGACATCGGAAGTGTTCCGGGTGAAATCGGGATTTTACCGGATTACCGGGAGGGTTACCGGAACCCCCCGGGAGCCAAATGGGCCTACGTGGGCTTTAGTGGAAAGGTGAGAGGGCAGCCCACAAGGGCTGTGCGCCTCCCCCTCCCCCTAGTCCTATTAGGACTAGGAGAAGGGGCCGGCCACCCTCTCTCTCTCTCCCCCTTTGGGGAATCCTATTAGGAATAGGATTGGGGGGAGGAGTCCTACTCCCGGTAGGAGTAGGACTCCTCCTGCGCCTCCTAGCTTGGCCGGCCAGCCCTCCCCCTCTCATCCTTTATATACGGGGGCAGGGGACACCCCATGACACACAAGTTGATCCTTGAGATCGTTCCTTAGCCGTGTGCGGTGCCCCCTGCCACCAAATTCCACCTCGATCATACCGTTGTAGTGCTTAGGTGAAGCCCTGCGTCGGTAGTACATCAAGATCGTCACCACGCCGTCGTGCTGACGGAACTCCTCCCCAAAGCTTTGCTGGATCGGAGCCCGGGGATCGTCATCGAGCTGTACGTGTGCTAAGAACTCGGAGGTGCCGGAGTAACGGTGCTTGGATCGGTCAGATCGGGAAGAAGACGTACGACTACTTCCTCTACGTTGTGTGATCGCTTCCGCAGTCGGTCTGCGTTGGTACGTAGACAACACTCTCCCCTCTCGTTGCTATGCATCACCATGATCTTGCGTGTGTGTAGGAAAATTTTGAAATTACTACGTTCCCCAACATTTACGTCCATGTGGAATGACCTATAGCTGGTGCAGCTATCCGAAAATCAGGAAGACACCTTAACTTGGCGTTGGACTGCAAACGGCCAATTTTCCTCCTGCTCAGCATACACGGCTACTCTTACTGCCAACATCAAACCGATGTTTGTTAAGTTGGCCTGGAGCTCCGATGCGCCCCGTAAGTGCTAGTTTTTCGTTTGGTTGGCTGCTCAAGAGCGATGCCTGACGGCAGACAACCTAGCAAAAAGGGGATGACCTCACAACCCCCTATGCTCTCTATGCCTTCAAGAGCCGGAATCTGCTACGCACCTGCTTACCACATGCTCATTTGCTAAGGAAATCTGGCACTTGATCTTTAGCATGCTTCATGTGCACCACAGTTTGATGGCCAACGATGGGGAGTCCCTCACTAGCTGGTGGAAACGCTCCAGTTCGGCGATGACCAAGGACAAGACAAAGACTTGG
Source organism: Triticum monococcum (assembly GCA_034509565.1). Taxonomy (NCBI): domain Eukaryota; kingdom Viridiplantae; phylum Streptophyta; class Magnoliopsida; order Poales; family Poaceae; genus Triticum; species Triticum monococcum. The sequence goes on from CM067847.1 coordinate 254,946,096, forward strand.
CGGTCCATTATTGCTCTTGTGTGGTGGAACATCTGGAAAGAAAGAAATGCGAGGGTATTCACTAATTCATCCTGCAGTGCAAGACCCCTGTTCGAGAAGATTCAAGTTGAAGCCAAGGATTGGATTGATGCTGGTCGTAGGAGACTTCTACACCTTGTCGAGCGACCCTTAGAACCTGATTGATGTAACTTCTCGAGCTAAACCCCTCCCTATTCTTCTCTTGTAATTTGTGACCTTTATTCCTTCTAAGCACAATGAAAAGCAGCGATCCTGCCTTTTCGTGAAAAAAAACTTATCACAAGCAAACACAACTGCTAAGAATTCTTGTTCAGTAGTAGCATAATTTCTTTGGGCACTGTCTAGAGTTTTACTATCAGATTGGATAACATATTATTTCTTATCAACTCTTTGTCCTAAAACAACACCTACAACATAATCACTAGCATCACACATAATCTCAAAGGGTAAATTCCAATCAGGTGGCTGGACAATGGGTGCAGAAATCAAAGCTTTCTTAAGTATTTCAAATGCTTCTACACAATCATCATCAAAGACAAAAGGAACATCTTTTTGTAAAAGATTAGTCAGAGGCCTAGAAATTTTCGAGAAGTCTTTAATGAACCTCCTATAAAAACCGGCATGACCAAGGAAACTTCTTATGCCTTTAATGTCCATAGGACACGACATCTTTTCAGTGGCATCAACTTTAGCTTTATCAACTTCAATACCTCTTTTAGAAATTTTATGCCCCAAGACAATACCTTCATTAACCATAAAGTGGCACTTCTCCCAATTCAAGACTATATTTGTTTCTTCACATCTCTGCAAAACTCGATCAAGGTTGCTTAAGCAATCATCAAAAGAAGTTCCATATACGGAAAAATCATCCATGAAAACCTCAACAATCTTTTCATGAAAGTCAGAGAATATAGCAGTCATACATCTTTGAAAAGTAGTAGGTGCATTACATAAACCAAAAGGCATGCGTCTATAAGCAAAGGTACCGAAAGGGAAAGTAAAGGTGGTCTTTTCTTGATCCTCTTTTGACACAGGTATTTGAGAGAAACCAGAATAACCATCTAGAAAGCAAAAATGTGTATGTTTAGATAATCTTTCTAGCATTTGATCAATAAAAGGTAAAGGGTAATATCCTTTTTAGTAGATTTATTTAATTTGCAGAAATCAATTACCATTCTATAACCTGTAACAATTCTTTCTGGGATCAATTCATCTTTATCATTAGGAACAACAGTAATACCTCCCTTCTTAGGGACACAATGGACAAGACTTACCCACTGACTATTAGCAACGGGATAAATTATACCTGCCTCAAGAAGCTTTAGTATCTCTTTTCTTACCACTTCTTTCATCTTAGGATTTAACCGTCATTGGTGATCAACAACCGGTTTAGCATCTGTCTCCAATTTTATTTTGTGCTGGCATAGAGTGGGACTAATAATAACAGGATATATCTTCTTTTCATCAAGATAAGCATATTTAAGAGTATCAGGTAATGGTTTAAGCTCAAACACGGGATCACCCTTGGGTGGAGGAGGATCCCCTAGAATTTCGACAGGCAAGTTGTGTTTCAAAATAGGTCCCTGTTTAAAGAATACTTCATCTATTTCCCTTCTTTCATTCTTAAACATATCATTTTCATGGTCTAGCAAATATTGTTCTAAATGATCATTAGGAGGCACGACAATAGAAGCAAGACCAATAATTTCATCTTTACTAGGCAATTCTTTATCATGGGGTTGTGTATGAAATTTAGCAAAATTAAAATCATGAGAAATGTCCCCTAAAACAACAGAAACAATATCCTTTTTGCAGTCTATCTTAGCATTAACGATATTCAAGAAGGGTCTCCCGAATATAATGGGACAAAAGTCATCTTGTGGGGAACCAAGAACAAGAAAATCATCAGGATATTTAACTTTCCCACACAAGACTTCAACATCTCTAACAATCCCAACTTGTGAAATAGTATCTCTATTGGCAAGCTTAATTGTAACATTAATACCTTCTAACTCAGCAGGTGCAATATCATGCATAATTTCTTCGTATAAAGAATGAGGTATTGCACTCGCACTAGCACTCATATCACATAAGCCATGATATCAATGATCTCCTATTTTAACAGAAATAACAGGCATGCCTACAACAGTTCTATGTTTATTTTTAGTATCGGGTCTAGCAATTCTAGTAGCTTCATCACAAAAGTAAATAACATGCCCATAAATATTATCGGACGAGAGATCCTTAACCATAGCAATACTAGGTTCAACTTTCATTTGCTCAGAGGGTGTAGGTGTTCTAGTATTACTTTTACGAACCACAGTTGAAGCTTTAGCATGATCCTTTATTCTAGTAGGGAAAGGTGGTTTCTCAATATAAGCGGTAGGAACAATAGGATCATGATTATAAGTGATAGTATTTTCTTCACCTTTATTAGGTTCAACTACTTTTACTTCAGTGGGAGGATGATATTTAATCCACTTCCCACTAGGGAGATCAACATGAGTAGCAAAGAATTCACAGAAAGAAGCTACTATCTCCGAGACAAGTCCATATTTAGTGCTAAATTCACGGAAAGCATCGCTATCCATAAAAGATTTACACAATCAAACTTAGGTGTTATACCTGACTCCTTACCTTCGTCGAGTCTCCAACCTTCAGAGTTGCATTTAGTTCTTTCCAATAAATCCCATTTCAATTCAATAGTCTTCATCATAAAAGATCCAGTACAAGAAGTATCGAGCATGGAGTGATTATTGAGAGAAAGCCGAGCACAAAATTTTTGAATAATAATTTCTCTTGAGAGCTCATGATTGGGGCATGAATATAACATTGACTTAAGCCTCCCCCAAGCTTGAGCGATGTTGTCTCCTTCGCGGGGCCAAAAAGTATATATATAATTACGATCACGATGAACCAGATGCATAGGATAAAACTTCTGATGAAATTTCAATTTCAAGCGGTTGTAGTTCTATGATCCAATATCATCACATAGCCTAAACCATGTCAATGCCTTTCCCTTCAAAGATAAAGGTATGGCCTTCTTCTTGATAACATCCTCGGGCATACCTGCAAGATTAAATAATCCACAAACTTCATCCACATAGATTAGGTGCAAATCGGGATGCAATGTTCCATCTCCTGTAAAAGGATTATCTAGCAGTTTCTCTATCATACCTGAAGGAATTTCAAAGTAAACATTTTCAGTAGGTTTAGTAGGTTGAGGAGAAACTCTTTGCTCTACTGGTCGGGGCGAAGATACCCCGAACAAGCCACTCAAAGGATTATGTTCCATAGTAGCAAGTGGTAGTAAATTTCAGCACACTATATAAATTTTTCCTTACCAAATTCCACCTACCAAAGGCGCTTCACTCCCCGTCAATGGTGCCAGAAAAGAGTCTTGATGACCCACAGTTATAGGGGATCTATCGTAGTCCTTTCGATAAGTAAGAGTGTCGAACCCAACGAGGAGTAGAAGGAAATGATAAGCAGTTTTCAGTAAGTATTCTCTGCATGCACTGCAATTATCGGTAACAGATAGTTTTTTGATAAGGTAATTTGTAACATGTAACAAGTAACAAAAGTAAATTAGGTGAAGCAAGATGGCCCAATCCTTTTTGTAGCAAAGGACAAGCCTGGACAAACTCTTATATAAAGGAAAACGCTCCCGAGGATACATGGGAATTATCGTCAAGCTAGTTTTCATCACACTCATATGATTCGCGTTCGGTACTTTGATAATTTGATATGTGGGTGGACCGGTGCTTGGGTACTGCCCTTCCTTGGACAAGCATCCCACTTATGATTAACCCCTCTTGCAAGCATCTGCAACTACAAAAGAAGTATTAAGGTAAACCTAACCATCGCATGAGACATATGGATCCAAATCAGCCCCTTACGAAGCAACGCATAAACTAGGGTTTAAGTTTCTGTCACTCTAGCAACCCATCATCTACCTATTACTTCCCAATGACTTCCCCTACACCCAAACAATGGTGAAGTGTCATGTAGTTGACGTTCCCATGACACCACTAGAGGAAAGACAACATACATCTCATCAAAATATCGAACGAATAGCAAATTCATCCGACTACTTATAGCAAGACTTCTCCCATGTCCTCGAGAACAAACGTAACTACTCACAAATCATATTCATGTTCATAACAAGAGGGGTATTAATATGCATAAAGGATCTGAACATATGATCTTCCAGCAAATAAACCAACTAGCATCAACTACAAGGAGTAATCAACACTACTAGCAACCCACAGGTACCAATCTGAGGTTTTGAGACAAAGATTAGATAGAAGAGATGAACTAGGGCTTGAGATGAGATGGTGCTGGTGAAGATGTTGATGCTTATTGACCCCCTCCCGATGATAGGATCGATTGTGATGACGATGGTGATGATTTCCCCCTCCCGGAGGGTTGTTTCCCACGCAGAACAGCTCCACCGGAGCCCTAGATTGGTTCTGCCAAGGTTCCGCTTCATGGCAGCGGAGTTTCGTCCGGAGAGCTTGCTATAACATCCCAAATTTTCAATTTGGAATGTTATGCATTAGATCATCATTGCATACCATATTTTATTGCATTTTGGTTGATCCTAGAAATTCTAAGCAACTCAAGGACCCACGGAGAGAGTTGGGGATTTCGTTATTTTCGTATTTGAGCTTTTCTCGAATTATGAAAAAAGATCATTTGATTTTAATTATATTTCTCTGAAATATTTCTTTTATAAAAAAATAAAAGAGAGAGGATAAAATGACTTCCTCAAAATAAAGAAATACCGGAGATTTAATATTAAAATCAAATAAGTTTTTATTTTAGAGTTTTATTGCTATTTTATTTGAATTAGGAAAAATACGCCTTTTCCAAAATTGCATTTTAGGCCCAAATAAATGTTCACTTTGTCCGTCTTATTTTTAGAGGACATGGAAAATTTATTTCGGAATTTTCGGAGTCCGTTTGGTATTTATATTCATTCTTTTTCTGCACGTCCGAATTATTTAAAAAAATGCGAACCGACCTAACCGGGCCGTGTCCGTCTAGGACTCTCGGCCCGGCCGGCCTTATAGCCGGGGGAGCTGCCCCCTCAGTCCACCTGCACCTCCGCCGAAACCCTAGCCCGCCCGAGCCGCCGCCTCGCCGCGCGCCGCTGCCGCACGCCCCGCCGTCGCACGCCGCGCTGTCGCCTCACCGCCGCCCGTCCCGCAGCCGCGCGCCGCCGCCGCACGCAGCCGCCCCGCACGCCGGAGCCGCGCCGCCGCCCACCCGCCGGAGCCGCTACCAGTAACCACTGCCGCCGCCGTCGGTTTTCTACGGAAATACTGATCGGTTTTTTAGAACCCGCGGTTTTATTTTTTAGTAGATTGGTTTTTTTTCTGTTTAGTTATTTAGCGGACGTTCGCCGTATGTTCGTTTTTATGAACGGTTTTCATTGTTTAGCCGCAGACAGCGAACGCTCGTTCGTTAGCCTTTTCGTCAGTTTTCTTTAGTCGGATTTTTCTGCGATTATTTCTGATCGTGATTTCTGATCCGATTTTCGTGCTAGTTTATCTTTTCGCTCGTTAGTCGGAATCAGGCGATTCAAGTGCCCAGATCTTCGTCTCGAGACCCTCTTTCCATTGAACCAACTTGAACAAGCTTTTGCTACTGTAAAATTTGACCTAGGTCCATATTAGTAAACGGATCTTGTTTCTTTCGCTGTTTGAGTTTCGTTGCTCCGTTTGATTTGATTCTTTTTGCAAACCGGAGTTATTAAGTTTAACTTTCTGGTTAGATCTTCTTATTTGAGTTTGACCCGTGTTTCTTTGCTTGATTGCTTATTAATGCTATTGTTTGTTTGCGATAGAATTCCTGGATTGCGAAGCGCGTTATTTGGAGTCTCTAGGTTTCGCGGATCGTCAGCAAGGCAAGTAAGACTTTGATCATACCCCTTTATCACCCAGTTTTTATGCATTAGTTCCAATCCTCAAACATTGCATGGTTAGGATGTGATTAACATGTGGGTTGGGAAGTAGTTGATGAGGTAGAACCTATTGCCCTGTTACAATCAAACCCTTGTGAGGGAGTCCTGGATTAGGGGGTATCCGGACAGCCGGATTATATTCTTTGGCCGGACTATTGGACTACGAAGATACAAGATTGAAGACTTTGTCCTGTGTCCGGATGGGACTCTCCTTGGCGTGGAAGGCAAGCTTGGCAATACGGATATGTAGATCTCCTTCCTTGTAACCGACTCTGTGTAACCCTAGCCCCCTCTGGTGTCTATATAAACCGGAGGGTTTTAGTCCGTAGAACAACATACAATCATACCATAGGCTAGCTTCTAGGGTTTAGCCTCTCTGATCTCGTGGTAGATCAACTCTTGTACTACTCATATTATCAAGAATAATCAAGAAGGACGTAGGGTTTTACCTCCATCAAGAGGGCCCGAACCTGGGTAAAACATAATGTTCCCTGCCTCATGTTACCATCCGCCTTAGATGCACAGTTCGGGACCCCCTACCCCAGATCCGCCGGTTTTGACACCAACATTAGTGCTTTCATTGGGAGTTCCTCTGTCTAGTCATCATTTGGCTTGATGGCTCCTTCGATCATCGATAGAGATGCAGTCCAGGGTGAGACTTTTCTCCCCGGACAGATCTTTGTATTCGGCGGCTTCGCACTGCGGGCCAACTCGCTTGGCCATCTAGAGCAGATCGAGAGTTACGCCCCTGGCCACCAGGTCAGGTTTGGAAGCTTAAATTACATGGCCGGCATCCGCGGAGACTTGATCTTCGGCGGATTCGAGCCCCTGTTGAGTACGCTGCACGGTCACGATGAGCCTGATTTAGCCCTACCGTCGGACAGTGTGCAGGAGAACGCATCGGCAACCACTCCGACCCTCAATTCGGAGTCGATTGCGCCATCCATGGACGGGGGGATAGACCCCGCCACGGAGGCCGCATTCTCAGTGGCGATCGAGCCGATTATCGACCTTACCCTTCACAAGAGCCGTGACGCAAAATTGCCGGATTCTTCTCTGACCACGGACTCCGAACCGCCTGCGCCATGCCTATCGAATCCGATTGGGCACTGATCATGGAGTTCACCTCCGCAGATATCTTTCGGCACTCGCCCTTCGGCGACATGCTGAACTCATTAAGGTCTCTCTCCCTGTCAGGAGAGTCCTGGCCGAACTATGTTCGGCAGGATTGGGATGCGGATGACAAAGAAATTCGCCGCCCACCCACCACCCACTTAGTAGCCACTATCGAAAATTTGACCGACATGCTCGACTTTGACACCGAAGACATCGACGGTATGGACGATGATGTGGGAGACGAAGAGGAACCACTGCCCACAGGGCACTAGACAACCACCTCATCATATGATATATACATGGTGGACACACCCAAAGAAGGCAATGGCGACGGGACAGCGGAGGATGACCCCTCCAAGAAGCAACCCAAGCGCCGACGTCAGCAGCGCTACTCTAAGTCTCGCCAAAGCAAAAGCGATGACACCGGCACAGGAGATAATAGCAGTCCGGACAGTGCCGAAGACGACAACAATCCCCTCCAGCAAGATTTAGAGCAGGAGGATGGAGAAGCCAGCCCTCCCGAGAGAGCGGTAGATGGAGAGGCGGAGGATGATAATTACATGCCTCCCTCCGAAGACGAGGCAAGCCTCGATGATGAAGAATTTTTCATGCAGGAGGATCCCGTCGAGCAAGAGCGCTTCAAGCGCCGGCTTATAGCCATGGCAAGTTGCCTTAAGAAAAAGAAGCAGCAACTTCAAGCTGATCAAGATTTGCTAGCTGACAGATGGACTGAAGTCCTTGCGGCCGAGGAATATGAACTCGAACACCCCTCCAAGAGTTACCCAAAGCGCAGGTTGCTGCCCCGACTGGCGGAGGAAGCTTTAAAACCTACATCTCCAGCATATGACGCGGCTGATCGGCCACCTCATGGCCGCGACAGAGAGGCATTTCAGCCAAAAACTTAGCCCGCACCCCGACGCCACTCAAATAAAAATGACAAGGCACGGGGGAACACGCTAGACCTGCGAGACATATTGGAGGATAAAACAAAATATGCAAGATCGATCTACGGATCACGAGGGTGCGCCACTACACGAGATGATAACCATCACGCCGGATACAATAAAAGTAAATCCGGCCGGGCCGAACATAGCGGACAAGACTCATTCGAGCTGCGTCGCGACATAGCCCACTATAGAGGTGCCGCACACCCCATATGCTTCACAGACGAAGTAATGGATCACCAAATCCCAGAGGGTTTCAAACCCGTCAATATAGAATCATACGACGGTACAACAGATCCTGCGGTATGGATCGACGACTTCCTCCTGCACATCCACATGGCCCGCGGTGACGATCTACATGCCATCAAATACCTCCCACTCAAACTCAAAGGACCAGCTCGGCATTGGCTCAACAGCCTGCCAGCAGAATCCATTGGCTGTTGGGATGATCTGGAAGCCGCATTCCTCGACAACTTCCACGGCACTTATGTGCGACCACCAGATGCCGATGACTTAAGCCACATAATTCAGCAGCCAGAGGAATCGGCCAGGCAATTCAGGACACGGTTCCTAATAAAGAAAAATCAAATTGTCGATTGTCCGGATGCAGAGGCCCTAGAAGCTTTTAAGCACAACATCCGCGACGAGTGGCTCGCCCGGCACCTCGGCCAGGAAAAGCTGAAATCTATGGCAGCCCTCATGACACTCATGACCCGCTTTTGTGCGGGAGAAGATAGCTGGCTGGCTCACAACAATAACATATCAAAGAACCACGGTACTTCAGATACCAAGGATAGCAATGGCAGGTCATGTCGCAACAAACATAAGCGCCACGTCATTAGTGACAATACCGAGGATACGGCAGTCAATGCCAGATTCAGAGGCTCTAAACCCGGTCAGCGGAAAAAGCCATTCAAAAGAAGCACTCCGGGCCCGTCCAGTTTGGACCATATACTCGATCGCTCGTGCCAAATACATGGCACCCCCGACAAGCCAGCCAACCACACCAATAGGGAATGTTGGGTGTTCAAGCAGGCCGGCAAGTTAAATGCCGAAAACAAAGATAAGGGGCTACATAGCGATGACGAGGAAGAGCCCCGGCAGCCGAACACCGGAGGACAGAAGAGGTTCCCCCCACAAGTGCGGACGGTGAACATGATATACGCAACCCACATCCCCAAGAGGGAGCGGAAGCGTGCGTTAAGGGATGTATATGCGTTGGAGCCAGTCGCCCCAAAGTTCAACCCATGGTCCTCCTATCCGATCACCTTCGATCGCAGGGACCATCCCACTAGTATCCGTCATGGCGGATTCTCCGCACTGGTCCTAGACCCAATCATCGACGGATTTCACCTCACTCAAGTCCTTATGGATGGCGGCAGCAGCCTGAACCTGCTTTATTAGGACACAGTGCGCAAAATGGGTATAGACCCCTCAAGGATCAAACCCACAAAAACGACCTTCAAAGGCGTCATACCAGGTGTAGAGGCCCATTGTACAGGCTTAGTCGCACTGGAAGTGGTCATCGGATCCCCGGATAACTTCCGTAGCGAGGAGTTAATCTTCGATATAGTCCCGTTCTGCAGTGGCTATCATGCACTGCTCGGGCGAACCGCATTTGCAAGATTCAACGCGGTACCGCACTATGCATATCTCAAGCTCAAGATGCCAGGACCTCGGGGGGTCATCACAGTCAATGGAAACACAGAGCGCTCTCTCCGCACGGAGGAGCACACCGCGGCTCTCGCAGCAAAAGCGCAAAGCAGCCTCTTAAGGCAATCCACCAGTTCAGTGATTAAAGACCCAGACACCTTCAAGCACGCCCGGAGTAATCGGCAACAAGACTGCCTGGCACGTTCCGAGCTCGCATAGCAATGCGGCCCCCACCCCAGTCCCAGCCAAATGGCGAAATCCGTGCCACACATACATAATTACGCATTGAAAATACCATGGGCACAGGTGGGGAGGGGGCACGACTACGGCACGCCCCAAGACGTGGCTCAACCGCACTAGGGGCTTCCCGCTTTGTTATTTTTTTCTCTCTTTCAGGACTTTACTCTCTGGAAACCCCGTCCGGCAGTACGATTGCCAGACACACGATACAACAATCAAGGAGGCAGAAAGCTACGTCGCACCATGGAATTCCCAGGTGGTCTCCGATAACGAGTGAAATACATGCTTTAAATACCATTCCTCAGCTTGCCCTTGGAGGGGACATGACAAATAGTCCTACTTTTTTGCTTATCGCACTAATTGTATCATTCTGCTTTGATGCACCTTTTTTGAATAAACAATGCATAGCACTAGTCTATTATAGCATGATATATTCTTTTATATATATGTTCATTCATGACATTCAGCACCCGTACACTCTGGTAGGGCCAATACGCCAGGGGCTTAAGCGTACCCCATAATATGGCGTGAGAAGTCCGAACACTTTCGATAGTGCGGCAGCCCGAACTTATAGCATTATATGCATCAGCTCCGAATGATGTCTTGGATCAATAGTTGGGTTTGCCCGGCTCCCATGTTTTGGTACCTTACGTTCCGCTATATCGGCTAAGGTAGCACTGGGAGAACTACTGCGATTGTGCCCCGGTTCATCTGGGCTAAGCACCTCAATAGAGAAAGCTAAAACTGACTGTCATGATAAGGAGAGAGTTGGTCGCTATTCGAGAGGTCTCGAGTCCCTAAATACTTATGCCGCTTAGGGCGAGGAGTTGGCTTTGTCCGGCTTAGGCGTGTATAGCGCCCCGAATTCGGCCTTCCGAATACTAGGGCCCTCGCCAAAATTTAAAATTGTAGACTTCTATGGCTAAGTGAGAATGATAAAGCATTATAGTCCGATTGCCTTGTTCGCTGTGCTGAGCACCTCCCACGAAGGACCCAACAATGCTAACAAGAGTGCTCAGATTCATCCCGAACACCCCAGCACTCGTGGCATGGGGGCAGAAGCCGACGACTAGCCGTCTCTCAGATTTCATAAACAGCCGCACAGAAGGTAATATTTTAAATTCAAACAAGCGTTGCATAATGCATATGAACAAGTTTTCATAATACAGGATCACATGAGCAAATTCATTCAAAAATTACATCCTTCGCACACTCGCCCGCCACAAGACGGGCACCCTTCAGGACAACCTCATAATACATTTCGGGGTGGCGATGCTCCTTGCCCTACGGCGGCTCGTCCTTCACCAGCTTCTCGGCGTCCATCTTGGCCCGGTGCACCTTCGCACGGGCAAAAGCCCGGCGTGCACCTTCGATGCAGACGGACCGCTTTATGACTTCCAGCCGTGGGTAGGCATCCACAAGCCGCCTCACCAGGCTGAAGTAGCTGTTGGGAAGGGAGTCGCCAGGCCACATCCGGACTATAAGGCCCCTCATGGCCTGTTCAGCCGCCTTGTGCAGCTCGACCAGTTGCTTCAGCTGGTCGCTCACAGGCATCGGGTGTTCGGTCCCAGTATACTGAGACCAGAACAACTTCTCCGTCGAGTTTCCTCCTCGGTCTGGTAATACTTCACAACATCCGACATGCTGCGGGGCAAATCTGGGAATGCTCCTGGATAGCTCCGGACTCGGGTAAGTAACAAGTAATTTACTTTCACATGCTTGCTTTGCATATTGAAGGCCTTACCCGCCGCTATCTTCCTCATCGCGTCAATTTCCTGAAGGGACTTTTGGGCTTCAGCCTTGGCATGCTTTGTGCTCTCGAGGGTCACGGCAAGCTCGGACTCTCGCGTCTTCGAGTCAAGCTCCAAAGCCTCGTGCTTCTTCACGAGAGCCTGGAGATCTTTCTGCACCTCGCCCACCCGTGCCTCTTGTTTTTCCTGCTCGGTGCGCTCCTTGGCCGCTTTGTTTTCGGCCTCGGACAACGCTTGCTTCAGGGTCGCCACTTCGGTCGTGGCCCCTAGCACATCCATGATGACCCTATCATTTTGCAACTACATCTTATATATATATATATATATATATATATATATATATATGGACAAGGCATTACTTACCTTTGTTCTCCTCGAGCTGCCTCTTGGCAAGACCGAGCTCTTTCTCGGACCGCTCGAGGTTCTGCCTCAGTGCAGCGACCTCCGCCGTCAGTGCGGCACAGGTCAGCAGCGAAGCCTGCATACGCATACAGACATACTTATATTAGACTCCTGCAGATAATATTTGATCCTCTATTCAGCTTTTTCTTTGTGAACACCAAACAGAGCATCAAAGGCTACAGTCTATGTAGTAATATTTTCCTATATTTTAAATACTTACCTCGAAGCCTGTTAGAAGGTTGGCACATGCTTTAGTCAGTCCGCTCTTGGCGGACTCAACCTTCTTGATCACCGCACTCATAATAGTGCGGTGCTCTTCGTCGATGGAAGCGCCGCGAAGCGCTCCCAGCAGGTTGTCCGGTGCCTCTAGATGGACAGAGGTCACCGGCATGGGCGGCTTGCCCCCCTTGGTAGGGGGCCGCCTACCGGAGTCCGGAACCACTGGAGGTTCTGGCGCAGTGTTCGGCTGAGGGCCGAACTTGGAACCATTGGGAGTCTTGCTCCCTTTGCGCCTGGAGTCAGGAAGGTCGCCTTGAGGCGCCTCCAGGACTACCTCCCCTCGATTCGGTGCCCCTTGAGACAATACCTCGACATTGTCCGTAGGGCGAGGAGAGGAGGCGGATGGAAGTGGGTCGCTATCCATATCCGACGAGTCCAAGGAACCGTCCGACGAGGATACGTCGATTTGGGCTCGGGGCGGACTGCATGATCATATTCGACGTTAGGAGAAGCAGTGCAATAAAAGTATGCTATGAGTTACTCTGGTATCCGAATACTTACGACTTCGCCAGGGGCTTGGCCCTGAGTAACCACTCGTCTTCATCGTTGGCAGCGGTGGTGGAACAGTCCGGAAGGAGAGTCCTTCCCTTCTTGGACCCTTCGGCCTCCCCGGTTGGGGCGACCTTCCTTTTGTTGTCTCCCCCAGCTGGAGGGGGAGAATCTTCATCTTCCTCCTCCTCATTTTCACGGGAGGAGTGTGCCTTGGAGTTATCGGATGATGAGTCCGATACCACCTGGCGCCGGGAACTCTTTCGGTTCCCGTGGCCTTCTTCTTGATCTTCTTCTCCGGCGCCTCATAAGGAGCCGGAGTCCGCATCTCCGTCAGGAGAGCATCTGCAGGGTCTTCGGGCAGAGGGGCCGAGCAGTTAATCTGCTCCAATGTCTCCACCCAGTCCTGTCAAAGGCATGGGAGCTCAGATCCCGCACATGGTGAAACTATGGAAAATAAATACCCTACGAGATGTACAGAACTTACCGGATTCGCAGGGCGCTTCGCGCTTAGCCCACGGTCCTCGGTAAGGGGAGGGGGGGACCTCGGTACCCTTGAACAGCACCTATCAGACGTCCTTGTGCGACGTGTCGAAGAGCTCGCATAGAGTCTGGTGCTGGGCCGGGTCGAACTCCCATAAGTTGAAAGCCCGTTGTTGACACGGGAGGATTTGGTGGAAGAGCATGACCTGGACTATGTGGACAAGCTTGAGTTTCTTGCCTGTCATGTTCCGGATACACTTCTGGAGTCCGTCCAGCTCCACCGATGAGCCCCAGGACAGGCCCTTCTTCTTCCAGGAAGTGAGCCGCGTGGGGATTCCGGATCAAAACTCGGGCGCCGCCACCCAGTTGGTGTCACGCGGCTCGGTGATGTAGAACCACCCCGATTGCCACCCCTTTATGGTCTCCATGTAGGAGCCCTCGAGCCATGTAACGTTGGGCATTTTTCCCACCATGGCTCCGCCGCATTCCACTTGTTGGCCGCCTACTACCTTCGGTTTGACATTGAAGGTCTTCAGCCACATGCCGAAGTGGGGCCGGATGCGGAGGAAAGCCTCGCACACGACGATGAATGCCGAGATGTTGAGGATGAAATTCGGGGCCAGATGATGGAAGTCCAGCCCGTAATAGAACATAAGGCCGCGGACGAATGGATGGAGGGGAAACCCCAGTCCGCAGATGAAGTGGGTGAGGAAAACCACCCTTTCGTGAGGTTCCGGGATAGGGACGATCTGCCCCGCGGCTGGCAGCTGGTGCGCGATATCCGCGGCTAAGTGTCCGGCCCCGCGCAGCTTTTTGATGTCTCTCTCCGTGACGGAGGAGACCATCCACTTGCCTCCCGCTCCGGATATGTTTGGAGAGGGTTGAGGAGAAGGATGTGGACTTGGGCGCTGGAGCTCGAGTGCGCGAGAATGGATGAGCAAGGAGGAAGAAGGCGTGGGTAGAAAAAGGTGAAACCTTATCCCTTTATAAGGGCAGACGAAACTATGCGCCCCCACTAACCTGGTAAAACTCGCTTATCCCCCAAGCGCCGTAATTGATGGCGCAGTTGGGTTACCCACGTCCGTATTGATGGGAATCCCGTAATAAGGGGACACGATCTCTGCTGAGATGAGACGTGCCAAGGAAACCACCTCGCGAAACACGCTGAGATAGGTTATGAAAAATGGTTCGAATAAAGACCTGGCTGTGGTGTGATGTCATACTACGGGGCACGTCGGCAGATTAGATTTGTGTAAATATTATTCCCTCTACGGTGGTATGTGGAACTTATTTTGCAGAGCCGGACACGATCCTCGTGTTCAAAGATCTTCTATGAAGTATTCGGAGGAGGAACACGCCTTGCAATGCCGAAGACAATCTGCGCGCCAGACTTATCGTCATTGAAGCCTGGTTCAGGGGCTATTGAGGGAGTCCTGGATTAGGGGGTATCCGGACAGCCGGATTATATCCTTTGGCCGGACTGTTGGACTATGAAGATACAAGATTGAAGACTTCGTCCCGTGTCCAGATTGGACTCTCCTTGGCGTGGAAGGCAAGCTTGGCAATACGGATATGTAGATCTCCTTCCTTGTAACCGACTCTGCGTAACCCTAGCCCCCTCCGGTGTCTATATAAACGAGAGGGTTTTAGTCCGTAGAACAACATACAATCATACCATAGGCTAGCTTCTAGGGCTTAGCCTCTCTGATCTCGTGGTAGATCAACTCTTGTACTACTCATATTATCAAGAATAATCAAGCAGGACGTAGGGTTTTACCTCCATCAAGAGGGCCCGAACCTGGGTAAAACATCGTGTTTCCTGCCTCCTGTTACCATCCGCCTTAGACGCACAGTTCGGGAACCCCTACCCGAGATCCACTGGTTTTGACACCGACACCTTGGGAGTTACTTCTACGTGTTGCTATATTGCTATGCTATGCTCGTAGACGTGGTTTGGGTGAGTGAAATCCATGACAGATGTGAGATTGTTAATTAATGGTTCAACTTAAGGTGGCAACTTAAATACCCATCTGGGTGGACTGAGGCACCTGGAGTACCCAGTGTTGCCTGTATTTTTTTGGAAATCTCGGAGTACCCGTGTGATCTTCCTATGGACCGCCAACCAGGCTCAAAGGGAACTAAGATGATTCATGCTAGAAACTTCTGTGTGCAGCCACAAGCTATTATGGGCTCTAGCATAGTTGAGTAAGTTACGTGAAGCTCTTGAAGAGGTGGATCAGCAGGTAGTGGGTTGTAGGTTTGGTATGGTCTGCCCGGAGTAGAGAGTTAATGTTTCTGAAAGACCGTGTCTTGGTCATCCGTTTCTCAAACACCATGTAGTGCGAGAAATTCAACGGAGGCGGTCGAGTCTTGTGGGGAAAAGTGCGCAAACCTCTGTAGAGTGTACAAACTAATCATGGTTAGCCGTGTCCCCGGTTATGGACATCTTGAGTATCTAGTACTTGGAGTATCTTAACTATATCATCACTCTAAATTGATATTGTTGGGTTGATAATTACCTTAATTGGGATTGAGTTGGAGGAACCTTCTCAATGATGTTTCAACTACCATGATAGTTAAATTAAAATCTAATCCTTTGTTGTAGGGAAAAATTGGCTTTTCGCAAAAACTATAACCATAGAGCTTTCCACCAGCCAAATATGCATGTAGTGATATCATTATTCTGTTCTTGCTCTACTGTGTTACTTTGCTAGCATATTCCATGTGCTGACCCGTTTTCAGGATGCAACGTATTATGTTGCAGACTTTTCAGACAAGGAGTAAGGTTCGTTAGGTCGTTGCCGTGCAGCTCTGCTATGTCGTTCGAGTTGATGGACTCACTTTATCTTCCAAACCTTCCGTTGTTATCGTATTAGATGGCCTTAAGCCATATTTATTATAATAAGTTCTCTTTGGAGACATTCGATGTAATAAGTGTGTGATTGCCACTCTGTTATAAATCCTCGAGTACTGTGTGTGTTAGCATTACCGATACAGGGATGACACTGAAGCACAGAGACTTGACCGTTTGAGGTCGGGGCGCTACAAGATGGTATCAGAGCACACGCTGAGTGTAGGACCCGACCACTAAGCTAAAAGCCATAGATCAATATTCTATTCTCATTTCTGACTCCTCTCCATTTTCTACTCTTTAGGATGGCGGATGCAAGGAACAAGTTTGCACAATCGGATGAAGAAGCACCTTTTGGACGACACTTGAAGGAAGTCACTAGGTACGTGAACATAGGAATACCAAGCTTCACGGGGACTTACAACGCCACTTTACCAGAAGAGAAGCGATGGATGATTCAAGCTCAAGTTCCAGGTAGAACCTTCACGCCAGTCACTAAGCCCATAGAATTTTCCTTCGATGCACCAACCTGGAGTCTAGGAAAGAGTATGGCAGCTCACATCACCATGGGACGCATTGGAGAAGTTTATCACAAGGAGCTTAAGGATACTATCTATCAGATTTGTGGGCACCGAGATGAGCAACGGGAGATGATCAGCACCAGGAAGGATAGATCAATTGCAGCGTTCATCCAGGAACTAAACCACCACATTCGACGCCAGGAGAATCAGATGTGCGCGGGAATGATAGATCTGAAGAAGGCGATGACAAGGATCGCGGAACTGGAGGAAGAACTTAAGGCTACACGTGAAGATTATGACGACCTGATTAAGAAGATAGGAGTATTCCTGGGAGACCCCGCACCAGGAGGAGAAGACGAAGAACACAAGGAGATTCGTCCGAAGGACTACATCATCATCGACGACACTGACTCCGACCTTAGCGATGATGACTTTAAAGACGAAGCTAGAGCAGATATCATGGAATCTTCAACCGAGGAATATTTTTGGTAGACCACCACATCAATAGTAGTATTCCACCATGTAAATAGAGTAGCCCGAGCACTTTTGCGATAGTTCTAGATCGATTGTATGCCCTTGCTTGATTGAGTGAGTGAAATGATTGTGTTTGTCTCATGTGCATATGGGTAGTGCTTTCTTAGTAGACCTCATTCTATTCTAATCTCTCCCCTCTAAACCCATCAGATGCCTCCGAGACGTGACCCCGGATTTGCTTTCCGACCGGAGCTCACTCAGTTGATCCAGCAACAGAATACCCTGATGCAGTTGTTAGTTCAGAACCAAGGCAACAACAACAACAATCCACCACCACCACCACCAGTTGACAACTTAGCCTGTTTTCTAAGGTTGCAGCCGCTGGTGTTTTCCAGTAGCACCGAGCCCATAGTAGCAGATGATTGGCTCCGCAGGATTGGAAGGGAGTTAACCACTGCAGGATGTACTGATGCTGAGAAGGTGCGTTTTGCCGCACATCAGTTGGATGGACCAGCAGCCTCATGGTGAGATAATTACACTGTCACCTACCCTATAGCCACGGTGACATGGGACCAATTTCAGCAAGTCTTTCGTACAGCCCATGCCTCAACTGGAGCAATGAGTATGAAGCAGCGTGAGTTTTGCAACTTACGCCAGGGGAACCGTACTGTGGCACAGTACGCGGATGAGTTTAGCAAATTATCTCGCTATGCCCCTGATGATGTGGCCACAGATGCCACAAAGCAGGAGAAGTTTATGGAAGTGCTAAATGATGAGATGAGCATGCAGTTGATGGTGGCAACATTCACCAACTACCAGGAGTTGGTAGATAAGGCTCTTATGATTGAAGGGAAGTATCAGTAGATTGAGAGCCGTAAGAGGAAGTATGGACAAGGGAGGTATAACTCAGGAGCTCAGCAGAAGCCTCGCCTAACCCCGGACTCGGGAGGACTTGTTCAAAACCATGGAGGCCACACCCATAATGGAGGAAGTAACCATAATCATACTAGCCCAAGGAATGGGAATGGGAATGGAGCAAGCAACAATCAGAACCGACCCAATCCAGCCACACCTACCAAGAAAGACCTAAGCCACGTTACTTGTTTCAAGTGCAGGAAGATTGGACACTATGCCACTAAATGTCCTGAAGGGAAGAATGGAAACGGAAATGGGAGCGCTGGGAAGAAGCCCAATCCATTCAACAAAGGACAAGTGAACCACGTTAACGTGGAGGAGGTTGAAGAGCAGCCAGACGCGGTTATAGGTATGTTTTTGGTTAAGTCATTTACCGCTCTTGTTCTTTTTGATACCGGTTCATCGCATTTATACATATCAAGGGAATTCGTGGATAAGTTTAAAATACCGACTCAAACCCTTAGGACCCCTTTGTTCGTAAGCTCACCTGGAGCAGAGTATATGGCTAGTCGATGGTGCGATCAGATACCCCTAACCATTGGTAGTCATGTTTTTCCGTCCAACCTAATTATCTTGGAGTCACAAGGATTGGATGTGATATTAGGAATGGACTGGATGTCAAAGTACGGAGGAAGCATTGACTATGTTAGTAAGTCAATTTGTCTCACCATCCCGGAGGGAAAAATGATCAAGTATATATCTAGGCACGCGCCAAGAAGTAGCCAAGTAAATACCCTCACGGGAGTTGTTCAGGAGGAAGTGCCTGTAGTAAAGGATTACCCGGATGTTTTCCCAGAGGAGTTACCAGGCATGCCACCGGATCGGGATATTGAGTTTTTGATAGAGCTATTGCCAGGCACAGGGCCAATATCCAAGAGACCCTATAGGATGCCCGCGAATGATCTGGAGGGGATTAAGAAACAGATCAAGGAGTTATTGGAGAAAGGTTACATTCGATGGAGTTCATCACCATGGGGAGCCCCAGTGCTTTTGGTTGAGAAGAAGGATAAGTCCCTAAGAATGGTTGTTGATTATCGGGCATTGAATGAAGTGACGATCAAGAACAAGTACCCATTGCCGATGATCAATGATCTGTTTGACCAGCTGCAAGGAGCTAAGGTGTTTTCGAAGATCGATCTGCGATCAGGATATCATCAGTTGAAGATACGAGAGAAGGATATACCAAAGACAGCCTTCACCACATGGTATGGATTATACGAATATACGGTCATGTCGCTTGGAGTGACTAATGCCCCTGCCTATTTCATGAGCATGATGAACAAGGTGTTCATGGAATATTTGGATAAGTTTGTAGTGGTGTTCATTGATGATATAATGGTATATTCGAAGAGTGAAGAGGAGCACAAAGAGCATTTGTGTTTGGTTCTCGAGAAACTCAGGGAACATCAGTTGTATGCCAAGTTTAGCAAATGCGAGTTTTGGTTGAAGGAAGTCGGATTCCTTGGACATGTTATATCAAGAGAAGGTATAGCAGTAGATCCCACCAAGGTTCAGTCAGTCACTGAATGGTTGGCACCCACTTCAATTAGCGAGATCCGCAGTTTTCTTGGACTCACAGGATACTATCGGAGATTCATTGAGAATTTTTCCAAGATCGCGAAGCCAATGACAGAATTGTTAAAGAAGGATACTAAGTTTAAATGGACGGAAGATTGTGAGGCCAGTTTCCAGGAGCTGAAGAAACGTTTGACTACAGCCCCAGTGCTGACACTGCCAGATATATGTAAGGATTTCCAAGTGTATTGCGACGCCTCTCGCTTAGGACTTGGAAGTGTGCTTATGCAGGACGGAAGAGTTGTTTCATATGCCTTGCGACAACTGAAACCACACAAGTTGAATTATGCCACGCATGATTTGGAGTTAGCAGCCGTAGTGCATGCGTTGAAGACTTGGATGCATTACCTTATTGGAAACCATTGTGATGTGTACACGGATCATAAGAGTTTGAAGTACATCTTCACCCAGAAGGAACTGAACCTTAGGCAGAGGAGATGGTTGGAGCTCATGAAGGATTATGACATGAAGCTGCACTATCATCCAGGAAAGGCCAATGCTGTAGCAGACGCTTTGAGCCGGAAGAGTTATGCTAATACCCTAGAGAGCACGGGATTGCTGAAGGAGTTAGCAGAGGATCTCAGGGAACTGCGTTTGGAGATTGTTCCTAGAGGTTTTGTTGCAACAATGGAGGTTCACTCTACATTGTTAGGAAAGATTCGAGAAGCTCAGAAGGAGGACAAAGAGATTGCCGAGATAAAGGAGAAAATGAGTGAAGGTAAGTCCAAAGGTTTTTGTTAGGATGAACACGACACCTTATGGTTTGAGGACCGTGTTTATGTGCCCAATAACACAGAGATCAGGAAGTTAATAATTCAGGAGGCTCATGACTCACCATACTCGATACACCCCGGAAACACCAAGATGTATTTGGATTTGAAGGAGCGTTTCTGGTGGACAGGGATGAAGAAGGATATCGCCGAGTATGTGGCCGTATGTGATGTATGTCAGAGAGTGAAGGCAGAGCATCAAAAGCCAGCAAGATTGTTACAGCCTATGTCGATACCCGAATGGAAGTGGGATAAACTTGGCATGGATTTTATCACTGGATTGCCCAGGACCAAATCAGGTTATGACTCTATATGGCTAGTAGTTGACCGCTTGACCAAAGGGGCACACTTTATCCCAGTGAAAACAACTTATACCAGTGCAAAGTTGGCCAAGATATATATGACCAGGATCGTATGTATGCATGGAGTTCCGAGGACCATCGTATCGGATAGAGGGACATAGTTTACCTCAAAGTTTTGGCATCAGTTACACCAGACTTTGGGAACGAGATTGGAGTTCAGTACATCATTTCACCCGCAGACGGATGGACAGACCAAGAGAGTCAATCAGATTCTGGAGGACATGTTGAGAGCATGTGCGCTAGATTATGGATCTAGTTGGGATGCCAATTTGCCTTACGTAGAGTTCTCATACAAAAATAGTTACCAAGCTAGTTTGAAGATGGCACCGTTCGAAGCCCTGTATGGACAAAGGTGCAGAACACCGTTAATGTGGGATGAAGTTGGAGACCGACAATTGTTTGGACCAGACTTGATCAAAGAGTCTGAGGAGAAAGTTAAACTCATTCAGGATAGACTGAAGATAGCTCAGTCTAGACAGAAGAGTTATGTAGATTCGAAATGCAAGGAGGTAACCTATGAAATTGGAGACAGAGCATACCTGCGAGTATCACCTTTGTGAGGAGTGAAATGTTTTGGAGTTAAGGGAAAGTCAGCCCCGAGATTTGTAGGACCGTATCGTGTTTTGGAACGGATGGGAGAAGGTGCCTACAAGTTGGAGTTACCTAAAGGACTCTCAGGAGTTCACGATGTGTTTCACGTTTCCCAGTTGAAGAAATGCCATGCTAAGATGGCCGATATACCGCTAAGAGATACCGTACCCTTGGAGGCGATTCAGTTGGACAATGATTTGACTTATGAGGAGAAGCCAGTCAAGATTTTGGAGTTTGCCAGTCGAGTCACCCGCAACAAGGTTATTAAGTTTTGCAAAGTTCAATGGAGCCACCTTACCGAGGATGAACCCACCTGGGAATGAGAGGATGACCTTCGCATAGACCACCCACACCTATTTTCTAGCCAACCCGAATCTCGAGGGCGAGATTCATCTTAAGGGGGGTAGGTTTGTAACATCCCAAATTTTCAATTTGGAATGTTATGCATTAGATCATCATTGCATACCATATTTTATTGCATTTTGGTTGATCCTAGAAATTCTAAGCAACTCAAGGACCCACGAAGAGAGTTGGAGATTTCGTTATTTTCGTATTTGAGCTTTTCTCGAATTATGAAAAAAGGATCGTTTGATTTTAATTTAATTTCTCTGAAATATTTCTTTTATAAAAAAAGAAAAGAGAGAGGATAAAATGACATCCTCAAAAAAAGAAATACCAGAGATTTAATATTAAAATCAAATAAGTTTTTATTTCGGGGTTTTATTGCTATTTTATTTGAATTAGGAAAAATACGCGTTTTTCAAAATTGCATTTTAGGCCCAAATAAATGTTCACTTTGTCTGACTTATTTTTAGAGGACGGGGAAAATTTATTTTGGAATTTTTGGACTCCGTTTAGTATTTCTTTTCTTTCTTTTTCTGCATGTCCGAATTATTTAAAAAAACGCGAACTGACCTAACCGGGTCGTGTCCGTCCAGGACTCTTGGCCTGGCTGGCCTTATAAGCCGGGGGAGTCGCCCCCTCAGCCCACCCGCACCCCCGCCGAAACCCTAGCCCGCCCGAGCCGCCGCCTCGCTGCGCGCCGTTACCGCCATCGCCCGCGCGCCTGCTGCCGCCCGCCGCCGCACGCCGCGCTGCCGCCTCGCCGCCGCACGCCCCGCCGCCACGCGCCGCAGTCAGCCCGTAGCCGCCCCGCACGCCGGAGCCGCGCCGCCGCCTCGCCGCCAGCCCGCCGGAGCCGCACGCCGCCGTTGCCGGTAACCACCGCCGCCGCCGTCGGTTTTCTACGAAAAAACCGATCGGTTTTTTTAGAACCCGCGGTTTTATTTTTTTAGTAGATTGGTTTATTTTTTTCGGTTTAGTTATTTAGAGGACGTTCGCCGTACGTTCGTTTTTACGAACGGTTTTCACCGTTTAGCCGCAGACATCGAACGCTCGTTCGTTAGCTTGTTTGTCACTTTTCTTTAATCGGATTTTTCTGCGATTATTTCTGATCGCGATTTCTGATCCGATTTTTGTTCTAGTTTATCTTTTCGCTCGTTAGTCGGAATCAGGCGATTCAAGCGCCTAGATCTTCGTCTCGAGACCCTCTTTCCGTTGAACCAACTTGAACAAGGTTTTGCTACTGTAAAATTTGACCTAGGTCCAGATTAGTAAATGAATCTTGTTTCTTTCGCCGTTTGAGTTTCGTTGCTCCGTTCGATTTGATTCTTTTTGCAAGCCGAAGTTCTTAAGTTGAACTTTCTGGTTAGATGTTCTTATTTGAGTTTTACCCGTGTTTCTTTGCTTGATTGCTTATGTATGCTGTTGCTTGTTTGCGATAGAATTCCCGGATTGCGAAGCGTGTCATTTGGAGTCTCTAGGTTTCGCGGATCGTCAGGAAGGCAAGTAACACTTTGATCATACCCCTTTATCACCCAGTTTTTATGCATTAGTTCGAATCATCAAACATTGCATGGTTAGGATGTGATTAACATGTGGGTTGGGAAGTAGTTGATGAGGTAGAACCTATTGCCCTGATACATTCAAACCCTTGGGAGTTACTTCTATGTGTTGCTATATTGCTATGCTATGCTCGTAGACGTGGTTTGGGTGAGTGAAATCCATGACAGATGTGAGATTGTTAATTAATGGTTCAACTTAAGGTGGCAACTTAAATACACTTCTGGGTGGATTGAGGCACCTGGAGTACCCAGTGTTGCCTGTATTTTTTGGGAAATCCCGGAGTACCCGTGTGATCTTCCTATGGACCACCACCCAGGCTCAAAGGGAACTGAGATGATTCATTCGAGAAACTTCCGTGTGCAGCCACAAGCTATTATGGGCTCTAGCATAGTTGAGTAAGTTACGTGAAGCTCTTGAAGAGGTGGATCAGCAGGTAGTGGGTTGTAGGTTTGGTATGGTCTGCCCGGAGTAGAGAGTTAATGTTTCTGAAAGACTGTGTCTCGGTCATCCGTTTCTCAAACACCATGTAGTGCGAGAAATTCAACAGAGGCGATCGAGTCTTGTGGGGAAAAGTGCGCAAACCTCTGCAGAGTGTACAAACTAATCATGGTTAGCCGTGTCCCCGGTTATGGACATCTTGAGTATCTAGTACTTGGAGTATCTTAAGTATCTCATCACTCTAAATTAATATTGTTGGGTTGATAATTACCTTAATTGGGATTGAGTTGGAGGAACCTTCTCAATGATGTTTCAACTACCATGATAGTTAAATTAAAATCTAATCCTTTGTTGTAGGGAAAAATTGGCTTTTCGCAAAGACTATAACCATAGAGCTTTCCACCAGCCAAATATGCATGTAGTGATAGCATTATTCTATTCTTGCTCTACTGTGTTACTTTGCCAGCATATTCCATGTGCTAACCCGTTTTTGGGCTGCAACGTATTATGTTGCAGACTTTTCAGACGAGGAGTAAGGTTCGTTAGGTCATTGCCGTGGAGCTCAGCTATGCCATTGGAGTTGATGGACTCACTTTATTTTCCAAGCCTTCCGCTGTTATCATATTAGATGGCCTTAAGCCTTATTTATTGTAATAAGTTCCCTTTGGAGACATTCGATGTAATAAGTGTGTGATTGCCACTCTGTTATAAATCCTCGAGTACTGTGTGTGTCAGCATTACCGATCCAGGGATGACATCGAAGCACAGAGACTTGGCCGTCTGAGGTCGGGTCGCTACACTTTCTTATGATTTTTTCCAGGGCGAAAGACTTCATATAGCCAAAGATGGGCACCAGAGGCCTGCCAAGGGGCCCACGAGGCAGGGGGCGCGCCCACGGGGGTAGGGCGCGCCCCACCCTCGTGGATGGTGGGTGGCCTCCCTCTGGTGCTTACTTCGCCCAATATTTTTTATATATTCTGAAACTGGCTTCCATGGAGTTTCAGGACTTTTGGAGCTGTGCAGAATAGGTCTCTAATATTTGCTCCTTTTCTAGTTGAGAATTCCAGCTGCCGGTATTCTCCCTCTTCATGTAAGCTTTGTAAAATAAGAGAGAATATTCATAAGCATTGTGACATAATATTTAATAACAACCCATAATGCAATAAATATCGATATAAAAGCATGATGCAAAATGGACGTATCATGGCACACCCCAGGAGCAACGGCCAGGCCGAGCACGCAAACGCGGAGGTTTTGAGAGGCCTCAAGGCAAGAACCTTCAAGCAAAAGCTTGAGGCTTGCGGCAGGGGCTGGCTCGACGAGCTCCACTCCATGCTCTGGTCCATCCGCACTACCGCGACCAAGCCGACGGGCGAAACTCCATTCTTCCTCGTCTACAAAGCTGAAGCGGTTCTCCCTCACGAGATCAGGCATCGCTCCATGTGGGTCTTGGCGTTGGACGAGGCACACCAGGACACCTGGCAGTGGATGGACCTCGTGCTGGGGGAGGAACGCCGTTGCCAAGCCTCGCTTCGAGCAGCGAGGTACCAGTAGGCGCTACAGCAGAACCACTGCCGCATCGTCCGCTCCAGGACGCTCGAGGTGCGTGATCTTGTCCCGAGGCGGGTGTTCTCCAAGGAGGGGCTGCATAAGCTCTCACCCTTGTGGGAGGGCCCATTCAGGATCGCCCGTGTCTCCAGGCCTGGCGCCGCGCGCCTGGAGACGCAGGATGGGATCCCCATCCAGAACGCCTGTAACATCCAGCACCTCCGGAGGTTCTACCCATCAAGCAAGGCCCCGTGCCTTCTCATGACATTCTCACGTAATAATGAGTTGGGCTATACATGCCCCGGAGTCTCCTATGCGCCGCACGCGGGTCTCACAGGGGCTCCCTCCCATGCCCTAGTGGCAGCACTTAGCTCCGCGCTAGTGAGAAGACTAGACTAGGTGCCGGACGCGGCTGTTCTTTTGCTTGCTTTCTATAGTTGGTTGCAACTTTTTAATGGAATTCAGAGTTTTCGGGTTTTTCCGTTCTCCTGAGTTGGATTTTTGTCCTCTTGCTTCGCTCGCCTCTTAGTCTTGACCCAGGAAGAGCGGTAGTTGCCTGTCACTCCTTCTCGTGCACTGGGCGAACCCAAATGTTTCATTACACACCCTAGCGGGGTACTCTACCTTTTTGAAATGCAGGAGAAAGGAAAGGTTAAACAAAAGTAGGCCGCATGCCTGCAGCAGCTCCCGAGGCCAGGCTCCAGCAACGCCCGGAGCTCAGTTCGAGCCTTCCACCCGCTTCACCGGAGCACGGCGGCCAGATGGCCCATCACCTTCCCCGATTCGAGCGCGTCGGCGGGGTGGTTGATCATAGCCGCCGCTACTGGTGCTCTCAATGGAGGAGGAGCCGTGGCCATCGCCAAGGGCAAGCTCACCCTCGTCGTCGCAGTCGTCGTCGAGGGCAAGCTCATCATCGCTGCTGCCGTCTTCGGGGCAGCACCCGCGCAGTGGCCGTCTTCCTCAAACACCCTCACATAGAGGGTCGCGAGGCCGTCATACTTGAAGTGGAGGGTGCACCTCCGACTCAGGCCGCACGCGCGGGTAAACACCTGCCAGCAGTGGGTCAAGGAAACGTTGCCGGTGGCAGTGACCTCGACCCTAGCCCATGAGGCCCTGCTACAGCAGCCATCTGCCTGCAACCATAGCCGTCAAGCCCCGCGGTCGGAAGCGCACCCGCATAGAAGCGCGGGAGCGGGAGCCAGGTTCCCCGCATGCCTCTCCGACCACACGATGATAACCCACAAGTATAGGGGATCGCAATAGTTTTCGATAAGTAAGAGTGTCGAACCCAACGAGGAGCTAAAGGTATAACAAATATTCCCTCAAGTTCTATCGACCACCGATACAACTCTACGCACGCTTGACGTTCGCTTTACCTAGAACAAGTATGAAACTAGAAGTACTATGTAGGTGTTTTCGGAAAGGCTTGCAAGAAAGTAAAGAGCACGAAAATAAAACTAGGGGCTGTTAAGGTAAAGAAGCAACTAAAGTAAATATAGCGAGTGTGGAAAAGTGGTGGTAGGAGTTGCAAAATTGTCGCTTAAGCAATTGACTACTTTACTAGACCGATAGCAAGTATTATGTGGGAGAGGCCACTGCTAGCATGTCATCCCTTACTTGGAATTCTATGCACTTATGATTGGAACTATTAGCAAGCATCTGCAACTACTAATGTTCATTAAGGTAAAACCCAACCATAGCATTAAGATATATTGGTCCCCCTTCAATCCCGTATGCATCAATTTCTATGCTAGATTGAAGCTTCTGTCACTCTTGCCCTCCAATACATAGTCCTATCAACATACAACTAACCCTATGGTGTGATCCACGCGCGCGCTCATATGATGGGCACCAAAGGACAGCAACATAACCACAAGCAATTAAATCAATCATAGCAATTCATCAACCACCGATAGGACAACAAAAATCTA
This sequence comes from Triticum monococcum, assembly GCA_034509565.1. Lineage (NCBI taxonomy): Eukaryota > Viridiplantae > Streptophyta > Magnoliopsida > Poales > Poaceae > Triticum > Triticum monococcum. The sequence continues at coordinate 254,973,320 of CM067847.1, forward strand.
CTCAGACATCATAGGATGGCAACACATCATTGGATAATAATATGAAGCATAAAGCACCATGTTCAAGTAGAGGGTACAACGGGTTGCGGGAGAGTGGACCGCTGTAGACAGAGGGGGGAAGGTGATGGAGATGTTGGTGAAGATGGTGGAGGTGTTGGTGAAGATCGCGGTGATGATGATGATGATGGCCACGGCGGCGTTTCGGCGCCACCGGAGGAGAGGGGGAGAGGAGCTCCCTTCTTCCTCTTCTTCCTTGACCTCCTCCCTAGATGGGAGAAGGGTTTCCCCTCTGGTCCTTGGCCTCCATGGCATGGGAGGGGCGAGAGCCCCTCCGAGATTGGATCTATCTCTCTGTTTCTCTCTGGTTCTGCGTTCTGTTCTGGCTCTGTTTCACCGTTTCGTATATATATGGAGATCCGTAACTCCGATTGGCCTGAAACCTTCGCCGTGATTTTTTTCTGAATATTAGCTTTCTTGCGGCAAAAGAAGAGCGTCAACCGCCTTATGGTGGGCTCACGAGGGTAGGGGCGCGCCCTAAGGGGGGGCACCCCCCTGCCTCGTGACCACCTCGGGCACTGCTTTGCATTGATTTTCCTTCCGAATTTTCCATATTTTCCAAAAATAAGCTCCGTCCGTTTTTATCCCGTTTGGACTCTGTCTTATATGGATATTCTGCGAAACCAAAAACATGCAACAGACACGAACCGGCAGTGGGCACTGGACCAATATGTTAGTCCCAAAAATAATATAAAAAGTTGCCAAAAAAGTATATGAAAGTTGAATAATATTGGCATGGAACAATCAAAAATTATAGATACGACAAAGACGTATCTGCATCCCCAAGCTTAATTCCTGCTCGTCCTCGAGTAGGTAAATGATAAAAAAGATATTTTTTGATGTGGAATGCTACCTAGCATAATCTTGATCATATGTCTAATCATGGCATGAATATTAAGACATGAGTGATTCAAAGCAATAATCTATCCTTTGGCATAAAGACAATAATACTTCATGCATACCAACCAAGCAATTATGTCTTATTGAAATAACGTAGCCAAAGAAAGCTCATCCCTACAAAATCATATAGTCTGGCTATGCTCCATCTTCACCACACAAAATGTTTACATCATGCACAACGCCGATGACAAGCCAAGCAATTGTTTCATACTTTTAACGTTCTCAAACCTTTTCAACTTTCACGCAATACATGAGCGTGAGCCATGGACATAGCACTTTTAGGTGGAATAGAATATGATGGTGGGGGTTATGTGGAGAAGAGAAAAAGGAGAAAGTCTCACATCAACTAGGTGTATCAACGGGCTATGGAGATGCCCATTAATAGATATCAATGTGAGGAGTAGGGATTGTCATGCAACGGATGCACTACGAGCTATAAGTGTATGAAAGCTCAAACTGAAACTAAGTGGGTGTGCATCCAACTTGCTTGCTCATGAAGACCTCGGGCATTTGAGGAAGCCCATCATCGGAATATACAAGCCAAGTTCTATAATGAAAATTCCCACTAGTATATGAAAGTGATAACTCAAGAGACTCTCTATATGAAGAACATGGTGCTACTTTGAAGCACAAGTGTGGAAAAAGGATAGTAGCATTGCCCCTTCTCTATTTTTCTCTCATTTTTTTATTTTTTTATTTTTTGGTGGGCTTCTTTGGCCTCTTTTTTTTATTTGGGCTTCTTTGGCCTCTTTTATTTTTTTGTAAAGTCCGGAGTCTCATCCCGACTTATGGGGGAATCATAGTCTCCATCATCCTTTCCTCACTGGGGCAATGCTCTAATAATGATGATCATCACACTTTTATTTACTTACAACTCAATATTACAACTCAATGTCTAGAACAAAGTATGACTCAATATGGACGCCTCCGGCCGTGTATCGGGATGTGCAATGATCTAGCGTAGCAATGACATCAAAAAACGGACAAGCCATGAAAACATCATGCTAGCTATCTTACGATCATGCAAAGCAATATGACAACGAATGCTCAAGTCATGTATATGATGATGATGGAAGTTGCATGGCAATATATCTCGGAATGGCTATGGAAATGCCATAATAGGTAGGTATGGTGGCTGTTTTGAGGAACGTATATGGTGGGATTATGGTACCGGCGAAAGTTGCGCGGTACTAGAGAGGCTAGCAATGGTGGAAGGGTGGGATTGTGTATAATCCATGGAGTCAACATTAGTCATAAAGAACTCACATACTTATTGCAAAAATCTATTAGTTATCGAAACAAAGTACTACACGCATGCTCCTAGGGGGATAGATTGGTAGGAAAAGACCATCGCTCGTCCCCGACCGCCACTCATTAGGAAGACAATCAATAAACACCTCATGCTCCGACTTCGTTACATAACAGTTCACCATACATGCATGCTACGGGACTTGCAAACCTCAACACAAGTATTTCTCAATTTCACAATTACTCAACTAGCACGACTCCAATATCACCACCTTCATATCGCAAAACTATTGCAAGGAATCAAACATATCATATTCAGCGATCTACATGTTTATGTAGGATTTTATGACTAACCATATGAATGACCAGTTCCTGTCATCTCTCTAAATAGATATAAGTGAAGCAAGAGAGTTTAATTATTTCTACAAAAGATATGCCCGTGCCCTAACAAATCTAAGTGAAGCAAAAGAGCATTCTACAAATGGCGGTTTTTTAAGTGAAGAGAAACTGGCAATCCAAACTTCAAATGATATAAGTGAAGCACATGAAGCATTCTATAAAGCCATACTCAAAGAATATAAGTGAAGTGCAAAGAGCATTCTATAAATCAACCAAGGACTATCTCATACCAGCATGGTGCATAAAAGAAAAATGAAAACTAAATGCAATAGATGCTCCAAGATTGCACATATCGCATGAACGAAACGAATCTGGAAACATACCGATACTTGTTGAAGAAAGAGGGGATGCCTCCCCAGCATCCCCAAGCTTAGATGCTTGAGTCTCCTTGAATATTTACTTGGGGTGCCTCGGGCATACCCAAGCTTTAGCTCTTGCCTCTCTTCCTTCTTCTCACATCGAGACCTTCTCGATCATCGAACACTTCATCCACACAAAACTTCAACAGAAAACTCGGTAAGATCCGTTAGTATAATAAAGCAAATCACCACTATAAGTACTGTTGCAAACCAATTCATATTTTGTTTTTGCACTGTTTCTACTGTAGTATAACTTTTTCATGGCTTAATCCACTGATATAAATTGATAATTTCATCAAAACAAGCAAACTATGCATCAAAAACAGAATCTGTCTAAAACAGAACAGTCTGTAGCAATCTCGACATTCACCACACTTCTGATACTTTAAAATTATGCCAAAATTAGGAAAAAATAAAAAAATTGCACAGAAAAACAGTGCAAAAAGAATCAGAACCATTTGACGTTCCAGCTAAAAATGTAAAATCACGCACTACAGCCAAAGTTTCTGTCCTGCACCGTACACACCATCAAGCAAATGTAAACATCCTAAAGGCAAACCTTGGCACATTATTTTTATAATACAATGGAATTTTACAAGGGGATAATTATTTTTGTTGAAAATTTTCTGTAATCAAGATTCACAAAGTTTCAGTGAGCATGAACAAAGTTCAAGGAGCTCTCCCACTTCAACAGTGCTTGTCTTTCTCACTTTCACTTTCCTTTTTGAAAAGTTTTGGGTTCCCCTCTTTATTTTTGTTGTTTTTAAACTGTATGAAAGCACTCAACAGAAATAAATGACTCTCTAAAACTTCTGGGTTGTCTCCCTGGCAGCGCTTTTTTTAAAGTCATTAAGCTAGGCATTTAGTGCTCAAGTAGTGAATCCACCCGGATCCCAAGGTATATCAAAGCCAATTCTAATTAACAATGATTTGTAATTTAGTAGTGAGCACAAAGCAACATATATCAAGCAATGACGAAGTCTAACTCTCTTCCTATGCATCGGCATGTCATAAAAGAACAATTCATGCACACCTAGTAAAGGCCAATGCATAGTATAAACAGTTTCTTGCAATTTTATCATGTTGGAAACATAGAGAGGTGGAGATATAGTTCCTCTCTCATAATAATTGCAAGTAGGAGCATCAATCACATGCATATTATATTTATCGAAATCATCATGTGCAACGGTAAAAGGCAACCCATCAATATAATCCTTAATAAGTGCAAACTTCTCTGATATAGTATAATCGGGAGAATTCAAAAAGATAATAGGACTATCATGTGTGGGTGCAATAGCAACAATTTCATGTTTAACATAAGGAACTATAGCTAGTTCAACTCCATAAGCATAATTCATATTGGCATCTTGGCCATAAGCATAGAAAGCATCATAAAAAAGGGATATTTCAAAAGAATCATAGGGATCATAACAGTCATCATAGCAATCATCCTTCGGTAAGCACGAAGGGGAATTAAACAATGTATGAGTTGAAGAGTTACTCTCATTAGAAGGTGGGCACGGGTGATCAATCCGCTCTTCCTCCTTTTGTTCTTCGCTCTCCTCATCATCTTTTTCATCCAATGAGCTCACAGTTTCATCAATTTCTTCTTCCATAGACTCCTGCAAAATATTAGTCTCTTCTTGGACAGCGGAGTATTCCTCAATATATTGTTTAACATAGGTATTAGAAGCATAATTATCATAGCAATATTTAAGTATAGCAAAAAATTTAGATTTGTGAAAAGTAGCATCATACTTTTCAATCAAAGAAGCAATTTCATAAGCACCCTCAAAAGCAACAAATTCTTCAATTTGTTGAACATCATAGTAATTGTAAACACGCTTAGCATACGAAGATACGATTCCATTATCACTAAACTCACATTGATAGGGAAGATGTTTCTTAGGGTTTTCAGAACAACAAGTAAAATCATATATTTCACATAAATTCCAAGCATAGCATTGCAAACATTGAATTTGACCCCATAATAGTTTCCCTTTTTCAGATATACGGTGTAGCACATAAGAAGCATGCTCATCTAAGGATTTTCCCTCAACTAAGATAGTTGGGGTTTCAGCACGAGCACATAGGGATCAAAGATGATCCAAGTAATAAGCTTCAGCAGTGTGATAGATTTTGATTGGTTCTTCAACCATTGGTTCAGTAGGTACAACTAATTTTTTTGGTATTTTTGTTTCCTACCCATAACTAAAGATAGAAAACAACTAAGAACAACAAATAAAAATTACTTAGTGATAGAGCAAACAAGCACACATGAGAATATTCACCCCACGCTATTGCTCCCCGGCAACGGCGCCAGAAAAAGGTCTTGATAACCCACAAGTATAGGGGATCACAACAGTTTTCGATAAGTAAGAGTGTCGAACCCAACGAGGAGCTAAAGGTAGAACAAATATTCCCTCAAGTTCTATCGACCACCCATACAACTCTACGCACGCTTGACGTTCGCTTTACCTAGAACAAGTATGAAACTAGAAGTACTTTGTAGGTGTTTTCGGAAAGGCTTGCAAGAAAGTAAAGAGCACAAAAATAAAACTAGGGGCTATTAAGGTAAAGAAGCAACTAAAGTAAATATAGCGAGTGTGGAAAAGTGGTGGTAGGAGTTGCGAAATTGTCGCTTAAGCAATTGACTACTTTACTAGACCGATAGCAAGTATTATGTGGGAGAGGCCACTGCTAGCATGTCATCCCTTACTTTGAATTCTATGCACTTATGATTGGAACTATTAGCAAGCATCCGCAACTACTAGTGTTCATTAAGGTAAAACCCAACCATAGCATTAAGATATATTGGTCCCCCTTCAATCTCGTATGCATCAATTTCTATGCTAAGTTGAAGCTTCTGTCACTCTTGCCCTCCAATACATAGTCCTATCAACATACAACTAACCCTATGCTGTGATCCACGCGCACGCTCATATGATAGGCACCAAAGGACAGCAACATAACCACAAGAAAATTAAATCAATCATAGTAATTCATCAACCACCGATAGGACAATGAAAATCTATTCAGACATCATAGGATGGCAACACATCATTGGATAATAATATGAAGCATAAAGCACCATCTTCAAGTAGAGGGTACATCGGGTTGCAGGAGAGTGGACCACTGTAGATAGAGGGGGGAAGGTGATGGAGATGTTTGTGAAGATGGCGGAGGTGTTGGTGAAGATCGCGGTGATGATGATGATGGCCACGACGGCGTTCTGGCGCCACCGGAGGAGAGGGGGAGAGGGGCCCCCTTCTTCCTCTTCTTCCTTGACCTCCTCCCTAGATGGGAGAAGGGTTTCCCCTCTGTTCCTTGGCCTCCATGGCATGGGAGGGGCGAGAGCCCCTCCGAGATTGGATCTATCTCTCTGTTTCTCTCTGGTTCTGCATTTTGTTCTGGCTCTGTTTCACCGTTTCGTATATATATGGAGATCCGTAACTCCGATTGGCCTGAAGTCTTCACCGTGATTTTTTTCTGAATATTAGCTTTCTTGCGGCAAAAGAAGAGCGTCAACCGCCTTATGGTGGGCTCACGAGGGTAGGGGCGCGCCCTAAGGGGGGGGGCGCCCCCCTGCCTCGTGACCACCTCGGGCACTGGTTCGCATTGATTTTCCTTCCGAATTTTCCATATTTTCCAAAAATAAGCTCCGTCCATTTTATCCCGTTTGGACTCCGTCTGATATGGATATTCTGCGAAACCAAAAACATGCAACAAACAGGAACTGGCACTGGGCACTGGATCAATATGTTAGTCCCAAAAATAATATAAAAAGTTGCCAAAAAGTATATGAAAGTTGAATAATATTGGCATGGAACAATCAAAACGTATAGATACGACGGAGACGTATCACACGACAAACTCCGGGAATGCATCCGCCGAGTGGAAGCGTGACCGGGGAGGTTGGGAAACCATGGCCCGCCTTCTCTCATCGCAGGAGCTGCCTCGGCCACGGCGCCTCCCGCCGCAAGAAGAAGCGCCGCCTCGGCCGCCGGAGAACATGACGTAAATCTGTCATTGGACCATACCCAGGAGATAGTACCTGTAGCTGCTCTAGCCTTAGATCTGGAGCAGATCGCGCCATCTGAGGACGGGAAGCTTAACCCCGCCGCGAAAGCCGAAGACTCAGCGGCATTGGAGCCGCACATACTTACCTTCAAGTGACATCTGTGCCACTGGAACCACAGACTCGTCTCCGGCTACAGGTTCCGAACCTTGTGCGTCCGCATACGTCGAACTTGATCGGTCATCGATCGTCGAATTCAGCTCCTTGGACATCTTCCGGCACTCTCCTTTGGGAGACGTGTTAAACTCGTTATGAGCACTATCCTTAGCGAGGGGCTCACAGCCGAATTGTATCCAGTACAAACTGGAGGCTGACGGCAGAGAATTTTGCTTCCCACCCACCGCCCACTTCATAGACACTGTTGAAGACCTAACCGACACGCTCGATTACGGCTATGAAGACATCGACAGTATGGACGACGATGTCGATGAGGAGCCGGGCCAAGACCAACCGTTTACCGGACGCTGGACGACCACCTCTTCTTACAACGTGTACATGGTTGATACGGCTAAAAGAACTAACGACGATGACAAGGAGAATCCAGTCGGGGATGAACCTCCTAGTATAGAACCAAAGCGTCGGCGTCAGCTGCGCCGCTCTAAGTCATGCCACAGCAAAGACAGCAACACCGGCACGGGAGACGATTACACTCCGGACGGTGCCGAAGACAGAGAAGATCCCGACGAACAAACTATCGAACAGGACGATCGGGAAGATGGGCAAGTTACCCCTAATGAACAGGCCATAAACGAAGACTCGGAGGAAAGTAGTTACCTTCCGCTCTCCGAGGAGGAGGTGAGCCTCGGCAATGAGGATTTTATCATACCTGAGGAACCTCTCTAGCAGGAGCGCTTCAATCGCCAGCTAATAGCCACTGCAAGGAGCCTGAAAAAGAAGCAGCCACAGCTTCAAGCTGACCAAGATCTGCTCAATGATAGATGGACCGATGTCCTAGTAGCCGAAGAATACGGCCTCAAGCGGTCAGCCAAAAGCTACCTGAAGCGCAAATTGCTACCTCAGTTCGACGACGAGGCGCCGGAGCCCATACCATCATCGCGCAATACGGCTGACCGACCACCACGTGGTCTGGATAAAGCGGCAATGCAAGCCGAACACCAGCCCGCCCCTCCTCATCGTAAAGGCAGATATAAAACAGCTCGTGGTCATACATATGACCTTCGACAGGACCTGAACAATAGAGCAAGACATACCAGATCGATCTACGTATCGCGAGGACGTGCCTCGACACGTGACGACAACTATCTATTCGGACGTGACAAGCCTAGTCATGCGCGGGCCGGAAACTACAAACGGACTCCATCAGAGTGATACGTCTCCAATGTATCTATAATTTATGAAGTATTCATGCTATTATATTATCCATCTTAGATGTTTTATATGCATTTATATGCTATTTTATATGATTTTTGGGACTAACCTATTAACCTAGAGCCTAGTGTCAGTTTCTATTTTTTCCTTGTTTTTGAGTTTTATAGAAAAGGAATACCAAACAGATTCTAATTGACGTGCCAATTTTTGTTGATTTTTTATGGACCAAAAGAAGCCCCTAGAGCAAAAGAGTTGGGCCAGAAGAGTCCCGGGCTATCCACGAGGGTGGGGGCGCGCCAACCCCCTGGGCTTGGGCCCCTGCCTCGTGGACGACTCGGAGACCCCCCTGACGTGAAACCAATGCCAAAAATTCCTATAAATACAGAAACCCCTAGAAAATAACCTAGATCGGAAGTTCCACCGCCGCAAGCCTCTGTAGCCACGAGAAATCAATCTAGGCCCTCTCTGGCACCCTGCCGGAGGGGGCCATCATCACCGGAGGGCATGGAGGAGGATCCTAGAGGGGCCATCATCACCATGAAGGCCAAGGACCAGAGGGGAACCTTTCTCCATCCAGGGGGAGGCCATGGAGGAGGAAACACAAGGGGGAGAACCTCTCCTCCTCTCTCTCGGTGGCACCAGAGTGCCATCGGGAGGGGAATCATCACCGCGGTGATCGTCTTCATCAACATCACCATCATCATCATCATCATCATCATCCTCATCTCTTTTACACGGTCCACTCTCCCGCATCCCGCTGCCATCCCTACTTGAACATGGTGCTTTATGCCACATATTATGATCCAATGATGTGTTGCCAACCTATGATGTTTTGAGTAGATATCCTTTGTCTTTGGGTTGATTGATGATCTAGATTGGTACGAGTTGTATGTTTTATTTTTTTGCTATCCTATGGTGCCCTCCGTGTCATGCAAGCGTGAGGGATTCCCGTTGTAGGGTGTTGCAATACGTTCATGATTCACTTACAGTGGGTTGGTGAGTGACTGAAACACAACCCCGAGTAAGGGGGTTGTTGCGTATGGGAATAAAGAGGACTTGATGCTTTAATGCTATGGTTGGGTTTACCTTAATGATCTTTAGTAGTTACGGATGCTTGCTAGAGTTCCAATCATAAGTGCATATGATCCAAGAAGAGAAAGTATGTTAGCTTATGCCTCTCCCTCATATGAAATTTCAATGACGACTGTCCGTCTTGTTAAAAATTTCCTAGGACAATTCCGCACACCGACTCATCATTATTCCACACTCGCTATTTATAATATTTAGTAATATATTCTAACTTTATGATAACAGCACCTACTTTTATATTTTAGCTCTCCGATATCATGCAAAGTTATCCTCTTCATACCCACAATGTAGTTTTATTTCTCATTTCTAGTTGGAAGCAAACGTTCGGTGCACGTAGAGTCGTATCAGTGGCAGATAGGACTTGAGAGAATATTGATCTTACCTTTAGCTCCTTGTGGGTTCGACATTCCATACTTATCACTTCTACCTTTGGGAATTGCTACGATGATTCTCTGCACTTGGGGATTATCACAGAGCTATGTCGCGATGTGGCCTGATATAGAGGCGCCGCACACCCTCTTTGCTTCACTGACGAAGTAATGGAGCATGAATTCCCATAAGGGTTTAAACCCATGAATATTGAATCATACGATGGAACAACTGATCCCGCGGTATGGATTGAGGATTTTCTTCTCCATATCCATATGGCCCGCGGAGATGACCTCCATGCCATCAAGTACCTCCCACTAAAACTCAAAGGGCCAGCTCGACACTAGTTAAACAGTCTGCCTGAAAACTCTATTGGCAGCTGGGAGGATTTGGAAGACGCCTTCCGCAACAACTTCCAAGGTACATACGTCCGACTACCAGATGCCGATGACTTAGGCCATATAGTTCAACAGCCCGGAGAGTCAGCCAGGAAATTCCGGACTAGGTTCTTAACTAAAAAGAACCAAATCGTCGACTGTCCGGATGCCGAAGCCCTAGCGGCCTTTAAACATAAGGTCCGCGATGAATGGCTCGCCCGCCACCCCGGCCAAGAAAAGCCGAAGTCCATGGCAGCCCTCACGGCACTCAGGACCCGCTTTTGTGCGGGTGAGGATTGTTGGCTGGCCGGTAGCAAAAACAATGCAAGCGACGCCGGCACCCCTGAAGCCAGAAATAGCAACGACAAGTCCAGACGCAACAGACACAAGCATCGAAGCAACAATGACAACACCGACGATATGGCGGTCAATGCCAGTTTCAGTGGCTCTAAGTCCGGTCAGCGGAAGAAGCCGTTCAAAAAGAACAATTCGGGCTCATCCAGCTTGGACCGCATACTCGATCGTCCGTGCCAGATCCATGGCACCCCAGAAAAACTACCCAATCAAGGGTTCTTCGCACACACCCTAGATTTCGGACCTCTCAAGGGTTTGCGGAAACTGAAATCCGACAGCGGAGGCTCACCGGGAAGCGTGTGAGCTGTACGCCATGTAGGCTCACCGGGAAGCGAGCCCTTTGACTTCCATGGCCGCCCGCCTTGCTTGCATCCTCTCCATTAATGGTGCCCAAGCAACAATTTAATACGATGTTTAAATAGAAAACACTCATCGCAAACATTTTAGTTAGAACACTGGTATGCAAACCGACAACTTCCCCAGGAAGCCATGGGAAAATGTGCCGAGCAGGATTTGTGCAACTCTTGATCACAAACGTTTTAGTTAGAACACCCGTATGCAAACCGACAGCTTCCCGAGGAAGCCAAGAGAAAATGTGCCGAGCAGGATTTCTGCAGCTCTTGATCGCAAACGTTTTAGATAGAACACCCGTATGCAAAGTGAGAGCTATGGTCTTCCCCCTTAAGTCAAGGGAAAATTCACAGCGCAGGATTTGTGAATCCCTTCAACGCAAATGGTTGTTTTGGATGACCCATGTGCAACTACGTACAAACAATTTTGTAAGATTTGCATATGTCATATTGGGTATGTTGCCATTTGTCAAACTGGAAAGATTGACATTTGTTGATCTAGTAACATTGCCATTTGTCAATCCTTGTAACACTGTGATTTGCCAAAATATGCAGCTAAAAATCACTAGCACTATCTAATTTTTGCAACTAAAATTTAGTAATAAGCATAGATTTCATTCATAGATTAAGTAGTCATTCTTAATTTATACAAACAGTTCAACTCGATAGCTGAACGAACCAAACTTTTCCCCAATTGTTGAAAACCACATACTGATATAGCTAGTTCAACTATATATACTAGCTAATTTTAACTATGTTGTACAGTCCCACCACATCTATAGTCAGATGAACTGAACAAAATAGCCCCTAAACACTACTACTACAGAGTTGCTTTGTGCTACTTCGGGCAGCCTCTCCTCTGCCGAGTGCTCAGTAAGACGCAGAGGAGGAGGAGGAGCCTACTGACGAGTTGGAGAACTGCAATACGGTGCCTGCCGCTGCTGCATGTTCAACGATGCTCGCCAGCTCGAGCACCCACTGCCGCTCCAGATGACCCCTCTCGAAGTGGCCAGACTGCTCGTAGATCTCGTGATTCCTCGCCTCTGTGTCGGCATGTGCTGCGGCCACGACTGCGGTAAGGCTCTCTGCGTGCTCGACGAGGCGCTCCTCCTACCCCTACAAGAACTTGTTGTAGCGCGCAATGTCGCTGACGCACGTGCAGGCCTCCACCCCGCCTCCCTCCTTCGGGCGGCGGTGGCAGAGCGGGTGATGATCTCGACGGTCGACGCTAGGCTGGCGGCCACGGCGGCCGACAATATGGTGGCGGCACGACGACCACCCCCTGCCTTCGGGCCATGGTGGTGGAGCAGGTGATGGCCGGTAGTGAGGTGGCGGCCACGACGTCCACCTCCCGCCTTTGAGCTGCGGTGGCGGAGCGGGTGATGGCCGGCAGTGGGGTGGCGGCCACGATGGCCACCTCTCGCCTTCGGGCCACGGTGGCAGAGCGGGTGATGGGCGGCAGTGGGGTGGCGGCCACGACGGCCACCTCCCTCCTTCAGGCCGTAGCGGCGGAGCGGGCGATGGCCCTAGCTTTCGACGGTGGTGTGGCGGCAACGGCGGCCGACGACAGTTGCCGATGGGCGGCAGTGGTGGAGTTGTGTGGTGGGTGTTCCGCGCACACCCAATAGGGACGCCACGCGCACTACACTACGCCGGGGACTGCACCGCTGCCGTGGTGTAGCCTCCGAGCTCGAGCTGTCCTCTGATGATGGCGGAGTGGCTCAGCAACGACGACGGACCGGTGCCATTAGCAATTGTGGGAGAAGCAGACGAGATAACCTATCGGGAGGGAGGGGAAAATGCGACGCAAGACTCACCGGTCGTGAGGGTTTATATAGCAGGCTGGTAAGCACTGGGATTTTGGGGGATTTCGTCGAGTGGGGTGGGAATCTTGCGCCGGAACCTGCGAGGTTGCACAGGAACGGGTTCACCGACGATTCATTGGCGCCACCGTTGGGCCAAAAGAATGCCCTCACGTGCTGCGCAAGCTTGCGTTGTATGCCATCTTCAACAGCAGGATGATAAGACGTGCGAGAGGAGGACGAAAGGACATGTACACATATGGTTAATACAAAAAAACGTTTGCGATTTAATTACCTACTATACCCCCGTCCTGGTTTATAAGTAGGATTTAACTAATAAAATACGAATGCATGTCGCCAAAGATTATATCGTTGGATTTGTATTTGAACATAGTTTCCAGTTATACAATTTGTGTAACATGCATTAACACTTTTTTAGTTAAATTTAAGGTTATATATCATCAAGCGTTTGCGCGCAACACACACGGCTTATTCCATCACAAACAGCTCGGATGGATCAACTGTATACCACATATAGCACACACAACTGTAATGTGATTCGTGCTTGATGTCTCCGACATCGCTCACACAGTTTGTCTTATTTGCCACATATCACTGTGCCAGCCTCTGCTCGCGTCCCTCAGCAAGCTCTCCTCGCCGTTAGGCGTTGCAGCGTGCTGTGCTCGCCATTAGGCACCGTGGCACACTCTGCTCGTGTCCGTCGGCGCGCTCGGCTTCTGGACAGCTTTTCCTTGCATGTTCAACTGCTATATGCATATATATGGTTGCTTGCCATTGAGGCGACCGCAGAGCGCTCTGCTCGCATCCCTCCGTGCGCGCTCTGCCAGTGGTTGGGCGTGCGCACGATCACGTCGGGGGGGCCATATGCATGCGGTTGCGCTGGCGCATTACCACGTGATGTAGTTACATGCGGCACGATGGAGTTACGCACTGCAAATTAGAACTGCCATCAGGGCCTGCCGATATTCCTGGTCGTCTGGCTTCCCCTTTAATTCCCACGACCATTATAACCTCAGTCTCTTCAACCTTTCGATCGCGCCCCATAGCACAACACGCACACCCACGACGGCACATAGAGAGGGGATGTCTAGCGGCGCTCCAATGGAGTTCTACGATCATAATGTGGAGACTCACGCGAGGGAGACAGATCTCTCGATGGTGTACACCATCGCCCCGGCTATGGTGGACGACTAGATCAACAGCGTTGAGAAGTTGCTTGCTCGAGACAAGTACAAGGTGGTCGGCATCGACCTCCAGTACACCGCCGGTTGTCCCGACATAGATCAGAAGGTTGCCATTGCCCAGTTGTGTGTGCGCCATCATGTCCTCATCTACCACTACTGCATGGCCACAGAGCCTTGCTACCGTTTCAATAGGTTTGTCAACAGCACCGACTACAAGTTCGCCATGGTGGAAACCTCCGACGATGTAAAAGCTCTCAGGGTTACGGGCTTGGCCTGCCAGAACTTGGTCGAAATCCGTGAGCACTACAGGGTCTGGGGCAGCATGAAAAAAGACTCCCTAGTTGAACTCGCCTCGGCCATCATCAACCCATAGTTCGAAAATATGAAGCAGGATGCCAGCAGAACACGTCCCGTCACTACAAAAAAAGACACATCCATGACATTTTGGGCCGAACGAATTTTTCTGTGATGCTTATGACACTTCTATGACGATAATTGTAACAAAATCCGGTATCATCATAGATGTGGTGGGATCCTACTTCTATGACAAAAAATCATGATAGAAAATGGGCTTTTCGTCCTGGGCGGGCCGGAGATGCAGCTGCATGACATTCTTTGGGCCGTGCATGACCGAAAAAACTGTGGTAGAAGCGAGGGCGAGGAAAATATCGGGGAGTTCCCGGTTAAAGTGGGTGGTCGGGGCCGAGCGATGCACGGAGGTTTGCGGGTTTCTCTCATACACATACGCACGTGTGTGCGAGGTGTTGCGCTCTAACTGAACCCGAGCGAGGCGTTGGGCTCTAACTGAACCCGAGCGATTCCACTAGCTATGTTACTGAACCCCGATCGATTCCTTGCTGTTAAATGAACCCATGTGATTCCTTCGCTACTGCTGCTAAGTGAAGTCGATCGATGCTGCCTCTTGATGAACAGTGAGTGTTTCATGTGTGTGTGGGAGGGGGGGGGGGGTGGATGAACATGACCCCGTGGTAGTAGAGGCCGTTGCCGCTGGATGAACAGGACCCTGATCGAGCCGGTTGGGGGTGGATGAATAGGACCCCATGGAGGGCTGGATGAACAGGACCCCATGGTGGGCTGGTTGAACAGTAGCCGATGGAGGGTTGGATGAACAGTAACCCATGGAGGGGTGGTTGAACAGGACCCCGTGGAGAGGGCTGGTTGAACAGTAGCCGGTGGAGCAGTGGCGGAGGCTGGATGAACAAGAGCCCGTGGATGAACAGTCACATGTGGAGGTTGGAGGAGGTCGATGGTGGATGAATAGTAGCCCATGGAGGCAGTCGACGATGGAGATGAACAATATCCCGTGGAGTCCTGTTTTGCGGTAGGCCACACCCCTCCCGATGAATAGGACCCCCGTTTCGACCGTAGCGCTCCAACACAATTCCGTTTCCTCCATTTTGCGCTACGCCACACCCCTCCTGATCAACAGGACCCCATTTCGACCATAGAAGGTCCAAGAGAAGTTTGTTTCCTCCGTTTTGCGGTACGCTAGACCCCTCCAGATGAACAGGATCCCGTTTCGACCGTGACTGGTCGAACACAAGGCTGTTTCCTCCATTTTGCGGTACGCCATGCCTCATTTCGATCGGCTGTTCCGTCCAAGCCGGTTGGCTCCACTACAAAAAAAGACACCTCCATGATGATACGTGTTTGTTACAGTAGGTCACGTTTTCTATCATGCATGTACATCCATGACAATTTTATGACAGAATCAAGATAGTCATAACTGTGCTGTCGTAGAAGTGTTCCATGACATTACGAAAATTATCATCACGGAAGTGTCCACTTCCATGATGATAAATCGCCCGTCATAGAAGTGCTTTCATCAAGGGTGACCGACACGTGGCATCCACCGTAATGGGTCGGCGTTAAGCTATCAGGTCCGGTTTTGGATCCAATAACCCGTTAACAGCCCGGACCAATGGGAAATTTCCATGTGTAAGATTCTGATTGGCCAGAGGAAACACGTGTCAGATCATTAGTGGGTCAGATAGGCGCCTATGATATGTCGACGCGTGCAACGGCCCACCACTGGCCCATTTAGTTTACAAAAGCCGGCCCGTTTTACTTGGTCAAAAGTTAGCGGGCTGGCCCATGAAAAGCCCGTTAACAGTATCTTCGCAAATAGCCCATTTTACGGCCCGGTAACTCACAACCCGTTAGGGCCTACCCGAAATCGGCACAACAACGTCATGTGGGCTGTCGAATATAACACTAGCCCGTTTCACTTTTGGCCCGTGTATGGCCCATGACGTCTTTCGGCTCATATGAGGCCTTCGTATCTTTAGGCCCTTTAGAGGCCCACGGTGACTCTAGCTGTCGGAGTAGGCGACCACGGGTAGCCTAGCCTGCTCCCCCTGGCCCTTCTGAAAAAATTACGAGCCGATACGGCCCTCAAGAGTCCAAGACGTGGGGCCGCCTTCCCCTTGCCAGCTGTCTCCCAGGCGGACTATCGGAAGGCGGCCCGGCTTTAGCCCTCATGAAGAAAGCCGCGGGAGGGCCGGCTCCAAGAAGCCGGCCGCGAGAAGGCCGACTCCAAGAGGCCGGCTCCCACAAAGCGGTCAAGATCGCACCCTCGAAGTCTGCATCCACATAACGGCGATGTGACGGGGCGTGGCTATAGTAAAGCCTGCCACCCCCAAATCCCGGAGCACGCCTGGCACAGTGCGCCGTACAGGGTGGCCATGACCCGTCCGGCGCAACACTGTTGCTATGCTGACCCTGATGCCACCCATGACGGGCCGTCAGCACAGCCCACGGGCGGTGGGCCCCTTCGGGCAGAGAGACACCCGAAGGCGGCCATGCCTCCCCTAGTCGGCCCATGACAGGGCCGGCTCCCCACAGCCGGCTTGCCTCCTCCCTCGAAGGAGACGCCCCATTAAGAAGACAAGACGTGGTGAGGCTACAGCGATCGCCCGTCGGGCGGCGGCATGTAGCCACGCCCACCTCGGCGAAGCCCTCATCACCAGGATTGAGGCAACAGTAACCAGCCACCGACAAGGCCCTTGACAGTGGGGCCTGCCTGTCGACCAAGGAGCCGGCAGTCGGCGGGCCCCAGCAGCCGGCGCAGAAGCCGGCGAGCGTAGACACAGACGGCTGGGGCCCACGCCCAGCCGGATTACCATTGTACCCCCGTGGGGTGGGCCTATATAAACCCCCCGGGGCACCCATGCAAAGGGTTGATCTGAGCTAGTTTTAGACACCACATAGAGAGGAGAGGAGAGCTTGCCGTGCCCTTCTTCTTCTTCTTCTTCTTCTTCTTCTCGCCAAACAGCTCAAGGAGCATCTTGTAGCCACTCGTTCATCTAGTGATCATGCGGAGACCCCGCAAAGCAGCAGTAGGGGTGTTATCTCCACGGAGAGCCCTGAAGCTGGGTAAGATTCGCCGGCATGCATGTCTTCGCCTCTTCCCGCTTCCAGGCACCGGCGACGTCTTACTGGCTCCCACAATGATAAGCCACCCATTGGCATATGTCGCACCTACCACCCGACATTTGGCGCCCACCTTGGGGCTAGGTGCACCGTCGTCCGGAGACCTGTTCTGGACGGGAACCCTCTTCCTCCCTAGCGAGCGTAGCCAGCCCGGCACGCCCGATGGCGCTTGCCACGACGCGCTGCAAGGCGTCACCAACATCTGCGCAGCGAACGGCCTCGCCGATCTCCTTGACGAGACCCTCATCTCCGATGAGCTCGCCTCTGACGCGGGCACCGACCACCTCGTCAACCTCCTCGGCCAGCTCCACGTCTCTGACGAGCCTGCTGTGGACTTGGAGTCTATTGGCTCCACCGATCCGATGCCTGTCGACTCGGACACAGCCTCGCTCGACGCTTTCCCCACCGACGTCGCGATCTACAACGACCCGCTTCCCCGGGCCGATGCCTGCGACGCTGCCACCACCGAGGTGATGGTCATCGGCCACAGCGGCGCTTCTGGCGAGAACACCCTCGACGCCCCACGTGCGGCGATCCACGACTTGTCCATCCCCCTACCGGCCTATGCCGACGCCGAAGCACTGGAGGCTCGCCGCCTCGCCCTCCTCGCGGAGAGCCGGAAGTTGGCTTCCATGAGACGCCTCACTGAGGCCCACCAGCGCGAGGCCGACCGTGCCACCTGTGGCACGTTGCCCCAGGCGGGCCAAGCCGAGCCGGCATTGTTAGACAGCGCGGTGCTGCCCTCGCCGACACGCTAGGAGTCGACTGCCCAGTCAACGCCACTCCACTCAAGAACCTGCGCTCCGCCCAGGCGGCCGTAGATGAGCTAGATGGACTGGGGACCGAAGAACTCCCCCACATGACCAGACGCATCCAGCAACTAATCGATGCAGCCGCACAGCGGCACGAAGCCGACGCCCGCGCGGAAAGCCCTCCCCCGCGCCGAGAGCACGGCGCGACGTCCCGGACACCGACTATGGGTAAAACCCGTGCGCGACACGAGAAAGAGCCAGCTGCCAGCCGAACCCGGATCTCCATCAAGCGAGATGTAGAAGGCCGTCGCTGGGCCGTGGAGCGGCGGGGCAACCCGCCTCCGCCTCTGCCTCGTGGGGATAGATATCCCACCCCACCGCCTGTCACGCATCCGACTCTCAGCAGCCGACTAGGTCGCCGCGAGGGAGTCGGCGAGAACGACGCCCGCCATCGGATCGACCGCCTAGCACGATCCCTGGCGCTAGAAGAAGATGATGATGTCGTCCCGCCTTGCTTCGGCCCCCGCATCCGCGACGAGCCTTTCCCCAAAGGGTTCTCGCTCCCAAGAGACACGCCCAAGTACAACGGCTCCATGAAGCCGGAAGATTGGTTGATCGACTACTCCACAGCGGTTAGCATAGCAAACGGCAACAGGTGCGTTGCCGTGAAATACGTGCCCCTCATGCTGCAAGGCACGGCGCGGACCTGGCTCAACAGCCTAAAGGCCATACAGCATCAACAGCTGGCTAGACTTCAGAGAAGCCTTCGTCTGCAACTTCACCAGCACCTACAAGCGGGCTCCCAAGCCCAGACAGCTCTCCTTGTGCGTACATGGCCCTGCCGAATCCACTCGTGACTACCTCACGTGTTGGGCCGAGCTCCGCAACTCTTGCGAAGGGGTGCACGAGGTGCAAGCCATAGAATACTTCACTGCCGGGTGCCGACAAGGCACCCTCCTCAAGCACAAGCTCCTCTGCGATGAGCCGACTACCCTCGACGAGCTTCTGGTCATAGCGGACAAGTACGCCACCGCTGACTCCTCGATGAAGACTGAACTCCGGGTAGACGCGTCCGGGAAGGTACTCAACCCGGCGCCCAAGACGCTGGCTGGGGACTCCGGCCGACGCCCGTACCAGAACGACCACAAGCGCAAGGGCCCCGTGCCGCTCTCCACCAGTCGGCAGGTGGCCACAGTCGAAGACGAGCAGCCCGAAGGGCGGCCCGCACCCAAGAAGCAGAGGGGCGGCAAGCCAGCTTGGCAGCCGGCCTTCTCCTACGAGCAAACTCTCGACACCCCATGCAAGTTCCACAGCGGCGCGAAGCTGTCCAACCACACAACCCGGAAGTGCCACTGGCTCACCCGAATCTCCAAAGGTGAAGGGCTCATGCCGCCTCCGCCTGCAGGTCCGCTGCCTCCGGCTCCGCAGCCGCCGACCGCTCAGCCAGCAATCGGAGCTATGCACGACGAGTTCCCCGACGAGCATGCCACTTATGTCGTCTTTACATGCCAGCCCAAAGGCCGGCGCAACAGACGCCGAGAGCACCAGGAAGTCAACGCGGTCGCTGCCAACCCCGCCGAGCACATGCACTGGTCTGAAAAGCCTATCAGCTGGAGCCGGGCTGACCACCCAGAGGTGATGCCATCTCCCGGCTCTTATGCGTTGGTTTTGGATGCCACCCTTGCAACGGACAGACGCGCCACCCGTTTCTCCCGCGTGCTGATAGACGGCGGGAGCAGCATCAACATCCTGTACCGTGACACCCTGGAGAAGCTGAACGTCAAGACGAAGCAACTCATGCCTACTCGGACCGTGTTCCATGGCATTGTACCTGGCCTGTCCTGCGCCCCCATTGGCAAGATCAAGATTGATGTTCTCTTTGGGGACAAGGATCATTTCCGCCGGGAAGCGATCTGGTTTGAAGTGGTGGACTTGGAGAGCCCCTACCATGCATTGCTTGGCCGTCCTGCCTTGGCCAGGTTCATGGCTGTTCCCCACTATGCTTACCTCAAGATGAAGATGCCGAGCGCCAAGGGCATGATCACCATAGCCGGCGATTACAAGAAATCTTCCGAGTGCGCAGCAGCCAGCAGCCGGCTGGCTGAGTCCCTTGTGATTGCCGAAGAAAAGAAGATGTTGGACCGAGTCGTGGCCATGGCCGGCAAACAGCCGGCCCTGTCCCCCGATCCCAAGGAGTGTGATGCCCAAGGAGACGAAGAAGATACCTCTTGACCCCGAGCACCCAGAAAGGTTTGCCGTCATCGGGGCAAACCTAAACATCAAATAGGAAGGCGAGCTCACCGATTTCCTCTATGAGAATCGGGACATCTTTGCATGGTCCCCTAAGGACATGCCGGGTGTTCCGAAGGAATTCACCGAGCACAAGCTACACATCCGAGAAGGTGCAAAACCAGTCAAACAAGCCCTCCGCCGACTGTCGGAGGAGAAAAGAAGGATTGTAGGAGAAGAGATAGCCCGGCTTCTGGCAGCCTGCTTCATTATGGAGGTTTTCTTTACAGAGTGGCTCACCAACCCGGTCCTTGTGCTAAAGAAGAAGAACAAGTGGCGCATGTGCATAGACTATACGAGCCTCAACAAGGCCTGCCCCTAAAGATCCCTTTGCCCTGCCAAGGATTGATAAAGTGATAGACTCCACGGCCGGATGCGAGCTGTTGAGTTTCTTGGATGCTTAGTCAGGATACCACCAGATAAAGCTAGATCCGGCTGACCGCTTGAAGACCGCCTTCATCACGCCATTCGGAGCTTTCTGCTACCTGACTATGACATTCGGCTTAAGAAATGGCAGTGCCACTTTTCAGCGTTGCATGCAGAAGTGCCTCCTCAAGCAGCTCGGCAGAAATGCCCACGTCTACGTAGACAACATTGTGGTGAAGACGGAGAAGCGCGGAACCTTGCTGGAAGACCTCAAGGAAACATTTGAGAACCTGCGCCGGTTCCAGATCAAGCTCAACCCCGAGAAACGCGTGTTCGGAGTGCCAACCGGCCAGCTCCTAGGCTTCCTGGTCTCCGAACGCGACATCGAATGCAACCCAGTAAAGATCAAGGCCATTGAGAGAATGGTGATTCCCACCAAACTTCGAGACGTCCAGAAGTTCACCGGGTGCTTGGCCTCCCTGAACCGCTTCATCAGCCGGCTCGGAGAAAAAGCTCTCCCCCTCTACCGCCTCATGAAGAAGACCAATCACTTCGAGTGGAATGACCAAGCCGACCAAGCTTTTCACGAGCTAAAGAAGATGCTGGTCACGCCGCCTGTCCTGGTGGCGCCGACTGAGAAAGAGCCCATGCTCCTCTACATTGCTGCAACCAGCCGGGTGGTCAGCACCGTCATCGTAGTCCAGCGCCCAGAGGAGGGCCGAGCCCAGCCGGTCCAGAGGCCGGTGTACTATTTGAGTGAGGTGCTGTCTACCTCGAAGTAGAACTACCCGCACTACCAGAAGATGTGCTATGGCGTGTACTTCGCCGCCAAGAAGCTGAAGCCCTACTTCCAAGAGCACCCCATCACGGTCATATGCACTGCCCCGCTTGCCGAGATCATAGGCAGCCGGGATGCATCCGGCTGGGTGGCAAAATGGGCCATCGAGCTGGCCCCCTACACGATCTTCTACCAGCCTCACACCGCCTTCAAGTCCCAAGTATTGGCCGACTTCCTCGTCGACTGGGCCGAGACCCAGTACCTGCCGCCAGCCCCCGATTCCACTCATTGGCGCATGCACTTCGACAGGTCCAAGATGCACACCGGCTTGGGAGCCAGCGTCATCCTCACCTCTCCCAAAGGCGACAAGCTCAGATACACACTGCAAATTCACTTTGCCGCCTCCAACAACGTGGCCGAGTACGAGGCGCTCATACACGGGCTCCGGCTTGCCATAGAACTCGGCATTTGCCGGATCATATGTTACGGCGACTCGGACTTGGTAGTCCAGCAATCATCCGGCGACTGGGATGCCAAGGACGCAAATATGGCAAGCTACCGCTTCCTCGTTCAGCAGATCAGCGGGTACTTTGAAGGATGCGAGTTCCTCCATGTACCGCGAGCCGACAACGAGCCAGCGGATACCCTGGCTCGAATAGACTCCACTCGGCAGGCAATACCAACTTGTGTCTCTCTGCAATGCCTCCTCAAGCCGTCTATCAAGCCGTCTCCAGAGTCCGATTCCATCTTCGTGTCGCCTGACCCCGACACAGCCGGGTCCGTCTCAAAGAACCGAGCAGGTGACCCGGGGATTTTGATAGTCGGCCCGGGGACGTCAGTAGGCGGCTCGGGGACTTCCGTAGTTACACCTGACCCGGGGACTGCCACACCCGGCTCGGGGACTGCGGTAGTCAGCCCGGGGACTGCACGAACACAACAGGCGGCGGCCGACTCCAGCATTTCACCACCCAGCCCGCCCGCCCTGGTCGCAGTAGCCGTGTTGGCAATAGAAGAAGTCGTAGCTCCATCATGGGCCCAGTCCATCCTCAACTTCCTAATAAACCAAGATCTGTCGGCTGACAAAACAGAGGCAAGACAAGTCCAACGCTGAGCCGGAGCATACACAATCGTCAACACAGAGCTCGTCAAGCGCAGTGTCACTAGAGTCTTCCAGCGATGCGTCGAGCAAGAGAAGGGCATTGCAATCCTTAGAGACATCCACCAACGGAATTGGGTATTTCTTCTTTACTGTACTGGCATTCAGCTGCCTAAGGAGAATGCGGCCACCATGCGGCCACAAGATCACTCGTCGCCAAAGCTTTCCCCCATGGGTTCTTTTGGCCGACTGCTTTGGATGACGCCAAAGAGTTAGTTAAACACTGCAAAGGGTGCCAACTCGTCAGCTCCAAGCAACACATGCCGGCTTCGGCACTCAAGACCATTCCCATCACTTGGCCCTTCGCCGTTTGGGGACTGGACATGGTGGGCCCATTCAAGACAGCGCGCGGCGGCATGACACATCTGCTTGTCGCCTTGGACAAATTCACCAAATGGGTTGAGGCAAAGCCGATCAAGAAGCTAAATGGGCCAACTGCCGTGACATTCATCGCAGATATAACAACTCGGTATGGCGTGCCACATAGCATCATCACCGACAACGGCACGAATTTCGCTAAGGGAGCATTGGCATGTTTCTGCGCGACGCAGGGCATCCGGTTGGACTTAGCGTCCGTTGCCCACCCGCAGTCAAACGACCAAGTCAAGCGAGCCAACGGCCTCATCCTTTCCGGCATCAACCCCCGACTGGTCGTACCACTGGAACGTTCAGTCGGCTGTTGGCTCGATGAGCTGCCGGCCATCCTCTGGAGTCTGCGCACTACCCCAAACAAGTCAATCGGCTTCACTCCTTTCTTCCTCGTGTATGGTGCCGAGGCGGTCATCCCAACTGACATCGAGTTCGACTCACCTCGGGTAACCATGTACACGGAGGCGGAGGCCAAGGAAGCACGAGAAGACGGTGTCGACCTGTTGGAAGAAGGCCGGCTGTTAGCCCTCAGCCGGTCCGCCATCTACCAGCAGGGCTTGCGCCGCTACCATAGCCAGAAGGTCAGACCAAGATCTTTCCAAGAGGGCGACCTTGTGCTCCAGCTGATCCAGCAAATAGCCGGCCAGCACAAGCTCTCGGCCCCTTGGGAAGGCCCCTTTGTCATCAGCAGAGCGCTGGGAAATGACTCCTACTACCTGATCGACGCACAGAAGCCGAAGGTACAAAAGAGAGACGACTCCGGCAAGGAGTCGGAACGACCATGGAACGCCAACCTCCTCCGAAGATTTTACAGTTGAAATGCAGTATGTATCACGCTAACTTTTGTACTAAGTACGAGACAATAGGCCCCCCGAGGAGAGCTCAGGGACTGCCATCTTTTATCTATGAATGAAGAGTATCATCCTTATAATCATGTCATTACATTTACTTTTTTCGTTCGGCACCGGGTTCGACTAATCGGCCCGGGGACTGGCCGCCTTGAGTTATATTAGAAGTCCTACCCGCGGTCAGACAAGTAGCGTGCCGGCACCCAAGCCTTCTCTTGCCAAAAGTCGCAGTTCGAAGAACCGGCTGTCCGGCTGGCAAGAGTTAAAGGCAGGAAAGGACGCCCACACGAAAAACGGCTAGGGACTAATAGACTAATATAACAAAAGCCGGTTTTTCTCCCACCACCGACCGACTACCAGAGTAGCCGGCCGGTCGGCTTCCATTCACCTCGCTTCAATCTAAGAAAGCTCGAGTACTTGCCTTCCCAAAAAAATATATATAGCCAAGTTCTTCCCTAGCCACAGGCTGCAGAGCACCTGCCAGTTGGGAAGGCAGCAGCCAGGGGAAGGCGGCAAAGGAAACAGCCTAAGGATAAAAAGCACACGCGAATGGAAGCCAAACACACACACGATCATATTTACACAAAAGACCTTCGAAAGGCCAGCATTCAACATAGTTTGAATACACCCCCAGTGGGTGGAACTGCGCAAGTTTAATAAAAATTGTTCAAAAGAGTAACAAGCAGGAAAAGCAAGGACGGCAGATTAAGCCAAGGGAACGACTGGCGAGTCGGGCAGGTCGGTAGAGACGGCAGTACTGGCTGGAGGAGTGGTCGGCTGGCGAACCTCGGCATGATCACCACCTCCCGCAGAGGGCGCGCTAGCACACGCCTCATTGCTAGAGGCATGGTCAGGCTGAGGCTGGCTGGCCGCTTCACCGTCCGGCTCGACGTCTTCGCCTTCATCTCCTTCGTCGTCTTCACCTTCATCGCTGGAAGCGATCTCCTCCGCCGAGTCCTCACCCTCTGCCGGGTTCAGCCCGAACCATTCCTCCGGCTGGGCAACACCATCGTCATTTATCCCAGGAGCAAAGGTGCTAATGTCAGTGCACTCGGTGATCGTCGAGGCACGCTGAGAGATAGCCGGCCGCACCTCCTCCATCTCCTCGTCGGCTTCCAGCCCCCAGGTGCGCAGCTGGTCCAGGTTCAGCCCGGGATACCAGGCTCGGACGAACTCCAGCGCCCGCCCAGCTCCAAGCCGGGCTGTCGATGCCGTCCAGGCCTCGAAGCGGCCAACCGCAACCTCTAGCCAGTCGGCAGTCCGACTCGGGTGCGGGGAATCGCTTCGCCTGGCCAGAGGGCAGCCAACACCTGCCCCCCCGGCGCGCTGGAGGCGGCGGAGCATGCGATGAGCCGGCTGCAGCCGGGCTTGGACCGCCAAGAGTTGCTCCTCAAGCATTCGGCTCGCGTCCGGTGCGATTTCAGCCCCCGCCTGCCGGCGCGCCTCGCGGTGGGCCTCGATGGTCCGGGTGGCAATGACGGAGTAGCCGGGGAAGTAGTCTGCACAAAGAACAAAAAGCAGCACAAGTCAGAACACAAATCAGGGGGCAAGGGGCAAGCAAGGAGTAAGGAAGGCGGCTTACCATCGATCAGATCCTCAATCCGGCCGTAGCCCTCGCTCAGCGCTTGTTTTGACTCAGCCCAGCCCGCCGCTTCGGTCTCGAACTCAGCCTTGAGGGCATCCTTGCTGTCCTGCGCCTTCTTCAGGGCCGCCTTGTGGCTCTCCTCCTGGTCGGCCAACTTCTTGGCCAGGCGGTCACGCTCCAGGACTAAGGCGTTGCACTCGCCTTCCTTAGCGCGAAGGGCGGTCTGGGCCCCGCTGAGCTGCTCCCTCAAGTCGGCATTGGCTCCTGCAAGCACGAAGACAAAGGAAAAATCAATAAGGAAGAAGTTGTCAGGGAAGATCCGACCCGACTGCTCAGCAGTCGGCCCGAATCTCGGGGACTACACCCAGTGGGTGCGCTAACGCGCCCCCACAAGAGATGAACGAGACAAAGCACGCACTCCGTCTGTTGGTCAGGTCCTCGGTTTTCTGGCCCAGCTCCTGAGCCTGGGAGTTGAAGGCAGCAGCGCGGAGGTTATGGTATTCCTGGAAGATCAGACAGGATGCAAGAATAAGATAGCTGTCAGGACCTAGTAAGTTCCAAGCCGCCTGCTCAGCAGCTGACTCGGAACTCGGGGACTACACCCAGTGGGTGCGCTGATGCGCCCCCACGGAAGAAATCAAAAAAGCAAAACAACCAAGGCCAGAAGGCTCACCCGGATGACGGCCCGCGTCATGAGGAACTCTTGGGTATATCGCTGCAGCGAAGTGGCCTGGGCTTGAAGCCGGTTCCGGACCTCCTGGGCCGCCGTGTTCAGCTCGGCCGTCCCCCCACTGGGCGTCCACTCGGACGTGCTGGCGCTGGCCGCCTCTAGGGCCTCTGTCGTCCGGCCGGCGCCCACAGCTCTGTGCGGCTCCGGCGCGGAGGTAGCTCCCCCTGCGCGCCGGTGAAATGCCGGCTGCACCTCAAGGCCGGCTCCTGCCTCCGGCTCGCCCCCGGCCGGCTGCTCTGGCGCCGCGGCTGGTCGGCCGCTTTGGCCCAATCTAGTCGGCGCCATCTGCGGCGCCTCCTCCACGAAGACCACGTGGTCCTCCCTCCTCTCCATCACCGGTGGGTCTCGGTTGACCTCCTTCGATGGGGGCACGGGGATGTCGGGGGCCACGGCGTGGAGGGGAACGACGAGATGCGGAGACTGGTTGCGCGAGGCCTCTGCATCCCTCTCCGCGGCCGCCGCCTCTGCCCGGGCCTTGGCCGCCGCGTCGACCTGCTCCTTCGCCGCCTGGGCGGCCCTTCGCTCCGCCGCCTCCCGCTCCTCCCGCGCCTCCCGTGCGTTCCGCTCCGTGGCCTCCATGAGGTCGGCGCGGGGATCCACGCAGTGGGAGCCTGAGGACCCTCTAGTCGGTTCGACTACGGAGCCGCCAGGACCTCGGTCGAGGGAAAGCAGTGCCCTGCCCGGCGAGCAAAGAAAAGTTTAGAAGAGCCTCAATCAAAGAGAGCAACAAAAAATACAAGACGTTTTACGCTTACGCCGAGATCGCCTGCGGCTGTTTCACCGCCTTGCGGAAGCGGGCCGCCTTCACGGTCGCCTCCTCCTGCTTGGTCGCCGCCGTGGAACCCTTGGATTTCTTCGGCCGGCTGCCGAAGTAGGTCGACACGGCCCGGCGTTTCTGCGTGCCGCCACGGGCAGCCGGCGCGGCAGACGGGCCCGCGCCTTGATGATCAGGCACCGACTGGCGATGCAGAATGGCTTCGACCTCGTCATCGTCCGCCCAGTCCTCGAGGTCGGCCCCGAGCCCCGCGTCGCCTGCCTTGTCGCCTTCCCCCATGATAGCATCTTCCATGGAGGCCGCTCCTAGGTCCAGATCATCGATGTCATCCACCGCGCGGTCGGGGAGGAGCTGGCTCTCTACCCCTGCGGCCCCGGCCGTCGGCGGAAGAAGAGGGTTCTGCTGAGGGCAGACCAATTGATCAGAAGTCAGCCGTCATGAGGCCGGCTACCAAAGGAAGAAAAGAAGAAAAACTTACAACTAGTGGAGGGTTGGTGCGAGAATACGGCCCCTTGCCGTATCGCCAATCCTCGGCGAGCTTGCAGTTGGAGATGTAGTTCACCATGTAAGACACCTCGACATGAGGCATCTCCGAGGTGCTCAGCCGGCACGGGTCGAAGCGGCCGCTCATCTGGCAAATCAGGTGAGGCCGGCCTTGGAGTGGAGTACTCGGCGCTCCACGAAGGCGGCCACCAGGTCAGCTCCAGTCAGGCCCTCCGACTGGATCATCACCCGGAGCCGGGCGACGGCTGCGTTCCCGGCCTGAGACAACGACCTGGCCCGGTAGCTCCACGAGGGTTGCCTCCCAGCCGGCGGGCCGGCTACGTAATCCGGCAGGTTGACGAAGTCCCCTTGCTGGGTGACGTTCTTCACGTAAAAATAGGACTTCTGCCAGAGCT
Source organism: Triticum monococcum (assembly GCA_034509565.1). NCBI lineage: Eukaryota > Viridiplantae > Streptophyta > Magnoliopsida > Poales > Poaceae > Triticum > Triticum monococcum. The sequence continues at coordinate 255,001,236 of CM067847.1, forward strand.
TCACCGACTGGATCAGTGGGATGGGCGGGAACGGATTGTTCTTGCCCGTCTACCTCATGGCGATGAAGGCTCCGCAGGGGGCGGGCACACCCGCGACGATGGTGCCGAGCTTGCACTGGAAGAATTCTCCCCAGAGGTCGAGAGTGGGGAGAACCCCAAGAAAGCCCTCGCACAGGGTGACGAAAGCCAACAGCAGCATCACCGTGTTGGGTGTGAGGTGATGCGGCCGGAGGTGGTAAAACTCAAGAAAAGCGCGAAGGAATCCGCTTGCCGGGAGGCCGAAGCCGCGCAAGCAGTGCGAGCGGAAGATTACCCGCTCGCCCTCCTCCGGTGCCGGCGAAATCTCCCTCGCCGGCGCACGACGAACCCGCATGTAGTTTGCGCCCGGCTGACGCCGCGTCTGGCGGAGGAACTCAACGTGGTCCTCCTGGACGTTGGAACCGTCCCACGAGCTCGACAACGCCATGGGAGTGACACGGCGAGGACCAAGGCGATGCAACGGCGGAGACGCGCACGACCCCGCTACGGCGGGACCGAAGGAACAAGGCGATGCGACAGCAGAGACACACATGACCCCGCTACGGCGGGACCGAAGGAACCGAGAGGTCCGACGGCGGAGCGGCACGGCAATGGGTCGCTGCGGCAGCGGAGGGAAGGAGAAGGAAGGTGAGAAAGGGTGTAGCGAGGGAGAGCGTGCGAGCCTCTCCCGCTCCCTCTCCTCCCCCTACTTATAGACCCGCGCGGCGGAGCCGAGGAGGCGTGGTGTGGGGGAATGTGGGATCAACTGCGCCCACTCCCCCACGTCCCGCGATTATTGCGCCCTGATGACATAATGAAACCTCCGCGGGAAGGCGAGCGGTCCGTTGTGGGCCGCAGAAGATCCGCGCTTGGGCCAAGGCCTAGAAGTGGTGGGCCCGGGCCTGCGGCGGCGTCCCCTCGCGCGCGTGCGTCGGCATGTTTTCCTTGCCACGTGGCCCGCGGGGTGGCATGCGGTGAGCTCGCAGGCCGACCCACGTTCCCGCCTACAAGATACGGAGCTTACCGAAGACAGCGCGCATAAGCAAAGCCGGCTCCTCAGGATAGGAAGCTGACCAAGCTTCTCGTCCCTTTGTCAGCCTGGAAGCTCGATCAGCTTCGGCGACTACTGTCGGAGTAGGCGACCACGGGTAGCCTAGCCGGCTCCCCCTGGCCCTTTTGAAAAAATTATGAGCCGATACGGCCCTCAAGAGTCCAAGACGTGGGGCCGCCTTCCCCTTGCCAGCTGTCTCCCAGGCAGACTATCGGAAGGCGGCCCGGCTTTAGCCCTCATGAAGAAAGCCGCGGGAGGGCCGGCTCCAAGAAGCCGGCCGCGAGAAGGCCGACTCCAAGAGGTCGGCTCCCACAAAGCGGTCAAGATCGTACCCTCGAAGTCTGCATCCACATAACGGCGACGTGATGGGGCGTGGCTACAGTAAAGCCTGCCACCCCCGAATCCCGGAGCACGCCTGGCACAGTGCTCCGTACGGGGTGGCCATGACCCGTCCGACGCAGCACTGTTGCCATGCTGACCCTGATGCCACCCACGACGGGCCGTCAGCACGGCCCACTGGCGGTGGGCCCCTTCGGGCAGAGAGACACCCGAAGGCGGCCAGGCCTCCCCAAGTCGGCCCAAGACAGGGCCGGCTCCCCACAGCCGGCTTGCCTCCTCCCTCGAAGGAGACGCCCCATTAAGAAGACAAGACGCGATGAGGCTACAGCGATCGCCCGCCGGGCGGCGGCACTGTAGCCACGCCCACCTCGGCGAAGCCCTCGTCACCAGGATTGAGGCAACAGTAACCAGCCACCGACAAGGCCCTTGACAATGGGGCCTGCCTGTCGACCAAGGAGCCGGCAGCCGGTGGGACCCGCCAGCTGGTGGGCCCCAGCAGCCGGCGCAGAAGCCGGCGAGCGTAGACACAGACGGCTGGGGCCCACGCCTAGCCGGACTACCATTGTACCCCCGGGGGTGGGCCTATATAAACCCCCGGGGCACCCATGCAAAGGGTTGATCTGAGCTAGTTTTAGACACCACATAGAGAGGAGAGGAGAGCTAGCCGTGCCCTTCTTCTTCTTCTCGCCAAACAGCTCAAGGAGCATCTTGTAGCCACTCGTTCATCTAGTGATCATGCGGAGACCCCGCAGAGCAGCGGTAGGGGTGTTATCTCCACGGAGAGCCTTGAAGCTGGGTAAGATTCGCCGGCGTGCATGTCTTCGCCTTATCCCGCTTCCAGGCACAGGCGACATCTTACTGGCTCCCACAGTGATAAGCCACCCGTTGGCATATGTCGCACCTACCACCCGACACTAGCCCATAGTGAATAGTAAATCTCTTTGTACCCATTAATGGCCCATGATTCACATGGGCCGTTTCTAGCCCATGTTAGCTTTCGGCATACTAACGGCCCATATGTTCTTGGGCTTCTTTCTGGCCCTCGATTACTTCTGGCCCGTTACTGGCATGTTCCCCTAATGGGCCAAATTCGGCCCGTGCCAAGAGTCGGCCCGTTTCTGGCCTGTTAACCCGTTGCACCATTTCCAGCCTGTCCTATATTCTGGCCCATTAATGACCCGTTATGCCTATGACAGAATTAAGCCTTTGCTGTCCTCTGGCCTTTTAACGACCCGTTACTATGTTGGGCCGATACCAATTACGCTCATTTACGACCCTTGTTGACCCATTTATCCAACGGCCCGAGACCCACCAATTCTACGGCCCTGTTGGAGGCCCATTTATCGATGGCTCATAGGAGGCCCATGGATCCTACGGCCTGTAGCAGGGTCAAGGATACTGTCGGTGTCAAAACCGGCGGATCTCAGGTAGGGGGTCCCGAACAGTGCGTCTAAGGTCGATGGTAACAGGAGACAGGGGACATGATGTTTTACCCAGGTTTGGGCCCTCTTGATGGAGCTAATACCCTACGTCCTGCTTGATTGATCTTGATGAGTATGAGGGTTACAAGAGTTGATCTACCAGGAGATCGAGGTGGCTAAACCCTAGAAGTCCAGCCTGTATGATTGTGATCGTTCCTAAGGACTTATCCCCCCGATTTATATAGACACCGGTGGGGCCTAGGGTTGTACAGAGTCGGTTTTACAAAGGAAGGAATCTACATATCCGAACGCCAAGCTTGCCATCCACGCAAAGGAGAGTCCCATCCGGACACGGGAAGAAGTCCTCTGTCTTCTATCTTCATAGCCCATTGGTCCGGCCCATGTTACATAGTCCAGACGTCCGAGGACCCCTTAATCCAGGACTCTCTGAGTAGCCCCTGAACAAGGCTTCAATGACGATGTGTCCGGCGCACAGATTGTCTTCGGCATTGCATGGCGGGTTCCTCCTCTGAATACTCCAAAACAGCCTTCGAACGCAGAAAAAACGTCTGGCTCTGCAAAACAAGTACCACACACACATGCAGAGAATATGATATTTCACGAGTCCAATCTACTGACAACTTTTGTAGTGTGACATCACGTCGATGCCTGGTCATTATTTCAAACTGTTTTTAGCCTCCTGCTCCATGTTTCAAGGTGCGGTTTTATTGGCATGCCTTGTCGAAGCAGAGATCATGTCCCCTTATTGCGGGATTCTCATCAATATGGGCGTGGGTAGTCCTACCGCGCCATCTGTACAGCCCTTAGGGAATAGGCGAGTTTTAAGGCGAGTGGGGAGGCACTTGATATTCGCAGCCTTTATAACAGGATAAGGATTTCACCTTTTCACCCACGCCTTCTTTCTCTCTGCCCATCCATTCTCAAGCTCCAGCACCCAAGCTTCCGTCCTTTCCACCTCAAAAAAGCACTCCAGCCATGTCCGGATCTGGAGCGCAGGGCAAGTGGATGGTTTCCTCCGTCAAGGAGAAGGACATCACCAAGCTCTGGGAGGCTTGGTAATTAGCCTAGGAAATCACCCACCGGCTTCCAGCAAAGGGGCAGATCATCCCCACCCTAGAGCCGCATGAGAGGGTGGTATTCATCCCCCACTTCGTCTGCGGATTGGGATTCCCTCTCCACCCATTCGTCCATTGACTTATGTTCTACTACGGGCTGGATTTCCATGATCTGGCCCCCAACTCCTTCCTCAACATCTTGGCATTCATTGTCGTGTGCGAGGCCTTCCTCCGGATCCCACCCCACTTTGGATTGTGGTCAAAGATCTTCAATGTGAAGCCGAAGGTGGTGGGCGGTCAACACGCAGAGTGCGGAGGCGCCATGGTGAGCAAGATGCCCAACGTCTCATGGCCCAAAGGTACCTTCATGGAGACCGTCAAAGAGTGGAAACAACAATGGTTCTACATCACAGAGCCTCGTGATGCCACATGGGCCGCGACTTCCGAATTCCAGTCCAGCGCCCCGATGCGGCTCACCTCCTGGGTAGAGAAGGGCCTGGACTGGTCTTCGTTGTACGAGCTGACAGCGCTTCAGACGCGCATCAGGAGCATGGTAGACAAGAACATCAAGCTTGTCAATGTGATCCAGGTGATGCTTGTTCGCCGCATCCTTCCATGCCAAAGCCGGACTTGCCATTTGTGGGAGTTCGATCCGGCCGAGCACCAGACCTTGCAACAGTTCTTCGGCACTATGCACGAAGACATCTGGAAGGTGCTCTTTAAGGCCAACGAGACGAGGCCGATGATGACCGAGGACCGTGGGCACGTCCTGGACCATCCCGCCAGTTCGGTAAGTTTTTCGTATTTCAAGGTGTATCATTTACCTGCATACTCAAGGAAGACGCCTAAGCTTCCCTATTTGTTTGTTCAGGGCTCGACAAAGAAGGCGGGGCAGATTCAGTGTCCGGCTCCGCTACCCGAAAACCCAGCAATCCCACTTATGACGAAGATGTTGGTTCCGACGACCTACCAAGCGCCGGAGAAGAAGGACAAGGAGACCAGAAGTGGCCTCCTCCATAAGGGCACTTCGGACGTGACATCTGAAGACACCGAGACCCACTCCTCCCCCTCCGAGGACGACGACGAGGAGGAAAGCAACTCTCCCCCGGAGGGGGAAAGGAATAAAATGGCGGGCTCCACGCATCTGGAGGTAGAGGCATCCAAGAAGGGAAGGTCTCCCTCGCGGATAACTCCACGTGGGACATCGATAGCAGCTCCGAGTGGCGCCCCAGGTATAAGCCCCTAGCCGAATCGTAAGTTCTCAAAGATGCGCACATATATCCAACTTCTTTACTCCATGGTTTTAACATGTTGAATCATGCGCTGCAGTCCGGCTCGTTCTAACCTCCAACGATCCTCATCTTCGGGGAATTCGCTGGATCCGAAGGTGATGGACATTGGGTCCCTTCCGGCGGCCTCTTCTCCCAAGGCCATGGATGACACCGAGGTGTTGTCCCGAAGGACCTCCCCAGGCCAGGGAGAGATGCAGGAGGCCTTCAGGGTGGCGCCAGAGGGTGAAACCTCGGCCGCCGGACACATGGGGGAGCAAATCCCCATGGAGACTTGCAATGGGGGCCATATCCAATTCGGCCACTAGCCGAATACAATTCCGAAGACCTATACGGCTCCGGAATCAGGTAAGCATCCTCCTTCAAAAGAAGGAGGTGCACCGATTCCACCGGTGACCTCTGTCCATCCAGAGGCACCGGATACTCTACTGGAAGCGCTATGAAGCGCTTCCATTGTTGAGGAACACCGTACCCTCATGGGTATGGTGGTTGAGAGGATTCAGTCCGCGAAGAGCAGACTGACTGAAGCCTGCACAAGCCTTGTAATAGGCTTTGAGGTATGAAACACAATTTATGCAAAAGGAATGTCATAGTATAGACAGTAGCCCCTGAGACACTGTCAGGTGTTCGAAAATAAAAGCCGGATAGAGGATCAAATAATTTTCACATGAGACTAACCATACGTGTCTATGTGAATAAGCATGCGTCTTTGCTGGCTGCGACCTCTCATGCTACTGAGGTCTCCAGATTGAAGTAGAGTCTGGAGCGGACCGAGGAAGAGCTCGCCCGTGTGAAAAAACAGCTGGAGGAACATCAAGGTATGCAATGACCTTGTGTAGATTCAGAAAGGATGAATGATTTGTGTTGACCATAGTGCCATAATACTTTGTTGGAGTGGCGATCGAGGTGGAGAACCTCAAGAAGGTGATGGTCAAAGCCCAGGAGAGAGCGGCAAAGGAACAAGCCGCTCGTGAGAAACACGAGGCCATGGTTGGTGAGGTCCAGCAGGAGCTCCAGGACGCCATGAAGAAATGCGAGTCCTTGGAGCGTAATATTGCGGATCAAGAGTCAGAAGATGCCAAGGACCGCAGAAGCACACACGATCCCCGGGTTGTAGCCCAGGGCACCATCCAGGAAATCCAGGAGGATAGAAAAATCGCGGCGGGTAAGGCCTTTATTATGTAGAGCAAGTATGTGAAGAAAAGGTTCCTCTTACTGACCTGGATTTGGAGTTCTCCAGGGGTGTTTGCGGATCTGCCGCGCAGTGTTGCCGATGCTCCGGAATTTTTCTGAGTCGAAGAGGGGAGCTCAATGGAGAAGCTGTTCTGGTCGCAATACCTTGAGCCAGAGCATCCGGTGCCCTTTAGCGATCAGCTAAAATAGCTAACCGAACTAGATAGGTTGGCCGAACTAGCCATGAAGGATTTGATAATGCGTCTATGGTCTGCCGACGCCATACCCAGCAGCTACTTCGGGCTCGTGAAGCGGCTGGTCAATGCCTGCCCTCGGCTTGATGCCATCAAGCGGTCGATCTTCATTGAAGGTGCGCGGATGGCCTTCGCCCGTGTCAAGGTGCAGTTGGCGAAGATGGACCCCGTCAAGCTCTCCACCGAGGGACCGCCCGTGGGCAAGGAGCACTGCAAGCCTGAGAGGTATTTTGATGATGCCCTGAAGGGATTCTGCATTGTAGGGGGCTAGTGTTCAAAAGACATTATCTTTGAATGAAGTCATTCATGTTATCCCTTCCTGTATTGTGAAACAAAGCCGTAATGTAATATAATGTTTGTTGTTTGAAAATTTTACCTCCTGTGCGTCCCTTTTGTTAAATCTGAGAGTTGGCCAGTCGTCGGCTTCAGCCCCACATAGGTAGTACGGGGTGTTCGGGATGGAATCTAAACACTCTTGATCCAAGAGTTTGGTCCTTGAAGGAGGTGTTTAGCGCAACGAACCAGGCAATCGGACTATGTGGCTTTATCACTCTCACTTAGCCATAGGAGTTTGAAATAGAAATGTAGGCGCAGCCCCTAGTTAGTATTTAATCCAGACTAGGGGGTTGTAGACACCTGATCAGGTAGAGGCCGATTCGTCGCATAATGCAGAAAAAAAATCGCAAAAGATCTTTAACCTCCGAATAGCCGACCAGCTCTTGTCGTATCATGATAGTCAATTTTCGGCTTTCTCTACTGAGGTGTTTGCTCGGATAAACTAGAAACACAATCGCAGTAGTTCTCCCTTTACTACCCTAGCCAATAGGATGGAACGTAAGGTAGCAAGCACAGGAGCCGGGCAACCCAACTATTGACCAAAGACATGATTCGTAGCCGATGCATATAATGCTAAATTAGGGGTGCCGAACTGTACTGTAAAAAGTGTTCGGACTTTGTTGCCGTAGTATAGAGTATAATGAAGCCCCTGGCGAATTAAAGCATACCAAAGTGTACGGGTGCAATCGATAAGAATAGCGAAATAAAATGAAGTAGTTAGCTAGTGCCACATAAGTTGGGCCGGAAACTGTTTCCATTATAGTTTGATCAATACGTCAAAACGTATTTGTACAAATAGTGCGATAGCAACCTAGCTATTTAACATGCCAAGACCAAGGGGGAGCTGCGTGCGGGTGCCGAAAACAGGTAGAATGATCGCCAAGAAGAACATCTAGAGATTCCCCCACACGTCTGTACTGCTTGCCGCCTTGGTATATCTATCCTTCGAAAGGACCGATGATCAGGCCGTCGGGAGGGGCCTGTGAAAGAAAATACTGAAAATTGGTAAAAAGGAAAAGGAAAAGTATGTGTGGGAGCCGTATGATGGACCACAATCAAGTTACGCCTCCTTCTATGCCCGTGGTATTTTGAGTGCGTAGTTATGTACGCGTGGTACATACACCGCCATTTGGTCGGGACTGAGACGGAGGCCGAATTGCTAGTTGAGCTCCTGAAGAGCTGGACTGTCTTGCTGTAGAGTAGTCGAGACTCGTTTGATAAGAATGATTGTGATGATATGCAAAACCACAAGCTTGTGGATGCTATGTTTGATGAGCATGATATGTTTGAAGATTTATTTGCTGGAAATAATGCTTGTCCTAAGCTTGGGGATGCTTTGCTTAATGAATATGATCCTTTGATTCCTCCTACTTTCGATAAGAAAATTTATTATGATGATAGCATGCCTCCTATTTATGATGATTACATTGATGAAAGTGGGTTTGGAAGAGTGTGAACTTTAGGTAGTAGTGATCCCACTATTTTGGAGGGTGTTGAATCTTATTACAATATTGATGAAAGTGGATTTGGAGAGGTCATGACTTTATTTAGTGATACATCCACTATTTTGGAAGAGGTTTCAATTGATTATGACAATGAAGTTGCTATATATGATGATTATTATGATGACATGTATGCCATAAAGAGTGATAAATCTTCTATGCTTGTGCATCAAGAAACGAGTGCTGTATGTGATAGCTATATTGTTGAATTAATTCATGATGCTACTGAAAATTATTATGAGAAAGGAACTTATGCTATTACATATCTCAATAATATCAAGTTTCTTCTCTATGTGTTGATTGTTTTGAAGTTGCACTTGTTTTGCCTTCCTATACTAGTTGATTCTTGTTCCCATAAGTTGTTTGCTCACAAAATCCCTATGCATAGGAAGTGCGTTAGACCTAAATGTGCTAGTAATATGCTTCATGATGCTCTCTTCATGTTTCAATTCTTATATTTTATGCGAGCATCATTGAATCATCATGCCTAGCTAAAAGGCCTAAAAGAAAAACGCTTGTTGGGAGACAACCCAACACTTTTACCTACTTTTTTGTGTGCTCACATGATTATGCTACTTCCCTCGGCAGCCTTGCCATCCGTGACATCTACCGCACGGGCCTGTCCCTGCGCGTTCGCTGGCTCTAGCTCCAATGCACAGACCCTCACGGCCATGGAGCCACCTCCCCATCCCTCACGACGCCGACGCAAACGCCATCTTCCGCGCCTCCACAAGCTGGCAACTTGGCTCTGGCGACACTTGTCGCTTTTGGACCTACCACTGGATCAACGGTAAGTATGTTGCTGAGATCACCCCTCTCGTCTACACTCTCGTCCCGCGCCGCCTCCGCAAAGACCGCAGTGTGCGCGACAGCCTTCACCTGCGTTCTTGGGTCCACGATATTCGAGGCGCACTTGGCCCGGCGGCTATGGTGCAATACGTCGACCTCTGGCGCCTAGTGCGCCACACACCGCTTTCCTCCACGCCGGACGTGCTCTCCTGGAGTTGGACTGCTCCCTCCACATACTCGGCGAGCTCGTGCTACAAGGCGCTTTTCTTTGGTGCTTGCGAAGATCCCCACTGGCGGCTCACCCGGCGTCCATGGGCGCATCTTCGCGTCAGGTTCTTCCTTTGGCTTGCCATGCAAGACCGTAGCTGGACCGCGGAGCGGCTTGCCCGCCACGGCTTGCCACACGAGGACACGTGTGCTCTATGTGATCAAGAGCTCGAGTTCATGCATCACCTCCTCGCGGCTTGTTCATTCTCGCGTCAGGTTTGGCACAAGGTCCTCGGCTGGGCTCGCATGGCCGTCGATCTTCCATCTGAGGACACCCCCTTCCAAACATGGTGTTCTTCGTGCATCGACCGCTCACCGGCCACCGTGTGAAAAGGCCTCTCCTCCCTCATCATACTCACGGCGTGGTGGCTCTGGAAACACCGCAACGCGTGCATCTTCGACCCAGCCACTCCCTCGCTCACCCTCGTCTCCGACACCATCAAGGATGAGGCGCGCCTATGGGTAAAGGCAGGCACCAAAGGGCTACTTAACATCATCCCTGGCGAGTAGCTACTAGGTTAGACATTAAGGCTGACCAGACCCCTGGTTCCAAGTTTGCTTCGACGCTCTTGAACCATGCCTCCTGTGTACATGGCCCTGTAAGCGTTGTAATCCCATGCTACTTTTTTCCTTCTATCAATACAAAGATACACAGCTTGAGTATTCGCGAAAAAAATGTTTTATTGATTTTGTTTCAATAAAGTGCCAAGTAAAGCCTTTAGGATCATGTTGGGTGATAGTTACTTTGATCTTGCTGAAAAACAGAAACTTTTGCGCTCACAAAAATAATTCTAGTTTTTAACAGAAGAGTGCATTTGAGTAGATTCTTTTTGCAGAAGATTAATAGACAAATTGATCAGGTTGTCCTAATTTTTCAGAATTTTTGGAGTAGCAGAAGTATGGTTCGAGTACAGATTACTACAGAGTGTTCTGTTTTTGACAGATTCTGTTTTCAATGCATAGTTTGCTTGTTTTCTAGTTTCTATGGCTTATATTGCTCAATATAAATTGTAGAAATGATATTCTACAGTAGGCATTGTGCGGAAACAATTATGAATCCTGTCTTTGACAGTACCAAAAGTGGAATGGTTTGCTCTTTATCATACTAACCTATCTCACAAAGTTCCGTTAAGTTTTGTGTGATTGAAGTTTTCATGTTTTGGGTGAGATATCTATATGAGGAGAATAAGGAGTGACAAGAACCTAAGCTTGGGGATGCCAAAGGCACACCCAAGGAAATATCCAATAAACAAAGCTTGGGGATGCCCCGGAAGGCATCCCCTCTTTCGTCTTCAACATTATCGGTAACCTCACTTGGAGCTATGTTTTCATTCGTCACATGATATATGTTTTGCTTGGAGCGTTAATTTATTTTGTTAGGATTCGCTTTCTGTTATTTAGAATAATGTTTTGCATCTTCTATTTTAATAAAAGTGGCAATGATAGCCTTTGCCATGTTTATTTTGCAAGTATACATGTTGCTGTTTGAAAACAGAAAGTTTACCGTTATTGCAAAAATTCCCTAGAAAATTCATAATGCGATAAAATGTTGAAACTTTTTGCAAAATGATATTTTATAAATTTTCTACAGGCTGGTAAATTTTCATAATTTTTGGAGATAAATAAGTATTGATACTCTTGCATTCTTTATAGACTGTACTGTTTTGGCAGATCGCTGTTATGTTTGCATTGTTTGCATAGGTTTGCTTGTTTAATGATTCTATTTGAGGATAGGAGTATTAAATATGCAGAGGCATTTAGTATGTAATGTTGAATAATAACACTAGTAGAAAAAGGGTCAAACGTGAAGCACATTAGTGCTGGTTTGTATTTGAGCCGGTACTAATGGTACCATTAGTGCCGGTTCGAACGGATTTGCATTAATGCCGGTTCGTGTTGAACCTTTAGTACCGGTTCATGGCACGAACCGGTACTAAAGGGGTGGTGGCAGGCTGGCGTCAGGCCGGGGCCCCACGATCACCTTTAGTACCGGTTCGTGGCACGAACCGGTACTAAAGGTCTAACCTTTAGTACCGGTTCGTGGCACGAACCAGTACTAAAGGGGTCTGACCTATAGTACCGGTTTGTGACACAAACCGGCACTATAGGGCAATTTTCAAACTCTACCCCCCCTGGATCGCCTTTTCAGTTTTAAAAAAAAATAAACGAAAATGATGGAAATGTCAAAAAAATAAAAGAAAATAAGTTTCCCATGTGATATGTGGTCTAGTTGTTGGGAAAATTTGCAAATGTGAATTTTGACTTTATTTGCAAAATCTCTCTGAAATTTGTAAAAATGGGCATAACTTTTGCATACTAACTCGGATGAAAAAGTTTTTTATATGAAAAATCATCTACTCGAAAAGTTACATCCAAATTTAACGGGTGAACCCCGTTAAACATTTTTAAAATCCTCAAAAACCTAATAGAAAAAAAGTTACGGGGCTTTTAAGATTTAGAGTGGAAAAAATTGAAAAATATTCAAACAGTGGGCAAACTGTGGTCAAACAATGGTCAAACTAATTATTCTAGAATATTAGTGTTACTAAATAATTATTTTAGTTATTTCAATTTTGGTCAAATCTGGTCAAACTTTGGTCAAACTATGGTCAAACTGTGGTCAAACTAATTATTCAAGAAATATTAGTGTTACTAAATAATTATTGTTTTTTAAAACAATAGTTTCAAACTCAAACAGTGAAATGTGTCACTTCATGCTCAAGCAAAATTCCTGAAGGTTAATAGGATTGACATCTTACTATTGTCAGGAAAACAACAAGTGCAGACTTGGAGCGAGGGAGAATAGAACCCGGAAGTTAAGCGTGCTCGGGCTGGAGTAGTGAGAGGGATGGGTGACCGGTCGGGAAGTTAGATGATTTGGAATGAGTGATCCACACTTGAGCAGTTAAGAGAGGTGATTAGAGACTAAATCTTCAAATAATTCAGAAAAATTAAAAATAAAAAAATCCAAAATTTTCAAAAAAAAAATTCAAAAAAAACCTTTAGTACCGGTTGGTAACACCAACCGGTACTAAAGGTCCCCCGTACCAGGGCGCGAGCTCACGCCACGTGGTGCCCCTTTAGCGCCGGTTCGTGCTGAACCGGTACTAAGGGGGGGGGCCTTTAGTGCCGAAATAATTGTACCGGTTCCATAACCGGCACTAAAGGCCCTTACGAACCGGTGCTATTGCCCGGTTTTCTACTAGTGTAATTTTAATGATTTGCTACAATAGGGAATGATAAAGTTTTTGCATTGGTTTATACTAACTTATCTCACGAGTTCTTTTTGAGTTTTGTGTGGATGAAGTTTTTGAGGTCTAGGAAAACCGCGATATGAGAGTAATTAAGGAGACACAAAAGCTCAATCTTGGGGATTCCCAAGGCACCCCAAGATAATATTTCAAGAAGTCTCAAGCATCGAATCTTGGGGACGCCCCGGTAGGCATCCCACCTTTCTTCTTCAACAGTTATCGGTTAGTATCGGTTGAACCTAAGTTTCTGCTTCTTCACATGATGCGTGCTATCCTTGGATTGTCGTTTTATTTTGTTTTGCTAGCTGTTTTAATAAAGTAATTAGATCTGAAAGTTTTTAAATAAAATAGAGTCCTCAAATAATTGCCAGGGAGGCTAAGTAAGTGGCATTCACATCCCGTCAACGAAGCTCTTTTCTATGTCATTTACTCTTGTGCTTCACTTATATCCTATGAGTAAATTGTTGAATAAATTTAAAGTAATGAATTTGAAATCATATCATGCCTAGTGGTAGCTTCACATTGGGTTTAGAAAGTGAAATCTTTTGAGGCTTCACAATCACAATATTGGTCATACAAGCAATTCACGAATAATTAGTATAAGGAAGAGAACTTTCAAATGCAAATACACTATCATGGAAATCTTTTATGATTGTGAGCCCCCATCAAAATAATATATGCCAAAATTGTTGACATTCGATAAGGAAGACAACATAATGGTTTATGTTTATTCATATTCACATAGAAGTTATATTGTCATAGATCCTTCAAAATGTGGTGCTTGCCCCCCCCCATCTTTGCTAGACAAAAATTCCGCACCAAGTAGAGATACTACTTGTGCATCCAAAAACCCTTAAACCCAAATCTTATTTTTAAGAGTCCACCATACCTACCTAAGGATTGAGCAAGATCCTACATGTAAGTTGTCATCGGTGCAATAAGGCAATAAAAATTGCTTCTAAAAGTGTGAGATCATTTAGTGTAAGAGAAAATTGAGCGTTGTATGAACTTGTGATGGCAGAGTAATAAAAGCGACGGACTGCATAATAAAGGTTGCTATCATCAGGGGCAATATAAAGTGACGTTCTTTTGCACTAAGGGGTCGAGCATACAAAAAAATAAGCGCATGGAAACCTCTGCTTCCCTCTGCGAAGGGCCTATCTTTTTACTTTTCAGTATTTACTTTTATGCAAAGAGTCAAAGTATTCCTCTCAATTCCTTTTTATTTTCTCTTTTGGTAAGCATCATGTGGAGAGGAAAGATCTAGGCACATATATCCAGTTGAATATGGGTAGCATGAGTTATTATTGTTGACATCACCCTTGAGGTGAATACGTTGGGAGGCAAAACAATAAGCCCCTATCTTTCTATATGTCTGGTTGAAACGTTTTACTCATGTGTACGCGGTGAGTGTTAGCAATCATAGAAGACTATATGCTGGTTGAGTAAGTGGAGCTCTTACTTAAACTCTGTTGAATAAGTTGAATTGAAATTGCTTGGTGACTAAGAACATAGGTTGTTGAGTTTCAAGAGAATTCATTGTTTGAACCTTAACATGTGAATTAGTTGCTAATATAACATAAGAAGTTTCATCAGAAAGAATTGATGTTATGATGCTCAGAAAAGTGATTGAAATTATTATTGATCAAACTTGTGCACTTTGCTAGCATTCACACTTCATAAATTATTTCTTTTTCTCATTTACCTACTCGAGGACGAGTAGGAATTAAGCTTGGGGATGCTGATACGTCTCCAACGTATCTATAATTTATGAAGTATTCATGCCAATATATTATCATTCTTGGATGTTTTACAATCTTTTTATAGAACCTTTATATCATTTTTGGACTAACCTATTGACCTAGTGCCCAGTGCCAGTTGTTGTTGTTTTTGCTTGTTTTTACTTTGCAGAAAAACAATATTAAATGGAGTCCAAACACCGCAAAACTTTTTGGAGATTTTTTTGGACCAGAAGGAACCCAATGGGCCAGAACTGCACCTAGGGGGTGCCCCGAGGGGGGCACTGATGTCTACTACACAACCTTCTTCTCGTAGACGTTCTTGGGCCTCCAAGTGTAGAGGTTTGTAGGACAGTAGCAAATTTCCCTCAAGTGGATGACCTAAGGTTCATCAATCCGTGGGAGGCGTAGGATGAAGATGGTCTCTCTCAAACAACCCTGCAACCAAATAACGAAGAGTCTCTTGTGTCCCCAACACACCCAATACAATGGTAAATTGTATAGGTGCACTAGTTCGGTGAAGAGATGGTGATACAAGTGCAATATGGATTGTAGATAAAGGTTTTTGTAATCTGAAATTATAAAAACAGCAAGGTAACTAATGGTAAAAGTGAGCGTAAACGGTATTGCCATGTTAGTAAACAAGGCCTAGGGTTCATACTTTCACTAGTGCAAGTTCTCTCAACAATAATAACATAATTGGATCATATAACTATCCCTCAACATGCAACAAAAAGTCACTCCAAAGTCACTAATAGCGGAGAACAAATGAAGAGATTATGGTAGGGTACAAAACCACCTCAAAGTTATCCTTTCTGATCGATCTATTCAAGAGTCCGTAGTAAAATAACACGAAGCTATTCTTTCCGTTCAATCTATCATAGAGTTCTGTAGCGACCCGACCCGAATGGATCAAGTCTCTGTGCTTAAGTGTCATCCCTGGATCGGTATGCTGGCACACACAGTACTCGAGGATTTATAATAGAGGTAAATCACATGTAAAAGTAACGTAAATACTATTACCTCAATCCAAAATAGCGGAAGTAACAAGGTTGTGGATTCCCATCAACACCAACGGCAAAGTTGAGTGTAGAAATAGTAACCCTAACGTATCACTTACTCGTCATAAGATTCCTGCAACATGAGACGTTGCAGCCACAAAGGGTCAGTACATTGAATGTACTGGCAAATTCACACCATAGAGAATGATGAATAAAGGCTATCACTACATGCATATTTGGCTGGTGGAAAAGCTCTATGGTTATAAGGTTTTTGCGAAAAGCCAATTTTTCCCTACTATAAAGGAATAAATTTTATTTAACTATCATGGTGGTTGTTGAACATTGAGAATGGTTGACAGCATTCTCAATCCCAATTAAGTAACATCATTAAACCTAATAAAATTAATTTAAAGTAATATGATGAGATTCACATGATAATTCAGGTACTAGATACTCAAGATGCCCATAACCGAGAACACGGCTAATCATGATTAGTTTATACACTCTGCAGAGGTTTGTGCACTTTTCCCCACAAGACTCGACCGCGTCCGTTTGGTTTCTCGCACTACATGGTGTTTGAGAAGACGAATGACCGAGACATAGTCTTTTAGAAGCGCTAGCACCTTACGATGGATAGACCGTTACACCTACTTTCCCCTACATCTGCTAGTCTACCATGTAAGAGTTCGCACGACTTAATCAACTATGCTAGAGCCCATAATAGCTTGTGGCTGCACACGGAAGTTTCTAGTATGAAAAATCTCATGATCCCTTTGAGCCTGGGTGGCGGTCCATAAAAAAACAGGCAATCCTGGTCTACCCAGGTGCCTAGATAGGCAATCCTGGAATACCCAGGTACCTCAATCCACCCAGATGTGTGTTTAAGTTGCCACCTTAAGCAAACCATTAATTAACAATCTCACATCTGTCATGAAATACTCTCAAACCCAATCCACGTCTACGAGCATAGCATGGCAATATAAGCATAACGTAATAGTAACTCCCAAGGTTTGAATGCAGGGCAGTAGGTTCCTACATCATCAACTACTTCCCAATACCCACATGTTATCAATCCTACTCATGCAATGTTTGAGGTTGAAAGTAATGCATAAAAACTAGGTGATAAAGGGGTATGATCAAAGTATGAACTTGCCTGCAATGTTGATGAAGATGATTCACACTCAAAACTCTTGATAGTTCTACTCGTCACACTCCGGTCAATCTATCGTAAGCAAGCAATAGTAACCACACATAAGCAATCACTCAAAGTATCAGAAAGATCGAAGAAGACAATTCGGAAAATATCAAAACCAAGCAAATAACTCTTGCAACATAAAACAATTTCTAACAGTACAAAAATTATATGAATTTGGCCTTATCAGAAAGTTTAGGTCAAGAGCTTCGATTTGCAAAAAGAAACAACTCAAACGGAGCTACGAAACTCAAGTTATGATCAAACGAAGTTTGAATTCAAATCTGATCTAATTTAAATTTTAAACTTTTCAAAAACATGTTTGAGTTGGATTACTGGATAGAGGAGATCATAACGAAGTAGTGGGCGTTTCTTTCGTTGGATTTGGACAAACGAGTAAAAAGTTATGGCTATTTGAAAAATCAGGGCCAAGCTGTTTTACGGAAGAAAAAATAGCTACGGGCTAGGGTCTAATGTATAAATACGTAGACTAATTGATAATCTAATTATTTTATCATATTAGTCTAAAAATAATAAACTACGGAGCTATAAGAAGAAAAAAACAAAGAAAGATACCTTTATAAGGCAGAGAAAAGACAACTTTGAAGAAAGGAGACAATTTCCAAAAGTCGCGCCGGAGAGGAGAAATATATTTTTCTTAAATGAATCTAGTCAAATCAAAATATTGATTTAACCCGAATCGGATGATTTTTGAAGGCTCTATGGGTCTATATTTAGTGGTGGAAAAGAGGTTTATGGGTCAAAGCCTAGGCAATGTGGGACTAAAGGTAGACGAAAATATACGAAACAGAGAAGAAAATAGGCGGATGGGCCTAAAGGCCTTCGACCGGCCGCGCGCACGCTGCGGTGCAGTTTGTTTTTTACAAAATTCGGCCTAAGAGAAAAAAAGGCTGGCTGGGCCTGGCCCATTTAAGAGAAAAAAACAATGGGGCGCCAGAAGCTACTATACTGCGCATGTAGGTGATAAATAAATATGGGCCGCATGTACAGTTTAAAAAAAATAGAAACAGAAGGAGAACCGAATAACAAAATGAAATAAAAACTTTATATAGGCATATTATATATCAAAATTTCTAGAAAAAGATTTTCTACGACATGAACATTTTTTTGGCATTAAATAAAATACACACAAATTCTAATAATTCTAACAGTGCTCCTGCTCTAATAAGATCCAACAAAAATCATTTTAAAAATACCAAAATGAAATCAAATTTATTTCTCTCCAATTTTCTGTTGTAGGGAATCATGTTACCCTATTTTCCATATATTTTATTTTTGGAGAAAAATAATTTGAATAAAACTTAAATAACTCCAAATTGAAAATAAATTCAAAAAGGAATTTAAATGTGATCTTTGAAACTCCCAACTCATATTTCATAATTTGAAGAAGTCATTTTATCTTCTCTCGGGAAAATCATTGAGTTGCATAAAGTTTCTGAATTGGAAAAATATTTTTCAAACACCCTTTTCATTTATTTAAATGGAAGAAGTCATGTCATCTTCTCTCCAGGGTTTCGTGGTGAAAAGAATTTGAATTCACGGAGATCGGAAAGCAAATATGAAAGTTTGGGAAAGTCCTTTTATTCCCTCTCATTTAACTTTCAAAAAGTTTCGAATTCACTCACTTTCAGACAATCAGCCAAACAATCAATCAAATCTATCTATTTATTATAACATTCCAAAATTTAGAATTTTGGGATGTTACAAACCTACCACCCTTAAAATGAATCTCGTCCTCGAGATTCGGAGAGGCTAGCAAGAAAAGGTTAGGGTTTGGGGGTCTCCTCAAAATCCATCGATCATCACAGGGGTCTGGGGTGCTACCACCCTTAGAAGCATGGTTACGGTTCCATCAAAACTCATATACTTCATCCATATTGTTAACAGTGTCGGTCTTCTCAGATTTTTAGGATAATTCCTTATCTGGGCTCTTTCGGTAGTGGCATAACCTTTTCCTCAATTCTTCTGTCTTTCATCTTGGTAAGGTTCTTCTGTGACTCGGTCTTCTTAGCTGACAGGTCTGGCGCCAAAACTAAACAATTATCGATATCTCATGGTGGTCAACAATTTATGGTTCCTTCTGCAGGAAATGGGTCTGGTTGATCCTCACCGTATAACCTACGGTTGGCAAAGCTGCCTTGTACAAGGGAAAATACCTATACCATTCTAAGGTTCAAACAAGGTTTAATATTGTCGTCTCTCTACTATAGGCAGGTCACTCAGATTTACCATCCCATATAGCAAGACGAACAATAAGAGTAAGTCGGTATGGTGATCAATCCATCCCGCACCCAAATCATCACCATGTATATAGTTTAGCGAATCTCGCATACTAACACTCAGTCATCCTCACAAGCATTGCAGAATTTCTCTTGTCGACGAACTAAGTTCGGATAATTCCATGGATTCTGCAAGCCAAACAAACATCTATCGTTCCTTCACAACTCTCAGGTTTTGCGTTACTCCTATAAAATTGTCTGCCGATAAACGTTGTATCTTCCTCCAGGGTTTTATCTTCTCTCGTGAAAATCATTGAGTTGCATAAAGTTTCTGAATTGGAAAAATATTTCCCAATGGAATTCAAATATTTTTCGAACACCCTTTTCATTTATTTAAATGGAAGAAGTCATGTCATCTTCTCTTCTAGGTTTCGTGGTGAAAAGAATTTGAATTCATGGAGATCAGAAAGCAAATATGAAAGTTTGGGAAAGTCCTTTTATTCCCTCTTATTTAACTTTCAAAAAGTTTCGAATTCACACACTTTCAGACAATCAACCAAACAACCAATCAAATCTATCTATTTATTATAACATTCCAAAATTTAGAATTTTGGGATGTTACAAGTTCGTACAAGAATAACACATTAAGACACAAATCAATCAAAACCCTAATGTCACCTAGATACTCCAATGTCACCTCAAGTATCCGTGGGTATGATTATACGATATGCATCACACAATCTCAGATTCATCTATTCAACCAACACAAAGAACTTCAAAGAGTGCCCCAAAGTTTCTACCGGAGAGTCAAGACAAAAACATGTGCCAACCCCTATGCATAAGTTCATGAGGTCACAGAACTCGCAAGTTGATCACCAAAACATACATCAAGTGGATCACGTGAATATCCCATTGTCACCGCACATAAGCACATGCAAGACATACATCAAGTGTTCTCAAATCCTTAAAGACTCAATCTGATAAGATAACTTCAAAGGGAAAACTCAATCCATTACAAGAGAGTAGAGGTGGAGAAACATCATAAGATCCAACTATAATAGCAAAGCTCGTGATACATCAAGATCGTGTCACCTCAAGAACACGAGAGAGAGAGAGAGATCAAACACATAGCTACTGGTACATACCCTCAGCTCGGAGGGTGGACTACTCCCTCCTCGTCATGGAGAGTGTCGGGATGATGAAGATGGCCACCGGAGAGGGATTCCTCCCTCCGGCAGGGCGCCGGAACGGGTCTAGATTGGTTTTCGGTGGCAACGGAGGCTTCTAGCAACGAAACTCCCGATCTATTCTGCTCTATGGTGTTTTTAGGGTATATGGACATATATAGGCAAGATAAGTCGGTCAGGGGAGACACGAGGGGTCCACAAGGGTGGGGGGCGCGCCCAGGGGGGTAGGGCGCGCCTCCCTGCCTCGTGCCTCCCTCGAAGCTTCCCCGATGTCAACTTCAAGTCTCCTGGATTGCTTCCGTTCCAAAAATAAGTTCCATGAAGTTTCAGGTCAATTGGACTCCATTTGATTTTCCTTTTCTGCGATACTCTAAAACAAGGAAAAAACAGAAACTGACACTAGGCTCTAGGTTAATAGGTTAGTCCCAAAAATCATATAAAATAGCATATAAATGCATATAAGACATCCAAGGTTGATAATATAATAGCATGGAACAATCAAAAATTATAGATATGTTGGAGACGTATCAAGCATCCCCAAGCTTAATTCCTGGTCGTCTTCGAGTAGGTAAATGATAAAAACAGAATTTTTTATGTGGAATGCTACCTAACATATTTATCCATGTATTTATCTTTATTGTGGTAAGAATATTTAGATCCATTAGATTCAAGAGAAAAGTTTAATATTGACATAAAAACAATAATACTTCAAACATACTAACAAAGCAATCATGTCTTCTCAAAATAACATGGCCAAAGAAAGCTATCCCTACAAAATCATATAGTCTGGCTATGCTCTATCTTCACCACACAAAATATTTAAATCATGCACAACCCCGATGACAAGCCAAGCAATTGTTTCATACTTTTGATGTCTTCAAACTTTTTCAATCTTCATGCAATTTATGAGCGTGAGCCATGAATATAGAACTATATGTGGAATAGAAGGGTGGTTGTGGAGAAGACAAAAAAAGGAGAAGATAGTCTCACGTCAACTAGGCGTATCAACGGGCTATGAAGATGCCCATCAATAGTTATCAATGTGAGTGAGTAGGGATTGCCATGCAACGGATGCACTAGAGCTATAAGTGTATGAAAGCTCAACAAAAGAAACTAAGTGGGTGTGCATCCAACTTGCTTGCTCACGAAGACCTAGGGCAATTTGAGGAAGCCCATCATTGGAATATACAAGCCAAATTCTATAATGTAAAATTCCCACTAGTATATGAAAGTGACAGCATAGGAGACTCTCTATCATGAAGATCATAGTGCTAATTTGAAGCACAAGTGTGGTAAAAGGATAGTAGCATTGCCCCTTCTCTATTTTTCTCTCATTTTTTATTTTTTTATTTGGGCCTTCTTTCTCTTTTTTTTTTCTTTTTGGCCTTTTTTTTCATCCGGAGTCTCACCTCGACTTGTGGGGGAATCATAGTCTCCATCATCCTTTCCTCACATGGGATAATGCTCTAATAATGATGATCATCTCACTTTTATTTACTTACAACTCAAGAATTAAAACTCGATGCTTAGAACAAAGTATGACTCTATATGAATGCCTCCGGCGGTGTACCGGGATGTGCAATGAATCAAGAGTGGCATGTATGAAAGAATTATGATCGGTGACTTTGCCACAAATACAATGTCAACTACATGATCATGCAAAGCAATATGACAATGATGAAGCGTGTCATAATAAACAGAATGGTGGAAGATTGCATGGCAATATATCTCGGAATGGCTATGGAAATGCCATAATAGGTAGGTATGGTGCCAGTTTTGAGGAAGGTATATGGTGGGTGTAAAATACCGGCGAAGGGTGCGCGGTATTAGAGAGGCTAGCAATGGTGGAAGGGTGAGAGTGCGTATAATCCATGGACTCAACATTAGTCATAAAGGACTCACATACTTATTGCAAAAATTTATTAGTTACCATAACAAAGTACTACGTGCATGCTCCTAGGGGGGATAGATTGGTAGGAAAAGACCATCACTCATCCCCGACCGCCAGTCATAAGGAAGATAATCAATAAATAAATCATGCTCCGACTTCATCACATAACAGTTCACCATACATGCTTGCTACGGGAATCACAAACTTTAACACAAGTATTTCTCAAATTCACAACTACTGAACTAGCATGACTCCAATATCACCATCTTCATATCTCAAAACAATCATAAGGAATCAAACTGCTCATAGTATTCAATGCACTTTATATGAAAGTTTTTATTATATCCCTCTTGGATGCCCATCATATTTGGACTAAATTCATAACCAAAGAAAACTACCATGCTGTTTAGAGACTCTCAAAATGATATAAGTGAAGCATGAGAGTTCATCTATTTCTTCAAAATAAAACCACCGTCGTGCTCTAAAAGGATATAAGTGAAGTACTAGAGCACACGACAAACTACTCCGAAAGATATAAGTGAAGATCACTGAGTAGTCGAATAATTATGAAACTATGTGAAGACTGTCTCTCATTTAAGAATTTCATATCTTGGTATTTTATTCAAACATCAAGCAAAACAAAAGAAAATAAAATGACGCTCCAAGCAAAACACATATCATGTGGTGAATAAAAATATAACTCCAAGTAAAGTTAACGATGAATGAAGATGAAAGAGGGGATGTCTTCCGGGCCATCCCCAAGCGTAGGCTCTTGGTTGTCCTTGAATATTACCTTGTGGTGCCTTTTTCATCCCCAAGCTTAGGCTCTTGCCACTCCTTATTCCATAGTCCATCGAATCTTTACCCAAAACTTGAAAACTTCACAACACAAAACTCAACAGAAAACTCGTAAGCTCCGTTAGTATAAGAAAATAAATCACAACTTAGGTACTATTGTTAACTCATTCTAAATTTATATTGGTGTAATATCTACTGTATTCCAACTTCTCTATGGTTCATACCCTCCGATACTACTCATAGATTCATCAAAATAAGCAAACAACACATAGAAAACAGAATCTGTCAAAAACAGAACAGTCTGTATTAATCTGTATCAAACATATACTTCTTGAACTCATAAAATCCTGAGAAATTTGGAAGTCCTAGGATTTTTTTTAATCTACTGCAAGTGGAATTGGTATTTTATCACTCTCTGGTAAAAAATGAAAATTATTCTCGTGAGCACATACTTTCTGTTTTTTACAACAAGATCAAAAAGACTTTCCCCAAGTCTTCCCAACGGTCCTACTTGGCAAAAACACTAATTAAAAACAAAAAACAAAATTAAAATAGAGGTTATATAAATTATTTATTACTAAACAGGAGCAAAAAGAAAGGACTAAAAATAAAATTGGGTTGCCTCCCAACAAGCGTTATCGTTTAACGCCCCTAGCTAGGCATCATGACTTCAATGATGCTCACATAAAAGATAAGAATTGAAACATAAAGAGAGAATCATGAAGAATATGACTAGCACATTTAAGCCTAACCCACTTCCTATTCATAGGGATTTTGTCAGTAAACAACTTGTGGGAACAATAATCAACTAGCATAGGAGGGCAAAACAAGCATAACTTTAAAACTTTAAGCACATAGAGAGGAAACTTGACATTATTGCAATTCCTACAAGCATATGTTCCTCCCTCATAATAATTTTCAGTAGTATCATGAATGAATTCAACAATATATCTATCACATAAAGCACTATTTTCATGATGCACAAGCATAGAATTTTTATTACTCTCCACATAAGCAAACTTCTTCTCATGGATAGTAGTGGGAGCAAACTCAACAAAATAACTATCGTGTGAGGCATAATCCAATTGAAAACTAAAATCATGATGACAAGTTTCATGTTTATCATAAACCTTTATAGCATACATGTCATCACAATAATCATCATAGGTAGTAACTTTGTTCTGATAATCAATTGGAACATCTTCCGAAATAGTGGATTCATCACTAAATAAAGTCATGACCTCTCCATATCCACTTTCATAAATATAATCATCATAAATTGGAGGCATGCTTTCATCAAAATGAACTTTCTCATGAAAACTTAGGGGACAAAAAATATCATCTTCATCAAACATAGCTTCCCCAAGCTTGTGGCTTTGCATATCATTAGCATCATGGATATTCAAGGCATTGATACTAACAACATTGCAATCATGCTCATCATTCAAATATTTAGTGCCAAACATTCTAATGCATTCTTCTTCTAGCACTTGAGCACAATTATCGGAATCCTTATTTTCACGAAAGACATTAAAAAGATGAAGCATATGAGGTACCCTCAGTTCCATTTTTTGTAGTTTTCTTTTATAGACTAAACTAGTGATAAAACAAGAAACTAAAAGATTCGATTGCAAGATCTAAAGATATACCTTCAAGAGCTAACCTCCCCGGCAACGGTGGAAGAAAAGAGCTTGATGCCTACTACACAACCTTCTTCTTGTAGACGTTGTTGGGCCTCCAAGTGCAGAGGTTTGTAGGACAGTAGCAAATTTCCCTCAAGTGGATGACCTAAGGTTTGTCAATCCATGGGAGGCGTAGGATGAAGATGGTCTCTCTCAAACAACCCTGCAACCAAATAACAAAGAGTCTCTTGTGTCCCCAACACACCCAATATAATGGTAAATTGTATAGGTGCACTAGTTCGGTGAAGAGATGGTGATACAAGTGCAATATGGATGGTAGATACAGGTTTTTGTAATCTGAAATTATAAAAACAGCAAGGTAACTAATGGTAAAAGTGAGTGTAAACGGTATTGCAATGTTAGTAAACAAGGCCTAGGGTTCATACTTTCACTAGTGGTAGTTCTCTCAACAATAATAACATAATTGGATCATATAACTATCCCTCAACATGCAACAAAGAGTCACTCCAAAGTCACTAATAGCGGAGAACAAACGGAGAGATTATGGTAGGGTACAAAACCACCTCAAATGTATCCTTTCTGACCAATCTATTCAAGAGTCTGTAGTAAAATAACACGAAGCTATTCTTTCCGTTCAATCTATCATAGAGTTCGTACTAGAATAACACCTTAAGACACGAATCAACCAAAACCCTAATGTCACCTAGAGACTCCAATGTCACCTCAAGTATCCGTGGGTATGCTTATATGATATGCATCACACAATCTCAGATTCATCTATTCAACCAACACAAAGAACTTCAAAGAGTGCCTCAAAGTTTCTACTGGAGAGTCAAGACGAAAACGTGTGCCAACCCCTATGCATAAGTTCACGAGGTCATGAAACTCGCAAGTTGATCACCAAAACATACATCAAGTGGATCACGTGAATATCCCATTGTCACCACAGATAAGCACATGCAATACATACATCAAGTGTTCTCAAATCCTTAAAGACTCAATCCGATAAGATAACTTCAAAGGGAAAACTCAATCCATTACAAGAGAGTAGATGGGGGAAACATCATAAGATCCAACTATAATAGGAAAGCTCGCGATACATCAAGATCGTATCACCTCAAGAACACGAGAGAGAGAGAGAGAGATCAAACACATAGCTATTGGTACATACCCTCAGCCCCGAGGGTAGACTACTCCCTCCTCATCATGGAGAGCACCGGGATGATGAAGATGGCCATCGGAGAGGGTTACCCCCTCCGGCAGGGTGCCGGAACGGGTCTAGATTGGTTTTCGGTGGCTACGGAGGCTTCTGGCGGCGGAACTCCCGATCTATTCTGCTCTCTGATGTTTTAAGGGTATGTGGACATATATAGGCGAAAGAAGTCGATCAGGGGATCCACGAGGGGCCCACAAGGGTGGGGGCGCACCCAGGGGGGTAGGGCGCGCCTCCCTGCCTCGTGCCTCCCTCGAAGCTTCCCTGACATCTACTCTAAGCCTCCTGGATTGCTTCCGTTCCAAAAATAAGTTCCGTGAAGTTTCAGGTCAATTGGACTCTGTTTGATTTTCCTTTTCCGCGATACTCTAAAACAAGGAAAAAACAGAAACTGGCACTAGGCTCTAGGCTAATAGGTTAGTCCCAAAAATCATATAAAATAGCATATAAATGCATATAAAACATCCAAAGTTGATAATATAATAACATGGAACAATAAAAAATTATAGATACGTTGGAGACGTATCAGGCATAACCCACCAGGGCGCGCCAGGGCCCCCAGGTGCGCCCAGATGGGTTGTGCCCACCTCGGTGGCCTCCTGCACCCCTTCTTTGCACTATAAATTCCCAAATATTCCGAAAACCTTCGGGGTGAACCTAGATCAGAAGTTCTGCCACCGCAGGGCTCCATAGCCACCGAAAACCAATCTAGACCCATTCCGGCACCCTGCTGGAGGGGGGAATCATCTGTGGTGGCCATCTTTATCATCTCGGCGACAACCACGATGAGGAGGGAGTAGTCCAGCCTCGGGTCTGAGGGTTTGTACCAGTAGCTATGTGTTTAATCTCTCTCTCTCTCTCTCTCTCGTGTTCTTGAGATGTCACGATCCCGATGTATCGCGGGCTTTGTTAATATAGTCGGATCATATGGTGTTTTCCCCTCTCTATCTTGTTGAGATGAATTGAGTTTTTCCCTTTGAGATCTCAATGTCATCGGATTGAATACTTTTATGGATTTGAGAACACTTGATATATGTCTTGCAATTGAACACTCGTGGTGACAATGGGGTACGTATTGATTCAGTTGATATATGTTTTGGCACTCAACTTGCGGATTCCCGCGGTGATATTGGGGTAATCTATGCATCGGGGTTGGTGCATGTTCTTGTCCTTGTTTCTCCGGTAGAAATCTTGGGGCACTCTTTGTAGTTCTTTTTGTGGGATTGATTATTATGAATATGAATATGCTTTGGTGTTATTCTAGTACGAACTCTAGGATAGATCGAACGGAAACAATAGCTGTTTCTTATTTTAGTACGAACTCTTGAATAGATCAATCGGAAAGAATAGCTTTGAGGTGGCTTCGTACCCTACAAACAATTCCTATCTTTTGTTCTCCACTAATAGGAACTCAGGAGTGATTCTTTGTTACACTTTGAGGGATAATCATATGATCCAACTATGTTAGCATTGTTGAGAGATTGCACTAGCGAAAGTACGAACCCTAGGCCTCATTTTTAAGCATTGCAACACTGTTTTTGTGCCCGTTTACTATTAGTTAGCTTCCTGTTTTATAATTTCAGATTACAAAAACCAATATCTACTATCCATATTGCACTTGTATCACCATCTCTTCACCGAACTAATGCACCTATACAATTTGCCATTGTATTGGGTGTGTTAGGGACACAAGAGATTGCTTCTATTTGGTTGCAGGGTCGTTTGAGGGAGACCATCTTCATACTACACCTCTCACGGATTGATAAACCTTTGGTCATCCACTTGAGGGAAAATTGCTACCGTCCTACAAAACTCTGCGCCTGGAGGCCCAACGCGTGTCTACAAGAATAAAGTTGCATAGTAGACATCATGTACCCACCTTAGTCCTCTTTCAATCGATCTCTGGACCCCAAGATGAAATCGAGAGACAACAAGTGGGTGCATGTGTGATACCTAAGGTGGATTCAAATTTTTGAACCGGTGATCATAGCATCCGCAAATCACATATAAAGGGTATTCAATGTTTGTTTCACTTTTGAACGTACAATATACTCCCTCTGATCCTTTCTAGTTTACAAATAAGTTTTATGTGTCGTCAAAGTATCTCTACTTTGATCAAACTTACAGAAAAAAGTATCAACATTCAACAACGCCCAATCAATATTGCTAGATTCATACATACTCCTATATTTGTATTCAAACAGAGATGGTTTCCAATTTGTTTTCAACCACGTGAATGTGCTAGTTCTCGCGCATGCTCTTCCCTACTAGGATTTCGCCATGTATAACCAGTCCAATAGTAACTTTTTTAAGCTCCTTGTCCAATAGTACTACTGGAGTACTGACAACATCTGTAGTAGAGTATGCAGTGCTCATAGTACTCCCTCCTTCCATTTATATAGGGCCTAAGCGCAAGTCTAATAAGGCCTAGTCAGCAGGCTATAAGACTTGTCATGACATTAAAATACTACTTGGAGGAGTGAGAAGAGAGGAGAGAGAGTGAAGCGGGCTCTTATCTAATGCCCGGCTATAACACATAGATCAAGAAAAAAATAGTATGCATGCAACTCTCTTCCAATCATATACCTTGCTCATGAAAATATTAAATGCTTAGAGCCAAACTAATAGCCATTCTAAGAGCCAGCCTATTACTTATATGAGTATTTTTTATGATGGCTCTAAGTGAGGTGGCATCTCTTTATAGCCAACAACCGGCTACATTATTAACCATGCTCGCTTTTTTCAAAACCGCCTTTGACTATTGACAAGATTAATAGTACATGAGATGTATAATGTGAAAATTATATCATTGGAAGCTCCTTCCACATACAAATTTGACTGTATGCTTTGTGTAAGTTGCATGTCATATATTATTACTCTAACATTTGGTCAAAGTTAGCCTCGAAAAATGCATTAGGTCCTATATAGATGGAAAGCGGGAGTAGTGGAAGTGGATCCTCTGACGTAGGTATCCATGCCTTACCCTCCCTTTCGGTCATTACTGGCGGGCCCCATGCTTGCTAGGCCCACATGTTAGTTACTCAATGGATTCGGCCACGTCAGGGGATCCTCATCTGTAGTTAGTATACTCCCTCTATTTTTTACTCCGCATAAAACGGAGGGAGTAGTACTATAAATGACATGGGCGGGGGAGGGGAAGGGACGTTAGTTTGCTCTCAACTGCAGTCCCACAAGCGAGCGAAAATGCAAGACGAAGCGTGTTCCATTCGATGAGCGACGTGGAGAGTCATGCGTGCCGGGGTGCAACGCGAACGCGACCAGAGCGATGTACAGTCAAAACCGATTGACCGATCGTCACCGGAACCACTATTCACACCAGAACCTTCGCTGCTCGGCCTACGCCAGCCACTGCCCCAAAACCACACCTCCTCTCTAGCCCATTCCCCCACCTTTCAATCCTCTAGCCCGCATCAAGTGTCCCCTAGTTCGTCGGAAAGCCATGGTGCACCACATGATCACATACTACAAGATGATGACGCCAGAGCACTGCACAAAAATCACGGCAGCGGTCAGCGCCACATACCTCCGTTCCCAACCTTGCTTTGCGACGGGCCAATCCCCGAGTTCTCTAGAGACAAGCTACGAGGAGGAGGAAGCCGATCCAATGGTCATGGAGGAGGTCGCGGCGTAGAAGACCCCCGATGCATATGAGATGATAGACGTCGACTTCATGCCAGCGTCCGGGTCCCCCATGGTGCAGGCGGCCCAACGGTTCACCCTGGAGATACTAAAGGAGGACCGGGAGGCACATGCTCAACTCGACGCGGAGCGCACGCATGCCGCTGCCATCGAGGCTCTCCTGCAGGCGGAACTGGATGTCGTGGATGTGAACCAGGCGACGGAGACTCAACTTGACGCGGAGCGTGTGGATGCCGCTGCCATCGAGGCCCTCCTGCAGGCGGAACCGGACGTCCTGGACTTGAATCAGGCGGCGGAGTCTCAACTTGACGTGGAGCGCGCGGATGCCGCTGCTATCGAGGCCCTCCTGCAGGCAGAACCAGACGTCCTGGACTTGAACTGGGCGGCGGAGGCTCAACTCGACGCAGAGTGCGCAGATGCCACTGCCATCGAGGTCCTCCTGCAGGCGGAACTGGACGTCCTGGACTTGAACCAGGCGGTGCTCTCGTCCGTGCAGAGCGCCCGCATGCTCCACGTGAACGAGTAGCTGGAGGCCGAGGACAACCACGGTGCAAAGACACACTTCGGCAGCTATGGCTGGTTCGCGCCGCCAGCCAAAGACGACGAGGCCGCCTCGTTCTGCGAGCAGTGATAGTTTTTCTTTATGTTGTTGTTTGTAGGTATCTTTTGCTGTGTTAAAACGTATATTTATGCAAGTCGCCTGACTTTATCATTTGGGTCAGTTGACCATTTCAGGCGTCTGGATGAATATCCTACGTCTCCTAACCCTTCTTCCTCACCTCTTCTTCTTCCCCAACAGACCACCGCATGGGTCGTACGGATCTTCCCCAACATGCGGTTGGATAAACATACTATATGAACGGAAATTATGTGTCAGTGCTAGGATGGTTGAGTTTGGTTTGATCAAATGCGGTAGCACGTGTCAGTGAGGGTGCGTTCCCTTGGTTGGGTTTGTGGCGTGCAGGAGCGACTGTGTGAGGGTGCGGTGCGACCACGGCGTGGAGGAGCAACTGTGTGAGGGTGCCGTGCAACCGCAACATGGAGGAGTGACTGTGTGAGGGTGCAGTGCGACTGCGGCGTGCAGGAGCGACTGTGTGAGGGTGCGGTGGGACCGCGACAGCGGTGCGCAAGTGTACCTCCTTTTCATTTTGAAAACTTTGGGCAAGCTTGGCAAAAATGTGTGGCAAAGTATGTGATATGTCCATTTTGCGTCATGTTTTCTTACTATTATTTATAATGTTTTTATCCATAATAATGCTTTTTGGAGTAATTCTTATGCCTTTTCTCTCTTAATTTGCAAGGTACACACCAAGAGGGAGAATTCTGGCAGCTAGAAATCTGGACCTGGAAAAGCTACGTCAGGCCACCTATTCTGCACAACTCCAAACAAGCTGAAACTTCACAGAGATTTTGTATGGATTACTTAAGAAATATTGGAGCAAATAACTACCAGAGGGGGCCCACCAGATGGGCACAACCCACCTGGGCATGCCAGGGAGCCCAGGCGCGCCCTGGTGGTTTGTGCCCTCCTCGGCCCACCTCTGGTGCCCATCTTTTGGTATATAGGTCATTTTGACCTAGAAAAAAATAAGGGGAGGACTTTTGGGATGAAGCGCCGCCGCCTCGAGGCGGAACTTGTGCAGGAGCACTTTTGCCCTCCGGCGGAGCGATTCCGCCGGGGGAACTTCCCTCCCAGAGGGGGAAATCATCGTCATCATCATCATCACCAACAACTCTCCCATCTTGGGGAGGGCAATCTCCATCAACATCTTGAACAACACCATCTCCTCTCAAACCCTAGTTCATCTCTTGTGTTCAATCTTGTTAACGGAACTATAGATTGCTACTTGTGGGTGATTAGTAGTGTTGATTACATCTTGTAGTTGATTACTATATGGTTTATTTGGTGGAAGATTATATGTTCAGATCCAATATGCTATTTAATACCCCTTTGATCGTGAGCATGTTTATCATTTGTGAGTATTTACCTTTGTTCTTGGGGTCACGGGAGAAATCATGTTGCAAGTAATCATGTGAATTTGATATGTGTTAGATATTTTGATAATATGTATGTTGTGATTCCCTTAGTGATGTCATGTGAACGTCGACTACATGACACTTCACCATATTTGGGCCTAAGGGAATGCATTGTTGAGTAGCAATTAGATGATGGGTTGCGAGAGTGACAGAAGCTTAAACCCCAGTTTATGCGCTATTCCGTAAGGGACCGATTGGATCCAAAAGTTTAATGCTATGGTTAGAATTTATTCTTAATACTTTTCTCGTAGTTGCGGATGCTTGCGGGAGGGTTAATCATAGGTAGGAGGTTTGTTCAAGAAAGAACATCACCTAAGCACCGGTCCACCCACATCACAGTAGTGAACACAAATCGAACCAACATGATGAAAGTGACTAGATGAAATTCCCGTGTACCCTCAAGAATTCTTTGCTTATCATAAGAGACTGTTTTGGCCTGTCCTTTGCGTCAAAAGGATTGGACTACCTTGCTGCACTTTTGTTACTACTAGCATTACTTGCTCATTACAAATTGTCTTGCTATCAAACTACTCTGCTACTTACAATTTCAGCACTTGCAGACATTACCTTACTGGAAACTACTTATCATTTCCTTCTCCTCCTCGTTGGGTTCGACACTCTTACTTATCGAAAAGAGCTACAATTGATCCCCTATACTTGTGGGTCGTCAGTATGGCAATGCAAGGCCTAGACCCAAACAGGATACAAGTACGTACGTAGAATACTAGTGTTAAAAAAGAAAGGTGGGGTTTTCCTTCGCGGGATTAATCGATACAAATCCTCATTTGAGTGCCAATTAATGCATAGTTTTTTATCCAAAGCCTAAAGAGCTAACCATCTCACTCCTCGTCGCTTGATTAATGCAGCACCATGAAAAACAACCTTCTCACTTCCGCATGCATGCAAGGGTATATTAATGTCCTTGGTTGCTAGTACGAGGCAAACCCCATCAATTTTGCCTTGATTAGTGTTAGCGGCCTTCTGCAAATTGTAATTTTGACATACTGGCCTTGTGTACAAAAAAATGGAGGCAGTAACTATTTGACTTCCTTCCCCATTATAGTGACGTCGACGATATCTCGAACGTTGTGGTTTGACGAAGTGCGTTCGACAGAGAACACCATTGAGGGAGACCACGTTAAGTCGTTCTCAAGTGCCGCCTACAAGCCGAGACAAGCGCCTTATTTGCAACCAGGAAGTATGTTGAACCAAAGTACTAGTACACAATAGCGTCGTCCGTCCAGCTTAGTGCGGTGAGGTGGTTTCTCGAAGAAGACGATGGAGAAGTGGAGTCAGCGAAGAGTGGAATGATGATTTCTTTGTCCGTGCTTTGTTATTTGATGCCTCACTTCTTTGTGATTTGTGATAGAAGGGACAGGGGAGTAGACTCTGTGCTCTATATTGTACATGCGTCGATGACAAAAGCTATTTTCACATTTGGGTACACATTGTGGATTCCCTTAACCGTACCACTTGGTTTTGCTCCTATGTGCTATCTATACAAATCTCAATTATATTGATCTAAAAAATTATAGAATCAGGATTAGTAAAAAGGAGGTGATTTTGCCGCACGGATGGCGAGGGAGGTTTCTTATTTTTAGAGGACATTGGCCTAGTGGTTTGCTAACATGCGGTCCCATGTGTCAGTGCTTTACCAAGCCAATCCGTGTCCCACATGAGGCAAAACAACGACAGAAGCAACACGTGGTTAACTTGAAGAAGATGAGGGAGAAGTGGATTCAACAACGAGTGGAATGATGGTTTCTTCGTCCCTCCAACTTATTTTTTTAATCATTATTACTTCGTCCCTCCAACTTAACTGTGGGAAAGGTGCAACTTTGTGATTTGATGCCTCATTGATCATTACTACGCCGGTGCCATACTGGGGTACTTCACCCCTACTGCTCTGCATTGTATTTCGGTATGGCACGTGCACCCGGTAGCTTGATGTACCACACGTCGGCGAAAGGGACTAGAACATTTATGAAAGCGAGCGCTCCACTCTTACGACGAAGGAGTACACGACACGGCGGCCCAGTGAACTGTTACTTGTATTGTAGTACCATAGTACTATAGTTTTGCTGTTTCGCACGATCCATCGATACAAACCCGATTAAATAGGAAAGGGCGGGTTTTTTCCCATGCGGCAGATGATAATGGCCATACAATTTAAAGGCAATTTTAATGTATGCAAACTGAATAATTAAGTAACAATATGATATCTAGTAAAACTAAAAACACCTATGATTTATTGTGTTATAGTGTAGTAGCAGTGCTGTATTGCATAGTTGTTAGATGTAACATGCGAGAACGTGTAGAGATGTAGTTTTGGGGGGCCTACAGAGAGAAAAGCGTAATACGCTCACCGGACTTCAGAATACGCTCATTACGGTCACTACATACGTTTTGCGATGATTATGCGGTCACTTGCTCACCGTTCAGCATCGGATTGCATGCTGTTGACCGGCCAAATAGTCTGCATGGCACCATGTTCACTAGTTAAATTGACCACGTTCCTTGTGGATCCCAGCTATCAGTTCGCATAGGAAAAAGGTCAGATAAACACAAATTTACGCAGGTGCAACAAGAATCCAACCCATGCGCGGGAACCACCCGGTTGTTTATGTGTCTATCAGGGCCTGATGTGTGCGCATGCACGTGTAGCTTGAGCACTTGAGCGTGAGAGTGTGTGTTGGTCGTGTGATGTGTGCATGCATGCATGCGTGTGAGTGTTGCATGCGTGCGTGGCTGCGTGTGTATGTGTGAGTGTTACGTGCGTGCGTGGTTGCATGTGTTCGTGTGAGTGTTGCGTGCATGCAGTTCGTGTGCACGCGTGCGTTTGTGTACAATCACCACACCAGCTCATGTGCGTTAAAACAGATGGCTCAGCATACCAATAAAAGGCCACCTTGTCCGCTGTGCCCACGGTCATGACTTCGAACCACTGTCCAATATGTTTTTGTCGTTTGTTTTCATTCTTATGAGCAAGATGCCCGTGCGTTGCACTTAACATCAAGATGCATTTGTATAACTAGTTTATCTTGTGAGAGAAAAGGATGAACGAGGGAAGGCCTTATTTGCAAATGTGGGGAGCTGTGTGGGTTCCTTTTGCAAAATTGCCATAGTTTCCTTCCTATCCGTCAGATATAAATCGGATGGCCTATATTGCAGGATGGTAGGCACACCATCATCAGCAACTCTATTTTTATAAGAGCTAGCAAGATGCCCATGCGTTGCATGGAACATCAAGATGCATTTCTATGAGTAGTTTATCTTGTGGGAGAAAAGGATGAACGAGGGAATGCCTTATTTGCAAATGTTGAGAGGGGTTTGGGTATCTTCTTGCAAAATTGCCATAGTTTCCTTCCTATGCATCGGATATAAATCGGATGGCCTATATTGCAGGATGGCAGGCACACCATCATCACCAACTCTGTTTTTTATAAGAGTAGAGATGTAGAGTAGGTACATGCCGACTGGTGGGCCCAATGGTAGTGATATAATGTGATGCAACACTAGAGGTGCCACGTGGAGCATTTAACTGGTCAACTAGTCGTGTCTTGAGCAAATACAAAGCTGTACGTGAGCCCGTGACTGTATAATAACCAGAAAATGTAAATGGTGACCGTAATGAGTGGATTCTAAAGTCTAATGTACGTATCGTGCTTTCGCTTTAAATACAATGACCGTCTTTGTATATATCGCGAGAGAAAGATGAAACATGTGTGAATGTGCTGGGGGCATACTTTTAGAGGACCTGGAGATAGTTTGTGTGAGTACGTGAAAGGGGCGTAGAGGGGGTGTATGCAATGGAGAGAGAGATGCTCTTCATTTCTCTTTATAATGACTAACTTTATATATAGTATAAAAATATAAAAATTCACAGTGCGGAATAAATATCACTATGGGCACCATGCAATGCAAATTAACGTTCATACTGCTCCATATAACTTTGTAATGTTGTATATATGTAGAAATTCTAAAATAATTTTTTGGCCACACTTCATTCAAAAGGAATGTTGTATGCAAAATAAACGTGAAGAGAGGGCTTTTTAGACCAATGGGCTACGTGATGTAACATGTGTGAATGTGTAGTTGATGTATTTGGTAGGGCCTAGAGAGGTATGTGTGTGTATTACATATTCGAGAGAGGCATGGATAGAGGGGCCGGCGGGGGGAGGGGGGACATGGGCGAGATAGCACGAGAAATGAGAGAGATCTAGAGAGAGAGACGAATATGATGTCACGGCGAGAGAAGCCCTTGAGTGTGTATATGCAAGGGGGAGGGGATAGAGGCACTAGGAGAATTTTTTTGTGTGGTGTATGTGTTGGTATATGTGGGTGTGAGAACATAACGAGACCTGGGGCAGAGGGTGTGTCACCGCTTGAGGTCCCGTGGGCCGAGGTGAGGCCCTTGGTTCGGTTCTGTCCTACGCCACATTGGTTGGCCCGTGACGCATTTAGGGAGACCCATGG
Source organism: Triticum monococcum (assembly GCA_034509565.1). Taxonomy (NCBI): domain Eukaryota; kingdom Viridiplantae; phylum Streptophyta; class Magnoliopsida; order Poales; family Poaceae; genus Triticum; species Triticum monococcum. The sequence continues at coordinate 255,037,079 of CM067847.1, forward strand.
ATGACTAGTCGTACAAGACAAAGATAGCAGAACCTTTATCGGTTTCAAAACCGGCGGAAATCGGGTAGGGGGTCCCGAACTGTACGTCTAAGGCGGATGGTAACAGGAGGCAGGGGGCACGATGTTTACCCAGGTTCGGGCCCTCTTGATGGAGGTAATACCCTATGTCCTGCTTGATTGTTCTTGATGATATGAGTATTACAAGAGTTGATCTACCACGAGATCGTAGAGGCTAAACCCTAGAAGCTAGCCTATGGTATGATTGTATGTTGTCCTACGGACTAAACCCTCTAGTTTTTATAGACACCGGAGGGGGCTAGGGTTACACGAAGTCGGTTGCAAGGGAGGAGATCTACATATCCGTACTGCCTAGCTTGCCTTCCACGCCAATGAGAGTCCCATCCAGACACTGGACGAAGTCTTCAATCTTGTATCTTCATAGTCCAACAGTCCAGCCAAAGGATATAATCCGGCTGTCCGGAGACCCCCTAATCCAGGACTCCCTTAGTAGCCCCTGAACCAGGCTTCAATGATGATGAGTCCAGCACGCAGTATTGTCTTTGGCATTGCAAGGCGGGTTCTTCCTCCGAATACTCCATACAAGATTTTGAACACCAGAATAGTGTCCGACTCTGCAAAATAATTTCCACATACCACCGTAGAGAGAATAATATTTCCACAAATCTAATCTGCTGACGTGTTTAGATAGCATGACATTACGCCCTAGCCCGGTCATTATCCGAACCGTTTTTCTCAACCAGCACCGCACATATCGCGAGGCGGTTTTCTTGACACGTCTTGTGAAAGCAGAGATCGTGTTCCCCTTATTACGGGATTCTCATCAATACGGACGTGGGTAACCCAACCGTGCCATTAATTACGATGCTTGGGGAATAAGCGATTTTACCAGGCAAGTGGGGAGGCGCATCGCCTCCTCCGCCCTTATAAAGGGACAACGATTCACTCTTTTCACCCGCGCCTTCTTCCTCCTCGCTTATCCATTCCTGCACACTCGAGCTCTAGCGCCCAAGCTCGTGTTCCTCTTCTAAAACCACTCCAAGTATGTCCGGAACAGGAGGCAAGTGGATGGTCTCCTCCGTTTCGGAGGAGAACATCAAAAAGTTATGGGAAGCCGGATATCTGGCCGCGGATATCGCGCACCGGCTGCCAGGTGCAGGGCAGATCGTCCCAACGCCCGAACCCCATGAGAGGGTAGTTTTTCTTACCCACTTTGTCCGCGGACTGGGATTTCCTCTCGACCTGTTTGTCCGCGGGCTCATGTTCTACTTCGGGCTGGATTTTCATGATCTGGCCCCCAATTTCATCCTCAACATCTCGGGGTGTATCGTCGTGTGCGAGGCCTTCCTCTGCATCAAGCCCCATTTTGGCCTGTGGCTGAAGACCTTCAACGTCAAACCGAAGGTGGTGGTCGGCCAGCAAGCGGAGTGCGGAGGCGCCATGGTGGGCATGATGCCTAATGTCACCTGGCTTGAAGGCTCCTATGTGGAGACCATAAAAGGGTGGCAATCAGGGTGGTTCTACATCACCGAGCCGCGCGACACCAACTGGGTGACGACCCCCGAATTCCGATCTGGAATCCCCACACGGCTCTCCTCCTGGAAAGAGAAGGGCCTGTCCTGGGGTTCCTCAATAGAGCTGACCGGACTCCACACCTGCATCAAGAACATGATGAGCAAGAAAATCAAGCTCGTGAACGTGGTCCTGGTCATGCTCTTCCGCCGGATTCTCCCATGTCAACAACGGGTATTCAACTTGTGGGAGTTCGACCTGGCCAAGCACCAGACGCTGCGAGAGCTCTATGACGAGACGCACGCGGACGCCTAGAGGGTGCTGTTCAAGGGCACTGAGGTACCTCCTTCCCTCACCGAGGACCGCGGACTCAACGCAAAGCGCCGCACCAATCCGGTAAGTTTTTATATTTTAGAGGGTATCCATTTGCCCTAGTTTAATCATGTGCGGGATCTAAGCCTTCCATGCCTTTAACAGGACTGGGTGAAGACAGTGTAGCAGATCGACTATCCTGCCCCTCTGCCGGAGGATCCTGCAGACGCTCTCCTATCGGAGATGCTGGTTCCGGCACCTTACGAGGTGCCGGTGAAGAAGGCCAAGAAGAAGGCCGCGGGGACCCGAAAGGGTCTCTGGCGCAAGGTTGTATCAGACTCATTGTCCGATAACTCCAACGCACCCTCCTCCCACGAAAACGAGGAGGAGGAAGAGGAAAGTTCTCCCCCCAGCCGGGGGAGACAAGAAAAGGATGGCCGACTCAACCGGGGAGGCCGAATGGTCCAAGAAGGGTAGGACCCTCCCTCCGGACTGCTCCACGACGGCCGCCTACAGCGGCGACGAATGGCTACCCAGGGTCAAGCCCCTGGTGAAGTTGTAAGTATCCGGACACCATAGCAATTCATGGTATGTTTTTCCGGATTGCTTCTTCTCATGCCGAACATGATTATGCAGTCCGTCCCGAGCTCATCTCGACGTATCTTCGTCGAGGACGAACTCGTCGGATATGAACAACGGTTCTCTTCCGACCGCCTCCACCCCTTGCCCTGCGGACAATGTCGAGGTGTTGTTTCAATAGGCACCGGGCCAAGGGGAGGCAGTCCTGGGTGCGCCTCGAGGCGACCTTCCGGACCCTGGGCGCAAAGGGAGCCGGACTCCCATGGGCTCCAGGTTCAGACCCCAACCGAAGACTGCACCGGAATCTTCAGTGGTTCCGAACTCCGACAGGCGATCCGCCGTTAAGGGGGCCAGCCACCCGTGCCGGTGTCCTCTGCCCATCCAGAGGCATCAGACAACTTGCTGGAAGCGCTTCGCAGCGCCTCCATCGACAAGGAGCACCGTACTATCATGAGTGCGGTGATAGAGAAGGTTAAGTCTGCCAAAAACGGACTGACCGAAGCTTGCGCCAGCCTCCTAACAGGCTTTGAGGTAAGCAATCAAAGTATAAGAAAGTATTACCGCATAGATAGTAGCCCCTGATGCTCTGTTCGGTGTTAGAGAATAAAGGCCGAATAGAGGATCAAATGATGACTCAGGAGTCTAGTCAGAATATACCTATGTGTATGTGCAGGCTTCACTGCTGGCCGCTGCCGCACGTACAACAGAGGTCTCTGCACTAAAGTAGGGCCTGGAGCGGTCCGAGAACGAGCTCAGCCTTACCAAGAGGCAGCTCGAGGAGAGCAAAGGTAAGCAATACCTTGCCTACGCTTTTAAAAAGAAGTTCAGTTGTAAAATAATAGGATCATCATGAATTTGTCAGGGGCCACGACTGAAGTGGCGGCCCTGAAGAAGGCGTTGTCCGAGGCCGAAGACAAAGCGGCCAAGGAGCGCATTGAGCGGGAGAAAGAAGAAGCCCGAGTGGACGAGGTGCAGCAGGAGCTCGAGGCTCTCGCCAAAAAACACGAGTCCTTGGAGCTTGACTCTAAGATGCGAGAGTCCGAGCTCGCGCAGGTGCTTGAAAGCGCCCGGAGCGCCAAGGCTGAAGCCCACAAGGCCCTCCAGGAGATTGATGCGGTGAAGAAGATAGCAGCGGGTAAGGCATTCATTATGAAAGCAAGCACGTGAAGGAGACTTTCCTTTTTCTTACCCGAGTTCGGAGCTCTCTAGGAGCGTTTGCAGATCTTCCCCGCAGTGTATTGTATGCCGTGGAGTTTTATTGAGCTGAGGAGGGGAGCTCGACGGAGAAGTTGTTCTGGTCTCGTATACTAGGACCAAACACCCAGTGCCCTTGAGTGACCAGCTGAAGTAGTTGGTCAAGCTTCACAAGGCGGCCGAACAAGCCATGAGGGGCCTTATAGTCCGGATGTGGCCTGGCGAGCCCCTGTCCGGCAGCTACTTCGGTCTGGTAAGGTGGCTCGTCGACGCCTGCCCACGGCTTGAAGTCATAAAGCGGTCCGTTTACATCGAGGGTGCGCGCAGGGCTTTTGCCCGGGTGAAGGTGCACTAGGCGAAGCTGTACGCCGTGAAGCTGGTGAAGGAAGGGCCGCCGGAGGGCAAGGAGCATCGCT